>JAWDJE010000005.1:219771785-220390714 GCA_035047345.1 Bradypodion ventrale | reverse complement strand
CCGAGAGCTCTGGCAGCTCTCGCACGTGCCCACTAGGCGTTCTATGTCCCCGTCTATCTGGGGCCACCAAAAGAAACTCCTGGCCAGAGCCTTGGAGCGCACGATCCCGGGGTGGCTGGTGTGCAGTAGCCTCAGCACCTTGGCCCTCAGCTTCTCTGGGATAACCACCCGCTGGCCCCAGAGTAAGCAGCCCCTTTCCAGAGAAAGCTCTACTCTGCGCCTGAAAAACAGCTTGAAATGTTCCTCGGGGGGAGAGGTGGGCCACCCTTTTCTAACCCAGGAACTAACTTGGGCCAGGATCTTGTCGGCCACCGTGGCCTTGGCGAGGTCGGCCGGCACAATTGAGGGTGAGTCGAGAGACTCAATCAGCAGGACTTGGTGTTCCTGCTCTACCTCACACGTGGGGTCCCCTAAACTAGGGAGAGGGGATCGGGACAGGGCGTCCGCATGGGAGATCTCCTTCCCTGGGCGATAGACCAGCTCATATTGGTAGGCGTTGAGAAAAATGGCCCAACGCAGCATCCTGGGGGATAGAATTTGTGGGGTTGGTTTGCCGGTAGTGAAGATCCCCAGCAGCGGCTTGTGATCCGTCACTACCGTAAACTCGCGGCCGTATAAAAAATCGTGGAACTTTTTGGTTCCCGCGATTATTGCTAGGGCCTCCCTATCTGTTTGCGCGTAATTGTGCTCGGCTTTCGAGAGGGACCTTGAGTAGTACGCCACCGGGGCTTCCCTCCCGCTCTCCAACACGTGGCACAGGACCGCCCCCACCCCCACCGGGGACGCATCACAGACTAGCACCACTGGTTTTTTCGGATCAAAATGGGTCAGGACCGCATCCGAAGACAGGAGTGACTTAAGCTCTTTGAATGCCCTCTCCTGCTTGTCCCCCCACCGCCAAACCGCATCCTTCTTAAGTAGCGCGTGCAGTGGCTCTGCGACCGATGCCTTCCGAGGCAGGAAGGAGTGATAGAAATTTAGGAGCCCTAGGAATGACTGCAGCTCCGGTTTCGCGGTGGGGCGAGGGGCGTCTCTCATGGCCGCTACCTTGGACTCGGAGGGTTTGATTCCGTCCGGGGTTACCCTAAACCCTAGAAACTCTACCTCCCTCGCGAAGAATACGCACTTGTCCCTCCTCAATCGAAGTCCTGCCCTCTCGAACACTGAGAGAACCCCATCTAGCCTCTTGGCTAACTCTAATTCGCTCCCCGCTGTTATCAACACGTCGTCGAAGTATGGGAGGACGCCTGTAAGCCCCTTTAAAAGGCGTTCCACGAGGGACTGGAAAATTCCGGGGGCCGAATTCACGCCAAACTGAAGGCGCGTTACCTTAAACGCCCCCTTGTGCGTTACGATCGTTTGCGCGGCGGCAGCAGCCGGGGTTACAGAGAGCTGCTGATACGCCTGGGCCAAATCTAACTTGGCGAAAAACCTCCCCCCATGTAGCGTGGCCAGCAAATGGCTGACCACGGGCACCGGGTATGCATTTGGCCGAATGGCCTTATTTATCGTACATTTATAGTCCACACAAATTCTGACCTCCCCATTTGACTTGAGGGCTGTAACAATCGGCGTTTCCCACTCCACCGAGTCAACTGGAACCAAAATCCCCTGCCCCACCAATTTGTCCAGTTCCGCCTCAATCTTGTCCTTGAGGGCGAAGGGCACTCTCCTTGGCTTGAGGCGGATGGGCCGGATTTCTGGGTCCAGCTCAAAGGAAACCAGGGGGCCCTTGTATTTTCCGAGCCCCTTCTTGAAAACGTCCGGGTGTGCGTCGCACACGTCCCGCATTGGGTCAGTCTTGATGGCGTTAATGCCGGACAGTTCAATCCCCAGGGGAGCAAACCACTGCGTTCCCAAAAGGCAGCACCTCCCCCCTTTTAGGACCACTAGGGGCAGTTTCTCGGAGTAGTTCTTGAACTTCACCTTGAAGTTCCCCACCCCCAACACTGGGATCCCATTTCCCTGCACGTCCCGTAGGTTGGATCTCATGGCCCGCAGTTTGGGCCGTTTCTCTGGGGGAATGCGCATAAACTCTTTTTGGGACAGGATGGAATAAGAAGACCCCGAGTCTATCTCCACCCTCACTGGGACCCCCTGCAACAGTACCTCTATGAAGAACCGCCGGTGCTCCAGGCCCACGCGGTTCACGCCGTCCTCGCTGTGGCGGGCTGAGACCTTCCTGGTGCCGACCGCCTTTCGTTGGTGCGTCTGGGAATGGCTGGAACTGCCCTTGTCCTCAACTCGTCCGCGCCTGCATACTCGGGCGATGTGTCCCTTTCGGCCGCAGTTGTGGCACTCGGCCTTCCGGAACGGACACCTCGTGCGGTCGTGGGCCACCCCACAACCGTCGCAGCGGCGGTCCTGCCGTTCTCGGGTCTGCCGCCTCTCACCTCGCTTCTTGATCCTCTGGACGTCGTCGTCCTCGCTGGAGTAGGGATCCGCTGTCGTGGAGGACTCCTCGGACGACGTTGGTGCGGCGGCGGGCGGCTTGGGGGCCCACCAGGCCGTCTTCGCTGGTGTCCGCCGGGCCGCCTGCACTGGTGACTTGGCCCTCTCGGACGTGGCCCCTCGAGACTTGAATAGCCGGACGCCGCTCCTGGCCTCCTCGGCTGCTTGCGCCTCCCGCAGTACCTCGTTGAACGTGAGGCGATGGTCGCGGGTCATGAGCCTCCTCTGAAGCTCCTCGTCCCTCAAGCCGCACAGCATGCGGTCACGGAGGGCCTGGTCCAGGTCGTCCCACTGGCAATGCACCGCTGCAAGCCTGAGGGCCGCCGCGTAGGCGGACACGGATTCGCCCGGTCGCTGGTCTCGCCTGTGGAACGCGACCCGGGCTGGGAAGATAGAGACGGGCGGCTGGAAGTGCTCACGCAGCCTCTCCAGGATACGGTCGATGGGTACCTCGTCCACCTTTCGGGGGGCCACCAGGGTCATCAGGATCCTCAGCGTGGCCGGCCCCACCTGAGACAGGAAGTGGGAGCGCATCTTTGCGTCGTCGTCGACGCCTGCAGCCTCCATGGCGTGCCGAAACTGGCACTCGTAGAGCTCCCATTGTTCGGGCTCGCTGACATCGAACTGGTACGGCTTCACCTTGGGATTCGCCATCGATCCCATCCTCGTCGCCAATTTAGTGTCTTGCACGGAAGACAAAGAAGGAGTCGCAGGAAGGACTAACACAGGTTTATTCATTGATGCTCAGCACGAACATGAGGTCATGGGGGAGATACATCTCATTATATACCATAACACAATACATTTGAATCTTGTTGCACGGTAGCTTATTGGCTGCAACCGGCGTGGCCTCGCCCAGGTCACGCCTCTCTTCTGCAGTTGTTTTCTGTAGCTCCTGATCATGTGGGGAAATTCCCGCGGCTGTTCGTGATTTGGGCAATGTGGACCATGTGAGACTGAACGCTCGCAGCTGCCCTCTATGGGCGGCTTGCTCGTGTACCTTAACAGCTGAGATACATTGTGATTGTGGACTGGTTACATTCATATATTTAAAGTAACATTGTACATGCATACATAACATTCCGTCATGCAGTACTTGGGGTATGAACTTCTGACCTTCCACCTCCCAGTCAGCGTTTTAGCCACTTGAGCGACTACAGTCCCCAAAGACATTTCATAAGTCATGAATTAAAGCATACAAGATTTTTGGAAGGCTGCAAACACTCTGGGTTGAAGCCAACCTATATTTAGAAGACATAGGGAACATGTTGTTGCAACAGCTAATAGAGAAAGAAGGGGGAAATTGCTTTCTCCATATGGATTCAAACTTGTGCTTTCATAATCATGTCTGTGCAAAACCACACAGCAGCATGGGACTTCCTCAGCTCAGCCTGCTACTGCTGTTTCACTGTCTGGTTTTCTTTTGTGTTGGGGCTGAACCCAAGAAAGCATTTATTTATTTTTAAAGGGGGTGTTGTGTATGTAACAGTATTACTTTAAGAATGTATGAATGTAACCTGACAATGATTACAATGTAACCCAGCTGTTAAAGGAACGCGAGCTAACTACCCATAGAGGGCAACTGCGAGCGTTCAGCTCACATGGTTCAAATTCCCCAATCACTGGCAGCCACGGGAAACTTCCCTCGCAAGGATCACCTGGAAGAAGATGGGCGTGACTCTGAATGACATCACGCAGGTAGCAGCCAATGAGCTACCATGCAACCCTTTTCAAATGTATTACTGCAGTATAAAATGGGCTGTACCTCCGCCATTACCACATGTTCATCCTGACCATCATGAAATAAACCTGTGTTTTAGCCCCCACTGCGGCTCCTTCTTTGTCTTCCGTGCAAGACACTAAATTGGCAACGAGGATGGGATCCATGGCGTGTCCCGAGATCAAACCTCACCAGTTTGATATCAGCGATCCAGAACAATGGGAGCTGTACGAGTGCCAGTTTCGGCACGCAATGGATGCTGCAGGCATCGACGACGAGGGGAAGATGCGCTCGCACTTCCTAGCCCAGGTGGGGCCGGCCACGCTGCACATCCTGATGAACCTGGTGGCTCCACAGAAGGTCGACGTGGTGCCCATCGACCGCATCCTGACGCTACTGAGGAAGCATTTCCAGCCGCCCGTTTCCATTTTTCTGGCCCGGGTCGCGTTCCACAGGTGGGACCAGTGCCCGGGAGAATCCGTATCCGCCTACGCGGCGGCCCTCAGGCTGGCGGCTGTAAATTGCCAGTGGGAGGACCTGGACACGGCCCTCCGAGACCGCATGCTGTGTGGTCTGAGGGACGAGGAGGTCCAGAGGAAGTTGATGACCCGCGACCATCGCCTCACGTTCAACAAGGTACTGCGGGAGGCCCAAGCGGCCGAGGTGGCAAGGAGCGGGGTCAGAGTGTTCAAGTCCCGAGGGGCCACGCCTGAGAGGGCCAAGTCACCCATGCAAGCGGCCCTGCGGACTTCGGCGAAAACGGCCTGGCGGACACACCGGTCGCCCGCAGGCACCCCAGCAACCTCCGAGGAGTCTTCCATGACAGCGAACTCCTGTTCCAGCGAGGACGATGACGTACAGAGGGTAAAGAAGCGTGGAGAGAGGCGCCAGACCAGCGAGCGAGGAAGCCACCGCTGCGATGGCTGTGGGGCATCTCACGACCGGATGAGATGCCCATTCCGGAAGGCCGAGTGCCACAACTGCGGCCGAAAGGGCCACATTGCCAGAGTCTGCAGGTGCGGGCAAACCGAGGACAAGGGCGCAGCGAGACACCCTCAAGCACACCAACGCAAGGCAGCCGGCATCGGAAAGGTCTCAGCCAACGATGGCGCGGAAGGCGTGAACTGCGTGGGCCTGGAGCACCGGCGCTTCTACGTAGAGGTACTGTTACAAGGGGTTCCAGTGAGGATGGAAATAGACTCGGGGTCGTCCTACTCCATCCTGTCCCAGAAGGAGTTCATGCGCATTCCCCCAAATGCGCGGCCCAAGTTGCGGGCTATGAAGTCACACTTACGGGACATGCAGGGCTACGGGATCCCAGTGTTGGGGGTGGGGAACTTCACGGTGAAGTTTAAACATTACACAGAAAAACTGCCCTTAGTGGTTCTCAAGGGGGGAAGATGTTGCCTTTTGGGAACCCAGTGGTTTGCTCCCCTGGGAATTGAACTGTCCGGCATTAACGCCATAGAGACTGACCCAATTCGGGACGTGTGCGATGCGCACCCGGATGTTTTCAAGAAGGGGCTCGGGACTTACAAGGGGCCCCCAGTTTCCTTTGAGTTGGACCCAGAAATCCGGCCCATACGTCTCAAACCAAGAAGAGTTCCTTTCGCCTTCAAGGACAAGACTGAGGCGGAATTGGACAAATTGGTGGGGCAGGGGATTTTGGTTCCAGTTAATTCAGCGGAGTGGGAAACTCCAATTGTTACAGCCTTAAAATCCAATGGGGAGGTCAGGATTTGTGCTGACTACAAATGTACAATTAACAAGGCCATTCAGCCAAATGCATATCCGGTGCCAGTGGTCAGCCACTTACTGGCCACGTTGCATGGGGGGAGGTGTTTTGCCAAGCTAGACCTGGCACAGGTGTACCAGCAGCTCACAGTAACCCCAGCTGCCGCCGCTGCGCAAACTATCGTTACACATAAGGGGGCATTCAAGGTAACGCGCCTACAGTTCGGCGTGAACTCGGCCCCCGGGATTTTCCAGTCCCTTGTGGAACACCTTCTAAAGGGGTTTCCAGGCGTGCTCCCATATTTTGACGACGTATTGATAACAGTGGGGAGCGAATCAGAACTAGCGAAGAGGTTAGACAGGGTCCTCTCTGTATTCGAGAAAGCGGGACTGAGGTTGAGAAGGGACAAATGTGTATTCTTTGCGAGGGAGGTTGAGTTTCTTGGGTTCAAGATAACCCCGGAGGGCATCAAGCCCTCCGAGTCCAAGGTTGCGGCTGTGCAAAACGCCCCTCGCCCCACCGCGAAACCAGAGCTGCAGTCATTCCTAGGGCTCCTCAATTTTTACCATTCCTTCTTACCAAGGAAGGCATCCATCGCAGAGCCACTGCACGGGCTACTTAAAAAAGAAGCGGTTTGGCGGTGGGGAGATAGGCAGGAGAAAGCATTCAAAGAGCTCAAGGCGCTCCTATCCTCGGATGCTGTTCTGACTCATTTCGACCCGAGGAAACCAGTAGTCTTGGTCTGTGATGCATTACCAGTGGGGGTGGGGGCGGTGCTGTGCCACGTGTTGGAGAGCGGGCAGGAAGCCCCGATTGCCTACTATTCCAGGTCACTTTCAAAGGCGGAGCGCAACTACGCGCAAACAGATAAGGAGGCCCTGGCCATAATCGCGGGAACAAAGAAGTTCCACGATTTCCTATATGACCGCGAGTTCACGATTGTGACTGATCATAAGCCCCTTTTGGGAATTTTTACTACAGGAAAGCCCACCCCACAAATTCTGTCCCCCAGAATGCTACATTGGGCGATTTTTCTTAACGCCTACCAGTACGAGCTGGTCTATCGCCCAGGGAAGGAGATCTCCCATGCGGACGCGCTGTCCCGATCTCCCCTCCCTAGTTTAGGAGACCCCGAATGCGAGTAGAGCAGACCCACCAAGTCCTTCTGATCGAGTCTCTCGACTCGCGCCCATAGTTCTGGCAGACCTCACCAAAGCCATGGCGGCCAACAAAATCCTGTCCCAAGTCAGTTCCTGGGTAAGGAAAGGGTGGCCCACAACTCTCCCCGAGGAGCAGTTCAAATCATTTTTCAGGCGCAGAGTAGAGCTTTCCCTTGAAATGGGTTGCCTGCTCTGGGGCCAGCGGGTAGTCATCCCAGAGAAATTACGAGCTAAGGAGCTGAGGCTCCTGCATACCAGCCACCCGGGGATTGTGCGTTCCAAAGCACTGGCCAGAAGCTACCTCTGGTGGCCTCAGATAGATGCAGATATAGAACATTTGGTGGACACGTGCGAGAGCTGCCAGAGCTCTCGGCCCGAGGAGTCCCGGCTGCCCCATAGGGAATGGGACACGGCCCGCGGGCCATGGTCCTGAGTACATGTCGACTTCGCTGGCCCTTTCCGCGGGTCCATGTTCCTGCTGATAGTCGACTCATACTCCAAATGGTTGGAGGTCATTCCCATGTTGAACACCTCATCTGCCGCAACCGTAAAACAATTGCGTAAGGTGTTCAGCTGCTTCGGCCTGCCGGATGTCCTTGTTAGCGATAACGCCGGTACCTTCACTTCTGCGGAATTCAAGGCGTTCATTGACAGAAATGCCATCTGGCACATTACCGCTGCCCCGTTTCACCCCGCCACTAACGGTAAGGTAGAGCGCCAAGTGCGCACTACGAAAGACGCACTGCAGCGCATGGGTCCCGGTGAGTTGAACCTCCAACTGTGTCAGTTCCTCATCTGTTATAGGGCAACTCCCCTAGCTTCAGGACTTTCGCCGGCCGAACTCCTCATGAGGAGGAGGCCGGTAACGCTTTTTGATCGGTTGGATCCAACCAGGGTGGAGGATGAGGGGAGAAATATAGAGATAGGGAGCTCCAAAAGTTTTGCGGTAGGGGACCCAGTCCACTGCAGAAACTACGCGGCCTCGGGACCAACGTGGGTCCCAGGAACGGTCATTGAGCAAACGGGGCCAGTATCTTATAAGGTCGATACTAGCACAGGGCTACTCTGGAGAAGGCACGCTGACCAAATCAGAAGGCGAGTTACTGGTGAAAGGGAGTCAGTGTTAGGGTCCTCCCCACCCGCGTAACCCAAGGGGGAGATACGGGGACATCCTCGGGTACAAATGCATACCCTGGATTCTCAGATGAGGAGGAGAATACTTTGAAAGAGTGGAATGAGTTTGATTTTATGTTACCGTACCAGGGGGGTGTCGCGGAGTGGTCCCCCACCCATCCGAGCGAGAAGAGGGGTTTTAGTTCAGCCCCTGGTACCTCCAGTCCTCCCAGTCCTTTTGTTTTAGAGTATACCCTATCACCAAGGCCCCCGAACCAGGCAGCAGGGGGAAGTTCACTCTCTCCATCCCCAAGAACTCCAAGTCAGGCAGCAGGGGGGAGCGCAAGTACGCCGGTTGCAGGCGCAAGAGACCGGGGCGAGACAACAAGGGTCTCCTCGTCGGTCCTGAGGTTCGTGCTGGGGGGGTCCCCAGGCGCCACGAGCAACAGGCAGGGGTTCACATCTCAGCTGCATGTTCCGTTCCTTTCTCCCAATGCAAGGTTGTCGCAAAGTCCCCGTCAGACGACTAATGAGTCCCCCCTTTCCATTGCAGGATGAGAGTCTGCAGAACGCGAAGTCCCTAGTTCCCCTGAGCTCAGCCAAGCAGTCGTACGCCCCAAGCGCACATGCGGGAAGCCACAATGGTTGAGGGACTTCATCCCATCCTAGGGGGGAAGTGTTGTGTATGTAACAGTATTACTTTAAGAATTTATGAATGTAACCTGACAATGATTACAATGTAACCCAGCTGTTAAAGGAACGCGAGCTAGCTACCCATAGAGGGCAGCTGCGAGCGTTCAGCTCACATGGTTCAAATTCCCCAATCACTGGCAGCCGCGGGAACCTTCCCGCGCAAGGATCACCTGGAAGAAGATGGGCGTGACTCTGAATGACATCACGCAGGTAGCAGCCAATGAGCTACCGTGCAACCCTTTTCAAATGTATTACTGCAGTATAAAATGGGCTGTACTTCCGCCATTACCACATGTTCATCCTGACCATCATGAAATAAACCTGTGTTTTAGCCCCCACTGCGGCTCCTTCTTTGTCTTCCGTGCAAGACACTAAAAGGGGGGGGGGGGGAATTGCAACTCTCCAAAGGCTGCATGTTAACCAGCACATTCTAGGATTGCAGTTTTAAAAGATGCTTGTCCAGGCTGTGGCAATATGGAGGCGCATGAGCACATTTCTGGGTCCCTCAGTGCTGGGGCAGGCATTATCACCAAGCCAGACCCCAATTGGTGATGTTTCAATAAGCTCTGTGTGGGCATATATGTGAAAGAAGCTAAAATGTCCCAAAATCAGCCTGACCAGATATGATAGTGACTGGAGTAGTAACAAAAATTGAGACTTGATCATTATCCCTTTTGATAATAATAATAATAATAATAATAATAATAATAATAATAATAATAATAATAATAATAATAATAATAATAATAAAAGACCTGGTCATGGCTTACTAACGGAACACTGAAAAAAGAGACAGAATGCCTGATCCTGGCAGCTCAAGAACAAGCCATCAGAACAAATGCAATTAATGTTAGAATAGAAAAATTAGGTGATGACCCCAAATGCAGACTCTGTAGAGATGCAGATGAAACTATAGACCATATACTTTGCTGCTGCAAGAAAATTGCTCAGACTGATTATAAACAGCTTGAAGAGAAGAACAATTCACAAAATTCCGTATTCAAGAATTATATAGTCTTTTTATATAAATCTCAAAAAGATTCAACATAAGTAATTCCACCATGGGCTAAATAAAAATCTTCATGTGACTAGGCTGTAATGAAGATATTTCTTGCTCGATATATACAACAAAAATAATTCCACTATGGGTAATAATGTGTTCACTGAAAACAGCTGTTGCAAGCGTAATGGTTCTATAGCTAACGTCCACACACACATAGAAAAAATTACATGGAGGCGAGGACGCGATAAGAATATACTTCCTTACAATCAATAGGTAAGCTACTGTATGGTTAGTTTTTTGAGGCATTGCTGCTAGTTATAAAACTACAAAGTAACAGAGAAATTACATCATTGTAATGTATAAATGATATTAGCTCTCATGTATTATTTAATATTTAGTAATGCTTACATTATTCTGTAACTCTTTTCATGTAGATTTCCTGAAGAAGGAACAATAAGTTCGGAAAAGTCGAATTAACTAGTATCGACTTTGAAATGAAATAAAAGATTTTTATTTAGCCCATGGTGGAATTACTTATGTTGAATCTTTTTGAGCTTTATATAAAAAGACTATATAATTATTGAATACAGAATTTTGTGAATTATTCTTCTCTCCAAACGGTTTTATTACCTTCCAGTGTTTGCACCGTTTTCGCCCGTTTCTTCTTAGCTTTGATTATAAACAGCGCCATAATACAGTTGCTCAAATGATTCATTGGAATTTGTGTCACAAATACCATTTGCCCGTATAAAATTGAGAATGAACATGCAAAAGTACTCTGGGATTTTAAAATACAGACTGACAGGGTTTTGGAGCATAATACCCCGGATATTACAATTGTGGAGAGAAAAAACGTATGGATCATCAACATTGCCATACCTGGTGACAGCAGAATCAGCGAGAAACAGCTTGAAAAAATTACTCGATATCAGGATCTGAAAATTGAACTGCAGAGACTCTGGCAAAAATCGGTACAGGTGGTCCCAGTGGTAATCGGCACACTGAGTGCTGTGCCTAAAGACCTAGACAGGCACTTAGAAACAATTGGAGTTGACAAAATCACCATCAGTCAGCTGCAGAAGGCCACCCTGCTCGGATCGGCTCGCATAATTCGCCGATACATCACTTAGTCCTGAACGCTTGGGAAGTGTTTGACTAGTAATTTTGATACAAAATCCAGCAATGTTATCTTGTTGGCTGTGTGTTTGATGATGATGATGATGATGATGATGATGATGATGATGATGATGATAGTTTTATTTATACTCCGCCCTCCTGGTGCAAGCACCACTCAGGGCGGCTTACAAAATGTAAAACACAATATACAGTAAATATAAAAAATATAATAAAAACAATTAAAGGTACAATTTAGCAAAGAGCAAAGACAAAGTTACAAATGCAAATTTACAAATACAAAGTTACAAATACAAAGTTTGTAACTGGCCGTTGGCCGTAATAATAAAGAATTGAAATAAAAAAAATAAAAAATACAAAGTTCTCACTTTGTGTTTGGAAAGCGGCAACAGCTACAGGGCTGCTGGCGAAGTCTTTTTTAAAGACCTGAATTGAGATATGCTAATAAATTCCAATGTGAAATTAGATTATATTATTTGTTAATGTCTCTATCTTGTCTCTTTTCTTTAAGTTTCTCCACCTCCGTGGTACCCACAAAGCTTGCTGAGTCACACCATTCCCTAAATGTGCGTAGGTGTGTATATCCCTGGATTATTTATTCAATGAGGTGCAGAAGTTTTGAGAAAAATTGCCCTTTTTTTGTAGGCCATCCAAACACTAAAAACTAGCCTGTGTTGTTTGTGTGTATGTGGGGGGGGGGGGGGGGGGAGAGAGAGACTGTGGTGGCTTAGTGGTTAAGATGCGGAACTTGAGGACTGGAAGGTTGGCAGGTGTTGTGTTCTAATGGTTTTACCTTCCACATGGATTACAATGTATCTGAGCCAATGTAACCTTGCCTATAGCAACAATGTAACCTTCAGCTGTATCAGATAAACCCTGTAATAGGACGCGAGCTAATGACCACCAGCTGGCAGCAGCGAGCGTCCAAGCTCTCTTGGTCCGAACTCATCAAAGGCAACAGCGCGGGAAGCTTTCCCGCCACCACCTACACCTGGACAAGAAGGGCGTGACCAGAAATGACGTCACGCAGACAGTAGCCAATGGGCTACCATGGCACCACGTTCAAATGTATTACTACTGTATATAAAGAGCTTTCGATCCGCCATGACCTCATGTTCCCTCTGTCTACGATGCAATAAACCCGAGTTAACCCAGCCCGAGGCTGTGTCCTGTGTCTTGGTTTTCATACACTAAATTGGCGACGAAGGTGGGATAATGGATCCCCAAGGAGCAGCCAGGGCACAGAGCGGGTTCAACATCACCAAACCGCAAGACTGGGAGCTGTTGGAGATGGACTTCCAGGCGGCGCTGGTGGAACTCAAAGTCAAGGAAGACGATGAGGAGAGGAAGAGGGCCATCCTCACCAGAATGCTCGGGATGGAAACCAAGCGGACGCTGGTGGGCATCATCGCTCCGAAGAAGGTGAGCGAATTTAAGGCGGACGACATCATGAAGCTGCTACGGGAGCGTTTCCGACCCTCGAGGGCGATGTTTCCCGCTCGGAGCGCGTTTTGGAGGCGAGTCCAAGCGCCGGACGAGTCGGTTGAGGCATTCGTGGCCGCCATGAGGGTAGCCGCCGTCCCCTGCAAATGGGACAACATCCTAGAAATGGCCCTCAGGGACGGCGTGCTGTGTGGCCTGAAAGACAAGGAGGTGCAGCGCAGCTTGATGAACAAGGAGCCGCCACCCACGCTGGCAGAGGTCGTAGAGGCCGCAGAAGCCGCAGAGTCCACGAATGCTGGAGTGGACGAGATGCACCAGTGGCGTGAGTGGCGTCCCAGGGCCGGCAAAGCGGAAAATTCGGTGCACGGGAAGTCCGGACAATCGGTGCACGCAACTCAACGGGCCTCAAAATCGTCCTCGGAAGGCAGCGACGGCGAGGAGGTCCAGAAGGTCCGAAAAGGGGGGCGCCGCTGCGACGGTTGCGGAGCGGCCCATGAGCGCGCGAGGTGCCCATTTAGAAAGGCCGAATGTTACACCTGCGGCCGTCGGGGGCACATTGCCAAGGCATGCAGAAAACGGAAGGAGGGCCGGAGGCAGTCACCAGACCGTTCGACCAGGCCGGACCGTCCAGCGAGACCCAAAGATGGCGCCCAGACCACGAGGAAGCAGGACGGCGTGGGCCGCGTCTCGGACGGCAGCGAAGACGACGCCCCAGTGTTCAGCGTGTCCGCGGGACAGTCCCATTACTTCGTTGAGGTACTAGTACAAGGGGCCCCTATCAGGATGGAAATTGACTCGGGGTCCTCCTACTCCATAATTCCCCAGAAAGAGTTCTTGAAAATCGACCCCCACGTGCGGCCCAAACTTAAAACATTGAGGTCCACGCTACGAGATGTACAGGGAAACAGCATTCCGGTGTTGGGGGTCGGGAAATTTCGGGTTAATTTTAAGAGACATTCTGCGGATCTGCCCCTAGTTGTCCTCAAGGGGGGAAGTTGTAGCCTCCTAGGGACACAGTGGTTTCAGCCTTTAGGCCTGTTCATAGGGGGAGTACATTCGGTGGGGGTGGATCCAATACAAGCGGTGTGCGATGCGCATCCCGCCGTTTTTAAAAAAGGACTTGGAAAATTCAAGGGACCCCCTGTAGCCTTCGACCTAGACCCGGAGGTCCGCCCGATAAGACTCAAACCGCGCAGGGTGCCCTTCGCACTAAAGGACAAAATAGAGGCGGAACTGGACAAATTGGTGGGCCAGGGGATTCTTATTCCTGTTGATTCCGCGGAGTGGGAAACTCCAATTGTAACAGCTCTGAAGGCTAACGGGGAGGTGCGCATTTGCGCTGATTATAAGTGTACAATTAACAAGGCGATCCGCCCTAATGCATACCCGGTGCCGGTGGTCAGCCACCTTTTGGCCAGGCTAAATGGGGGAAAGTGCTTCGCTAAGCTCGATCTGGCACAAGCCTATCAGCAACTCCCCGTAACTCCCGCCACGGCCGCGGCACAAACGATAGTCACACATAAAGGAGCGTTCCAGGTGTCGCGTTTACAGTTCGGCGTGAACTCGGCACCCGGCCTTTTTCAGTCGCTTGTGGAACGCCTCCTGAAGGGGCTGGAGGGGGTGTTGCCTTATTTTGATGACGTATTGATAACAGGGGGGAGTGAGGCCGAACTGGCAAAAAGATTGGATAAAGTACTAACTGTGTTCGAGAAAGCGGGGCTGAGACTGAGGAAGGACAAATGTGTCTTTTTCGAAACCGAGGTCGAGTTTTTAGGGTTCCGGATCACACCCGAGGGTATTAAGCCATCCAAAGCCAAAGTAGCAGCCATCAAGAAGGCCCCTCGCCCCACATCCAAAACCGAGCTACAGTCATTCCTGGGGCTCCTCAATTTTTACCATACATTCCTTCCGCGGAAAGCGTCCGTGGCCGAACCGCTTCATCGGTTGCTTAAAAAGGAGGAGACATGGATGTGGGGTGACGAGCACGAGAGGGCGTTCAAAGAACTAAAGCAACTCTTGACTTCTGACGCAATCCTAACGCATTTCGACCCCAAACGGCCGGTGGTCTTAGTCTGCGATGCATCACCGGTGGGGGTGGGGGCGGTGCTGTGCCACGTGTTGGATGACGGAAGGGAGGCCCCGGTTGCGTTTTATTCAAGGTCCCTGTCCCAAGCAGAGCGAAATTACGCACAAACCGACAGGGAGGCATTAGCAATAGTAGCGGGGACCAAAAAGTTTCACGATTTTCTGTATGGCCGCCCGTTCAAAATCGTGACGGATCACAAGCCCCTGTTAGGGATTTTCACGGCAAGCAAGCCCACGCCGCAGATCCTATCCCCGAGAATGCTGCGTTGGGCTATTTTTCTCAACGCATACCAGCACGAGTTGGAGTACCGGCCCGGAAAGGAGATCAGCCATGCTGATGCACTTTCGAGATCCCCTTTGCCCTTGTCGGACGACCAAAAGGCTAGAGTAGAAAGAGACCACCAGGTGTTGCTAATAGAGGTTTTAGACGCGCCCCCAATAGTACCAGCCGATATTGCTAGGGCGACAGGCAAGGACAGAACGCTGGAGAAAGTTAGTTCATGGGTACAGAAGGGGTGGCCGGCATCATCCCCAAGCACAGAATTCGACCCATTTTTTCGGAAAAAGCTAGAGTTGTCCCTAGAAAGGGGGTGCCTGTTGTGGGGCCAACGGGTGGTGGTCCCTACGTCCCTGCGTCCGAGGGTGCTCGAGCTGCTGCACGTCAGCCACCCGGGCATCGTTCGTTCAAAGGCGCTGGCCCGGAGTTATTTTTGGTGGCCACAGCTAGACACAGACATTGAGCACATGGTCGGCACTTGTGAGGCATGCCAGGGATCCCGACCAGAGGCGGCCCGTCTCCCGCATAGGGAATGGGACACAGCAAGGGGGCCATGGTCCAGAGTGCACGTAGATTTCGCTGGCCCATTCCGAGGAACCATGTTTCTCCTGGTGGTGGATGCGTTCTCCAAGTGGCTGGAGGTTATCCCAGTAAAGAGCACGTCCTCCGCCACGACAATTAGCCAGCTACGGAGAGTCTTTTCCACGTTCGGTTTACCCGACACGTTAGTCAGCGATAACGCGAGTTGCTTCACCTCCTCGGAGTTCGGGGCATTCATGGAGGCAAACGCCATTCGCCATGTCACATCCGCGCCGTTTCACCCGGCCACGAATGGCCAAGTGGAACGGTTGGTGCGTACAACAAAGGATGCGCTTCGGCGCATGGGCCCGGGGGACCTAAATCACCAAGTATGTCAGTTCTTATTAGCGTATAGGGTGACCCCCTTAGCGTCAGGTTACTCGCCGGCAGAGCTCTTGATGCGGCGAAAACTGACCACAATTCTGTCCAGGCTAGACCCGACGAGAGTCGAGGATAAAGGAAAAAACATAGGGTTGGCAGTCTCGAAAGGGTTCGCCGCCGGCGACCCTGTTCACTGCAGGAACTATGCCAGCGCAGGGCCAGCCTGGGTGCCGGGGACGGTAGTAGAACAGACGGGGCCAGTGTCGTACCGGGTCGAGACTAACACCGGCCTCCTCTGGAGGAGGCACGCGGACCAACTGAGGCACCGAGTGAGTGTACCAGCCAGTGGGGCTCAACAACAGGATTCAGCGTTAGGGTTCTCCCTCACCCGTTTAGCCCAAGGGGGAGACAACAGCGGACAACAGTCCCAAGCAAGGGGGGAAGGAAGAAGCAGCGGCCCCGACTCATACCCTTTTGATAAACCAGTTCTATCAGAGGCCGGGGAAGGGGGAGAGGAGTTCGCGACCGCTGCCCCCGAATGTAATTTTGATTTTGATTTTGCGAGCCGGGGGGGTTTTCAGGAGTGTTTCCCCACCCATCCAAGCGAGAAGAGGGGTTTTTCGTTAGCCCCCAGTGCCCCCGGTTCTTCCCCAAGAAAGAGCACACCTCCCAACAACGCCGCGGAGCCGCGGCAAGTCACTAACGAGTCTCCCTCTCCAATTACAGGGCAGGAAACCAGGGGACAAAGAGAAGGTAGCAAACCCGGGGAAAGGCAGCCCGCATCGAGACCCCAGCGTGTTCGAAATAAGCCATCTTGGCTGAGAGACTTTGTCTCCTAGGGGGGGGGAGTGTATTTAAGTGTGGGCTCGAGACGTTGTCTCATCCTAGGGGGGAGGGGTGTTGTGTTCTAATGGTTTTACCTTCCACATGGATTACAATGTATCTGAGCCAATGTAACCTTCAGCTGTATCAGATAAACCCTGTAATAGGACGCGAGCTAATGACCACCAGCTGGCAGCAGCGAGCGTCCAAGCTCTCTTGGTCCGAACTCATCAAAGGCAACAGCGCGGGAAGCTTTCCCGCCACCACCTACACCTGGACAAGAAGGGCGTGACCAGAAATGACGTCACGCAGACAGTAGCCAATGGGCTACCATGGCACCACGTTCAAATGTATTACTACTGTATATAAAGAGCTTTCGATCCGCCATGACCTCATGTTCCCTCTGTCTACGATGCAATAAACCCGAGTTAACCCAGCCCGAGGCTGTGTCCTGTGTCTTGGTTTTCATACACTAAAGCAGGTAAGCAGTTTGAGACACGAGTACTGCACGATGGAGTGAGCTCCCATTTCTGTCACAGCGCCTGCCAACGCCAACCTACCAGGTTGAAAGGAAAAAAAACGAAAGTAGATAAATAGGTACCACTTGGGTGGAAAGGTAAACAGTGTTTCATGCACTCTGGTGTCTAGTTATGCCTGCCAAATGCCCACGGAAACGCCTGAAAATGCAGACACCGCTGGCTCTCTGGTTATAAACAAAAATGAGCGTTGAACTCTAGAGTCAGATATGACTGGCTTTTGAGCAATGTATGTATGTATGTATGTATGAGATCACACGAGACCACTTATTTATAAACATACTGCATGACTTTTTATACATTTAGTATCAGGGCAGCATACAAATTTCATGTTAAAAACGGGAGAACATCCTAGATCAGTGATGGCGAACCTATGGCTCATAAGCCAGAGGTGGCACTCAGAGCTCCCTCTGTGGGCAGTCATGCAGTCACCCCAGCACAAAGTTCGCCCCGCCCCTCTGCCCAGCAGCCCAATAGGAGCGTTTCCTTCCCCCCCTGTTGCTATGTTGACACTTTGTGATAAATAAGTGGGTTTTGGGTTGTAGTTTGGGCACTCAGTCTCTAAAAGGTTCGCCATCACTGTCCTAGACTAGAGCCAAACTACTACAAGGGTGGGCAATAAAAACAGTGTGAGAGGTTGTGATGGAGGTAGAAAGCAATAAAACTCAGATAATTACTCCCCCCCCCCCCCAATAACAAGCTATGGAATTTAATCCTCCAGCCCACACCACTGACTCTCGCCAGAAACTGTTGTTGTCATGCTGTCAAAACAACAACTCCGCGGTGCCCTAATCGCTGCTCCAGCAGGTTGTGTCAACGTTTGGACCCACAAAGCCCAGTTTTTTAAGTGGTTGCCGTGTTAGTCTGTGCAAGCATATCAGAGAGTAAACGAAACAACAAAAAGACAAAAATCGTTGCGGCACCTTAAAGGCTAACTTCTGCACAGTATTTAACTGTATTTAAATAACAGGAGTTAGTCTTTAAGGTGCCACAACAGTTTTTGTCTTTTGCCGTTGTTTTGTTTATTTTCTGATAAAGCCCAGTTTCTTTCCGTTGCCTGTGCCGGGCGGGGGCAGATGGGAGTTGTAGTGCCGTCTCAAATCCAGAAAACCCGTGTTTCGAAAGAAAAAACGCAAGACAACCGCTGACATTCCTATAAACCGCAACCTGCGCTCCCTCCCCGCCTTAACTACTTTTCGTTTCCATGACAACCACGCCACCTCCATGTTTTCCAGGAAGAGAGTCCCGGCCCCGAAACGGAAGTCCCGCCTTATAACACCTCCCAGCCCCCAGTCAAAGTTCTTCGGATCGGACGATTCGAGGTTGTGCTCGGGCAAACCGTGAGAGAACACGCTTAAGGCGCTCTATCCCAACGCAACGTTAGACTCCATGGTACTGCGTCAGCGGGCTTCGTCTTACGTTCGCCGTGCGTCCGTACCATAGAGATGGAAGAACAGAGCTCCATTGCGTTCATATAACGATTGATTCTTTTCCGTCAGATTGAGGGCGAGCCTGGGTTAGGCCTTTGGAGCCTGGCGACTTCCATTCCTCCGGGTCAACACTCTAGGCAGTTGGTGATGAAACTCGAATGCCCCGGAGGAGGAAGTGGAGGGCCACGGCTTGCACCGCTCCCTTGAGCTTGAGGGCGTTGTAGCCTTAATTCCCGTCGTTCCATGGTTCCCAGAGCGGCCCTCCTGGACTGGGGCGCTTCTCGCACCTTCTTCTCTATGGCTCCGCGGGGCCTGGACGGGGCGGCAGGGACGTCGCGCCTTTAAAGTGCCCACCCAGAGGCCGTGGGGGGGAGGGGCAGCCGAGGAGGCGATGGAGACCGTCGAGACGTTGGAGTCGAAGATCAGTGAGTCTGAGGAGGAGGAGGAGGAGGAGGGGACGGGTTCGCCTCCAAGGGACTCATTCAAGGAGGGCTGAGAGGCTGGTTGGGAGGGAGGGGAGAAACTGTCCTCCCTTCAGGCCGCCTCTTGGGGGCTTTGGGGGGCCTCGTAGCCTCAACCTGCCCTCTCACACCTATCATTCTCCCTTCCCCTGGCTGGGCCTTGAGGAAGAGTTAGCCACCACAGACAGAATTACTCGTCTTGAGTACCTCAGGAGGAGGCAGAGGTGGAAGATAGAGAGAGAGAAGCTGGAAGCTTAATTTACTAAACTGGGAGTTCTCAACCTTTTTAAGGCAGGGCGGGGCATTGGGTCACGCTCCCTCAGACATTTGGGGGGGGGGGATTTTTTGCCCTTCCTCCATCACATCATGGCATTTCCTGGTGGGGGTGTTGCGGGCCGTATCCAGCATGTGGGCCGCAAGTTGAGAATCCCTGTGTTAAAGGGCTGAATTAAATCGTATGGCGAAGTGGACTTACTCCACGAAAGCTCACGTTTAAATACAGTTGCACAACTTCTGCACATGTTTTATACATGGATCACACGGCTGACTTTGCTTTGTTTAAATGCTGGATATCAGAGAGTAAACAAAACAAAAAGACCCCCTAAAAAACTCTTGAAAGACTAACTGCTGTATTTTAATGTTAGGGTTAGTCTTTAAGGTGCCACAAGATTTATTTATTTATTGTCGTCTTGGTTGCTGTTTTGCTTACTCTCTGATAATTAAATTAGGCCTCCCTTGCTTGAAAGCCAGTCATATCTGGCTTTAGGGTGCGGTGCTCATCTCTGTTTACAGCCAAAGAATCAGTGCTGTCTGTCTGAAGACATTTCTGTGGTAACAGTGCAGGCATAACTAGACACTATAGTGCACGGAACACGGTTACCTTTCTTGCCAAAGTGGTACCTATTTATCTGTTTGCAATTTCTTGGTTTCAAACTGCTAGGTTGGCAGGAGCTGGGACAGATGACGGGAATTGTGCAGCACTCCGGTCTCGAACTGCTGACCTTCCAGTTGTCAAGCTCAGCATCTTAACCACTAAGTCACCATTGCAGCTAAAGAGACATCTGTTTTCTTGTGATGTGAAACCAGGACTTGTTTGTAGAATTTTGACAAAAGGAGATATTCTCTCCCTGGGGTTCTCCTTGTGATGACAATAACTACCCTACATCTTCCTAAGAGAGACAGTGTGGTCTACTGGATGGCGTGTCAGACAGGATGCAGGAGACCTGGGTTAAATCACTATTCTGTGGTGGAAACATATTGGGCAACAACAAAGATAAACCAGTGCTTGACTATTTTGCATACCTTTCCCACCAAAGCAGTGCCTATTATCTACTTGCAATTTCTTGCTTTCGAACTGCTAGGTTGGTAGGAGCTGGGACAAGATGGCGGGAGCTCATTTTGTCACGCAACACCCTGGTCTCGGACTGCGACCTTCCTGTTGTCAAGCTCAGCATCTTAGCCGCTAAGGCACTCTGGCCACTTAATAAATAAATGCATAACTCAATTAGAAACTCCTGTTCTTTTCTTTGGGTTTCTCCACCCACCCTGGTGGTACCCAAGCAGCTTTCTGAATCACACACTCCCTTAATGTGAGTGGGTGTGTACATTTCTGGATTGTTTATTCAACGAGGTACACCCTCTTGTGTTTCCCTAGGTTGCAGCCCTTCATTTTGGTTTCATGTGAGCAGGTGCAGATGTTTGGGGGAAATCTGCCCTTTTTATTATGTTGTAGGTCCTCTCCTTGTCACATACCAAAAGATGGTTAAAATATCTGCATTTAGCATCCTGGAGCTAAAAAGAAGATACGTTAAATGTTTATACTAGAGGCTTAAAAAAGTAACATGTAGAAGACATTACAGTAGGTATTGCTATTTGCTCAGAATAGGGAGACACCTTTTACAGTAGAATCCCACATAACAAAAAAACTCTGTTCTGCGAGTTGCTTCGCTATGCAGTTTTTTCATTATGCGAAGCGAATGTGTAGATGTCCTGGATAATGAACAAAAATGTTCGTTATCCGGGGTTCCCATAGATTGGGTATACCCCGGTTACCAAAAAAAACCTCATAACAAACGGGGTTTTTTTTTCGTTATGCGGAGTATCACCCTTGCATAATGAATGCTTTGCTATGCAATTTTTTCATGATGCGAAGCATTCATTATGTGGGGGATTACTGTAGTTTCAAATTGATTCCTCTGACTGTTCATGTCTACTTTGTTTGTTTGTTTGTTTGTTTTTTGTTACTCATCTGAAAAAGTAAGTTGACTGAAAGATGTGAAAGCCCCTGTGTGCCTTGTCTTCCTTCTTACTCTCTCTTTAGTATCTGTTCACGCAGAAATGTATTTGCATTCTGTCCTGGTCCAGACATGCATGGTAAAGCATACTCTACTGCCATGTTTGGAAGGATGTTAAATTACAAAGTTCAAGCAGAAATATTTCCTGACACTCATCTCAGACAGTTTTCCTATATTACTTTTAAAGTTAACATGATTTCATCTGCTGTTCAGTAATATAAATAGGTGAAGCTGCAAATGTAGATGTTCCGGTGGATTGAGGAGCCAGGCTCTGCTTCCTGGCACTGCATGTCCCATCAATAACCATACAAAGCTACCTAGCATTGAGTAAAACGTCTAGGTCAGTTTGCACAATGTTGTCTGGTTTTTACTGTTCTGTCTATAGCCTTTCCAGGTCTCATTGCTTAGGTCTGAACCTTAAATGTTTCTCCAGGCGCAGCACATGTTCTACTACTGCATTGTGGTCTTGCATTGTCATTTTCCACAGTGTGTGGCGACATCCTCGCAAATAACTGTTTCTTACTTCCCTTGCAGTGGGATACAGCAGACAAAGGCTAACTGAAAAATTTGATAATGTATCCATTGTTATTTAATTCTGTGTACAAGTAACATTTCTTCATGGAGGACATTCTTTTCTCTCTCGATCTAGACAGAGCTACAAATCCTCTAAACAAGGATCTGCAATGGGACAGCATCAACGCCTTTTGTGACCAGCTCAATAAGGAATTAGAGGGGTTAGTATACCTGTTCTCTTTCCCTATTAAAATAAAACTATTTTGCATTTTTTTAGATGGAGATATTGCTTGGAATGTTAGTCAAAAATATTGCTTGGATTTGAGGCATCTAAAGAAGTACACTGTACAGTATATGATTGCATAAGCATGTCTTTGTTCCAATGTTCCTGATTTGTTTTTCTCAACTTCCATTTATATCCTCGGTTTCTTTTTATTCAAGTTTATTCTCTCCCTTTGAAAAGAGGGAGCTGTTTTTTGTGTGTCAAATTTTAGAATTTATTCCTTAGCTAAAATCCATTAGTAATCTGTAACTAGAATGGGCCCATTAAATCAGTGGGGATTTAGTGAATCGGCTTCTTTTTCATCGATTCAATGGGCCAACTCTGTTTGTGGCTTTCTTCTGGCTGTTGTTTTAGAAATAAGAGATGAGACATTTACAAATTGCGTAGTAGATAAAGTGAATCCGAGTTGCAGGATAATGGAACAAGGATAAAGTAATAGCCGTTAGTAAAACTTTGCTGAAATCTTGTTGTGTAGCTGCATGCTTGCAGTGGTCACAATGGCATATTGCCACTGATTCAAGGCTTTACTTGATAATGTCTGGGTGCACACAAATTTTCTGCTTTGTGTACCAGTTGTGTGCACCTCCAAATCATCTAATCAGTGACAATTTGCCACTAATGATGTCATCACTTTTGTGCACTTGGAATGGTGCAACAGAATTTCAGCCAACAGATATGCATAAAATCAGATCAGAAAGTCTGACAGTGCAGCCTTCAGGACAGGTTACATGGGTATGTTGTATGTAATGAATGTTGGTGAATGTCAGGTGGTTTAGCTAGTCATGTGAAAACAGTTACTCCATTTTGCATTGGACAGTAGTATGCAGAAGATAATTAAGGATGAATGTTTTGCTCTTTTTTGTCATTGTATCGCCAGTACAGCCATTTGACATTAATGAGAAACTTAGTTAAGATTCTAAATTAAGATTACAATTTGTGTGTCACAATCAAACTTTTACCAGTAAGACTAATGTGACCTGGATGTACAGTATGAGCCAGGAGTCCATGTTTCAACTTGTTCAACTTAGTGTCTCACAAATTAAGACCAGGCATGGAGAAGTTACTTTGTTAAGATTTCAGTCCTCTTAATCTCCATTTTGTCATGCTCCCTAGTGAACATGGCAAAATGGAGAGTTAGAGTCTTGTAAAAAAAGAAAGAAGAAGTAATTTTCCAGATACAGTACTGTACTTCTGAAAATGCCCTACTTCAGATTCCCTTGTGGCGCAGTGGTTAAACAGCTGTACTGCAGCAAAAAAAAACTGCTGACATTGTGGTATGATCATGACAGGGCTCAAGGATGAATCAGCCTTCAGCCTTTCGAGGTTGGGGGCAAAATGCTAATTATCTGTCAACCACCCAGAGAGTGCACTAAGTGCTGTGGGGCGGTATATAAGTATAATTGCTATTGTTGCTACTTGTGAAAATGCCCCCATTGGAAACTTGGCCATAAGGAGAAATGAATTATCTTAAAGTACTATGGCTGGGCGTACAAATATATTTGCACAAACCATGTCTACAAAACACTTGTACAGATATTAAGAACCGGTGAGACTATCTAGATCAGTGTTGGGAAACCTTACCACTCCAGCTCTTCTTCGACTTCAATTCCCAGAAGCCCAAGTCTCTGTGAATCCACACGGTAAACCCATTTGTGTAGATTCACAGAGACTTGGGCTTCTGGAAATTGAAGTTCAAGAACCGCTGGAGTGCCAAGGTTGGTCATCACTGATCTAGAACCTATGTCGAAGCAGGTAGAGAGAGGGAGGGGATAGAGAGTCGAATGTATTAGCAGAAGGAAGGATCCAGACCTGCCTGTTGTAGTCTAGTTTCACCCTTCACTCCCTCCAAAAGTAATTGAGGCACTATGATGACAGTGATTAGTGAAATCACTTGTTTAAGATCACCATAATTTCTTATTGCTCCTGCTAAGTATGTGCTCCAGACCTAAGATCTTTGAATTGTGCTTTGGGGAACTATGATAAAGATATAATAGAATAGTTTTTCTTCACTGGGACTTATTTCCACATTCCTATACAACCCTATATGATGCCAGAAACCTTAGGACAAAGGTCTTCAGGGACTGGAGAAAACCACAGTCTTAATTTCAATAGCAGAAGCAGTGAATTGGCTAGGTTAGTAAACCTGGCCATTAATTACATAAAGTTTAATATCAGAATCTACTCATTGTCATAGTGTCAAATCTACTCATTGTCTGTTAGTGATGGAATCATTCTAGAGCAGTGGTTGCCAACCTTTTCTTGGCCATACCCCACCTAAGCATCTCTAAAATCTTGGTGCCTCCCTGCCCTGTGACATATAATTCTTATTATTCAAAAAGTAAATGCCTACTCACTTGGAGGAAGCCTAAAAGGCCATTCACTGTATAACTCATTATCTAATTGCCCCCCTTAAAATCAAATTACCACCACCACCCCGTGGGGTGTGTTACCCTTATTGGGAACCACGGTTCTATGGACAAAGGGACTTCAGATAATGTTGGTGCCAGTCTGTTGGCACTAACTGTCATTGGCATGAATGAGATAGGAGCAGAAAGAGGGTGGGTTGTGTTTTGGGCAGCTAGGTTGAAAAAAAATATTAAAACAAAGGTGTAGTGGGTTAAGAGAGGAAATTGGGGTGAGGGATGAGCAAAGAAGAAAATATTTGAAGGTGAAATTCTGGGTTGGTATCAGCACACATGGGAGGTAAGACCAATCAGTTTCTTCTTGAGTTTAGCAATAATATGTTCATGGCAAACTTGTTTCACAGTAAAGGGTCCTATAGTAACCCTTCCTGTTTCTTACTGTTCAGCCCACCACTTGCCACCCGACTCCTGGCCCATAAGATCCAGTCTCCACAAGAATGGGAAGCCATTCAGGCTCTCACGGTAAGAAATCATACATCACTTTCTTCTGGTTTTCCTAAAGATTTTAGGTTGTAAGAACACATCATGTATGCGTGTGCTTCTAAGTCTGCAGTTGTTACTGTGGTTGCAACTTCAGCGTGAGTGAGAATTTGTTGGAATAGGGTCCGCAGTATTCCCTTCTATGGCTGAGTGCAATAGGTAGCAAAAGCAATTACACTTATATACCGCCCCATAGTACTTAGTGCACTCTCTGGGTGGTTCACAAGGTAATTAGCATTTTGCCTCCAACATGCTTGCTCAGTATTTCAAAACAGTTCCATTGTTATCTGACACTTTCCCCCTGGCAATGGTTCAAGGATGATCTTAGGGGCATGAGCCCAGAATTGGGTAAATCACAAACTCAGAACATAATACTGCACAACAATGATTTTGCTACTGGGAATAAGACATGTGATTAACATGATATCGAGTGTGCTGATTCAAAATCTGAACTCAGAATTTGCCTATCATGTACAGATTTTAAGTTATAGGTGTGCTATAGTTCAAATGGTATTGGGTAATGTATTTTTACATGGGAACAATGTAACAGTTGCAGTTACCATTCTGTCTGCTGTCGCCTCAGCTGAATCACGTCCCCTGGTGGCATGCATATTCCAGCAGCAGCCAGACATGTCTGGGCAAGTCAGTGAGCTGATATCAGAAATAGGAATAAAAGGCGAGATGGACTAAGGGCTTGTCTCTAGTGTGAAACTATCTTATTGGATAGTACAGCTAGGCCATAGTGAATCTGTTTTGAGCTAAAGATGAGTAGGCGTTGCTGTGTTAATAAACCAAATAATTTTTGCTACCTCGCGTAATCAACACAAGAACCTAACCATTTGCTTACTTAAGGTCCTGACATCCTAGGCAGAATCAGAATTCAGATTTGGGTTCAGCACTCTTGATTTAGCGTAGGACACATGGATTAGACCAAGTAGCAGACAATACTTTTTTTTGTGATCCAGTGATAATTGTTTCATCCTGAACTTGTTTATTAATATAGAATTATAGAACTGAAAGAGACCTGATGGTCTTAAAGTGTAACCTGTCCTAATGAAAGAGTATTTATGCACATAGTTTTCAAGGAAAGACCAAGAAAATAGTTCAGACCTCAAAATGAGTAAACCAGGTCCTTAACTATAAAGGATAGCATTTTTAAATAATTACTGCTGATACAAAAATATTTGTTTTTACAAATCAGCTGCTGCAGCATTTTGACACTTTTGGGAATAACTTTATCAAGGCAAGCTTTTATTCTAAGTTTCCAGAAGTTTCATTAGATGGTCATTGCATCTAATTCAGAAAAAAAAATCCTTGAATGAGTATCTCAGAGTGTTTTCTAGCCTTGAGAAGATGAAAATGCCTTTGAGAAGTGGGGAAGGTTGTCAGGCTTATTTTAGGTCACATAAAAGCCTAAATAAGTCTGTGTGGGATAGCTGTCATGTGAGTTAGCTCACTGGGTTGATACACCTGGAAACAGAAGTAGAAAGGGCCTATTGTTAAAATAAACAATGCCAAGGTTACCTGTATTGGACCTTTGGAAGTCAAATATGGGGAAACTGTTACACCAGGGGGTGTCCATACTACAGCCCACAGACCAAATCCGGCCTCCGATACCAACTCATCTGGTAAAACGTGTATGGGTGCATTTTATTTCCGCTTCTGGGAGCAATAAGGGTGGCATGGGCCAGATGAATTGGCATCGGGGGCTGGATCCGGCCAGTGGGCTGTAGTTTGGGCACCCCTGGTTTAAGCAGAGAAAATGGCAGCCTATAATCTATCTCATCCTGTTGCAAAACAGATGGCAAGGCACATTTTACTTCCGCTTCCAATGGAGGAACCATGTGACTGGCCTGCTGAACCACGTGACCGGCCCACAGCCTGAAAAGTTTGATCATCCCTCGGTTACACTGTTTCTCCCTGCTGCCAAGAAATATGTTTGATTTATTCATTTTGTACTTCATAGTATGCTGTTCATGTGTTCTTCCAAGTAGTGTTTCTCACACCCTTACTCTGTTGCATTGGATAATGTAGTACTCTGTTGCTTTGATGCTCACTCACCCCCACCTCTGCTCTGTTTTTGTGCAGGTGTTGGAATCCTGTATGAAAAACTGTGGCAAGCGCTTTCATGATGAAGTGGGCAAGTTCCGCTTTCTTAATGAACTCATCAAGGTTGTGTCACCCAAGGTGGGTCTGGAGGCTGTTTGGCACAATCAAGGTGCAAACAAAGGAGTTGGACTGGGACAAGAGTATGCAGTTGTGTGCTGGGTAGACTTCAGTAACATGAATGTATTTTATTTATGTATTTATTTATTCTGATTTATATTGCCGCCCAACTCCAAAGACTCTGGGTGGCTCACAGAAAATAAAAACCAAACACATTTTAAAAACCAATAAAAAACCCATTAAAACTGCCTCCAAAAATTACTCCAACCCCTACAGATTAAAAGAGGCAGAGAGTGTTCTTACTAAATTAGCCAGCAGGCAGGCTGATTAAAAAAGCAATAGAATTAAAAAGCAATAGAAAACTTGGTGAATGCGATTGAGTTTACAAGTATCAGCCCATAATAAGAATTTAGATAGCTTTTGGGATGCTCTGTGTATAGCTTTGGGGGGAAACAAAGAAAGCCATGTGGTCCAATTGTTTTTTATTGGTCTAATAAAGACATCACCTGCTCCTGCATTCGTACTGTATATAGCAGGGGTTCTTAACTTACGGCCCGTGGGCAGGATCAGGCCTGCACCACCAAATAATCCGGTCCTCGCTCCAGCCACCGCCACCAGAATCAGTCGTGGACTCATTTACAGCCGCCGTATATGCGTTTACAATGGCCATAAATGGCGGAGAGGACAACCATTCTGGCCTACTCAACTGTTTGAGGGAGCGTGACCTGGCCCCCGACTTGAAAAAGTTGAGAACCCCTGGTATATAGAGTGAGACATGCTAAACCCAGATTTCCCCATTCACTCTGCTGCAAAGCAGTTTGTACACAGAGATGAATATATGGAGGTGTTAGGACACAGTTTTTATCAGACTTTTTTTTGTGCTCAGGAAATTCTAGACTG
This sequence comes from Bradypodion ventrale, assembly GCA_035047345.1. Classification (NCBI taxonomy): domain Eukaryota; kingdom Metazoa; phylum Chordata; class Lepidosauria; order Squamata; family Chamaeleonidae; genus Bradypodion; species Bradypodion ventrale. Next base: position 220,362,692 of record JAWDJE010000005.1, on the reverse strand, counting down.
TTCCATGCACTAACTTGTAATGAAGGAATATTTCTGCCATTCATGTACCTAATTTGTATCTAATTTTTTTAGAGCCCTGTGCTGACGTTTAAGGCTCTCTCTGTCCATCTTCAGGTTCACTGGTACCCTCCTGTCAGCTGCCATTTGAGTGGTTGGAAGAAACTTACAAAACCACTTCCTTACCTCTGTGCCCTAGAAACGATGAGGAGAAATGCAGAAATATTGAAAACTAGAACATCACTTCATCTGTCTGCTCTGCATATTAGTAGAGAGTAATTGAAGGCTAATTAAGTGGCATACAAAGCAAAAGCAATCACACTTATATACCACCCCATAGCGCTTAGTGCACTCTCTGGGCAGCTCACAAGTTAATTAGCATTTTGCTAATTAGCATCCTGGCTACTCATTTTACTGAAATTGGAAGGATGAGTCAACCTTGATCCCTGGTCAGGATTGAACTCACAACCTTTTGGTCACAGTACAGCAGTTTTAACTGCTGCACCACTAGGGCTCCTGGTTTATATACAGAGGTTGTAAGCTAGGTAGGGGCTTCTTCTGTTGAAGATGAAGACAGGATTCTTGTTTTCCACCAAAAGACAAGTCAACTTCTTTTTTTCGATAGTGGCTATTAGTAGGTTCTCTTTTCCAATAAGTGTGATTTCATTACACATGTAGCTCTCATAGAAGACAATAAGTGGCTCTTGCTCCACTGGATTAGTGCACAGTAAGAAACTGGGGAGCATTCAATGTGCTATCAGCTTTATTTTCTTCTTTACCACTTGGAGCTGCCAGGTACAGTATTTAAAAATCCTTTTGTGCCCATGGAGATGACGTGCTTGACAGGCTCTTAGACTAAATCACCAAAGAAACTCTTAACACACTTGAGTATTACAAAATTCTCACAAGCATTTTAGAGCCCTGCCTATAAAATCAAGAATTTGCATAATTTTCATTTTTCTTTTAAGTTTCTATTGAACAGTGTTCTGAGTAGACAGGTAGTAGTTACTCTTTCTGCAGTATTTCTGAGTAGCTGTGGCTGGTGTGGGGAAGAGCAAGTTTTGAACATACGTACCAGAGTTATATTTTCTTCCTACCCACCATCAAGTGCCCAAAGCTCAACTTTGGATTGGTACAAAATCCAGTGTGAGTTCATCTATTGCAGTGATGGCGAACCTTGGCACTCCAGGTGGTTCTTGGACTTCAGTTTCCAGAACCCCTATTCAGCACACCTGCTGATCATGGCTTTTGAGACTTGAAGTTCAGGAACAGCTGGAGTGCCAAGGTTCACCATCACTGATCTATCACCTACCTTATCCTTTCCCCTCCAAATCCCTTCATGAGTGTGTGGTTCTCTCCCCCCTTTTAGTACCTAGGAACTAGGACTTCAGAGAAAGTGAAATCCAAGATCTTGGAGCTGATGTATAGTTGGACATTGGGACTACCCCATGAAGTGAAGATTACAGAAGCCTATCAGATGCTGAAAAAGCAAGGTGAGGGATCCTTTCTGAGCTTCTATATGTGCTAATGCTGAAAGGTATACCTTGGAAAGGCTGGCATTGTTGTTGTTCAGTCGCACAGTCGATTCCGACCCTTTGCGACCCTATGGACCATCGTTCTCCAGGCGCCTCTGTCCTCCACCATCCCCCTCAGTCCTCCCAGTTCTGTGCCCATTGTGTCTACAATACCATCTATCCATCTCATCCTTGGCCTCCCCCTTCTTCTTTTGCCTTCCACCTTTCCCAACATCACGGCCTTCACAAGTGAATCCTCCCTTCTCATTTGATGCCCAAAGTACTTTAGCCTCATCTTTACTATTTGACCTTCCAATGAGCAGTCAGTGTTGATTTCTTCTAAGATTGACCTATTTGTTCTCCTCGCTGTCCAAGGTACCCTCAAAACTCTCCTCCAACACCACATTTCAAAGGCATCTATTCTTCTGCGTTCAGCTTTCCTAATTGTCCAGCTCTCACATCCGTACATTACCACTGGGAATACCATTGCTTCGACTATTCTAATTTTTGTTTTCAAGGTGATGTCTCTGCTTTTCACTATGTTCCCCAGGTTTCTCATGGCTTGTCTCCCTAGAATCAGCCGCCTCTTTATTTCATGGCTGCAATCTCCATCTGCAGTGATCTTAGATCCTAAGAAAGTAAAATCTGTCACTGCTTCTACTTCTTCCCCGTCTATTTTCCAGGAACTGATCGGGCCTGTTGCCATTATCTTGGTTTTCTTGATATTGAGTCTCAAGCCAGCTTTTGCACTCTCTTCCTTCAAACCGATCAAGAGATTCTTTAGGTCTTCCTCACTTTCTGCCATTAAGGTGGTGTCATCTGCATATCTCAGATTGTTGATGTTTCTCCCAGCAATTTTGATCCCATATTGTGATTCCTCCATCCCTGCATTGCGCATTATGTGCTCTGTGTATAAGTTGAATAAGCAGGGTGACAGAATGCAGCCTTGTCTTACTCCTTTTCCTATTCCAAACCACTCTGTCATTCCGTGTTCTGTCCTAACTGTTGCTTCTTGGTTCATGTACAGATTTCTCAGGAGGCATATGAGGTGCTCTGGTATTCCCATCTCTTTAATCACTTGCCACATCTTGTTGTGATCCACACAATCAAATGCCTTAGTGTAGTCAATAAAGCAAAAATAAACTTGTTTCTGGTATTCCTTTGTTTTCTCCATGATCCAACGTATGTTGGCAATGTGGTCTCTAGTCCCCCTGCCTCTTCTGAAACCAGCCTGCACCTCTGGTAATTCTCTTTCCACATGCTGCTGAAGTCTATCCTGTATTATCTTGAGCATCACCTTGCTGGCGTGTGGGATGAGCGCAATTGTTCGATAATTTGAACATTCTTTGGCATTGCCCTTTTTTGGGATTGGAACATATACTGATCTTTTCCAGTCCTGTGGCCACTGTTTTGTTTTCCAAATCTGCTGGCATATTGAATGCAGTAATTTGATGCCATCATCTTTTAGAGCTTTGAAAAATTCAACTGGGATACCATCATCTCCACTAGCTTTGTTGTTTGCAGTGCTCTTTAGGGCCTTTCTGACTTCACTCTCCAGGATGTCTGGCTCAGGTTCAATTTCTTCATCATTGTGACTATCAGGAGTGTTGAGTTCCTTTTTGTAGAGTTCCTCTGTGTACTCTTTCCATCTTTTCTTAATCTCTTCTGCATCAGCTAGCTCCTTTCCGTCTTTGTCCCTTATCATGTTCATTTTTGCTTTAAATGTTCCCTTGATTTCCCGGATTTTTTTGAAAAGATCTCTGGTTCTGCCTCTTTTGTTGTTTTCTTCCATTTCTTTGCACTGTTCTTTTAGATAGTTTTCCTTATCTCTCCTTGCTTTTCTTTGAAATTCTGTGTTCAAATGATTGTATTTTTTCCTTTCTCCTTTGACTTTTGCGTTCCTTCTTTCCTCTGCTATTTTAAGAGCCTCATCAGACAACCACTTTGCTTTCTTACTCTTCTTTTCTTTTGGTATGGTTTTCTTTGCTGCTTCCTGCATGATGTCCCTCATCTCTGTCCATAATTCTTCTGGCACTCTATCTATTGAGTCTAAGCCATTGAATCTGTTCATCACCTCCACCGTGTATTCTTTAGGGATGCTGTCTAGGTGATATCTGTCTGGTCTCTTTGTTTTCCCTATTTTCTTTAGTCTAAGCCTGAATTTTGCAATCAGTAGGTTGTGATCTGAGCCACAATCTGCTCCAGGTCTTGTTTTTGCTGACTGTATGGAGGTTCTCCATCTTTGGCTGCAGAGTATGTAGTCAATCTGGTTTCGGTGTTGGCCATCTGGTGATGTCCATGCCAAACCCTTAATCCAAAGTAGCTGACTGCAGTGGAGGCAGAGTTGAGGTTTTACTCTGTATCTCAGCAGTCGTTAGATTGGAGAGACAGTAGTTGATGCAGGAGTGATGACAGCTGAATAACTGTGATTCTCCAGTTGTTTGACTATGACACCTGCTAGCCCTAATCAACATAGTCAGTGGTGGAAGGACAATGGACATTGTAGTCTTCCAATGTCCAGAGTGTTCCCCATCTCGGTACTAGACCTTGGATTAACATGACCACTGCTAGTCTAGGGAAGAGGCAAACTGAAGAACTCTTTCAAGCATATTTACATGGAGTCTCACTGTTATTAAAAAGTTGAATTCTAAGATCTGAAGTTAAGAATTCATTAACTCTTTTATATCCTTTCAGGAATTGTAAAATGTGACCCCAAGTTGCCAGACGATGCACCCTTCCCGCTGCCTCCCCCAAGACCAAAGAATGTTGTTTTTGATGATGAAGAGAAGTCCAAGGTAAGAGCAATGGCTGGAAACATTCTTCCTAGCTGTAGCCAAAGGTAAGATTTGGAATCTCTGAGCTGATCTCACTTTTAGCCAAATTCTACTAGGTTTCCCTTTGGAAGTTTGTTTGTTTTTGTGTGTTGTGGCAGCAACTGAGTGTGAGTGCCAGTTTGTCATTTGGCAGATAGGCTAGTTAATGAAATTTTTAAAAAGCTAGCATAAACTGTGCGAGTCTTGCTCAAGGCAGCTCATCACCTAAAAGGTGAAAATGTGACTGCTTTGGTATCATTTGAAGTCAGCGATCATGAATTGCTTTCAGGATGCTTCCCATACTGCTAAGCTGTGTTGAGTGTGAAATAATAGGAACACTTGTCCAACCCATCTAGAGATCATCAGTTTGGGAAAGGCTGAATTAAAATATGAAACTGAATGTCATACATGACTGTATAACGGCTCTTCTCATTTCATATTGGTAATGTTAAATTGCCCTGAACCTCATCCAGCAACATAAGATATGTTCATGGTGTTGAGTTCAAGCATAGATTTATGTAATGACAGTTAAATGAAGGCAAATATTAAGGCATGAGTGGCTTTTAATTAAATTTTCCACACAGTTCAAGAGCAGAGTAGCTTGAGAACAGAGATTAAGTTATATAGCTTGGGTAGCACCTTCCAATCTCTCTGAATCTTTATACAGGTATATTTGTAGATGTCTTTACTTACCTCCCTGTCGGCTCCAACATGTTTCCCCTGTAGTAACAGTCAAAGCTTCTACAGTAATGGCTGAGTGCTCGCTGTAATTCCTTCAGTACATTTGAACTTCATTTCAGGTTTCCACAACCTTTGAGAAACTGTGGTGCTGTAGCAGGCTACCAAGTCATACATAAGCATCAGGTGTTGAGCCACCAGGAGTTTGATAAACTTTTTGTCTTTTGTTAGTGGACCGGGGATACAAAATATGGAGACCCTCAATACCAGGCACTAATATCAGGGTGTAATGGCCCAGTCCCATGATGGTGAACCTTGGCACTCTAGGTGTTCTTGGATTTCAATTCCCAGAAGCCCAAGTCAGCACTCCTGCCTGATCAGGGCTTCTGAGAATTGAAATTCAAGAATAGCTGGAGTGCCCAGGTTCGCCATTACTGGCTTAGTCTGTCTTGAAGGGAAAGTAGGTTAAATCAAATCTGTTCTCATTCTGTCTCTAATAATATACCACCTACCAAGTTATTCTTGGGCTTTCTCAAAATCTACAAGATTAGAATTTCTAGAGCAGTGGTAAAAATAGAGCTCCCATTGGAATATGTGCTGTTTCCCTTGTAGTTCTCATGCATGTTTCGTTCAAACAAACTCTTTCAGTGTAAACTACAGTAATACACTCAGAACATTCTCAGGCCTGCTATTTTTCTGAAAAGTGTATCTTTGCAGATGCTGGCCCGACTGTTGAAAAGCTCCCACCCTGAAGACCTCCGGGCTGCTAACAAGCTCATCAAAGAAATGGTGCAGGAGGTAAGCATTTCTTGTAATAATAATTTTGTGTTAGAAATTATTCTGGGTTGAAAGGATTTTTGCTGGAGAAACTCCATTTGGGACGCTTGAATGAGGCTCCTTTCATGTGAGAAAGGGTTTGAGTTCCAGATGAGTTTTTGTATTCTTTATTGTCACTTTCTTCTGGCAATATCAGAATAGAGTTTTATCCTCACCATAAATGTGATTCCAGCTGAAAGATTGAAGTTGTGTAGCTGAGCAGAGTTGTGAACATGAATGTCCCTAGTGTATACTCAATACACTTGCCACTGCATTCATGTGGGTTGTGTTGTATGGTTGAGAAAAGGTTATTCATTCTGCAAACTAAAGAAAGAAATAGGTCTGGTCAGGTTATCCTGCTTTGGTAAGAGAGTAGACCATACTGCCAGCAAATCAACGCCAATCATCAGGCAATGGTTAATTAACTTGAGAGCTAACTGCCTTGGGTAACAAAGTCCACAGGGAAGGGTGATGATCTCCAAGTAGATTAATTTCACTTGAATCCATCTTGAGGAAGGACAGGAGCTTCATCAATACTGGCCTGGCCAATGAGGACTTTGTGTGCCAAAAGGGTTGAGAACCAGAAAGTGACTTGCAAAACTGAATCAGTGGCACTGGTATCACACTGCAATGCTGAAGGCCAATGGAAGGCCACTGCATTATATGGTTCCCAGGAGAATCTTCATGGCTGATCGCCATGATGAAAAGCAGTATTTGGAATCAGATGCGGCACTTGAAGAAGAAACTAAAGAAAATAACTTTTGCATTAATGTTTTCCACAATTTTAATAAAAGCAATCACGCTTACATTCTACCTTATAGAGCTTAGTGCACTCTCTGGGCAGTTCACAAGTTAATTAGCATTTTCCCCCAACATGCTGGGTACTCATTTAAAGGGGTTTCTTTCCTTTTGGAGTTCTTTAATATCCTAAAGTAACCTTACTATTGAGGTGATATGAAAATAGTTGTAATTAATGTCTGTGGTATAGTCGAGTGGCATGTGGCTAATTTCCAGAGTCACTTGCAAGGCGGTAGCTAGCACTCAAAGTAGGTATCGATCATGCCATCTGAAATTAGGGATCCACCAAGTATGTGTGTGTGTTTAAATATTCCAGCCCCTCTTAATCTCCAGAGGGTAAAGAGGAAAGGGAAGATCTGTTTTCATTGTTCTTCTTCGTCCAGGACCAAAAACGAATGGAAAAGATCTCCAAGAGGGTGAACGCCATTGAGGAGGTGAACAATAATGTGAAGCTTCTGACTGAGATGGTGACGAACTACAGCAAAGGAGAGACAACAGAGAGCAACGAGGACCTCATGAAAGTGAGCAAGGAGCTGGGCTACCTATGTGCCTGTAGTACTTGCGGCAGGTCTTGGTGGAACATTTGTAATAATACATATAAAGTATTCCGGCAGTCCTTAAGACTGATCTATTCCAGTCCCCCTTTTCACACTCATGGGGTATGATGTTTAGGCTGCAAGTTCATATTAGTCTTAGCTCCTCCCTTGTTATGTAGCATATCAGGCAGCAAGGGACCACAGTGGTTTTGGTCTTGGGCAAGGACTTCAGCATCCTCCCAGGTCATGTTCATGGTCTTTAAATCTGCCAAGAAAGTTCTTCACCATGAGGTTCAAAGGCATCCTTGTTGTCGTTTGGCATTGGGAAGGGTCCAATTTTTTTCTACCTTAGGGATCCTTTGGGAGGGGGGGGGAATAGTAGCCATATTAGTCTGTGTTTCAAGCATATCAGAGAATAAACAAAGCAAAACAAAAACAAATATGTTGTAGCACTTTGAAGACTAACTGTTATATTTTAATGTTAGCTTTCATGGATTAAATCCACTTTGTCAGAGAAACTGATCCACAAAAGCCAACATTAAAATATAACAGTTAGTCTTCAATGTGCTACAACAGCTTTGTTTTGTTTATTCTCTGATATGCTTAGGTATCCTGTTTTTCTCCATATGGAAAACATGACCAGCCAAGTTCATATGCACACTATAAATTACAGTAGTACCCCGTATAACGAAAAAGCTCCGTTCCATGGAGCTCTTCATTATACGAATTTTTTTGTTATGCGAATCATTTTGGCAATACCCCGTGTAATGGGGAAAATCTTTGTAATACAGGGTATACCCTGTATAACGGGGGGAAATTCCTTATGCGGGATATCGCATAACAAACACTTTGTTATACAATTGTTTTTGTTATACGAAGCGTTCGTTATACGGGGTACCACTGTATTGTGGGAATGGAAACCTAGTGAAATGTAATATTAGTAATAAATAAATGTGTTCACTATCTTAAATGCCAACTTCACAACATATATTTAATATAATGATAGCATTGCATAATGTAATAGACTCGTGTGTCTGGAAATACATGTTATGGTATTGAATTTCAGTCTCTCCCCATCTTAGGAGCTGTACCAGCGCTGTGAGCGAATGAGGCCTATGCTTTTCCGACTTGCCAGTGACACAGAAGACAATGATGAGGCATTAGGTAAATGCATAGCCAGTTGTTTTTTTTCTGATTATGACCTCAGTCTCGTGGTATGTACCATCCATATTTTAGAAAGCTTTCAGATGAAATCTAGAAGGCATTCTGGCTCCCATCACATTCCTTTGTGGGTGCCTATAAATGAAAGATCTGGGTTAATACAAGGTATTTGATTAGGTTTCATATCACCAAGATTCCTCTGTCCCATGATGAAGAATATGGATACCTATAGTGTCAGAGCCAGTGTGCTCTGAACAGCATTGCTGGGAACACAAGATTGAAAGCTTTGTAGAACTTCTGAGATGTTTGTGTGCTATCCGAAGGACTCTGGTTAACTTCTGTAGCAACTTCTTCAAGTGCCATATCCGATTCCGAATATTGGCCATACTCATGACCATGAAGATTGTCCTGGGGGCATTATAATGCAGTGGCCTTCCATTGGCCTTCTGTATCACAGCATGGCACCCATACTATTGATTCAGTTCTGCAAGATTCAAGTGGGATTTAATCCACTTGGAGACCATCACCCTGTGGACTTCGCCACCCAAGGCTGTTAGTCCTCAGGGTTATCAGGTTAGTTAACTGCCACTTGACGATCAGCATTGAGTTGCTGACAGTAGGGTCTTCTCAATGAACCTAGCAGGATAACCTAGCCAGACATGTGATGTAGGAACAGAATACAGGAATTTAATTTAATTTAATTTTCATGCTTGTATGCCGCCCAATAAGGGAACCTGACTCGGGGCGGCTCACATGATAATTAAGCAATATACACAGTAAATACACAGTAATACAATATACAAAATTTAATCTACAAAAACAGCATATGATAATATACAACAACACAATACAGTACTATAACGGCCTCTCCACCCTGGCCACAGGCAAATTCCAAGGGCGACGGCGGTGAGGTCCTGCTGCCATAACGACCTTTTCAAGCCCAGAGAGGGGCGGAGTCCAGGAGCACCGGCAGGTGGAGGAGGTCCTGGCGCCCATGGAATGTAGGAACAGGTCTGGTGCAGCCTGGTTCTTCTGCTGGGCATCCATACCTCTTAGTTCAGACTACTAAGATGGGCAAAACACAGTTTTCTTTAGGGGTTTCTGTGCAATGCTTTATTCCTTGCTTACATTTCTAATCCTTAATACATTTTTCCAAATGACCTTATGAGATAATTCAACTGCTTCAGCCAAAGGAACTTGGCCATTTTTTTCCCCACTACTTTCTTTACGGCATGAAATATTCTTGTGGTGAAATAATGAATACTAGTATTACTCCTGTTCCTGGGGGCAGTGCGTATTGTAGGAAACCTCATTCTTACCATCTTTTGTCATTCTGTTGCAGCGGAAATTTTACAGGCCAATGACAACTTGACACAGGTTATCAACTTATACAAACAGGTTGTGAAAGGAGAAGAGATCAATGGGGAGGCACTTGCCGGTCCTCTCAGAGGTAAAGACGCTGTGGAACAGGACTCACCTAAGGGCTAGATGCTCTTTTGTCCTTGTCAGACTAGAAATCGGAAAACATGTGGTTTAGTGGGGAGATAGATGATGATGATTGATTTGATTTGATTTGATTTGATTTCTATCCCGCCCTACTCGGCACCGGCCGACTCAGGGCAGCTCACAACACGGCAGTAAAAATACAATATAACAAAAACAGATACAATATTACAAAAGCAAAATACATGATACAATGTAAGCAGCAAAACACAGCACAATAAGGTACAACAGCATCCCACTGAAAAGTAGCAGCGGGAAAAATCCCCCCCCCATCCCAAATGAGGGGGAGACGCTGACTTGATGGAAACTCCTGGCGTCCGACGCTGCGGGGAACGCTCCACCCCACCCGCCAGGGCAGCGACAAGAGTCCTGCTTCCTCACCGGTCTTTTAACACCCCCCAACGGGGGCGGGGTCCGGAGACGCCGGCGTGATGGAAACTCCATCGTGGATTGGGCATTTACGATGGAAAGAGTGGTCAGGAGCACGCCTTGGCTTGCTGTCTGATGTGACTTTGTAGCCAGAAGAGCTAGGGTTGAATAAGCAGAGCAGTGATAAGAAAATTGGCACTCTGAAATGGTTTCAGAGAGAAACCTCTGATTGCTAACTGGCAGGCATTCCTCTTGGCTACGGGCTGTGTTTCTTCTCATAGGTAGTACTTCCGCCCTCTTGGATCTGTCAGGTTTGGACATGCCCAACACAAGCCCTTCGTACCCTGCCATACCAACGTTTTCAAGCGGTGGCTCAGCAGCGTCCGTGTCTGAGCCAAGCAGCTCTGTGTCCCTGCTGGATGATGAACTCATGTCTTTAGGTAAGTCCAAGGGATGCTTTAAGCCCCAGGCAAGATGAAGAATATTTAGTATAAAAAACAGGTGTGGAAGGAGGTGGATCATTTGGAAGGATGCTGGTTGTAATTAAAAGTTAAAAAAAAGCCCGTTTAGTTTCTCGGTTTCTTGTTTAGTCTAAGAAAAATACATATATTTCAGAAATGCTATGCTGGCACGTACAGTACTACTTTTCCAGGAGTACAACAACCAGACAGAAAACTAGATCTTAATGGCAATTACTTTAAAACTAAGATGAAGAAGCATGCTTAAAGAAAAGCTTTGGGGCTGTTCTGTCTCTTGCTTTGTTTTCTTAGCTGCATATGTGCAACCTTCAATTTTCTGTTGATCCCTGCCTGAATCTTGGTTCTCTGTGTTGAGAATAATGGAATCTATTTCCTTGTGTCTCTTACTTTCCTAATGCAGGGCTTAATGATCCAGCACCACCCTCAGCCCAGGGAGTTGATAACAGTGGTTGGAACAGTTTTCAGGTAAGAGGTTTGGTCCTGAGAAAACTTTAAGGCAACTGTTTAAGGTGTGGTATCTGTTAGTTGAGAGAGTCTGTAGCCTCTTGAGCTAGAGGCAAAGGAAGATCTGAGCTTTTTCTTGACTGGTATTGCAGAGATATTGCAAAAATAGGGTCTGCGGTGGCTCAAGTGGTTAGGACGCTGAACTTGACGACTGGAAGGTCAGCAGGTCAGCAGTTCGAGATCTGAATACTGCACAACGGAATGAGCTCCCTGTCCCAGCTCCTGCCAACCTAGCAGTTGGAAAGCAAGAAATTGGAAGGAGTTAAATAGGTACCACTTCGGTGGGAAGGTAAACTGTGTTCTGTGCACTAATCATGCCTGCCACGTGTCCATGGAAATGTCTGCAGATGCTCTTTCACTATAAACAGAGATGACCCTAGAGTTAGATACAACTGACTTTCAAGCAAGACAACCTTTACCTAAATGGCAGAGTAAATGGATTTTTATTGGGAAACCCCCCTCCCCCCTTGTTCAGGAGTGCACACTGATCTTTTCTGTGAACTTGGCATAATCACTTATAGGATCATCTTTTAGGTCAGTGCTCAGTCGCAATGCCGGTGGTTCAAAGCAATAAACCTACAACTTTGAGTTGTGCAGAAAATGTCACCTCTATGCAGACCTGTTTTGCACTGTAGAAAGTTACTGATCCTCGGTTTGTACATGCTGTTAGCATATGTGAACTGGCCAAAGGTTTTATTGTTCCCTCTGTATGGGACAGCAGTGCCTTTTAGCCAAGGAGTTGAATTAGGCTGGTTGATTTATTGCTCTTCTTTGCATTATTCTTCCCCACTCCCTGCCACCCCCTTTGCAGTCATCAGATAGCTTTGAATTTGACATCCCTTCATTGCCACCAGCCTCAGTGGGGAAGGTTGATTCTGGTCCATCTCCACCTTTACCTCCTCTTGCCACCAGTGCTATGGATGACCTGGAGCTGCTCGGCAAGACTCTGTTGCAACAGTCTCTTCCCCCAGAATCTCTTCAAGTCAAATGGTAGGGAGGGCAAAGAGAAATTCTGTGAAGGAAGTATCTTTCGAGTGATGCTGGGTGGGGGTGGGGTGGGGGTTCCCTGCTTCTTCTATTCACAGCCCATCTCTTTTGTCCTCTTGAAGGGAGAAGCAACCTCCGCCTCGGTTGACACTGCGTGACCTCCAAAGCAAGAGCACGTCCAGCCCAGCCATAAGCACTAACAGCACCCCAGCCCTCTTCCCAGGCCTCCCTACAAACCCTCCTAGCACGCTGCCTTTGACTTCAGAACAGCCAGCACTTCCTGGGGGCCCTCGAGGGCCCCCGACGCCTTCTGGAGCCATGGCTCCCCCAGCAAGCCTCCCTGCTTCCACTCCTACTTTGGAAATCACTTTGACAAATGTCACCGTGCCTCTGGAGTCTATCAAACCAAGTGAGCAGGTTTTTCTTTCTTATATTATTATTATTATTATTATTATTATTATTATTATTATTATTATTATTATTATTATTATTATTATTATTATTATTATTATTATTATTATTATTATTATTATTATTACTACTGTTTAAGGTGTGGCAGCTGTTAGAAGGAAGGCCTGCCTTGCCTTCTCCAAAAGGAAGCCGCTGAACAGAGCGCCCGTACGCCGGCTGCCTTTCACCCTCCGGGAAGGGAAGCGGCAAGGCGCTTGGCCACTTCCATTTCCGGAGGGCCAAACACGACCGCATCACATAACGCTAAAATGACGTTATCGGATGCAAAAAAAATAATCCAAAATAGCTGGTCATTATGACATTATGCGACACGGTCATTATCCGAGGTTTTACTGTAACTCGAAGCAAACCCATAGGAAAAAAAAATTTTTACATAACTCGAAGCAAACCCTTAGGAAAAAATGAATTCTTTAATGTAAGCCAAAGCAAAGACATAGGGAAATTAATTTTTACGTAACTTGAAGTAAACCCATAGGAAATCATGTAAATTGGGACATGGTTTTAGCACAAATTCATTATGTAAGTCGAATTTTATGTAACTTGAGGCATATGTAAGTCGGGGTTTTACTGTATTCATTGTGTTGGTTACATTTATTTCTTTTATCCAGTGACCATAAGGGGCATGGGTAAAGGTAAAGGTCGCTCTTTCTCTAAAGCCAGACGTATCCAACTCTAGGGTTCAGTGCTCCTCTCTGTTTATAGCCAAAGAGCCAGTACTGTCTGTATCTGCAGATGTTTCTGTGAGCATGTGGAAGGCATGACTAATCACTGGAGTGCATGGAACGCTGTTACCTTCCCACCAAAGTGATACCTATTTATCTACTTGCAATTTCTTGCTTTCGAACTGCTAAGTTGGCAGGAGCTGGGACAGACAGGAGCTCACTCCGTCGCGCAGCACTCCGGTCTCAAACTACTGACCTTCCAGTCATCAAGTTTAGTGTCTTAACCACTAAGCCACCACAGTCCCTGTAAGGGGGAACATACATATGTGTCCTGTTTATCCTTACAACATCCCTTGACACCCTGAGAAAAGGTGACTGGCCCAAGTTGATCCACAGCTAGTCTCAATGATCAGTGGAAACTAGAACTGAATCTAAATGGTAGCAAAACATGTGGCTTAGTTCAGTAATCAGTTACTTTGGAACCATTCTGATGCAGAGATAAGGAGCCATTTCGGTTTAGCAAGCCAGATATCTGCTAATACTGTATCACCAACTTCCCAGTGTGCTGGATGACATCAGGGCAAATGGCGAGACCCCTAATGGCACCGGCTTGCTGGGTGACATCCTGTTGAGAACTTTTTTTAACAGGACCTCCGCTAGAACACATGCATTTATTAATGGGATGGAACACGCCTTAGGCAGTTGATAATACAAGTGGTTGTGGGATTGGTAGTCTGCTCATTAGGCTTTAAACATAGTGGCTCTCAAAAAACAAGGAGTTTATCAAGCCCCATTTACTCTCTCTTTGCAGTGGCTGCAGAGAACATCATCCTAGGCCTCAATCATATGTACTGAAACTCCTGTGAGGTCTTGGACCTTTTGGCTACACATACCAGAATTCTGACTGGCAAAATTCCTTATGGTAGTCGTAGTGGGGGGAAAATAGCTGAAAATTCCATGCCTAGGTAATAGTCTAGCCCCGTGATTGCGAACCTTGGCACTCCAAATGTTCTTGGACTTCAATTCCCAGAAGCCCAAGCCCCCTGTGAATCCACACAAATGGGTTTACTGCGATTCATCCAGCCCACGCCGCCCTCGTCGCTCCTGGAAGCAGAAGTAAAACACGCCCGTACGGAGGAAGGGTTAACCCAGAAGAGCCTTAACCGTACGGGTGCATTTTACTTCTGCTTCCAAGAGCGACGAGGGCGGTGTGGGCTGGATGAATCGCAGTAAACCCATTTGTATGGATTCACAGGGGGCTTGGGCTTCTGGGAATTGAAGTCCAAGAACATCTGGAGTGCCAAGGTTCGCCATTAGTGGTCTAGCCGGATTAAGACTGGTTGGCATGGGAGGGGTCTTCAAGTATTCCTTACCTTTGTGGTGGACCTGCAGCATGGGTAATTGTTAGAGATACCTAATACAATCGGGGATAAGAGGTGAGAGAGCCTGTTTTTAGTATTACCCATCCACTAACATAACAGAGCAAAGCTAGCTAGAGAAGAGAAGTTGGTGTATCTCTACTAGTCTTGTATTCTTTTTGCTTGGAGAATAGTCAAAAGCCGGGGTGGCCAAACCTTTCGGGCCGTGGGCCAGTCACGTGGTTCCTCCCGCCAGAAGCAGAAGTAAAACACACCTGCACATGTGCAAAACACTGCCGTAAATGCACCCGTGGCTGTCGTAAAAGCAGTGTTATGCGCATGCATGGGCGCATTTTACTTCCACTTCCAGGAGCGCTGAGTGCGGCATGGGCCAGATGATTTCGTGTTGTGGGCCGGATCTGGGCCGTGGGCTGTAGTTTAGCCACCCTGGTCTAAATGCATCTTCACAGCTTATGACTCTTGAAACTTACTCTTGCTTTTGAAGCTTAAGTATAAGCTAGGAAGGGTTGTCACTTCCCCTTTTTAGAGTAGAGTTGATTGTATTTTTAAAAAACAATCGCTTCCATCCTTGGACAGTTGAGATGAGGTAGTTTATTCATTCTAAGTGGCCTATATGGGGGTAAAAATTACAAGAATTTCTTGAAATTATCCCTATTCTTGAAGTAGAACATCAAACCTGCTTGCAATAGATAATATAGACCGCTTGCTTGTAGTAAATAGTGAGAGACTGATTGCCTCTTGGAATGACCCAGCCCTCTCTTGTCTGTACTCTCCTTGGTATCATTTCATTCCAGGCAGCATCCTCCCAGTGACTGTGTATGACCAGCATGGCTTCCGTGTCCTCTTCCATTTTGCCAAGGATTCTTTGCCCGACCGGCCTGATATTCTGGTTGTAGTCATCTCCATGCTCAGCACAGCTCCCTTGCCCATCAAGAACATCATCTTTCAGTCTGCTGTTCCCAAGGTAGTCTATCCCCTGCCTCCCAAATTCCAGTAGTTCTTAGTAATTTGTACTCAGGTGAAATAGTTTGTGACAAAACTGTTCCTTGGTCAACCACTTCAGTTGCTTTAAGGAAATGAAGAAGGGGCTTCTGTTTGTCTCCCAACCCCACTCCTCAGTCTTTATACCTCCAGTTGGACAGTTTGGAGTGGAGAGAGGATGTAGTTTAGTGGGAGACACGGCATACACAAGGTCTCAGGTTCAGTTTTTGCTGTCTCCAGTGAGGAAACAGGTAATGGAGGAACCACTGGTTGATACCCTGGGAAGTTTCTTCTGGTCTGAGTATGTCTAGTTAAAAGGATCTTGAACATGAGCCATGGCAATTAGATACAATGATTCTGTACTAGATAGGCAGGTAGTGTGACTTGGTATGGTATTGTTAAAGCATACCTGTCAAGTTTTGGGAAATTTCTGTCAAACCCCCCTATTTTACACTCTTTCTCGCCATCATCCCGTATTAGTTAGACTGCACTTAGACTGGAGGCCAGCACAGGATAAGCATAGCTGTCCAGTTTCCCATTCTGGCCCGGAAATTTCCCCTATTTGACAGAAATTTCCCGAAACTTGACAGGTATGTGTTAAAGACCACCTAAGTAGACATATTTATTCATGTATCAGAAGCTGTGCTATGAAAACCAGCCCTACACATGGCATGTTGTCTTCTACAATGTTTTCAATTAGTTGATCAAAGATCAGGAGAAATGTGGGTTGGTTCACATTTCCTGTTGTCCGTACTTTGAAGGAAATGACTGGAAACACTTGGTAAGGTGTCAGAAGAGCTAGAGTCCTTAGAACTATGAAGTAGTTCATTCACAGTGGAGATTTATTATACTTATCAAAATTTGGAGTCTAATAAGAGCTGTTTTAGACAAAACCTTAATTCACAGTTGGGCAGTGCCTTTATTCGGACTAACTAGAGATACAGTTATTTTGGGACAACAGTGTCCATAAGACTCAAACTAAGCAATCAGGAGTTGCAGACCAAAAGACTAACCCATGGGTGCCCAAACTATGGCCTGGGGGCTGAATCTGGCCTGTGGGCCATAGTTTAGGCACCCCTGGTTTAAGCAAAGAAAATGACAGCCTAAAAAAAATCTATCTCATCCTGTTGCAAAACAGATCTGTTGCAAAACAGATTGCAAGGAGCACTTTACTTCCACTTCTGCTGGGAGGAGCCACATGACCGGCCCGCTGAACCACGTGGCCAGCCCACAGCCCAAAAAGTTTGGGCACCCCTGGACTAATATTTTTATGTCTGGGACTAAGTGCAATACTACAGTACTGGGCTAGACTTGATTTCTCCAGAACTCATCAAGTATGTAGTTCTTTTTAAAAGGGCAAGAAGCATAAACATTCAGAAGTTTGGCTAGATACTGCCATGAGGTTTGCATTTTTTTTAAAGCATCCAGACTTGATGAGTCTGTGAAAGATGTGAAGGCATCAGGTCTGCATTGATAGAGCTGATTTCTGTACATCAACAATTCTGTGCTGGTGAGTTGCTCAATATATTAGTCTTCCTCCTCCAGAAAAACAATACAGCCTGAAAGGTTTTCTCACTAGGTGATTTCGCTGTTCTGACAGTTTGGATGCAGGTTTGAAAGATCTTCTAGTCCTATGATGGCAAACCTTGACATTCCAGATGTTCTTGGACTTCAGTTCTCAGAAGCCCAAGCCACCATGAATCCACATGAATGGGTTTACTGTGATTCATCCGACCCACGCCGCCCTCGTCGCTTTCGGAGGTGGAAGTAAAATGGGCGCGTTTTACTTCGACTTCCGGGAGTGACGAGGACGGCGTGGGCCAGATGAATCACAGTAAACCGATTCGTGGGGACTTGGGCTTCTGGGAATTGAAGTCCAAGAACACCTGGAGTGCCAAGGTTTGTCCTCACAGTTCTAGTCTATATGATAGCTATTCATGGAATCATCTATTTAATTTCTTCAGGTGATGAAGGTGAAGCTTCAGCCGCCTTCTGGGACGGAACTTCCATCATTCAACCCAGTTGTGCCGCCAACAGCAATCACCCAGGTCCTCTTATTAGCCAACCCACAGAAGGTATTGCCAGCTCAACAGAGAGAGGGATGGGTTTCTATTTCCATTTGTATCTCTTTCTCTGCCCCACCAAATTGAAGGTTGGAACAAGGATGTGGAAGATATGACCTTCCAGGTGTTTTGAGTTACATCTCCCACAATCCCTTGCCCTTTGCTGTGTTAGCTGGGGTTCCTTCTTTTTCTGCCCTATCCGAATACTATACTGTATAGGCGACCATCATGGCAACCAGTCATGAAGACTGTCCTGAAACTATAATGCCTTTCATCTGCCTTCCACATCGCAGTATGACCCCCGTACCACTGATCCAATTCCGCAAGTCACTTTCTGGTCCTGAGCCCTTTGGGCACACAAAGTCCTCATCAGCCCCAGGCCAGTATTGATGAAGCTGCTGCCCTCCATCAAGATGGATTCAAGTGGGATTTAATCCCTTTGGGGTCCATCACCGTTCCCTGTGGACTTTGGCCTGCAATGCCATTAGTCTTTAGGGTTGTCAGGTTAGTTGACCTCCGCCTGACACTTGGTGTTGAGTTACTGGTAGTATGGTCCATTCCAGGAGTTCTCAACCTTTTAAAGCCGGGGTCCATGTCATGCTCCCTCAGACAGCTTCGGGGGCTGGATGGCCATTTTGCCCTTCCTCCACCACATGGCACTTCTAGGTGTGGTGGAGGTGGTGGGACCCCCCATAAGAAATGGTGCTGGGGGGGGGGCATCAGGACCACAGGCCACAGGTTTAGAATCCCTGGTCTACTCTATTACCATAGCTCCTTGAAGGAGCTCCTAGAAGCTGAAATCCAAAACATCTGGTCATCCCAACTTCTCCTCTGTCTTTAACAATTGTGCATCTTTCTGTCTGACCAGGAGAAAGTGCGACTGCGATACAAACTGACCTTCACCATGGGGGACCAAACCTACAATGAGATGGGCGATGTGGACCAGTTCCCTCCTCCCGAGTCATGGGGAAACCTCTAGTGCTGCAACTCTTGTGCGGTATCAGATTTGAAAGGAGTCTGCCTTTCCCAGGACTGGAGCCTTCCCACCACTGTCGAGCACATGGACTCTGCTCTCAAACAGGAATGCCGGCAGTCAGCAGGATGCTGTGCGTGGAGGATGGACTAGGCATTGTAGAGAGAGGGAATCTCTCTCCTTCTCTTGGGGGTTGACGGGGCAGGCAGGATAGAGTGAGTTGTCCTTTGTTCTTCAGACTTGGTTTCCGAGCCCCCATCTTCATCTCGTTCTTCCAGCTCTGCTTTCCCTTCCGTAGAAAGGGTGGTCTTGATCAGCTGACGTTGGCTTTGAGAACCTAAACTGCAGCACTCTGCTCCCCCTCTCCTGCCTTGCATCTCCCCACACTCAAGCTCTTTTTACACTCACTCTTCTCAAACATCTCAAGTGTCCAGGACACGAGGTTGAGACTGAAGGTGAGGCCTCTTGTGAAGATCCTGTTTGCCCCACAACACAAGGCTTGATTGCCTTTTTGGGTAAGGCAAAAGGTAGTGTTGTTTTGTCCCAAAAGAATGACTTGGCCCATCCGTGATCTTAAGACTACAGGGTAGTTGGTTTGTTTTGCTCAGGAGATCTCCCCCCCCCCCCCCGGTGCACTGTATAGTTCACTTGGCCTTCTGTTTGCCATATCTTTAGAGCCACAACAAGCGGAGTCTGACTGTGTTAAACAGGGTGGACCAAAAAGGGAGAAAGGTGGCTGGCCTAGTCTGAAATGCCTTAATGCAGGGGTGCCCAAACTTTTCAGGCCGCAGGCCAGTCATGTGGTTCCTTCCACCGGAAGTGGAAGTAAAACACACCTTGCAATATGTTTTGCAACAGATATGTTTTGCAACAGGATGAGATAGATTTTAGGCTGCCATTTTCTCTGCTTAAGCCAGGGGTGCCCAAACTACGGCCCACAGGCCAGGGGATCTGGCCCCAGATGGTAATTTATCCAGCCCGCACAACCCTCGTCAATCCTGGAAGCGGCGTGTTTTACTTCCACTTCCGGGAATGACGAGGGCAGCGTGGGCCAGATGAATTGGCATCTGGGGCCGAATCCAGCCCATGAGCCATAGTTTGGGCATCCCTACCTTAATGTGAGAAGGATGAGTGTTTCAGCCTTATTGTGCAGTTGCAAACAGAGGAGTTGCACGACATCCGTGGCTGTAGTTCTATCAGGCATTTTAGGAACGGAATCTGGCAGTGCAAAAAGGCAGGCTAGTGAGAAGCTCACTTCATGAACTCTGTTGGTTACACTGGACACAAAGTCCCTGTATTCTTCTAAACCAGGGGTGCCCAAACTTTTCGGGCTGCAGGCTGGTCACATGGTTCAGGGGGTCGTTCACTATGGCCCAGGGGCCAGATCCGGTCCCTGATGCCAATTCATCCAGCCCACAAAGCCCTGGTGGCTCCAGGAAGCAGAAGTAAAGCACACCTGTATGTTTTACTTACGCATTCAAGAGCAGCGATGGCTTCACGGGCCGGTTGAATTGACATCAGGGGCTGGATCTGGCCCCCAGGCCATAGTTTAGGCACCCCTGTTCTAAACTGTGGACTCAGTCTCTGTGGCTCACCAGAAAGCAGCCCTGGAAAGAAGAAGTCAAGCGAGGAAAGAATTGCCATAACGACACTCATTTCCTCACAGTTCATGATCAGCTGTTAACTGTGCCTCGTTTCCTTCCCATAGACTGGTGGGCTCCGAGGCACTGGGCCAGCAGGCCTGAGGTCTGCAGGACTCTGTGAGCATGAGGGCTCCACTAGTGATGGGGTCAGTTGCTCTTCAGAATCCAGCTTTAAAAGGGGGAAATTGGGTGGAATTGTGCTGGAGATTGACTTTTTTTGCTTTTGGCTTCAAGTAGAGACAGGCTGTTTTGATGGGCAGATCTTTCTGAAATGGACCTCTGCTGTGACTAGATATTTTTACTTTCTGGCCTCTTTCAGGGTTATCTTTGCCCCCTTTACTCTCTTTTTTTCTAGACTTGTTTCAGCTTGGTTCTTGAAACAGACTTGGAAAACTAAAATAGACTGTGTGAAATCTGCTGTATTGATAGGAAATAAAAAAGATTTCTTCCCTAAAGTGCTTCTTAAGAATCAAGGCCACACCACCCCAGACTCTCCGATGTGTAAGCCTCTTACTTTTCTCTCTTGGATACTTATGAGGGGGGGGGGGGGTTGTTTGTTATTTTTGTTTTGTTGTATTTATTTTTGGATCATTCAAATGTGGACTTCAAAAAAGAACGGTGCCAAGATCAGAAGCAGTGAAGGCTCTATAGCTTTGCCTTGGTCACCATCATTATACAGTATGTACAAATGTTATGAATATGTGCTTAAACAAACAAAAATCAAAATCCTACACTCAGCTGACTTTGGTATCTACAGGTGTTATACAAATACATTCATGTTTAGAATAGTTCATTCTGCCTCTGTTGGTTTTGGTAAGGAGGCTAAAACGTTGCCTCTGATTCAGCAGTTTTGTCTACAGTTTTAAAGGCGCTGATGGGGAAGCTTTGGCTCCCTGGGGGGGGGGGGGGGGGGGGAGCTGATAGAAACTGTAGACCAACATTATTAGAGGGCCAAATATTCTCCATTCTGTCTTAAAATATAAAAATAAAAAGCAGACATGTTTAAGAAGCTAAGATCTCTATACATTAGTTTGGACAGTGGAATATGCATGGCTCTGGCAATTGTCCACCCATGGCTTGGTTCAAAAACTGTTTGGGGGGTTTCTTAAGAGAGAAAATGTAGGTACTTGATAACTGTTGACTATTAACTCTATTTCAGACTTTAGAACAGGGATTCTCAACTTGGGCCTGATGTGGCCCATGACACCATTTCAGTGCCCCCACCACCATCGCCTCCACCACACCAGGCAGTGCCATGTAATGGAGGAAGGGCAAAATGGCTGTCTGGCCACCGAAGCTGTCTGAGGGAGCATCACCCTGCCATTGGTTTTAAAAGGTTGAGAACTCCTGGTTTAGAACGTTACATTTTTAAAAACCTCCGTACATTTCTTCTGACCATACAAGTAATGTACAGTATTGCCTTGTGTTTGTTAGTGTTGTGTCTTTCCTACAAACAAGACTCTAAATTAGAGGGAAACACTTTCTAGTTTCCACTTGTGGCTATTCTGATATTTCATCTTAAAAATAAAGGGCAAAAAAAGTATTTTGCCAGCACTTGGGTTTCATGAAAGAATTGCATAAAATCTGGAAAAAAATCCCGTAAAAGTGACTTTAAAATGCCTTTTAAAACCAAGTTCTGAAAAGATCTGCCTGTTGCCCATCACATGTGCAACTAACTTCAAAACTCTAGTTGCATTACTTATTGCACAAAAGTTACAAGTTACTTCTGAGCTTTGCCCAATGATCTCTGATCTCTGAAATGAAGCAAAACTTGGCCATTTTCCCGTGCGTAGCCCACCTTTTGTCTTTGTGAAGGAATAAGAACAGCAAGCCGCCTCTGCTTATGATCCTTTCTCTCATTTCCTGTTTCAGTGCCAGGAACATTCAATGAGACTTTATGCTAAGATTTTATTTTATTCACTTGGCCCCATCCTTTGTGCTGGGGTAGTAAAGGTGCAGCAGGACTGCCGGTGACTTAGTGTTTAAGATGCTGAACTTGACGACTGGAAGGTTGGCAGGTCAGCAGTTTGAGACCTGAGTGTTGCATGATGTTGCATGAGTGTTGCATGATGGAATGAGCTCCTGTCCGTTCCAGCTCCTGCCAACCTAGCAGTTTGAAAGCAAGAAATTGCAAGTAGATAAATATACTTTGGTGGGAAGGTAAATAGTGTTATGTGCACTCCGGCGTCTAGTCATACCTGCCACATGCCCACGGAAACATCTGCAGACGCAGACAACGCTGGCTCTTTGGTTATAACAATAATTTTGTGCCAGAAATTATTCTGGGTTGAAAGGATTTTTGTAGAAGAAACTCGGCCCGGGGAATGCCCAAATGAGGCTCCTTTCATGTCCCCAAGAGCTGGGACAGAGACGGGCACTCAATCCGTCATGCAGTACCCGGGTCATGAACTGCCGATTTGCCAGCCTTCCAGCTAAAAAGGTGAGCTTCTTAACTTCTGAGCCACCGTAGCCCCTTCTTTGGCTATAAACCAAGATGAGCACTAAACCCTAGAGCTGGATATGACTGGCTTTCGAACAAGGGCAATCTTTACTAGTAAAGGTGCAGTGATCTCTGCAAGAGCAAATAATTTTTAAAGAGGTAGAATTTTGAGGCTACTGCAAATGCTAACCAAGGTATGAACCCAGGAAAATGCTCCCGCCACCTCCTAATACAGGCAAGCTCCCTCTGAGCTCAAGCTGCGGGCTGGGAGTTTGTGCCTAGGTCTGCTCTGTGTCTGTTAAAAACTCACACTTCCTCTTCTCCCTACACCTCACTCCATTTTTGCAGGGGCCTCTGCCGCAGTCATGTGTGCCGTAGAGTTAGATTCTGGTTTTGATTGTTTTGGGGGGGTTTTTTGTGAGTGGGTGGTGGGAAATTATTAGCTGCTGTGTTACAAATGATGGCGCTGCTACAGCATTCCTCCATTGGTGGCTGGCCAAATTTTTCTTGCAATCTTCACATGGTATAACAATTGTCATTTGGGACCTGCTTCAGTAAGAGGGATATCCCCCCCAAAAATAATAATAATAATATCTTCAGTAGGGTGGTAGATGGCCCTCCAGATCCTGTGGAACTACAGCATCTATCATTCATCTCTAAGGATATGGAAGAAGATTCGTCTCGAAAGGCTAGCCTTGGTAGGGCCGGTGGGAGCGGCAGTCCCTCAACATATAGAAGAAAATCAATGGCCCTTCTCCAGATCATCGGTTTGTGTCCTTCCGATGCTCCTGAAGAGTCTTTGTTAGCTTTAAACTCTGTACAGGCTTGTGTCACAAACAAGATTTGCTTGGCATCAGCTGTCATAGGTTGTAGCCTGCTTCAACAAAAGCTCGGGCCAAATAAAATCCGTTAGTATTTAAGATGTCATAAGATTCTTTTTGCTACAAAAGATTGGTGTTACCTACATAGATACCGTTAACGAGTCCGTAGTCTCAGATTCTGGGCAGATCTGTGTGATACATAGGAAGGAAAAGAGGAGCATTTGGGATGTATGGAGCATCCGCTTTTATAAACCTTAGGCACTGAGTATGCCACCAGAGCCTGATGGGAGCTGAAGTCCAACAACATCTGGAAATCTACCTTTTGCCCATCTCCGTTTAGTATCCTGATTATGAAGGCAGGGTTGCTGTAGAGTAGTGCTGCCTTCCAGATGTTAGAGTGCAACTTTTACCAGCCCAGCGGTGGGGGATGATGATAACTAGTGCAACAACATCTGTAAAGCAATAACTAGTGCAACAACATCTGTAAAGCAATACGCTGCCAGTTTCGTGCTCAAAGCACCCACCAGCTGTTTTAAGCCTAGCTGCCAAGGGTTAGAAGGAACAGTAACTTAACATTCTTCTATACATTTTCCTAGAGCTGTGATGGCGAACCTTGGCACTCTAGTGTTCTTGGACTTCAATTCCCAGAAGCCCAAGCCCCCGTGAATCCACACAAATGAGTTTACTGCGATTCATCCGGCCCACGCCGCCCTCGTCGCTCCCGGAAGCAGAAGCAGAACGCGCCCGTACGGGCGCGTTCTGCTTCTGCTTCCGGGAGCGACGAGGGCGGCGTGGGCCGGATGAATCGCAGTAAACCCATTTGTGTGAGAGGTAATTGACAGATAGATAGGTAATTGGCAGATGAACATTTTGCAACAATTTATATGTAGGAGGGTGCCGTGATAGTTAATGATCTAGGAAATCTGAAAATACATACCCCTCTGTTGCAGGAGTGAACAGAAGGCAGAGGAGGTTCGAGGCATTTTGGTGGTTGAAGCAGAGGAGCGAGTAGCATCCTCCCACTCAGCTTGACAATAAAGAATAAAAAACAAGTTGGGTAATTATTGGCATTACAATCACAATCTGATGCTGATGTGGCTGCCTCGCTTTGCCAAATGCTAGGGCCAACTTGGACAGAAAGTTCTGCAGATTTGCTGGAGTTGTAACTCCCCTAGTCTCTGAACTGCTCTTGATGTTTTGAACTTTGATCCCCAGAAGCCCCAGCCAGTTATGCCAAAATGAGGAACTGTGGGATATTTTGTCCAAAATACCTAGAAGGCTAAAAATTCCCCTCCCTTTACATAGAGCCACAACATCAAATTTTGGTGTCATGGAAGGACAGCAAGGCATTATTCCAGTGATGCGCTGCTCTCGGTGCTCTCAGGTGCGCGGGCACCGGTAGCGGAAATTCCCCCAGGCCAGGCCCACTTGGCTGGCCATGCCCACCTACCTACCCCAGGCCATTGTATGGCTGGCCAAATGGACATGGCCCACAGTTAGCCACGCCCAGGGTGGGGGTAGTAAAAATTTTTTGCAGCACATCACTTCTATATTTTACTACCAAGATGAGTGGGAAGGTGCCATTTAATAGGTCACCTTTGTTCAAAAGCCAGTCGTATCTGACTCTAGGATTCAGTGCTCATCTCTATTTATATCCAAAGAGCCAGCACTATCTGTGACTGCAAACATTTCCGTGGATATGTGGCAGGCATGACTAACCAGAGTGCACGGAATGCTATTTACCTTCACACACCGAAGTGGTACCTATTTATCTACTTGCAATTTCTTGCTTTCAAACTGCTAGGTTGGCAGGAGCTGGGACACGGATGGGTGCTCACTCCATGATGCAGCGCTCAGGTCTCAGACTGCTGACCTGCCGAACTTCCAGTTGTCAAGTTCAGCGTCTTAACCACTAAGCCACCACAGGCCATTTAATAGTGCATCCTCAAGCAGAAGGTATCTGTGCAAACCAAAAAGCAAATTGTGGTTGTAACTAAACTTCCAATAGATTTAACAGTGGTATCTTAATCTCTACTGGGTAGACTGGCCAATGTTGTACATGTAAATTGTGTAAAGCAGGTCTTTCCTTCCTCTGTCATTTGTAATTAGAAAAGTCTCTCCTCTGTATGTTTCCTCTGACCACTTCCTTGCCTTGGTTTTGCTTTAATTCTCCCATGTCTCAATTGTTGTGTGGTTTCTTTCATGGCAGGAAGACAACTGCAAAATGGTTGTTCATTGAGAGTTTGCTTCAGTTGACTGAGGAAGGAAGGGGGAAACAACATAAATTGTTTTAGGACAGTAATTGAGTATTTTAGAAGAATTAAGACTGCCAGCTAATTTCGTCTACATTTGCACAGTAATTTATGTCTTACCAGTCAACAAGGATAGCACTTGATTTGCAACAGAATATGTGAACAGCTTCAAGGAAGAAACATGGTTTGTTTAGTATATACTCAGATACAGAACGGTTCTGCGCAGATCGCCTTCTACGCATGCGTAGAAGGCTGTTACGCTTGCATAGAACCCTTCTACGCTTGCGTAGAACCCTTCTACGCATGCGTAGAAGGCTTCTACGATCCCCTTCTGCGCAGATCGACTTCTACGCATGCGTAGAAGGGTTCTATGCAAGCGTAGAAGGGTTCTACGCAAGCGTAGAAGGGTTCTACGCAAGCATAAAAGCCTACGCATGCATAGAAGGCGATCTGTGCAGAAGGGATGTGCAGTACCTCTTTTTTCCCTCACTGCCAATTCCGGGATTTTGGCAGCTGCGGGCAGGAAATGGCGCAAATCGGCGGCGAAAATCAGGAAATCCCAGCCAATCCGGGAAGGTTGACAGGTATGCTCAGATATGTTTGAAAATTCATATACAGTAAAACCTCAGGTTACAACTGCCTCGGTTTAAGTTTGCTGCAGTTTACAACGGCAAATCCTATGGAAACTGCTGTCGCAATTTACAAATTTTTCATGTTTTTTCCCCGGTTTACAATGATCAATTCAGGACCATTTTTTATTTTTCAATGCATCCCTATGGATGTTTTGTTTTACAATTGTTGGAATGGACCTCAGTCGTAACCCAGGGTTTTACTGTACTAAGATTTTCTTAGAATAACCAGTGAAGAAGAATTAAAGTGAATGAATAAAGAGCAAGAAATTGTTCAGTGTAGAAAGCTAGAGTACTTAGTCCTAAAATGAGAAATGAAATATACAGGTTGTTACAGCTGATAATTCAAGGTAATTTTTAAAAAGAAAACTATAAGAACTTCTTAGTTTAATACTTTTAGCAGCAGGTTTCTAAAAATCATAATAGCCATGATTACATCCAATGTTAGATACAAGAAGAAAAAAGTTACTTTTACATCCCACCAATGGGCTCAAAGCAGCGTACATGGCTTTTATTTTCTCTTCTTCATCCTTACAACGACACTGTGATGCTTAGATCATAAATGCTAATGCTCAGAGGAGTGAGTGCTTAAGGCTGCCCAGTGAGTTTTATGGCTCAACATGGACCTGAACCTCGATCTCACTCCAGACTCCAATACTAACAACTGCCTTATTCAAATGCTGTATCCATTCCGGATATTGGTTATCAATTCATACCTATCAAGTATCCCAGATTGGCCGGGATTTCCCGTATTTCCGCGCTCGTTCGGCCCCTTTCCTGCCACCATTCCGTATTTTCAACGGCATGGAAAGTAGCTTACTGCGCATGCATGCCGCTGCCTTTGACAGCCACGAATGCGCAGTAACCCATTTCCTGGCCAAATGGGGTTTCTGCGCACTCGCACAGAGGTTTCTGCACATGCATGTCGCTGCCTCTGGTCTTCTAGTCCAGCTTCCTTCCAGTAACATTGCCAAATGCCTCAGAAACATCAGAGGGAGAGCATGAAAGAAATGGCCATTCACTGATCCCACTTCAAAGCCTCTGTGCCTGAGCTTCTGTTTAGCTGCCATGACTAAGTTTTGCCAGTAGATTTGTCTTCTGTAAATTTGGTGAATTCTATTTAAAAGCTGCCTAATCAGCTAGGTGTCTGCTACCAAGAGTCAGTGTAAGGCTGTAAGCCATGCAAAGAGCCTAAGATTTATCAAGTTTACATGACAACAGCATCATCAAGCAAATGTTTGTTTTATATTACCTTAGGAGAGGGTCTTTAAATGCACTTCATCACTTGAGAGTCTAAGACAGTGATCAGGGTCGTAGCCAGGATTCTAGATTTTGTGAGGCGAACATTGTTTCAAGAGGGGCAAAAAAAATTCAGGAGGGGCAACAATATCACACTCCCATATATAACATTGCCATCACTGGGTGGGTTGGGGGGGAGTTGTTAGCTCAGGAGGATCCCCCCGTCCCCAGTGGCTATAGCCCTGCTAGTGATGGCCAATCTTGGCACTCCAGGTGTTCTTGGACTTCAATTCCCAGAAGCCCAAGCCAGCACTCCTGCTGACAGGGGCTTCTGGGAATTGAAGTCCAAGAACACCTGGAGTGCCAAGGTTACCCATCGCTGGTCTAAGCTGTACCCTACTTAACATGAGTATTAATCCTATTCTGATTGATATGCAGTGGTACCTCGCTTAAAGAGCATAATGCGTTCCACGGGATTGCTCTTTAAGCGAGTTTGCTCTTTAAGCAAAACACCATTGTAAGTGACCAGTTGTGACTTCTGGTGGTGGCGGAGGGGGGGGGGGATTGCAAACCCCAATTTAGTTGTTAAGCGAGTTTTTGGTTGGTTTTAGTTGTTAAGCAAAGTGACCATCCAGAGAAAATTCTGCTCTTTAAGCAAGTTAGTCTCTAAGCGAGGCACTCTGTTACAACTCTATGCTAATCAACTTGATTCAGATGATGCTGATATATATATAAGAAGGAAACACTTTCAACGAATCTTTATATATTGAAGAAAACATGAGTGACAAGGGCTATTCTATGAGGGATTGAATAACAGTGTGAACCAAACAACTGTATTTTGAGAATTTGAATCAACAAGAATGTAGGAAGTTGTCTTACACTGAGAACTATTGGTTCATCCAATTTAGCATTCTCAGGATTGGAATAAAAAACATCAAAATATAGCATGGAAGGTTACGATGTGATGAAATGGGTGGATTTATAACACCACACGGTATAATGTAAGCAAGCATGAAATCTGATAATGCACATGGAGTTCAAAAATTATGCATAGTTCTTTTGGTGCTATGTATGGTGGCTTAAGTGGCTAAGATGCTGGCTGGACGGCAGGAGGTCCGCAGTTCGATTCCCAAGTACTGCAGGATGGAATGAGCGCCTGTCTTTGTCCCAGCTCCTGCCAACCTAGCAATTTGAAAGCAAGAAATTGCAAGTAGATAAATAGGTACCACTTTGGTGGGAAGGTAAACAGTGTTCCGTGTGCTCCGGTGTCTAGTCATGCCTGCCACATGACCACGGAAACGTCTGCAGAAGCAGACAGCACTGGCTCTTTGGCTTTGAAACAGATGACCACTGAACCCTAGAGTCGGATATGACAGGCTTTTGAGCAAGGGAAACCTTTACCTTATGGTAAGTAACAATTGGCATTCAATACTTTGAAAAAGTTTCTGGACATCCTCATTTAAAGGCTAGGATTGAATATGTACAGGCAGAGTGTGGTAGAGTCTCAAAACCATAATGGAAACTGAACAGGACAAACTGGTGATCAAATTCGTTGGTTTTTTCAGCGTGCATTACTACACAGCACAAGTTCCTCGGTGCAAAATTTTCTTTTGGTGTGGGATTTGTTAACACAGAGGATGGACAACTTGGAGATTGTGTGGACAAGATGCAATTAGAGATCTCAGGATGAGACAGGGTATCAGTGTTCATAATTGTATGGTGGGCAGTGTAAGCTCGAAGCAGTGGTGTCAGATTGCTACCAGAAGTCCTGAGAAGCATTTAAATCTGCTTGACCTTTCACTGCAAGCAATGCTGACTGGTCCAACCAGAGATCTCTGTTTTGTGAGCACAGAGCCAACTCTGCACTAGAGATTGCTAAAGTTACTTTTCCACACCACCACAACTCTTAGAATCTCATAGGCAGCACAGTGAGTGTTGGCAATGCTGGCTGCTAGCTCTGGGAGGTCCCCCAGAGGTAACTCTGACATGCTCTTTACACTCAAGGAGAAAACTTCTGTCCAACTTCTATTGTATCAAAGCCAGATGTGAAACTGCCAAAATGAAGCAACCTTTTGGTGAATTCATTCTGTAGTTCCAGTCTGGCCAGGTTACCCTGCTATGGCAATAGAGTAGACCATACTGCCAACAACTCAACGCCGATCATCAGGCAGTCAACTAACCTGACAACCCTGAGGACTAACAGCCTTGGGTGCCGAATTCCACAGGGAAGGGTGATGGTCCCCAAATGGGTTACATAAATCCCTCTTTAATTCATCTTGATGGAGGGCAGCAACTTCATCAATGCAGCAACTTCATCAATACTGGCCTGGGGCTGAAGAGGACTTTGAGTACGAAAAGGGCTCGGGACCAGAAAGTGACACACAGAACTGGATCAGTAGTTCCAAGTGTTATGCGGTGATGCGGAAGGCAAATGAAAGGCCACCTCAGTGCTATTCTCAGGACAATTGTCATGGCTGATCACCATGATGATTGCCAATATTCGGAATTGGATATGGCAGTAGTAGTAGTAGTTGTTGTTTCATGTCAGATATTACTCTGGGTTGAAAGGATTTTTAGGGGACACCCGTGGTGGTGGTGGTAGTGGTAGTAGTAGTTGTTATTGTTTCATGTCAGAGATTACTCTGGGTTGGAAAGATTTTTAGGAGACATCTGTGGTGGTAGTGATAGTAGTAGTAGTAGTAGTAGTAGTAGTAGCAGCAGCAGCAGCAGCAGCAGCAGCAGCAGCAGTAGTAGTAGTAGTAGTAGTTATTTCATGTCAAAGATTACTCTGGGTTGAAAGAATTTTTAGGGAACACCCAAGGAGGTGGTGGTGGTAGTAGTAGTAGTAGTAGTAGTTCCTTTTGCCTGACCTAGTGTGAGAAAGATTAGCGGGCACAGCAAGGTGTAGTAAAAGAGTGCAAGGCCCAGGGTACGCCCGATTGTGCTTCCAAAGTACCCCAACCTTCCAGGAGGCTCATTCTGTGTACCCCTTTTGTCCAACTACAACTTCCATAGTCTTTCCTCATTGCTATGCGGGATGATGGGAGTGGCTGGCCAAAAAATAATAATAATCTCTATGCCTGAACTGCAAGAGTTTTCCCGCCTGCTCCGCCTTCTCCTCCCTCCCTGACCTTAAGTTGTGAATCAACTGTGTTCCTACTCAGGCAAGCCTCAAGCTGCGTTTTATGTGTCACAACCCACCCAGCCCCCAACCTCCTCCTCCTCCTCCTCCTCGGAGTCTAGAAAACAGAAGTAGGAAAGGCTCCGGGACGAGAGGGTTGAACTTGCTCTGCCTCGCTGCGCGTTGCCTGTCATAATGTTGTTTCCCCTTTAAGGTCGGGGCTGAAGTTCCTCGTACTTTCTCTTCCTCCGAGGTGGAAGGCAGGAACTGAGAGTAGGGGGGGGGGGGCGCTTACCTGCCCAGCAGCCCAGCGGGAAAGGGAGAGGGAGGTGTGTGTAACATTGGAAACTTAGAGCAGGAAAAAAACTTATTAGTGGGTGGCAGGAGAATCGAAGGCAAGAAGGCAGGAAACCAGCGAGAAGTAAAAAAGGGGGGAATGAAGTAGAGACCTGGGAGGAGAGGTGTGTGAAGCCCTGGGGGAGAAACAGGGAGGGATAGTATAAGGCAAGAGAGCACGAAGGGAAGGTTTTGCAAGGGAGGAGGAGGAGGAAGAGCAACTGCTTCAAGTGCAGCCGCCTAAAAACGAAGGGCCGCTAGCTGGATCTTTTTCAGTGGGGTGGGAGACAGAAGTTGGACCTGCTTCTCCCCCTTTCCGTCAAGATGATGAAGCGGCAGTTCAACTGGATGCGGCAGCAGCTCGGCCACCCCGGCCTCGTTGGACGGTAAGGACTAGCCTCTTGGCCTGGTCTAAGCAGTCGCAATCAGGCTTCTGTGCCACCTCTACAGCGCTTAGTGCGGCTCACCAGGTAGTATTTTTAAAGTATTTTTTTTCACCCAGAGGATCACTGGTCTATGGAACTCCCTGCCAGAAGAAGTGGTGACAGCTGTCAGTCTTGACCGCTTTAAGAAAGGATTAGACAAGTTCATGGAGGACAAGAGTATCAATGGCTATAATTATGGCTACCTAAGGACAACCTCCGGGTTGGAGAGATAGGCAGGATATCTCTCAATGCCATTTCCAGGGAATCCTAAGGAGGTGAAGGCATCTCCTTGGGAATAATACCCTGAAGCAAACGGTGAGCCTCTGTGTGAGACAGAATGCTGGACTGGATGGGCTGTGGCCTGTTCCGGCAAGGCTGTTCTTATGTTAAGGTAATTAGCATTATTGCCTCCCCAACATGCTGGGGACTCATTTTGCTGACCCTCGGGAGGATGGATGGCTGAGTCAACTTTGAGCCCTGGCCGGGATCGAACTCACAACAGTCTGGCAGCAGTACAGCAGGTTCACCACTGGGTAATCAGCGCTGGCCGGCCTCTCTCTCTCTCCCCACCCCCATCACGTGAGAATTAGCGTGCCCTGCTCAGACCTCTGTACGTGTGAAGGCGCCTTCACACACACACACACACACACACACACACACACACACACACACACACACACACACACACACACACACACACACACACACACACACACACACACACACACACACACCCATGTTTCCCTCATGGTTTCTGCATGGCCTACCTGTGGCCTCTCCATCCTCCCCCAGTTCCATAGAGATAACTTTTAAACAACCACTTACATCAGGGGTGCCCTAACTTTTCAGGCTGCAGGTTGGTCATGTGGTTCAGGGGGCTGGTCACTATGGCCCGTGGGCCAGATCGAACCCCTGACGCCAATTCATCTGGCCCACGAAGCCCTCGTTGCTCCTGGAAGCGGAAGTAAAACGCGCCCGTATGGGCGCGTTTTACTTCCGCTTCCAGGAGCAACGAGGGCTTCGTGGGCCGGATGAATTGGTGTCAGGGGCTGGATCCGGCCCATGGGCCATAGTTTGGGTACCCCGACTTATATTGTTAAATAAACAGTCACCTGGAGCAATCAGAGCTGAGGAACCTCCTCTTCTTTTATACCTCCCAACATCCCCCTGTCAGCACTGTGGAGGGACTTTGAGCGTCATAATCCCAAAAAAAAGGTAACTTTTTAGAAGTTCTAGAGGGAATTGCTTTTCTCCTCTGGGCCACTTGTGGAAGGAAGGAGAACCAGGTAGGAAGAGGTCACTCACTGAAAGCTGTTCCTTTTTTAATCCCTAGCTCAACCAGTCTTTTGTATCATTTTGCCAAGTAGTTAAGCTAAACTGGCCACCACCTCTTAGGAGGGAGGGAGGGAGGGAAAGCATGATTCTAAACCAGGGGTTCTCAACCATTTGGCCGCACATGGGCCAGAAAACTCTCCCTCAGACAGCTGAGCAGGCCGGACATGTGGTTTTCCCCTGCCGTAAACCGCGGCAGGCACATTTGTGCATGCGCGGGCAGGTTTGTGCGTGAATGGGCACATTTGTGCATGTGCGGGCGCATATACAGCTGTTGTAAATGCGTCCAGTTCTGGGGTTGCTGCCTTGGGCCGGATGATTTGTTGTCGGGGGCCAGGGCCAGCCCACGAGCCGTAGGTTGTGAACCCCTGTTCTAAATCACTTAAACTTGGGTAAACCAAGGAGGGAGGGCCGTGGTGGCTAGTGGTTAAGACACTGGGCTTGATAACCAGAAGGTCATCATTCCCATATAGGTGTGGACCAATGGTGACCCCAAAGTCCAAGACATCTCTCTCCCTTAAAATAATTTTTTCTTTCCAAAATCATTCTAGGCAAATTGGCTGTCAGCAAGGGATAATTATGTAAGCAAATGGGCAGTAGGCACAAAAAAACATAAATAAGCTGTCTTTCCACACTGCCTTTCAACTGTGCTCATTCAGTTTCAGTTCCTTCATCAGCTGAAGTTAAACACATGTGTAATCAAGCCCTATAAAGGACTGTGGTGGCTTAGTGGTTAAGAAGCTGCACTTTACAGCTGGAAGGTTGGCAGGTCAGCAGTTCGATACCCGAGTGCTTTAATTGGGATTGTAGCCTATGAAGAAGTTGTTGTTGTTGTTGTTCAGTCGCACAGTCGATTCCGACCCTTTGCGACCCTATGGACCATCGTTCTCTAGAAGAAAAAATTAGGCTGGGAAAAGTTATATTTTGGACTACATCTTCCAGAGTCACGCATACATGCTCTCTGCATCGCTAATGGTCCCATTGACCAAGGACTTCTGGGAACTGTAGTCGGAAATAGCAATTTATTAATCCTTGCTACAAGTAATGGTACTAGTATGTGGGGTTTTTGGGCATGTGTGCGCTGTGCAATCATCTACTTCATTCCCAGAACATTCTACGCATAACGCAGACAGTGATAGTTTTACATTTGCAGTCCATGATTTTCTGTAGCATCTTCTACTTTCCACACCAGGAAGGGAACGATGGAATCACTGTACAGTTTTTTTTATTGGTGACAGTGGGAGCATTATGCCTAGAAGCACCCATAATGTCTTTTTTGAAGACGTCTCCGAGGGACTGCAGTGATTTAGTGGTTAAGACGCCAAACTTGACGACTGGAAAGTCAGCAGATCAGTAGCTCGAGACCCGAGTGTTGCATGACGGAGTGAGCTCCCATCTCTGTCTCAGCTCCTGCCAATCTAGCAGGTTGGAAGCAAGAAATTGCAAGTACATAAATAGGTACTGCTTTGGCAGGAAAGGTAACAGCATTATGTGCACTCCACACGACTATGGAAACGTCTACAGATGCAGATAGCGCTGGCTCTTTGGCTGTAAACGGATCCTATAGTTCTATACAACTGGCTTTTGAGCAAGGAAGACCTTTACCTAAACCAAGAAGGAGGAAATTGGGGCGGGGGTGTGTGTGTCAGTTTTGTATGACTGCTAATCCTAATAGCCCCAGGCAGTATAACCAACTGTGAAGAGGCTTGCAGTCTTGACAGCATTCAGAGAGCCATATGTTCTCAATCCTTGAGCCAGACCGCAGGGCAGACAGGGAATACCGACCCTATGCAGTTAACCCTTTGTGGTCATGTGAAGAAGGAATCCTCCATCCCAGTGTATGATGGAGATTTGGCTTCTTAGATATGGGTATTTCTTGCTTCCTCCTGGCTTTCGAGGAAAAGGGCTGAGAACAACTCCTTGTCCCCCAAACTTCAAGGTGAGCCAAGGAATTTTTGCAAAGAGTTTTTTCATTGCCTCCGTGCCTTTCTTTCAATTATCTCACTTGCAAGTGTCTCCTCTCCCCTGCGGGCTTCTCAGGGTGCTGTTTTGCCTTCACTACTTTCAAGCAGGATAATTGAAAGAAAGGCAGGGAGGAAGTGAAATAACTCTTTGCAAAAATCCCTTGGTGAGGGGTGATCTTGCTTCCTGTGTTCAAATTTAAAAATCCGGGACTTTTACATGTTTTTTCTGGAACCGGTCGGGACAGCTTGAATCCGGGAAAATCCCGGAAAACTGGGACATATGGAAACCCTACTCCCACTGGAAGCGGAAGTAAAACATGCCCACGCATGCTCAAACACTGCTGCAAATGCACCCGCGGCTGTCTTAAACATGTTTATGACAGCCGCAGGTGTATTTATGGCAATGTTTTGCACATGTGGATTTTACTTCTGTTTCAGGGAGCAGCGAGGGCAGTGCGGTCAGGGAGCAGCGAGGGCAGATCTGGCCCATGGGCTGTAGTTTGGCCACCGCTGGTTTAGTTTTTAGAGTGCTGGATCTCAGTTGGGGAAAGTTCAACTTATTGAGTGACCTTGGCCTAGTCACACCCATTCAACCTAGCCCTACCTCATACCAATGGACTTCATACCGCTGTGACAGCAAAGTGAATGTTCCACCATCGGGGGTGGGGGGGCAGACTACAAATATTAAGACAAATAACATCCACCATTTCCCTTGGTTAAGACTAGTTTTCTGTGAGCTGAGCCATACCCTTTCAAGCCCGTTTTTACAATTGGCTGTTTAAAATGAAAGCAAAAATTCTCAGACAGCCGCATAGCATACTGATTGTGCAAAAGCAAAGGTTCATACCTCCTTGTCTATGTTAAAAGGACAGAGATGCTGAAGAAACTTACTATTGAGTAACTCCTTTGGGCCATTAAAATTAATATCAATGGAAATTTAATGTTTACATTTTGCTTTGTCAGACGTAGCGGGAGATCCTTATCTATTTCATTTCCTCTATAGTAAAAATGGAGCCAGAGGAAATCTATCAAATGAGAAATAATGGGAGCCATGGGATCGATGTGATCTTCCTTCCTGGAAATGATATAATATTAATTTAGGAGGGCATATCATAAGTTACTACCCCTTTTGTTTGTGCTTTTGTCTTTGTAGATACATCTATTTGTTATCCTTTACAACAGTCCTCAGTGGCATTCATTTTAAAAGAGTATGCCTTTTTAATGAGTATATCTTCTTGGGTCCTGCTCTTTTTGCCTTCAGGAAACCCAAATCCTCTATGGGATTTGATCCCTTGTCTCCCAGGAAAAAAAGAAAATCCTCTATGGGATTTGACCCCTTGTCTCCCAGGAAAAAATAAAATCCTATGCTCCAATGGTGCACAACTCTTTTACCCAAAGTGATGCTGACTTATAGGCTCCATGCACACATATGCATGGAATGGGGCGGGGGAGAGACTTCCTAACTGTTAGAGCAGTACAACAGTGGAACCAACTGTCTCCAGAGGTGGTGGTAAGTGCACTATCGCTGGAAGCATTCAAGAGAAAATTGGACAACTATCTGCTTTGATTTGGATTCCTGCACTGAGCAGGGGGTTGGACTTGATAACCTAAAAGTCCCTTTCTACCGCTTCCCCTGTTCCCCAGTGATCTTCATGGAGTTGGCTGGACCTCAGCAAGCATTTGATGGTAGGGGTTTCATGGAAACCACAAAGACCTACACTTGATGCTTTGGGGGTCACAAGTTGTGCATCTCTGCCATAAACAATGAAAAGACAGTTTCCTTAGCTTAGAAGGTAGGGAAGGTGTCTATCTTTGACATGAGACTTTTCTACCTTTGGAGTGATCTCTTTCTGGTGGGAATCTTATCCAGGTTTAGGATACCTTTGGCTCTTCAGCCATTTTGGCGGGGTACACAATGGCAACACTAGGTCAGGTGAAAGGAACTGCAGAATGAATTCACCCAACGGCAGCTTCATTTTTGCAGTTTCACAGTCTGGCCTAGACACGGAAGAAGAAGACGGACATTTTGGCAGTCCATGAAGCAGGACTGGTCATAGGGTGGGGTTTGTAGTTCTGAACATCTGGAGGGCCCAAAGTCATCTCTCCACCCTCTCTCTTGCCTTCCCGTGCTACTTCTAAAAACCTGGGGATTATGTTGCTAGCGGAGAGAGTATTTTTCCTGTCTTTCCTGTCTAACCGCTGTTGTGATGTGTTGAGAGTACAATAGGAACTATTGCGCAAGGAATCTATCTTCAAAGAAGACATTTCCCAGAGAAAACAGTTTCTTACTTAGGCCCTTTTCACCAGTGACTTTTGAATAGTGCCACATGGAAAAAGGGACGTTTATTTATAGTGTTATTACTAATTTTAAACCTTTCAGTATACAGTAATACCTCATACAAAGTCCGCTTCGTATAACATCGAATTCATACATCGCCTAATTCCTTGAAAAAGTTGCCTCATACAAAGTTGCTGCGACTTTGTATGAGGCATTAGGGTTTTTCCCCAGGTTGCATTGAGCCTGGGCAGTATAAAAGGCAGGACGCATGCGTGCATTGCTCTTGTGCGTTTTGCATGAGGCGAAGAGTGTTTAGGAGTGGTTTTGAGCGTGATTTTGGATTTTTTTGAATTTTTTCATCAGAATTTTAGGAAGCATTCCTGGGATTTTTGCAGCATTCTTCAGGTTCTTGCACCATTCTTTGGCACAGTGGATGATGGGACATGTTGGAATCCATTTTGTCCTTGCTTCTATCCAGTAATTGCTTACAGTAGCTTGTACAAAATGTATGATTGGCTGCATGGCTGCAGATTAACACTGTGCTGCATGATGGGACATGTTAACTTTTAAACCTGCACTTCATAAAGTTTTCAAAAGTTAAAAACTTGCATGGTTTGTCCCCTAAAATCAGGGTTGTTTGACATGTTTTTGTAATTTACTGTATTAGAGGATGAGGGTGGGTAGATTAAAACCACATAGAGGATTAGATCCAGGCTTAGTTGTACTGGATTTTTCCTGAAAGACATGGCTAACTTTTCATACTCATTTCCATTTAGTTTAAGTGTATTTAATCTAGTCCATCAAGTGTATGAGCCTTTGTAAGAGCACTGCTAAAATGAGCGAGGAAAAGAGCCACTTCAGTTTTGAAGATGTCATTTGCTTCTTTGTTTATTGTTTTGCATTTATAGACTAAACTAAGGTAAAGGTTACCGTGGCTCAAAAGCCAGTCAAATCCAACTCTAGGGTTCAGTGCTCATCTCTGTCTATAGCCAAAGAGCCAGTGTTGTCTGTGTCTACAGACATTTCTGTGGACTTGTGGCAGGCATGACTAAACACTTTACCTTCCCACCGAAGTGGTACGTATTTATTTACTTGCAATTTCTTGCTTTTGAACTGCTAGGTTGGCAGGAGCTGGGAAAGATACAGGAGCTCACTCCATCATGCAGCACTCGGGTCTCGAACTGCTGACCTGCCGACCTTCCAGTCATCAAGTTCAGTGTCTTAACCACTAAGACTACCAGATAAAGCAAAGCAAAGCAATCATACTTATATACTGCCCCAAAGCACTTGTGCATTCTGGGCGGGTCACAAGTTAATTGGCATTTTGCCCTCAACATAAAGGTAAAGGTTTCCCTTACTCGAAAGCCAGTCATATCCGACTCTAGGGTGCAGTGCTCATCTCTGTTTCAAAGCCGAAGAGCCAGCGCTGTCTGCTTCTGCAGACATTTCCATAGTCATGTGGCAGGCATGACTAGACACCGGAGCACACGGAACGCTATTACCTTCCCACTGAAGTGGTCCCTATTTATCTATTTGCAATTTCTTTCTTTACCTTTACTAGTATGTACTTTAGTTCAGATATACATCCTATAACTTCAATAGGCAGGTATTTATAAATGTGCCAGTATCTTTATAAATAACAATATTTCAGGGTTGTTGTTTTTTAAAGCA
Source organism: Bradypodion ventrale (assembly GCA_035047345.1). Classification (NCBI taxonomy): domain Eukaryota; kingdom Metazoa; phylum Chordata; class Lepidosauria; order Squamata; family Chamaeleonidae; genus Bradypodion; species Bradypodion ventrale. The sequence goes on along the minus strand of JAWDJE010000005.1, from coordinate 220,323,857 downwards.
GTGTTTTTCCTGAGAAATCCTAAATTCTAGTAAAGATAGGGATCACAGAAATGGGTTTAAGATAATTTTTTAAATTTTTTGTTGCCTAAGAGAAAATGACAGCCCTTTCCCTCCCCCTTGGAATGTCCTCATGCCTTCCAGTTTTCAGAACAGGTATTCTAGTGGGTGGTGACAGATTAGAAAAGTTGCTTTTCCAGAACTCCCACAATTACATAGTCAGTATGACTTGTGGCCATGTTGGCTGCTGAACCCTTGAAGTTGCAGTGTTAAAAAATATCCTCACACACCAACTGTGTGGACTTCACACAGACTGTTAAGGAAGTTCAGCTCTATCTTCTGCTGCTTGAACAGAGACAAAGGCTTTTTATCTCACTACATACAGGTGAAACTTGGAAAATTAGAATATCGTGCAAATGTGCATTCATTTCACTTAAAAGGTGAAACAAATGTATGATATAGACTCACTACATGCAAAGCGAGAGATGTCATGCCTTAATTCGTTATAATTTTGATGATCATGGCGTACAGCGTCCATGAGATTATGTGATGATTATGGAGTACATGAGATTGGGGGGGTTAGGGTTTTCATAAGCTGTAAACCATAAGCCATCAATATTATAACAAAGTAAGGCTTCAACTATCTCACAAATATCTCATATATTTGTTTCACCTTTTAAGTTGAATCACTGAACTGAATAAACATTTGCACGATATTCTAATTTTCCAAGTTTCACCTGTATGTTAAGTAGTTCATCTTTGCTAAGATGTCTATGTTACCATGCAAATTTTGCATAATTTATGCCTATTTTATAAAGTCTGTTCTTCATATGTGGTTTTTTGTTGTTGTTGTTGTTGTTGTTGTTGTTTTGCATTTCTGGACCTTCCATCTCTTCTGATTTCAGTAAAAATCATCAAAATGGGATTATTATTTTTTTGGAAGCCACATTTCCCAGAATCCTACAACCATCATGGCTACTATCTATTTCTTTGTACTATGTTCTGACCTTCTTTCTTCAGCCATAAAATAACAACCTGAAAGCCATCATGCTCCTATATCGAATGTATCTGTGATTCCTTTTTTATCTTCCTTCACTCTTTCTTCCCTAGAGCACAAGAAACTGCTGAATATTTGACTGAAGACTTGCTACAGGTGAGGCGTAGGTTTGAACTATGAACAAATGCATACCTGTACCTACAAGTGTGGAGAGAAAGAGCTCATTGTCATTTTATGCAATTTTCTCGCTCTATGCTTCTGTCTGAGTCACAGAACAGACTTGGCCTAGGTTCATCTCCTCCCTAGAAAGAGCCAGATGTTGTAAGGAGGAATGTTTTTTAGACTTCCTGCTCTTGGATAGATCTAAGAATATCTGAAGTACTTATGAAACAACTGAGACCTAGGGACAATATTGAAAACTGACACTACTGGTTCTTAACTGATAGTTTTCATAGTCAGGCAAAAGCTCACAGAATTTTGCACCACAAAATGTGAACCTTTACATCCTTTTTAATGTTCCCTAAGTCCATGAGATAATAGTCTCCTGAAATACATAAAATAAAGCAGAAGAAAGGCATGTCAAAATAAATGTGTTTGAATGTGTTATAGCAAATGAGATTTGGAGACATCTGGATTTCTTTATTTGCAGATGTATTTTATCATTTTTCTGCCCACAAGGGCCGCCAAAGCAATGTACAACCAAAATGTATTACTGTATTAAAATATTCAAGATGTATGGGAATTATGTTTTTTCTAAATTTAAGCCAACATTCTTTTTTGTTCCTAATGTGAAATACTGAGAAAAATATTGAGTGAAGACCTATGAATGCTCCAACGCATTTGCCTCTGAGGCATTTCAAGACGTTCTTGGAAATAAATAAATAAATAAACTTCAGGATATGAGTGGGACGTATCAAACTTGTTTTCCTATTCCTTCTGTTTTTAACTCTTTTGTTTTCCGGCCTAATAGGTTGAACAGAGAATCGAACCAGCCAAACGTGCAGCACATAATGTACATAAGAGACTTGTAGGTTGCCTCCAGGGGCAATATGGGGCAGACATGGATAAACGGGTGGTAAGTGCTTTCCTTCCGTTTCTTTTCTAAACACACTGTATGGTGGCATTTCTGCAGCTAGAACTCCCCAACATTGTTCTTCCTTCTTTTAAAGCAGCAAGTTTAGTGAGGGCCACTGAACAAGGTGAGGAGTTTCAGAACTTTAAAACAAAGGAACATGGTTGCCAATACTATTCCATATAAAATAATAAAGCCTTACTAGCCGCTTGCCTGGCCTGGCCTGGCCTATTAACATAAAGACTACATGTTGCTAGCTTTTACTCAAAAGCTCCCATCAGTGCAAGCGATTCAAAAGCATGGTGAAATTCTTCTCTCTCTCTCCCCCCCCCCCACCCCCTTCTTCTCACAATATCAAAACACATTTCTCCCTCTCATCCCTCCTTCTCCATGGTTTCAACTAGAGATGTAACATTTCTGGAAATTTTGAAGCTTGGAAAAAAACCTGGGTTGTTTTTGGTTTGTTTTTTTTTTTTGGGGGGGGGGGGAACGGAAATTTTCAGAAAAATTGAAAATAATCTGATACCATAAATATTTTTTTAGAAATGGTTTATAAAATATTTGAACCCGGCCTTATCTTAAAATATTCTATTCATGTTAAAATAAAACATTCCATAATATATTTTTTTTCAATTTTTCCCCAAAAAATAAAAAAAGCTTAAGAAAAAAAGAAAGAAAAAATGTTTGTTTCCGATTTTTTTAGGGTTTTTTCCGGGCCTTCACATTTCTAGTTTAAACTAATTACACCACAACATACAATACCCATCAATTTAGTTCAATCCCCACAGTCTTCAGTCTGTTATGACTACAAATACAGTAAACCATCCAGCACCTGCCTTGAAGGTCGAATTCCTTATCTGCCACAGGAAATCAAAAGATCTACTTTACTCTATAAATGAAAGCCCCTCCCATATTATTTCCTTACAGTTCTCCAGTCCAAATCAAACCCCACCCCCTGAAAACTGGCAATAAAGGCACAGAGGTTCAGTTTTTGCTTGCCTGCTCCCATACACATCCATATCCTACCATTTCAAGTGCTTCTTGTTTTTAATTCGCTTTTTCTTTCAATTCGCTTTTTCTGTCTCAACCATTATTTTTAAGAGTCGTCCTCAGAAATGAGGTTGGCTAAACCAGGGGGGAAATTGGAATAAAGCAAATTTTAAACCACATACAGAGACAACAAATAAAGTGGTTTGCCCATTTGGAAAGAATGTCTTGGAATTCTATACCACACTGAATGTGTAAAAAAAGAGGAGAAGGACAAAGACAGATCCAGAGGAAGGGGGAAAGATAACATCAAAGAAATATTACAAAAACACCACATAACACTGGTTGAGACCACTAGAAGTGCCAGAACAAAAACCTTGTGTCAACATCGAAAGTGGTAAAAGAGGAAAAGAAATTCAATTGCCAATATCCTGTACTGAACGTCAGCTCCTATGGGATCCTGCAAATTGGATCAATAGAGGAGGAAAATGCTGTTGGGATGCGATAATTGCATCAAACTTCATTTTGCTCCTTGATCTCAATCAGCTTTTTCTAAGTTACACTATCCCAGCCCAGGAGAAATATCAGCATGTAAAAGGTCCCTAAACTCCCAACATGTTCTGCATTGTATAAGCTTGTTGTGTTCATAGGGGCTGATAGGTGTTTATTCAGAGTAGGATGTTGCCCTTTTCAGGAAAAGGTTGCAACTTGGCCTTGCCTCTTAATTGCCTCTTTTGATTTCCTGCAGAAAAAGTTGCCCTTGATGGCATTATCCATGACCATGGCTGAAAGCTTCAAGGAGCTAGACACTGATTCAAGTCTTGGGTAAGGATTATTTTGTTTCCACAGATTTAAGAGAAAGCAACATGTCCTTTTGTAGGAAATAAGTAAGCAACATATATTCCAAGTTACTAGTTATAGAGTTGCTATTTCTCTGCCCTTATTTAGTCAAGATACTTTGCAAAACCATCACACTCCAAACCAGGAATCCCCTTTGCAGAATTTGAACTGATTGAATTATTTTCTCTTTGAATCTAACAAATGAAAATATTAAGTATATTCTTAAATTTGGCCAATGACAAAGCCAAGAAAGTGGCTTCATTTTGGCAGTCCAGGGTTTGATCAGGACATGAAAGAAGAAGGATGCTTTGGATCTTTAATTTAGCTGAGCATTTCAAGGATTAAAATTGCATTGTAACATATGCCCACTAGGTTATCTGTTTGCAATAAGTGGTCAAGTGCAGTAAGGAGCATCAGAAATATTATTTCCATCACCATGTCATCGTTATTCCTGATTCACCAATGCAACTCTGCAGACAAGAGGGATGATAGCAGGGCCACAAAACTTTTTCACAGACTGAAATAACAGATAAAACAGTGTCCCCTGTTCCACGTTAAAAGGCTGATCAGACTTCTGAGTTTGAGTAGCATCTTCCACCATGCCTAAAGATAAGGTGGGCTGTGTAGAAGAGCATTTTCTTAACATTTTTCAGCTGTTTCCTTAGGCAGTTTCCTAACTCTGTGCCTCAGCTTTCTTTTGTAATTGGCATGCTAAGTCACAAGTACAGCAATTGTCATCACACAGAAGAGATACCACCACATTCTGCATTAGAATCACAGATTTATCCTGCACCTAAAATGTTGATTCTTCTACAGGTAATGTATAGGTGCAGTCCTTCAAGGACATGTACCACTCTGTCTCAGAAAAGAGCCATCTCAAAAGTGATGTGAGTTTCTGGAAAAGATCCTGGATCAGGCCCTGGTGCAGATCCTGGATCAGGCCCTGGTGCTCATATTAAACCTCCTATTAGGTTATATTTAGCAGCAGCATGGTAAAGCGGGGCAGGTTTCCCAAGTTTTCTCCCTGTTTAGCGCAGCCAATGAATACACTTGCACTAAATCAGTGGTTCATAACGTGGGGCCCATGCCCCACAGGGAGACCTCCGTCCCCAGAAGCCTAAGTCAGTACATTGGCTAATCAGTGCTTTGGGGAATTGACTTAGGCTTCTTGGAATTGAAATCTAAAAAAACAAAGTTTGGGAAACACTGCACTAAATACTTAGAGAAAAAAACAAAATATTGTTCATTCACAATTAAGTCAGAGAAATATACATGTGCTCAGGATTCTTGGTGAGATTAGTTTTGGAAAGAAGTAAAGTTAAAGTCTTTAGTCTTTTAAGTATTTTAGGCAAAATGGAGGAGCTCAAATAGACATCTTTCTTCATCAAAAGGCAAGCAATAAGAGAGGGAGAAGAGAGCCAGAACATGCAAAGCCTTGATACATGCAAATAGGTCAGATGACCCCTAGAGTTGGGAAGACAGGAAACTTTTCAATTGGTTACTTTAGGGACAAACAATATAAAACAACTTCATTTAGTACAGGCTAGTATTCCTGTCTCTGGTTGTTGTGCTAACACCCACTGCATCCTGGAGTTGCACTACTTTATTTATTTATTTATTATTTAATAGATTTATATACCGCCTTAATCCAGTGGACTCTGAGCGGTGTACATAGGCCAGCGAGCACCTCACTGACCATAAAACAAAACAAGTTAAAACAATATAAAAACAATTAAAAACCAATACAGTACTCAACACCTTCATTGTGTGTTTTATATCTTCAAGTGTAGCGTGTAGAGATTCAGAATAGAGGTTTATCTCAATCTGACAATGACCCTTCACTTCATGTTTGGTTAATGCCACATGCTGTGGGGATACAGATCAGAAGTATAGCGAAAGGAAGGGGCAGTTATTCCTTTGCCATTCTTGTAATTTAGCCCTTGGAAGACCCCTTATTAGGCCATCACTCTTTTTCTTCTTCCAGCCCAGCAGAGATAAGTTAGCTCTGGCAATATAAACTATGGATAATTCTTTCTTCCTCCTTTGCCTGTAGGAAAGCTCTAGAAATGAGCTGCTTTATCCAGAGTATGCTAGCCAAGATCCTTGCTGAGTTTGAAATCGCCCTTGAACGAGAGGTCCTACAACCCTTGAATAAACTGAGTGAGGTATTCTTTATATTTTCCCTCTTCTTTTTTGCCTGTACTGCTATCTCTTCACTCTACCTCTGCTTTCTTGTCTCCGCCTCTCTGAGTGCCACAACCTTCGTGGAATAGCTATACACTCCTTCCCAAGAAATTGGTATAGTGCAGACGAGGGCAACCAGAATGATTAGGGGACTGTAACACCTTCCTTACCATCTGAGGCTGCAATGGTTGGGCCTCTTCACTCTTGAACGATGGCATCTAAGAGGTGACCTGATTGAAGTTTGTAAAATCATGCACGGTGTGGACAAAGTAGATAAGGAAAAACTGTTTTCCCTATCGCACAACACTAGAACTAGGGGGCACTCGATGAAACTTTTGGGTACTAGTTCTCAAACAAATAAGAGAAAGTACTTTTTCACCCAGAGGATTACTGGTCTATGGAACTCCCTGCCAGAAGAAGTGGTGACAGCTGTCAGTCTTGACAGCTTTAAGAAAGGATTAGACAAGTTCGTGGAGGACAAGGGTATCAATGGCTATAATTATGGATACCTAAGGACAACCTCTGGGTTGGAGAGATAGGCAGGATATCTCTCAATGCCATTTCCAGGGAATCCTAAGCAGGTGAAGGCATCTGCTTGGGAATACCCTGAAGCAAATAGTGAGCCACTATGTGTGGCAGAATGCTGGACTGGATGGGCTGTGGCCTGTTGCAGCAAGGCTGTTCTTATGTTCTTATTATGTGAGATACAAATAGTGCCAGTGCAGCTGTTCATGAAAGAATCCATTGCGCTGGGCCAATATTTGTAAAAAGTAACACTTCCGCGGTGTTTCCATACAGCAGTATTTTAAACAGGTGAGAGTAACAGAAGAGAAGCAGGTGATGGGCTTTAAGTCACACAAGCTGTTTTCAGTTACACTCACTATGCCTGGAAGTTGGTTAAATGGCTATAAGTTGGTTATATACCGCCCCATAGTGCGCTCTCTGGGAGGGTTCACAAGTTAATTAGTATTTTCCCCAACATGCTGGGTACTCATTTTACCAACCTTGGAAGGATGGAAGGCTGAGTCAACCTTGAGCCCTGGTCAGGCTTGAACTCACAACCTTCTAGCTACAATACAGCATTTTAACCACTGCGCCACCAAGGCAACTAAACTAAACCCTCACCTAAACTACATATTTGCAGATAAACCATAGTAAAGTTTTTACTGCAAGTTATCACCAAATTGGAGTGAAACTGCTTGAAACACGTGCTCTTTTAGTGTGTGTTCATCCAGCTGGATGGCAACAGTCAAGGAATGCGTTGGCAGCGTCTGTCTTCCCAGCAGTCACGGCCACTGCCATTGATTGACGTGAATAGGCCATTGAAGAACAGGCTAGTCTAGACAGGCTGTAACTCCTCTGTGCCTGTTTCTTTTTAGGAGGAGTTGCCTACTATCCTGAAACACAAAAGGAATCTCCAGAAACTTATTACAGATTGGAATAGCATCAAGAGCCGGTACCGTAAGGGGAAGGGAGTGAGAGAGTGGGGTGGGTGGGTGAATGCTACAAGAAACATTTGGTAGAGAAATGACTGTTTTTGCCTATGTGCCTAGGGCACGTAAGAAGAAATGGGCCAAAGTTGTTGAAATGCAGACCTGTTCAGACAGGAGTCCATCATATGTTTGGGAAGCCCTTCTCTGTTGCATCAACACTGGGATAAACACTCTCTAATGTTCAAGGCAGCAAAGGACTGAGTCACTATCTGTACAGAGGATTGTAGATTAGTATAGATCAGGGGTGACTCAATCTTGATGCTCCAGCTGCTCTTGGACTTCAATTACCAGAAGCCCAAGGGACTGCAGTGGCTTACTGGTTAAGATACTGAACTTAACGACTGGAAGGTCAGCAGGTCAGCAATTCGAGACCTGAGTGCTACACGACGGAATGAGCTCCCCTATCTCTGTCCCAGCTCCTGCCAACCTAGCAGTTTGAAAGCAAGAAATTGCAAGTAGATAAACAAGTCCCACTTCGGTGGGAAGGTAAACAGCATTCCATGCATTCTGGTGTCTAGTCATGCCTGCCACGTGTCCACGGAAATGTCTGCAGACGCAGACAGTGCTGGTTCTTTGGCTGTAAACAGAGATAAGCACTGAACCCTAGAGTGGATATGACTGGCTTTCAAGCAAGGGCAACCTTTACCAAGGTACACCTGCTGATCAGAGCTTCTGGAAATTGAAGTCCAAGAACAGCTGGAGCACCAAGCTTGGCCACCCCTGGTATAGATGGTTGTGCCCAGGACCAGTTGCTGAAGTTTGTGACTTTGTTTTAATCATCATATCTCTAAAATAGGGGTGCCCAAACTATGGCCCAGGGACCAGATCCGGCCTCCTACACCAATTCGTCTGGCCTGCAAAGCCCTCATTGCTCCTGGGAGTGATGAGGGCTTTGCAGGCGAGATGAATTTGCATCAGGAGCTGGATCTGGCCCCCCAGGCCATAGTGACCAGCTCCCTGAACCAGTCTGACCGGCCTGCAGCCCAAAAAGTTTGGGCATCCTTGATCTAAAACAAGCAAACCCAAGGACAAAAGGACAGAGTAAGTGGAGCTCTACTTAATACAGATGGGAGCAGAGAAGATGTTCCTTTGGGTTGAAATACACTTAATCCATGCAGATGCCTATGTAATGACTCCTTTAACCAATCTGCCTGTTTTGCTATGTAAGAAACAGTAATGCCATTATTATTTTTTTGGTGGCTAATATCAGTACTAATATTTAGTACTGATCTAGTCCTAATCTGGCACTCTACCTACTAGACTAAATGTCCTATCAGCCCCATCAACATGACTAGTAATTATACATTTTGAAAGTTTTTCATAGAGTAAACAAAACAACAACAAAAAAGACAAAAAAACATTGTGGCACCTTAAAGACTAACTTCTGTATTTAAGTGTGGGCTTCCATGGATCAAGTCCACTTAGTCAAAGATAAGAGTGAGACCCCATGGCACAGGCACACAATGGTTGTCCAGCCAAACTGAAAAATAACATTGTAGCTTTTTACAACTGACAATAATGGAAAATCCCTGGTTGTTATTCAAACTTGCTGCGAAGCCTGGCCCTGTTGAATTGCAAATGGTTACAAATCAAACTCCTCTTGCAAGCTAATGCATCACATCCAAAGGATGTGATGCAAAACAAACATTTTGAAAGTTGTAATCCCAAACATTGAGATAGTGCCTAGCTGGCTATCCCTGCTATTAAATACTTCTACTATTCATACACTAATATTAGAATAGTTTATGCTTGGCTTTCCTACAACATGTTCATAGCAACATATTACTCCTTGCATATGATATGCCAACCTCAGGGGTTAATTGATACAGTATATTATTCTTTTTTAAAGTAAATATTCAGTTGCCCTACCATATGGGATATGTAGTCAACCTCTTTATGTCCTGGATTGCTCCCTAATTTTTGAATGGGATCTAAATCAACGTTCGTTCTCCCCTGCCTCTTTTTTCGAAATCCAAAGTCTGAACCAAGCTGCCAAGAGCTCTGCAAACAGCACCGGTATTGGTGCCGGTCCAGCGGCATCATCAGCTGCCCTTAAATTGGAAAGTCTGAAAGAGGAAGAAGAAGAGATGAAGAGGAAAGTCGAGCAGAGCAAAGTAGGTGTGAAGGGAGATTGCATTCTTAGGGACTAAAATAAACACTTTCCGAATGGGAAACGCAAAAGCAAAGCAATCACACCTATACCGTCCCACAGCACTTTGTGCACTCTCTGGGTGGTTCACAGGTTAATTAGCTTTTTGCCCCCAACATGTTGGATACTCATTTTACCAACCTTGGAAGGATGGAAGGCTAAGTCAACCTTGAATCCTGGGCAGGATCGAACTCACAACCTTCTGGTTGCAGGACAGAAGTTTAACCACTGCACCACCAGAGTGCAGTAAAATTGGGAGCAAAATGAAAATTGAAACAGAATAAAATATGGCAAAGTAGTAGTCAGGTATATCAGAATAAACAAAACAATACAAAAAACATTGTAGCACTTTGAAAACTAACTGTTAAATTTTAATGTTAGTTTTCGTGGATGAAGTCCATTTTGTCTGTTTACTCTCTGATATGCTTGAAATATAGACTTAACATGGCTACTATTCCACACACACACAAAAATCAACTACTGTATATTAGTCAAGTGTAAATGCAAACATGAAGCTCCAGAAGAGGGGGGGGGGGGGAGTAGTGTTATCTTTTTTAACCGCGCATATATATTTTCAATTTTTCAGTGAAAAATATCTGAAAACTTGGGGGGAGGATACTAATGTGAAACAATTTCTATTTTAGAATGAGTAAAATGTTCTACTCATTCAGAATGACAAAAACTGTGTACTTTGAATATTTATAAACAAGCCTACAGTGGGTGGGGGGGGGGAGATGTTGTGGTCACTAGAGGGCACAAGTTTTACAACTATCAAAGCATGCAGATTTTTTAAAATTACATGTTTTGTGCTTGGCCCTTTATGATGAAAATGAAGTGAAAATGCTTTAAATGTTTTCTCTTCTAGGATGAGTACATGGCAGACCTGTATCACTTTTCAACTAAAGAGGACAGCTATGCAAAGTATTTTATCAAAGTAAGTCAGCTCACTTTTAAGAAACAGACCTGGCATAGACATGATTTTTGAAAATTTAATGGGTTTTCCCCCCATGTATTATCCACAATATGTTATTGCATAGCCTGATGTAGAAAGTCTGCCCAGGTTATACTGCTATGGTAATAGAATCCAGTGATGGCGAACCTATGGCACGCGTGCCAGAGGTGGCACTCGAAGCCCTCTCTGTGGGCACCCATGCAGTCACCCCAGCACAGAGTTTGCCCCACCTCTCTGCCTAATGGGAGCACTTCCTCCATCCCCCCAGCACAGAGTTCACTCCACCCCTCTGTCCAGCAGCCCAATGGGAGCATTTCCATCCTCCCCTGTTGCTGTGTTGGCACTTTGCAATAAATAAGTGGTTTTGGGCATACCTGTCAAGTTTTGGATTTGAAAATGAGGGAAATTTCCCGGACAAAACGAGAAACTTCACAGCTGTGCTTATCCTGTGCAGTTCTCCAGTGGCGGCATTAGGGCATTGCAGTCTGACTGATACGGGAGGACGCCGGGAAAGAGGGTAAAATAAGGGAGGTTCCCAGCCAATACAGGACACTTGACAGCTATGGGTTTGGGTTGCAGTTTGGGCACTCGGTCTCTAAAAGGTTTGCCATCACTGGAATAGGTCGTACTGCCAGCAACTCAACGCCGAGTGTCAGGCAGTGGTTAACTAAACTGACCACCCTAAGGACTAATGGCCTTAGGTGCTAAAGTCCACAAGAAACGGTAATGGTTCCTAAGCAGATTAAATCCCATTTGAATCCATCTTGAGGGAGGGCAGCAGCTTCATCAATATCAGCCTGGGGCTGAGGACTTTGCATGCCAAAAGGGCTCAGGAACAGAAAGTGACTCGCAGAACTGATCTGTGGTACGGGGGTCACACTGCGAAGCGGAATGCAAATGAAAGGCCACTGCATTATATTCTCAGGACAGTCTTCATAGCTGATCACCATGATGATCACCAATATTCAGATTTGGATATGGCAGAAGAAGAAGCCTGATGTAGTATTGATTAAAATCTTGCATTTTTTCCTATTTTTTATTTTTATTTTTCGGTAGTCTAATAATGATATCGTTTGCCCTTGGTTCGTTTATCTCTGGCTCTTTTCTTGGATTCATTTTTCCACATCTATACCTATATAATGGTGCGTTAACCGTTGGAATGTGACAAAGGATGTTGAACCAGGCCCCACTAGCCCGTAATGGGCCTCCGTTCACTCGCCGGAACCCGGTTCACAGGTAACTGTCGGGTTGAAATTTTCGACCCGGAGGCAGGAGCCCCCCAGTTACAAACAAAAAAAGGGAACTTCAATTCCCAACATTCCTTGCGCCGCGCCAGAGCCAATCAGGCTGAGCGGCGAGGCAAAAGGAACGTTCAGAAACGCGCCGCGGCCCATAAAAAAAGCCGCAGGAAACAAACCGCTAAAATAAGCAAACACGTGCAGGCAAAACTACAAGCTCCAGCATCCTGCGCGCCATTAGCGCGCAGAATGCTGAGGCGGCCAGCGCACGAAAAATAAAAGTGGAAAAAAAACGCCCGACGCCACTGCCCTTCTTCCCCATGGGCCAGCCAGCATGGCCTGTGGGGGAAAAAAAGAAACCCCCCCCCCCCGCCGCCGCCGCTGCCCTTCTTCCCCACGGGCCAGTCAGCATGGCCCGCGGGGGGAAAAAGAACCCGCCGCCGCTGCCCTTCTTCCCCACGGGCCAGCCAGCATGGCCCGCGGGGGGAAAAAAGGAACCCCCCCCCCGCCGCCGCTGCCCTTCTTCCCCACGGGCCAGTCAGCATGGCCCGCGGGGTGAAAAAAAGAAAAAGAAACCCGGCGCCGCTGCCCTTCTTCCCCACAGGCCAGCCAGCATGGCCCACGGGGGAAAAAAAGGAACCCCCCCGCCGCTGCCACTGCCCTTCTTCCCCATGGGCCAGCCAGCATGGCCCGCGGGGAAAAAAAGAAACCCCCCCCCCCCCGCCGCCACTGCCCTTCTTCCCCATGGGCCAGCCAGCATGGCCCACGGGGGAAAAAAGAACCACACCCCCCCCGCCGCCGCCACTGCCCTTCTTCCCCATGGGCCAGCCAGCATGGCCCGCGGGGGGGGGGGGGAGGAACCCCCTGCTGCCGGTGCCCTTCTTCCCCACGGGCCAGCCAGCATGGCCCGTGGAGAAGAAAGCAAAAAAAGCCCCCCCCCCCCCCGCCAATGCCCTTCCTTCCAACGGGCCAGCCAGCATGGCCCGTGGGAAAGAAAGCCACCCCCCCTGAAAAAGTTAACCCCAAAAAACAATCAAAAACACTCAAAAATCCAAAAAGGAAACACAAACACAACCATAAACAAACAATGAAAAACACACAGACCCCCCCAAAAAAAAAATCCAGCCCCCCCCAAAAAAAACAACAACAACAGAGAGCCTACCAAGAGACGTCTTGACTTCATGACCACCGGAACTCAAATGAGCAAAGAAAGGAAACACTTACCGGAAGCACCCAGAGGACAGAAGAGAAGAATTGTAGAGAGGAAGCAAAGCTCACCACCCCCACCCAGAGGCCACAAGAGAAAAAACATTCAAAAATATTTCAAAATAAAAGATTAATTCCAAAACAAATCAAATAAGTTAGCCAAAAATTAAAAAAATATTCACACTAATCTCAAAAAATACCAAAAAAAACAGAAATCACTTTTCACTCAAAAAACCCAAAACAAAAAATAAAACATGCATAAAAATAAAGATTTTTTTAAAAAAACATAAATTTTAAATTTTTAAAAAAATTAAATCAAAAAAATTAAAATAAAATTTGCATAAACCAAAATTAAATTTTAAATTAAAAAAATTTAAAATAAAAAATTTAAAATAAAATTTGCATAAACAAAAAACAAAAACCTTCAAAAACCAATTTAAAGAGCCCGGCACTAAGGAAGCCAGCGCACAATAAATAAAAATAAAACACACACTGGGAGCGCAAGTCCGCCACAGGCGGACGCAGCGCCTCAAAGCCACAAAGCCACAAAACCTTTCAACACCATTTAAAACAGCCCAGCACCATTTGTACAAGAAAAAAAAAACCTTTACTATCCAACACAATTTTAAAAAGCCCGGCACCGCCGGACAAAATATGCTAGTAAGACATATAATTCTGGCTTCTTCTCAGAGCTTAACTACACACCACAAGGAAGATCTTGGATTTCCAGTCTAATTTTCATCACCCTCTTCTTATTTTATGCATGTATGTTTTTCATTCTACATCTCTTTGAGCAGATGTGACTTAAATTGGGATTGTACCTTATGAAGAAGAGTAACCTCCTTTCTCCCAGTTTTTTTTTTATTTGCCCAAAGAAAGACAAAGTCTTCTGCAACTAAACTTTTAGAAGAAGGAAAAATTAGGCTGGGAAAAGTTATATTTTGGACTACATCTTCCAGAGTCACGCATACATCCTCTCTGCATGGCTAATGGTCCCATTGATCAAGGACATCTGGGAACTGTAGTCTGAAATAGCAATTTATTAATCCTTGCTACAAGTAATGGTACTAGTATGTGGGGCTTTTGGGCATGTGTGCGCTGTGCAATCATCTACTTCATTCCCAGAACATTCTACGCATAACGCAGGCAGTGATAGTTTACATTTGCAGTCCATTATTTTTCTGTAGCATCTTCTACTTTACCCACAAGGAAAGCTAGGATCACTGTACAGTTTTTTATTGGTGACAGTGGGAGCATTCAACCTAGAAGCATCCATAATGTCTTCTTTGAGCTTCTCTAAAGACATCTCTGAGGGACTGCAGTGGCTTAGTGGTTAAGATGCTATACTTGACTGGAAAGTCAGCAGATCAGAAGCTCGAGACCCGAGAGCTGCATGATGGAATGAGCTCCCATCTTTGTTCCAGTTCCTGCCAACCTAGCAGTTTGAAAGCAAGAAATTGCAAGTAGATAACGAAGTACCGCTTCAGTGGGAAGGTAACAGTGTTCCACATGCTCTGGCATTTAACCATGTCTGCCATATGGCCACAGGTACAGATAGCGCTGGCTCTTTGGGCCCTAGAGTCGGATATGGCTGGCTTTTGAGCAAGGAAGACCTTTACCTTTACTAAAGGCATCTCCCCCTGCACAAGCCCTTTCTTGGAAATGTCGCTTCATCGTAACCATTCATCTAATGATTCTTTACTACCTTTCCATACTTTGTGAATACAAGCCACTTTCTGAGGGTTCACAGAATTTTCCGGGGGATGCGTAGAGACCACCATCAGAATTAAATTGTATGTATCTTTATTCCCCTCTCTGGTAGTTGCTGGAAATTCAAGCAGTGTATCACCGGACGTCTCTGGGATCTCTGGATGCCACCTTGGCAGAGCTAAAGGAGACTCACAGCCAGCCAGGTACAAGGGGATCTGTATCTTTCTAGATTACATCTTTTATAGATGAGTTGATTCCTCTTGTGTCAGAGCGCAACTACATTGGCAAGCTCAGTCTGAGTAATTTGACTTTTTATCAACTTGATTTGCAGTCTCTTTGGTGACTGTCCGGATTAGGTGGCCCACATGTAGACTCCAGGTAGTTTCAATGTCATTGACCACATTGGCCCCTCAATCCGATGCAATGTGATCTGCACCCACAGCACCCCTACTCTCCTGAATACCACTTTCCTGCCGATCCCTGGCTGCCCTTTATGGTCTGCCATAATACCACTGGAGCTGTTTTAATGATAGTGTGGAGATAGGGCAAAAGGGAGAGTTTCCCAAAGTTCTTTATACAGTGGTACCTTGCTTAAAGAGCATAATGCGTTCCACGGGATTGCTCTTTAAGTGAGCTTGCTCTTTAAGTGAAACACCATTGTAAGTGACCAATTGTGACTTCTGGTGGGGGGGATTGCAAACCCCGATTTAGTTGTTAAGCGAGTTTTTGGTTGGTTTTATTTGTTAAGCAAGGCGACCATCCAGAGAAAATTCTGCTGTTTAAGCGAGTTAGTCTCTAAGCGAGGCACTCTTTATGTGAGGTTTTACTGTACATGTACAAATATATAGACTACATTAGAAACATTGTAGATTGCTGGAGTTCTTCAGAGTTGTTTTCATTTAAAATTGTGTTTAACTTTCTTTTCCCCCCACATGCATATGTTCAGGTGATCAGCAATATATTAGGTCATCTAGCACTAAATTCAATTTTTCCCCAACCTATTCCAAAGGGTTTGAGGGATGGAAAGGAAAATACTGACATGTGAAATACTATAAACCAGTGGTGGCAAACCTATGCCACATGTGCCAGAGGGGGCACTCAGAGCCCTCTCTGTGGGCACGCACACCATCGCCCCAGCACATAGCTCACCAGAGTTCATTACTAGAAAGCCAGAGGGATACAGGGCCAGCCTGCTCTCTTCTCCCTCTCCACACGCACATGAGGACATTTCTTACATTACCCACCCCTCTGCCCAGCAGGAGCACTTCCTCCCTCCCCTGTCTGGGGGAAGGTGGGCAGCTCACATGCGGCATGAGGGCGTAGCACAGATGGAAGCCTGTTGAGTCTTGGTGAAGGTATTCAGGTTAAATTGCTGAGTTGGCACTTTCCGATAAATAAGAGGGATTGAGGTTGCAGTTTGGGCACTCAGCCTCTAAAAGGTTCGCCATCACTTCTAGAAGTCCGTGATGGTGACCTTGGCACTCCAGGTGTTTTTGGACTTCAATTCCCAGAAGCTCAAGCCCCCGGGAATCCACTCGAAGGGGTTTACTGCAATTCATCTGGCCCGCGTTGCCCTCGTCACTCCCGGAATTTGGAAGTAAAGCGCACCCATACGGTTAAGGCTCTTCTGGGTTAACCCTTCCTCTGTACGGGTGTGTTTTACTTAGAGAGACGCCCCTTGTTAACTTCCCATTTCATCTAAACCAGTGGTGTGCTGACCCGCAGGGATACAGGGACTCATCCTGTGTGCCCCAGAGACTGCCCCCCCCCCCCCCGAGGCAGGCAAAGGTAATGGGAATGTATCAGATTTCAACCCCAACCCCCCAATAGGTACCCCCATCACTTCCTGTCCACCACCCTCTCAAGGTCCCATCACACCCCTGATCTAACCTGATTATTTTTGTGGATATAGCTCTGGATGTGCACAGGGAGGTAAGCCAGGATGGGCTGCAGCTTCTGAATCTATGACTCGGCATGCGTATATTCCAAGTGGAGCAGCTGCTATTGCTTACACCTAGCGCCTTCTGTGTGAAAAAATTTGTCAAGGTTGCATGCTATCCCATTGCCACTGTAGAAGTGAGATTCATTTGTACTCGAGTATTATTATTATTATTATTATTATTATTATTATTATTATTATTATTATTATTATTATTATTATTATTATTATTATTATTATTATTATTATTATTATTATTATTATTTCAAATGTGTACCACACAATAGAATTTTTTAGGTTGCAATGTTTTTTAGATTTTTAGGAGGCTTAATTCTTTGACACTTCCACCTGTTTTCAGACTCCCCATTCCCAATGGATGCTGCCGGGGCAGGGGTGTTTGGCATGCCTCTAGAGGCTCACCTGAAGGCTTTTGAGCGGGAAATTGCCCTCCCCATTGAGGCGTGTGTCATGATGCTGTTGACATCAGGGATGCAGGAAGAGGTAAGGTCCAATACAACCACCACCACCACCACCACCACCACCACACACACTCTTAGTCCAGACGTGCCTTCTCTCTTCAGATATTCCGGCTCCACGTTTGTTCTCCTTTCTCTCCTCCAGGGACTCTTCCGTTTGGCTGCGGGAGCCTCGGTACTGAAGAAGCTGAAATACAGTCTTGACTGCGGCATTCCAGATGGATTTTATGCAGACCCCCACGCGGTGGCAGGTCAGAACTTAGTGTGGTAGGGCAAGGGTGGCACACTATGGCTCTAGCCTAGAGCAGTATCTGCCCTCAGCCTAGTGCCAAAGGTTGCCTGCAAGCAAGCAGTTCAGACTTCTGCAGAAGCCTTTTCTAACAGCTTACTGGACAGGTAGCACGAAGGGAGAGAAGGAAGGTGAAAAAGAAATTGCAGAGAGACATGGAGGGGTGAAGACAGGAGAAAAAGAAGAAGGGTTCATGCATTCTCCCAAAATATATCCTTGAGGAAATTCAGTCCTTCACAAAGAGAACAAGGCTACTCATCTTCTGGTTTAGTTTAGTCTTAACAGCCCTCGCCTCTTTCTGTCAGTGTTTAGGTCTGTTTCACCATCTCTGAGTGAAGTTATATGTAGCAGCACAGTAAAGGGCAGATTTAGGTAAATATTAGATTGAATGCAAGTTCTCCACACTTTCTACCTGTTAAGTCCAGCCAAGAAATACACTTGCACTAAATCAGTAGTTCTATAACATGGGGCCCATGCACCACAGGGAGACTTCAATTCCTAGATGCTTAAGTCAGTGCAATAGCTGATCAGCACTTTGGGGAATTGACTTAGGCTTCTGGGAATTGAAGTCCAGAAAACAAAGGTTGGGAAACACTGCACTAAATGCTTAGAGAAAGAACAAAATATCACTTACTCACATTTAGGTCAGAGAAATGTACATCTGCTCAGGATTCTTGTAGATTAGTTTTAGAAAGAAGTCAAGTTAAAATTAAGTCTTTAGGTCTTTTTAGTCTTTTAGGCCTGTCATGTGGCCCACAAAATGGAGGAGCTCAAATAGACTTCTTTCTTCTTTGAAAGGCAAAAACAAGAGAGAGAAGGCCAGAATATGCAAAGCCTGAATACATACAAATAGGTGAGATGACCCCTAGAGATGGGAAGACAGGAAACATTTCAATTGGTTACTTAGGGGCAAACGATATAAAACAACTTACTTTAGTTTAAACTAGTATTTCTGTCTGTATGATTATTGCATGCCTGTCAGGTTTTGGACATGAAAATAAGGGAAATCTTAGGCCATGCCCTTTTCTCCCAGGCCACGCCCCCTCCCCCCCCCAAAAAAAATCTAGGCACATCCAAGAGCCTAGAAGAGGAGGAGCCACAGAGGAATGTTGAGTTCCCCTGGTGGATGAAGAACCACCCCATAGGCACAACTGCTTCCCCTCACAGGGAAAAAGGCAGCCAGCAAGCCAGGCTTACTGTAATAACTCTATTCTGAATTTCCCCCTATTCAACTGCATTTCATTTTATGGTGATTTTTTTAATGGAACTGTTTTTTACATTTTAATCAGTTAATTGTCTACTGTCTTAGCGTTTTGTGCCTCAATTTCATTTTTTAAAACTGTATTTAAGAGAAAACCATGGAAGTATGCTGTTTATATTGTATGCAAATATACTTGAAGTCATCTCTCCTGGGAAAGAGGGTGTTAAAGGGAAGTCAATGAGCCAATCGGCTTCAAGCATACTTGCATACAGCATAAACAGGATACTTCCATGGTTTTCTCTTTAATACAGAGTTTTAAGAAATGAAATTTAGGCACAAAACGCTAAGACAGTAGACAATTAACTGATTAAAGTGTAAAAAACAGTTCCATGAAAAATCACCATAATATGAAATGCAGTTGAATAGGGGGAAAACAGGGGGCAATTTAGAATAGAATTATTATAGTAAGCCTGGCTTGCTGGCTGCCTTTCCCGAGTGGGGAAACAGTCATACCCATGGGGTGGTTCTTCCTCCACCAGGGGGAGCCCAACAGTCCTCTGCTCTGGTATGAGCTACACACCTCATGAAGAAAGATATAACACAATAATATATGGGAGATTTACATGCCCCTGGATTTTTTTTAAAATATGGGAAATTATTTTTATAAAATACGTAATGGTGGGAAGAAGGGCTCTAAATTACGGGGTTTTCCCGGGCAAAACAGGATACTTGACAGGTATGTTATTGTGGTAACACCCACTGCATGCTGGGATTGCACTACAATAGTCAACACTCTGAATCCATTTCCTTTATAGGTGTCCTGAAATGTTATCTAAGAGAACTGCCCCAACCCTTGATGACCTTTGAACTCTATGATGATTGGCTTAAAGTTGCCAGGTAATTAAGACCAAAAAGATAAGTGTTCTTCATACATCAAAGACACATTACAATTTCAATGCAGTCATATTGACTTAACTAGTAAATGACCTGGACTGATTAAATACTTTTAAATTTAACCTCTTTTTTTATCTTTGCTAGACAACTCTCATGGCTACCACCTAATGGTTGTCACTAATGAAAACTAGCTGTAACAGCTTCTATAAATGAATTCAGTGCTATATTTTCTTTCTAATTTATCCAGAACTAGATTTCCTAACACGATTAACAGTATCCACCTTCTTTTAAACCTAATGTAACTTCCAGAATGGTTACATCTCTTCAGTAGTCATAAGCTCGGCATGACAGCACCACATTCTGTAATAAATTGAATCCCTCACATGTTTTGAGTGTTACACTTGAACTGGGAAGATATGCAAATACCTGGCTTCCTGATTTTGGATTGTAAAAGGATATAGTCTGCTTTTTCCAACCCCCACCACCCCCACCCCCACGGAACATCTAAATATACCAACCTGGCTTGCTTGCTTGCTTGTTTGTTTGTTTATTCAATTTATATAGCCGCCCCAATTGACATGCGACTCTGGGCGGTGTACATAAAATCCCCAATGTTTAAACTATAAAAACACTTAAAATTCCTAAAAAACAATGAAAAACTACCTCCCACCCACACCAATTAAACATCTAGTTAAAAAATTTTAAAAGCATGAGTGATCCACCTCCAAATGAGCCAGTGGGGGTGGGGGTGGGGGGTTGCTCCCTCTTCACCTCCAAACACCTGCCCTGCCAGCCAGGGTTTCAGCTCTTTCCTGAAGGGCAGCAACTCTTCAGGGAAGGAGGTTCCATAGGGTCAGAGCGGATACTGAAAAGGCTCTTCTTCTAGTGCTAGAGAGGCAAGCCTCTCTAGCAGTTGATATTTTTAAATACATGCCATGAATTCCCCTGCCTGATGAAGTGATCTTTGAATCACGAAAGCTTGCAATGTTTGATTTTTTAAAAGTGATCCTAGAGAAGGCATCACGTTCCTCCTACATTTATTAGTAATAAATGTATTTGGGCCTTTGATTATATGTATTTTGAATATTTTATTTTGTACTTGATTATGCTATTTATTGTATTGTGTTTAATGTACCCGATTTTCTATACTTTTATTATTGTATCTTTTTTTCAGTTTTCTGCTGCTGTCTGCTCTGCAGACAGCTTGCACTTATGTAAACCGCTCTGAGTCGCCTTCAGGCAGAATAGAGCGGTGTACAAAAATAAAGTGAAAATGAAATTACACTTACCATATATACCACCCCTTAGTTCTTAGGGCACTCTCGGGATAGTTCACAAGGTAATTAGTATTTTGCCCCCAATATGCTGGGTATTCATTTTACCAACCTCGGAAAGATGGAAGGCTGAATCAACCTTGATCCCCGTCAGGATTGAACTCACAACATCAGCAGTTTGGGTTGCAGTACAGCAGTTTAACCACTGCACCACCATAGTTCAGTCTTACAACACACCTGGGAAACATCAGAGAGGTGAAGCCTGTTATGGCAGATCCCCTTCCCTTTTGAAATTGCTGTGGCCCTCCCTCCTTTCTTTGTAAGAAGAATAAGACACACTCTTTCCACCATTGTCCTTTTCAGTATCAAAGAGCCAGAGATTCGCCTGGACTACCTTAGAGATATTTGCAGCCGTCTCCCCAAGGACAACTACAACAACCTCAGGTATGGGCCACCTACCAGTCCTAGGGATTTAAAATAATAATTTTTAATTTTCAATGATAATATATGTTAACATTATTTGTAATGCTCGTACTTTCTTCAACAGTTTAATCTAGCAATACTATCCAGAATCCTTTTTGCGTAATTTACACTAGTGTAACTCCATTGGTATAGGGACTCTGGTGGCTTATTGATTAAGATGCTGAACTTGACGATTGGAAGGTCGGCAGGTCAACAGTTTGATGGAGTAAGCTGCCGTCTCTGTTCCTGCCAAACTAGCAGTTTGAAAGCAAGAAATTGCAAGTAGATAAATAGGTACTGTTTAGATGGGAAGATAACCATGTTCTGTATGCCACATGACCATGGAAACATCTGCAGATGCAGACAGCGCTGGCTCTTTGGTTGTAAATGATGAGCACTGAACCCTAGAGTCGAATACGACTGGCTTTCGAGCAAGGGCGACCTATACCTTTACCTAACTCCATTGGCGTATCTTTCAATGAAGAATTAACATGCATTTAGGAGGCAGCATGGACATTTCTTATCACAAACTGAATTGCATGACTGGTGTGTGCTAGGAAATATCTGCACCAGTTTCTTAAATTGTGGAAATTCACTGCTCCAAAGTTATTCTGACAGTTGTAACTATCGGGATTCTGGACATTGCTTTTATAACTAATAAGAACATTTGGAGAGAAGCAGAAATAAATAAAGAAATCCAATTCTGCTTCTCCATGGAGGGAAACACATTGGTGTGGTTCCCCTCCCCCCCCCCCCCCCCCCCCATTGGCATGAAAGATACCAGGCAGTGGAACGCTGTCAAAATCAAAACAACCTCTATCCTGCTTCTACTCAAAATCCTTTTCTAACAGGTACTTGATTCGTTTTCTAGCCAGGCTGGCTGAACAGCAGGAAGTAAATAAAATGTCACCTAGCAACATTGCCATTGTCCTGGGCCCCAACCTCTTGCAGCCCCAACCAACCGAAGGGTAATGTATAATGCTTCTGGGATAAAGTTACTTTTTCTTTATGGCATGCATCCAGTAACTGAATGCTTTTGCAATATGCCTATATCAGTTTCATTCCTCTGATGCCATATAACTATAGTAGAACCCTGTATTACAAATGCCCCGTATAACGAAAAATCCATACAACAAAGCGGTTTTGGGCTAACCGCGATATCCTGTATGACGGATTTTTTACCTCATATAACAAAAAAACCCGCATAACAAAAATCTCTATGGGGTGCATCGTACAATGAAATTTTTTGTTGTACGATTTTTCCCATAGAGATTTTTGTTGTATGATGCATCCCATAGAGATTTTCGTTATATAGGTTTGTTTATTATACAAGGTATACTCCGTATAATGAAAAAAAATCATTATATGGGGTATCGCGGTTAGCGCTTCGTATAATGAAAAAAGCTTAACCTATGCAGCTTTTCCCTTTTTCTAGGTTTTGTGGGAACTGAAGCTTTATTCTAGACCAGTAGTTCTCAGAAGCCTAAGTCAGTGCATTGGCTGATCAGTGCTTTGGGGAATTTACTTAGGTTTCTGGGAACTGAAGTCCAAAAACCAAAGGTTGGGAAACACTGGTATAGACAAAATGTAGCATGTCTGGTAAAACCTGTGGCTTTCAGCTAAATGTTATTAAACCAAACAGCTTTCAGGTAGATCTGGGAGCTTGCATTTTCCAGTATTCCTAAGGAATTGAGGAATCTGAACAGATTTCTGCATTCAAATAGATGCAACCAAGCAAATGGAAAATAAGAAATTGGACTAATTTCACATATAAAAGAGTTAACATTCTGAAACCTTCCCTGGATATTTCAGTTTTTTAAAGGAAACAAGGAGAGCTGTTCTGAATCAGGCTAAAAGTCTATCTAGTCCAGTGGTTCCCAACCCCACAAGGGACATCAATTCCCAGAAAACTAAGTCAGTACATTGGCTGATCAGTGCTCATATTTTCCAACAAACTGGTATTGAAGGGAATATTGGATATGCCTTTTGACTAGATTGGTTTGCGCGAGTAGAACTCTTTTGATGCTCTTGTGAATCGATTAACAGTATTTATTTATATTGGCTTCTCTCTTCTAGGTGCGTGGAACAGCTAGACATGGCTTCTGTATCTTCTACCCAAGTTGTTGGAGTTGTGGAACTCTTAATACAAAATGCTGAAGCCCTTTTCCCAGGAGGTAACTCTAATTGTGTTGGAACGGACTTTGGAAATAAAACATACTTAAAGCAATATAGTAACATTGCAATCATTAATTTAAGGCCATTGTTTAATCTAATGCTTTTATAAAAGAACCCTTTGACATTAATGCTGTTTCTCTGAGTTAAAGTCATTGCACATGCTATGTCTCCATATTCCTTCCTTTCTTCCTCTGAAAAAAAAACAATGCATCCACATGACTCCCCTTAAAAACTATTTTCCATCTACAATGTCCACTATGTGCTGTCCAGTACAGTCAGTAGCAAAATACAATATTTGGAAGCTATAGCCCAGTAGTTCCCAATGTGGGGCACACGCCTCACAAGAGGACTTCAGTTCCAGAGCTGTCAGTACATTGGCTGATCAGTGCTTTGGGGAATTGACTTAGGCTTCTGGGAATTGAAGTCCAAAAATCAAAGGTCGGGAAACACTGCTATAGTCCAACAACAGCAGGCATCCTACAGATGAGAATGGAAATTGGTCACAGTGACTTTTTCAACAGGTTAATTGGCTCTGTGTAGAATTTTTCCTCTTGGTTGTGAATGCAATCCATGTGGGTGGAGAGATTGGACCCTGTGTTAAGACTGTTGTCATCCCCCAACCTCATAGTTATCATGTGTTGGAATGCCCAACCCCAATTAGCAATTATATTATGTGAGTTTTAGTCTATCAGGAATGGGGGGTGGGGGTGGAGGATGGCCGTACTAGGGAAGGAAATGCCCAAGTGACAAAAAGAGCCTTTCTGAAGGAGCCAATAACAAATCTGCTTCTATGAGTCAATGGCCACACTATTCACTATAACTCTGTTTATTTCAAAACTATTTATTTAATGAATTAACAGTGCTGAGTCAGCAAAGTCTGGCCAGGCTATCCTGCTATGGTAATAGAGTAGACCATACTGCCAGCAACTCAGCACCAATCATCAGGCGGCAGTTAACCAACCTGACAACCATGAGGACTAACGGCCTTGGGTGGTGAAGTCTATAGGGAATGGTGATGGTCCCCAAGTGGTTTAAATCCCACTTGAATTCATCTTGATGGAGGGCAGCAGCTTCAACTGGCCTGTGGCTGAGGACTTTGTGCACCAAAAGGGCTCACGACCTGAAAGTGACTTGCGGAACTGGACAGAAGGCCAATGGAATGCCACAACATTATATTGTTCCCAGGACAATTTTCATGGCTGATTGCCATGATGGTTGCCAATACTGTATTCGGAATCAGATCCGGCACTTGAAGAAGAGATTTTTCTAATTCTTTTTACTTCTTTTTTCGTCCCGTCCCCCAAGACATAGATTTCAATGTCTCTGGCCTGTTCATTCCCCCATTGGACATCAAACCCAGAGAAATTCTTGGAACGGAAGAGCTGGTATCTTTACTTCCTTCTCCTGAACCTGCTTCACCATCAACCAGGGAAAGGTAAAGATAAGTAACCTATTTCCAATTCCTGTCCAAAAAGATTGTGATATTATTTTGACAGTTTGGGGTGTGTGTGGTGATGTTGGATGCAATGTATGATACCGATTTACACTAACCCATTTTGGCTACAGGTATTTTCTTTCTAGTGCTAATCTCATTGTAAAATGGTTTTTAAATCAAAATGTAGGTTATTTTTACTTGGGAGATAACCTTAATAAGAAGCAGGTGGTGCGCTTCAGCAGGTGTGCACCAGTTCACCAGAACCGGTAGCAGAAATTCTAGCTGGCCCCGCCCATCCAAGTTTTGAAATAAAGTAGTCCTAATTCAGGTGCAACTTAAAGCTTTCCCCCTGACTACGCCCACCATACCACGCCCACAGAGTAGGTAGTAAAAAATGAATCCCACCTCTTGGTTAGACACTCCTATACAGCACTTTACTTCACTGCATAGGTCAAAATTGCATGCCCATGAAAAGTTCACTATGATGGACCACACCAAAGAATATCAGTAAAAATTCATTAGCCATGTAAAACCTCTGCAACAGGCTGAACAAAAAAAATCTGGGGAGTTACAGAAAAATATTGACCAAAATGTTGTTTGGATAACAAAGAAAATATGATATTTGCAAAACCTGTAGTTTAAAGCAGGACAAATGCCCTTAATTTCTGTTGCTGATGCAGTACCACCTAGGTACAGGGTTCTTCACACACAAAATTATGATTTGGCAAGTCTCTTTCTCAAGGTACTTATATTATGTGGGTTATATAAAATACATAACAGACACCTAAACCATATTTGCCTTGCTGCTTCAACATAAATATGTACGGCTTGATATAAATCAAAACCACCATTTGTGAAGAGGGAGAAGCTTAAACCCTCCACTATTTCCCTCCTTAATTTGTTCCATTTCTATTTTGCAGTTAAAACCAACACTATTTTACCCTTGGTGCCAAACTGGGAGGGGTTCTAGGCTTAGTAAGGCTTGGTTTGTAGAATAATTTAAGAATGAAAAAATCAAATGTGGGGGCAGAGAGCTTGATTTAACCCTCCCCTAAATGAGCATGGTACTCTTGATATAGATGAGGGCCATACATTTGCTTTCGAGTAGCAAACACAATCAGGGTCGTCTGAGTGCAACACATTTAATCTTAGGATCAAAATTCTAAACCATAGTTTTCATAAAGCAATAACTGGCCAAAGAAAACTCTTTGGTTTTAAACAGTATGAGGTGAATATTCATATTATTTTAGGATGTTGTAGGGAAAGTAACACCTGGCCGAAGGGGTTACTGTGCATGTGCGCAGGGGTTACTGCGCATGTGCACAGGGGTTACTGTGCATGCATGCCGCTGCCTCTGACGGTCACGCATGTGCAGTAACCCCTTTCCTGCCCAGCGCCTGGAAACTTACTGCGCATGCGTGCCCAGCTCCCGGATTTTGAAAACCGCGGCTTGACAGGTATGCCACAAACACACAAACTGGTTGTACCTGCTGACTTTTAAAAACTGTATCCAGCCATCTGAGAGACCTGGAGTGTATGCTTCCTTACCACAACAGTCTTCAAAAAGATACCTTAAACATTCCTGCTCTTTTTTTTTCTCACACCGTGCCAGATCATGCTGTGTATAACACTGTTATTAGGTTGTTTTTCAATATTTTTTACATTTCTGTATTATTTTAAAGTTGCTTTTGCTTTGTGTTGTTTATGTTGTCTTCCAGCTACATTTTAATGAAAATATATGAAACATTATATAAGCAGTACAAATTAATAATAAATAAATACTGTTTCTGGGTGGGAACACATCATGGAAAGGCTCAGTTTGCCATTGCCATTGCTGCATATGCTCATTGCAGCTGTGCACACTTCTGGCGCTAAGAGATAGGAAAACAAACAACTTACACACTTTTTCCACACTAGCAGGCAAAACCCCGAGGTGACTCAAGAAACAGTCTCAAAGGAGACCCAACCTGCCATCGATAAAGCAGTCTCCTTGCCACCTACAGTTCCTGCTAATGAAACTTCACGGAAATGTAAGACTGATTCTTATAATCTGGAATATATTTAATCTGTTCATATAGCATGTTGCTGTCCACCAGCAGCCCCAACTTGCATGTTGGTCTTACATTTAGGGACTCGAACCCTCAGCCTATTCAGGGTCCTCCAAGTGACATTGGGGAGACTGAGTTCCTCAGCCATATCCTCCTTTAATGTTATTCCTTGTTCAGGGAACTCCTTCTTCCATCTTCTAATTTGATTTTGATTTTGCATACTCTCGAGAATGTTTGTTCTTGCCATAAAGTTCTTCCTGGGTCTGAATCATCGGATTTGAGGCTCATAACCATTCAGAGGGTGTCAAGGGCCATTCTCTTGTTTAGTTCTCTCAGCATCTACTGCTACTGAGAAAGTACTTTTTCACCCAGAGGATCACTGGTCTATGGAACTCCCTGCCAGAAGAAGTGGTGACAACTGTCAGTCTTGACAGCTTTAAGAAAGGATTAGACAAGTTCATGGAGAACAAGGGTATCAATGGCTATAATTATGGATACCTAAGGACAACCTCAGGGTTGGAGAGATAGGCAGGATATCTCTCAATACCATTTCCAGGGAATCCTAAGCAGGTGAATGTATCTGCTTGGGAATACCCTGAAGCAAATGGTGAGCCACTGTGTGAGACAGAATGCTGGACTGGATGGGCTGTGGCCTGTTCCAGCAAGGCTGTTCTTATGTTCTTCTCTCCTTATCTTAAGTGGAGAGATACCAATAAGAGGATATATTTTCTCAGCTGTTGTAGGTTTGACCAAAGGAACTAAGGAATTCTTCTTATTCTGTGTCTAGGCCAGACGTGAAACTGCCAAACTGAAGCCACCTTTTGATGCATTCCGTAGTTCCTTTCGCCTGATCTAGCATGAGAAAGATCAGCTGGCACAACAAGGTTGCTGTTGCCCAGGGTACGCCCGATTGTGGTTCAAAAATACCACAATCTTTGCGGAGACACTTTCTGTGTACCCTAACTAAGGGATGAAATCTTGTGATAATATACTTGAGGATAAGAAATGGGATGGGGAGAAGTAAGCATGATGCCAAAACTCTGTGCAGGAATGGCAAAGATCAGGAGTTCTCATCCTTTTTAAGTGGGGGGGGGGGCAGGTCACACTCCCTCAGACAGCTTCAGGGGCCAGACGGCCATTTTGCCCTTCCTCCACTATATGGCACTTCCTGGTGTAGTGGAGGCAGTGGGGGGTCACATGAAATGGTGCCGTAGGCCACATCTGGCCCGTGGGCTGCAGGTTGAGAATCCCTGGCATAATCAGCCAATCTCACCAGTCACAAAACCTGAATTGTTTTGTTTTCCTTTGTAGCAAAGCGGGCAGCTCCACCCCGACCCACCGGACCTCCTCCACCTCTAGCCCAGCCTCAATCCCCACCTCCTGTTCAAACTCAGGTTTCTGCCTCAGAATCTCCCTCCATCCCTAAGGCCTTACCTCGAAAAACAGGAGGAGGGTCCATGCGTGCTCCTTCTGTGCCACCACCACTTCCGCCCCAGCCAGCCAGGCGTCAAAGCTGCAAAGCTAAGCCTTCTCCAAAGCTACCTCCAGATCCTCCGAGCAATGGGGCAGCTCCAGCTGAAGAGCTTCCTACAGATAGTTCGGGGACAAACACATCCAAATATTCCACTGTTGTAGCAACAGAGGCTGGTGAATCATCATCGGTGGAAATAAGCAGCTGTCCATCCACATCTGATGTGCACACTGAATCTGTGGAGAATAACTGAGGTGGGGAAGATGTCCAGTGTCATTGCTTCTGCCTGCCAATTTTTAAGAAGGGCATAATATCTGGCACAATGTCAGGTATGCTGCCTACGGCTATCAGCTCCCATTGGGACAAATATGGGCCTATATTGGTTTCTGTCACTGTCCTGGCACAGAGGCCAGTCTTCATGCCTGCAGCCTTATGTCTCTGCTTCCGCTTTTTAACATCCTTTCTTCTCTTACTCCATTGCAGCAAAAATAATGATGTGCTTTGTTGCACCTTAAATATTAGGTTTTATTGGGTGCAAGCTTTCATAGACTGTAGCCTATTAGAGTAGCAGGGTTACTCCCCAAAAGGTTATGACAAATAACATGATCTTTTAAGAAGTCCATCTTTTGGGTGTGATGCATCAGCCTGCAAGAGAAGTTTGTTTTGCAACCATTTGAACTCAACAGGGCCAAGCCTCACTGCAATTTCGAATAACAATCAAGGGTTTTCCACTATTGCCAGTTGTAAAAAGTCACGATGTCACTTTTCCGTAAGGCTGGCCAACCATTGTGTACCTCTGTACCTGCTGTGTATGAGTTGATGCCATGGCATCTCACTTTTATGTGTGATGAAGTGGACTTGCTCTACAAAAGCTAACATCAAAATACAGCAGTTAGTCTTTAAGGTGCCACAACAATTTTCTTGTTTTGTTTTGGGGTATTTTGAGTGTATGTGTGTGTGTGTCTTTGTTCTTTTCATTAATATATTCTTCCCTCGATGTTCCCCAAAAGAGAAGCCACCTCTACACTTTACACAGAATAAACATGTAGAATTGAGAGCATGTAAGTAGTTGTTTGGTCCTACCCATTACAAAAATACACATATACACCACAGCATCCTTTTTGTATGTGGTAAATAACACAGAAGACAGTGTAACACAGTCTCCCTTAGCATGTTGGCTTTTCCTTTGAATACAAAGAAATACTCCTAACATTCTGAATTAGTTTTGCTGTAGGAGTTTCCATTCTACAAACATTATACAATCGAATACTTGCACAATTGTATAGTTTCATGGGGACACTTTGAAAGAGATGAGCAATAATCTATTCAAAAAAGTTTACTTTCCAGGATTCTGGGACCATTAAGGCTCATTTATATTTACAACAGATACATCCTAAGAATCTGTTAACATTCGGTACTCTTAGGATTGCTAGAAAATCAATTTATTTTTATACATTACTGCTAAGTTATTTTAAATGTGGGATCATATTTATGCTTAATGTGGAAATAATTGCGCTCCTTCATGTTTTTTAAACCCAAATCTGTTTTGCTTGCATCAGAGATCAATTTAGGTATTGGATTGTTCTTGAAAGAACAGTGCAAAATAAGAATGTTTTGAGGCATCTTAAACTTTAATAAAGATAATGTGAAATATGTTTTAATAAATTTGTAGTGTGCAATTTTAGAAGCTAATTTTTCTTCGTTTAGTGCCTTGCAGAACCCTTCCTTTTGGGTAATGTGACTTGACTCATAAAGTTTTTTTTAATGAATTACCAAATATTCCCAGAGCAAGTCTCCAGTCTCTTTCTTTTTGCATGTCAGAAGCACCACAGTACAATTAGCATATCAGCTATTTTTCCCCTCAATAGGCAACATCAAGAGCATTTGGGATAATTAGCATCAAATCTTTCATACTGCATATTCAAGAGCTTTTAATACACAGATACAGATGTGACATTGGCTGCTTTCTGCAGCCACAAAGAATTGAGTCTCGAATGCCGGACTTTCTTTGTGTGAAGAAACAGGAATGCATGGCCTATCTGACTGTAATTCCTCATCAGGGGCCACATATTTGGGGTATGGGAAGGAACAAATACATTGTACCAGACCCTAGGAGGGATGGCTCCAGTTGCCTAAAATGAAGTCCCATGATCACAGAGGTGGAAAATGAGCCTGTTAGAGGATATTTATGCAGGCATATTCTCCTGTATGCTGGCTGGACAGTTCATTCAGTCAGTCAGCAATAGATGTTAGGAGTTGTCTTCTTTCATGTCCAGATCAAACTTTGGATTGCCAAAATGAAGCCACCTTCTTGGCTTTGTCATTCACCACAATAAATCTCCATCGGTCCATGTTTCTGCTAGTAACTGGCAGGCCAGAAAAAGAGCTAGATTCTGTATCTCTCTGCACTCACAAGCGTGTTGTTGTCAGCCAGCAGCCCCCACTTGAGCATGTTGGTCTTACACTTAGGAAGGGCGACAAGGGCTGGATAAATTAGTGTCAGGGGCCAGCCTACGGGCCTTAGGTTACAAATACCTGGTTTAGACACTCCAACCCTCAGCCTATTCAGGGTCTTCCATGTGACATAGGAGAGGTTGAGATCCTCAGTGGCTCAGTGGTTAAGAAGCTTGCCTTGTCAGCTGGAAGGCCGGCAAGTTGGCAGTTTGAGACCTGGGTACTGCATGACGGGTTGAGAGCCCGTCTCTATCCCAGCTCCTGCCAACCTAGCAGTTTGAAAGCAAAACATTGCAAGTAAGTAGCAAGGATATTAGTTTGCACCTCATAGTCGCCCCAAACCTTCCCGTGTGATTATTTAGCGAAGCGAGTTCCCAAGGGGAGAGACAGAGAAATGTCTGGCCCACATTCTCACCTCATAACATTCTACAGAATGCTCCCTAGCTGAATTCGATTTATTACCCTGGACAAACTGTCCTTTGACATCTCGGAAACCAGAATTCCGGACCTTGTCATGGGGCCTTGTTGCGTTTCAATACTATGCATTGTGTTTTTCCATACTGTGCCTTTTAACCTATACATCAATGTAACCCGCTCCAATCAGGACGCGAGCTAATGACCACCTGGTGGCAATAGCGAGCGCCCAGCTCACAGGTCATAATTCACCAAAGAACGACAGCGCGGGAAGATTCCCGCCACTACCTCACCTGGACAAGAGGGGCGTGACCGGAAATGACGTCACGCCAACGGTAGCCAATGGGCTGTCGTGGAGCCACATTCAAATGTATAACCACCGTATATATTGAGCTGCTCGTCCGCCATTACCTCATGTTCCCTCTGACCACCAATACAATAAAGATGTGTTAAGCCAATCCTTCGGCTGTTCCTTTGTCTTGGTTCTCATATACCAAATTGGCGACGAGGATGGGATATGGCTTCCCACGAGACCAAGACACATGCCGGTTTCGATATCAACAAGCCGGAGGACTGGGAGCTCTTTGAAATGGACTTCCAGGATACGCTGGTGGTGTCCGACATTACGGATGAGGGGAAGAAGAGGGCCATCCTCACTCGGATGCTGGGAAATGCCGCCAAACGAGTTTTGGTGGACCTGGTATCACCGAAGAAAGTGAGCGAGCTGACGGCCAAACAGCTTCTGAAGGTGATGCGAGACCATTTCCAGCCCACGGTCTCGATGTTTTCGGCTCGAGACGCATTCTGGAAGAGAGTTCAAGCGCCTGGTGAGTCCATCGCCGCTTTTGCAGCGGCCCTAAGATTGGCCGCCGGCCCATGCAAGTGGGAAAACCTCGAAATCACCCTCAGGGACCGTTTGCTGTGCGGCCTGTGGGATGAAGAGGTTCAGCGGAAACTGATGAACCAGGAGCCGCCGCCAACGCTACGCGAGGTCATGAAGGCGGCCCAGGCTGCGGAGGCCACGAGGGCCGGAGTTAAGGGGTTCAGAGAGAGACCCCCACAGCCCGACAAGGTCGTGGCCTCGGTGCAGGCAGCCAGGCGCACGCCGAAGTCTTCCACGGAGAGTAGCGATGATGAGGACGTCCGGAAGGTGCGGAAGGACGGCCGGCGCTGCGACGGCTGTGGAGCAGCCCATGACCGCATCAAGTGCCCGTTCCGGAAGGCCGAGTGCCACAACTGCGGACGCCGGGATCACATCGCCAAGGTCTGCAGACGACGGTGTAGTGACCAGAAAAACCCGTCGGACCGGCCGCCGAAGACCAAGGAGGGCGCCCGGCCCGCGAGGAAGCAGGACGGCGTGGGCCGCATCTCCGACGACAGCGGCGATGAAACCCCCATGTACAGCGTGTCCTTGGGACACCCACGTTATTTTGTTGAGGTACTGGTGCAAGGGGCCCCTGTTAGGATGGAGATAGACTCGGGTTCGTCCTACTCAATTATGTCCCAGCGGGAATTCTTGGGAATTTCTCCCCACGTGCGCCCTAAGCTCAAAGTGTTGAGGTCCACGCTGCGGGACGTGCAGGGAAATAGCATTCCGGTTTTGGGGGTTGGAAATTTCAAGGTCCAATACAAGCAACACACCGCGGAACTGCCCCTGGTTGTTCTCAAAGGGGGAAGTTGCAGCCTCCTCGGGACTCAATGGTTTAAGCCCCTGGGTTTGTTCATTGGGGGGGTGCATGCCGTCGGGACTGACCCAATACAGGAGGTGTGTGACGCGCACCCCGAAGTTTTCAAGAAAGGACTTGGAAAGTTCAAGGGACCCCCAGTAGCGTTCGACCTGGACCCGGAGGTCCGCCCTATCAGACTCAAGCCGCGCAGAGTGCCTTTCGCACTAAAAGACAAGATAGAGGCGGAACTGGACAAATTGGTGGGCCAAGGGATTCTTGTTCCTGTTGATTCCGCGGAGTGGGAAACTCCGATTGTAACTGCGCTAAAGGCCAACGGGGAGGTTCGCATTTGCGCTGATTATAAGTGCACCATCAATAAGGCGATCCGCCCAAATGCGTATCCGGTGCCGGTAGTCAGCCACCTGTTGGCCAGGTTACACGGGAGAAAGTGTTTCGCCAAACTTGACCTTGCGCAAGCCTATCAGCAGCTCTCTGTAACCCCAGCTGCAGCTGCTGCGCAAACGATAGTCACTCATAAGGGGGCATTCCAGGTGACGCGCCTACAGTTCGGCGTGAACTCGGCGCCGGGTATTTTCCAGTCGCTCGTGGAACGCCTCTTAAAGGGTCTGGAGGGGGTCTTGCCATACTTTGATGATGTGTTGATAACGGGGGGAGCGAGGAGGAGTTGGCTGAAAGGCTGGACAAAGTGCTGGCGGTGTTCGAACAGGCGGGGTTGAGGTTGCAGAGAGACAAATGCGTATTCTTCGCAAAAGAGGTAGAGTTCTTGGGTTTCCGAGTGACCCCCGATGGAATCAAACCCTCCAAATCAAAGGTAGCCGACATTCGAAATGCCCCTCGTCCCACCTCCAAGCCCGAATTGCAGTTGTTCCTAGGACTCTTAAACTTTTACCACTCCTTCCTGCCGCGGAAGGCATCAGTAGCAGAGCCACTGCACAAGCTACTTAAGAAAGACGAGGCGTGGAAGTGGGGCGAGAGCCAGGAGAGGGCATTTGTTGAACGGAAGCAACTCCTAGCGTCTGATGCCATTCTAACCCATTTTGACCCCAAGAGACCGGTGGTTCTGATATGTGATGCATCCCCAGTGGGGGTGGGGGCGGTGCTGTGCCACGTGCTGGAAAACGGGAGGGAAGCCCCAGTAGCATTCTACTCCAGATCCCTGTCCCAGGCAGAGCGGAATTACGCCCAAACAGACAGGGAGGCTCTTGCCATAATCGCGGGGACGAAAAAGTTCCACGATTTCCTCTATGGCCGCCCTTTCACCATTGTGACCGATCACAAGCCCCTGTTGGGCATTTTTACTGCAGACAAGCCCACTCCTCAGATCCTGTCCCCTAGGATGCTAAGGTGGGCCATCTTCTTAAACGCGTATCAGCACGCGCTGGTCTACCGCCCGGGTAGAGAAATAAGCCATGCGGACGCCCTGTCGAGATCCCCCCTTCCCAACGTTAGCAGCGTCGTGGCCGAGGAAGAGCGAGACCGCCCAGTGCTCCTGATCGAAGTCTTAGATTCGCCCCCCATTGTGCCCGCTACTATCGCTAAGGCGACCGGCAAGGACAAAACGCTTGCTCTAGTCAGCTCCTGGGTGCAGAAAGGGTGGCCTGCGTCCTCCCCGGCGGCTGAGTTCACCCCGTTCTTCAGGAAGAGGCTAGAGTTGCCCCTAGAGAGGGGGTGCCTTCTGTGGGGCCAGCGGGTGGTGGTCCCCGAATCCCTGAGATCTAGGGTACTCAAACTGCTGCACGTCAGCCACCCTGGGATTGTTCGCTCCAAGGCTCTGGCCAGGAGCTATTTCTGGTGGCCCCAATTAGATGCCGACATCGAGCACATGGTGGGCGCTTGCGAGAGATGCCAATGCTCCCGACCCGAAGAGGCGCGTCTGCCGCACAGGGAATGGGACGCGGCAAAGGGGTCATGGTCGCGGGTGCACGTTGACTTTGCGGGGCCATTTAGAGGGACACTTTTTCTCCTTGTGGTGGATGCTTACTCCAAGTGGTTGGAGGTAATTCCAGTTACGAGCACCTCTTCAGCAACGACGGTGAAGCATTTGCGGAGGGTCTTTAGCACGTTCGGTATACCCGACACCCTAATTAGCGATAACGCTAGTTGTTTCACGTCCGCTGAGTTCAGGGCGTTCACGGAGATCAACGCCATTCGGCACATCACCTCCGCCCCTTTCCACCCGGCAACAAACGGCCAGGTGGAGCGCCTCGTGCGCACCACCAAGGACGCGCTGAGGCACATGGGTCCCGGGGATCTCAACCTTCAAGTGTGTCAGTTCCTGCTAGGATACAGGGTGACCCCCCTAGCTTCAGGGTACTCGCCCGCAGAGCTCTTAATGCGTAGGAAGCTGACAACGATCCTGACCAGACTAGATCCAACGAGGGTGGAGGACACGGGGAGGAACATTGGGCTAGCGGCCACGAAGAGCTTCGCAGTGGGTGCCCCGGTGCATTGCAGGAACTACGCTAGCGCGGGGCCAGCCTGGGTCCCGGGCGTCGTCGTTGGGCAGACGGGTCCCGTGTCGTATTGTGTGGAGACCAGTACGGGTCTACTCTGGCAGCGACACGCAGACCAGCTCCGGCGCCGGGTCCCGGACGGCCGCCGCGCGGATGGCGCGGAATTGACTTCAACGTTAGGGTTCTCCCCCACCCGTTCAGCCCAAGGGGAGGAGAGGGGGGCCGGTGGTCCCCACCTAGGGGGGAGGGAAAGGAGTCCGAAGCGGTCCCCATAGATATGCTGTGGAATCCTTCTAATGATACCCTAGGGGATAATTCTGATTTTCAGTTACAAAACCGGGGGGGTTTTCAGGAGTGGTCCCCCACCCTTCCAAGCGAGAAGCGGGGGTTTTCGTTAGTCCCCAGTGCCCCCGGTTTTTCTGCCCTTTCCCCAACAGCCGCTGAGCCACGGCGAGTCACTAACGAGTCTCCCTCTCCCATTGCAGGACAAGGAGCCGGGACAAGCCAGCCCACAGCACGCCCAAAGCGCGTTTGCAATAAACCATCTTGGATGAGAGACTTCGTCTCATCCTAGGGGGGAGGGATGTTGTGTTCTCAATAATATGTATTGTGTTTTTCCATACTGTGCCTTTTAACCTATACATCAATGTAACCCGCTCCAATCAGGACGCGAGCTAATGACCACCTGGTGGCAATAGCGAGCGCCCAGCTCACAGGTCATAATTCACCAAAGAACGACAGCGCGGGAAGATTCCCGCCACTACCTCACCTGGACAAGAGGGGCGTGACCGGAAATGACGTCACGCCAACGGTAGCCAATGGGCTGTCGTGGAGCCACATTCAAATGTATAACCACCGTATATATTGAGCTGCTCGTCCGCCATTACCTCATGTTCCCTCTGACCACCAATGCAATAAAGATGTGTTAAGCCAATCCTTCGGCTGTTCCTTTGTCTTGGTTCTCATATACCAAAGGCCTCACTAATCCTACTCACCCAGATCTTCTTACTCTAAACATCGTATATATCTTTGACAACTTCCTTGACTCGATGGCGCCAGGCATGTTTATCTGAAATAGATATATGTTAGTCAATTTCATGTAAATGTAATTTTCTTTGTTAGACACTAGTATTGCATATTCAAGGTATAGCCAAGGCTTGAGAATAAATACGAGCGGCAAATTATAGTCAAGGGCCGTCTCATCTTGACTCTTGAAGTGTGTACGCGTCCGTTATTCTCTCCGCTGCGGTATTAGAACGCAACAAGTAAATAAATAGGGACCATTTCAGTGGGAAAAGATCTTGGGGACATGAAAGGAGCCTCATACAGGCATCCCCCAAGCAAAGTTTCTCCAGTAAAAATCCTTTCAACCCAGAATAATTTGTGACGTGAAATGATGATGATGATGTCATCCTTGTCCGGTGAGCTCCTTCCTCCATCTTCTAATTTGGTTCACAGAACAGCGATGACATAGAGCCTATGGCAGTGGTGGAAAACCTATGGCATGACACGCGTGCCCTCTCTGTGGGCAGTCACCACTGCACGGTTTACCCCGGCCCCCAGCACAGAGTTCACTCCACTCCTCTGTCCAGCAGCCCAATGGGAGCATTTCCTTCCTCCCCTGTTGCTGTGTTGGCACTTTGCAATAAATAAGTGGGTTTTAGGTGGCAGTTTGGGCACTCTGTCTCTAAAAGGTTCGCCATCCCTGGCCTATGGCATCCAGTGATAGCCAACCTTGGCTCTCCAGGTGTCCTTGAACTTCAGTTCCCAGGAGCCCTGATCAGCAGGAGTGCTGACTTGGGCTTCTGGTAACTGAAGTCCACGGACACCTGGCATGCCAAGGTTGGCCAAATCCTCCTTCCTCTCCTGCTCCCTCGGGTTGTCATAGCAACACCGCCGGGCCTCGCTCTTCTGCCCGCCTGGGCGGGGCCTATCCCTCTCCTCCTCGGCCAGCCAATCACACCGCTCCTCCGGTGGGGCGTGGCGCCGGAGTCCCTTCCCTTCGTCCCCTCCGATTGGTGCCTGTAGGCTCCTCCCACTCGCGTCCTTCCTGGGGACTTGGAGCGGCGCGACGGGCTCCTCATTGGCTGCCGGGGCGTCGGCGTCGCGGGGAGGAGGAGCTGAGCTTTGCTGAGCAATCTCCCACTCCCACCCGCCCAGCATGGCGAGCTGCCGGCGGCTGAGCGGCCCTTGCCTGCGCGAGGTGCTGGGCGAGGCGCGCGGGGTCCTCTTCGACTGCGACGGCGTCCTGTGGGCCGGCGAGCGGGCCGTGCCCGGCGCGCCGGAGCTGCTGGAGCGCCTGAGCCTCAACGGCAAGGCCGCCCTCTTCGTCTCCAACAACAGCCGCCGCTCCGTGGCCGAGCTGGAGCGCCGCTTCGCCCGCCTGGGCTTCCG
This sequence comes from Bradypodion ventrale, assembly GCA_035047345.1. Classification (NCBI taxonomy): domain Eukaryota; kingdom Metazoa; phylum Chordata; class Lepidosauria; order Squamata; family Chamaeleonidae; genus Bradypodion; species Bradypodion ventrale. Next base: position 220,285,965 of record JAWDJE010000005.1, on the reverse strand, counting down.
CGGGGTCCGAGGCGAGCAGGTCTTCAGCTCCGCCCTCTGCTCCGCGCTCTACCTCCGGCAGCGGCTCCTCCTGGGCGGCCCGGGCGGCGCGGCGGGCGACCTCCCGGCGGGCCGCGTCTTCGTGCTGGGCGGGGAAGGGCTGCGCGGGGAGCTCCGCGACGCCGGCCTCCAGCTCACCGGCGACGGAGAGGAGGACGGCGAGGAGGCGCAGGCAGGAGGAGGAGGAGAGCCGCTGCCCGGCCGGGAAGCGCTGCCGGTGCGCGCCGTCGTGGTGGGCTACGACGACCAGTTCACCTTCGCCAAGCTCTCGCAGGCCTGCGCCTACTTGCGCGACCCGCAGTGCCTGCTGGTGGCCACCGACCCGGACCCTTGGCACCCCCTGAGCAGTGGGCAGCGCACCCCGGGTGAGTGGGGGGTGGGTGGGCGGGGGAGAGAGAAGAAGCCTCCGGATCTGGGGCTTCTCTGAAGTTGGATGATGATGATGATGAGGCCAGCAGTTCCAGCCCAGAGTACTGCAGGACGGAATGAGCTCCCCTCTTTGTCCCAGCTCCTGCCAACCTAGCAGTTGGAAAGCAAGAGATTGCAAGTAGATAAATAGGGACCACTTCGGTGGGAAGGTAAACAGCGTACCATGCACTCCAGTGTCTAGTCATGCCTGCCACACCACCTCAGAAATGTCTGCAGAAACAGATAGCGCGCCGCTGGCTCTTCGGCTTTGAAACAGAGATGAGCGCTGAACCCTAGAGTCGGATACGACTGGCTTTCAAGCAAGGGAAACCGTTACCTTTAATAACAATAATAATAAAGATGATGATGGAACATGTTCCATGCCAGGATCGGTTTGTGGAATCATCAGATACATCCACCAGCTGAGAAAATAAGCTCCAGGAAAAATGTGTGCTTGGATACGAGTAGCAGCCGACATTATTATTATTATTATTATTATTATTATTATTATTATTATTATTATTATTATTATTATTATTATTATTATTATTATTATTATTATTAAAGATTAACAGTTCAAGCCCTAACCAAGGACCTAAGAACTGTTAAGGTAACGTCTGAGTATCTGGGAACTGCATATATACTCAGACGTTACCTTAACAGTTCTTAGGTCCTTGGTTAGGGCTTGAACTGTTAATCTTGCTCCACTACTTGACTGTGAATCAAATGGTTGATTTGTATACAACAACAACAGGAGGAGGAGGTGGTGGTAAGCGCTCCTGGTTGTGTGCAAAAGGCCTCTTTACCCATTTCTGAGTAGCAAGTAATGGGGTACACAGAAAAAGCCTTCTCAATGATTGTGGTATTTCTGAACCACAATTGGGTGTACCCATGTGCCGTCTAATCTTTCTCACACTTCTTGTTCTGTTGTATTTTGAATATTGGCGATCCTCTTGACAATTATGAAGACTGTCATGAAAATATAATGCCATGGTCTTTCATCTGCCTTCCGCATCGCATCATGACACCTGTGCCACTGATCCAGCTCTGCGAGTCACTTTCTGGTCCTGAGACCTTTTGGCATGAAAAGACCTCATCGGTCCCAAGCCAGGATTGATGAAGCTCCTTCAGGGACCATCAGCCTTCACTGTGGACTTTGGCACCCAAGGCCATTGGTTCTCAGTGTTGTCATGTTAGTTAACCGCCGGCTGAAACTCACCACTGAGTCACTGGCAGCATGGTCTACTCTATTACCATAACAGGATAACCTGGCCAGGCATTGTTTCTCACACTAGGTCAGGCAAAAGAAACTGCAGAATGAATTCCCCAAATGGTGGCTTCATTTTGGTGGTTTCACGTCTGGCCTAGACACAGAAGAAGAAGAGTGAGGGAGACCCGGAAGAGAAAAAGCCTCCATATCTGGAGCTTCTCTAAGGTTGCCTGGTAATAACAACAGGGAAGCCTTCCTAATCATGTGCAAAAGGCCTCTTTACTCATGTCTGAGTAGCAAGCAATTAGCAATTACACTTACATACCGCCACATAATGGGAATTAAGTGGCTTAGTGGTTAAGATGCTGAACTTGACAACTGGAAGGTCAGCAGTTTGAGACCCAAGTGCATGACGCAGTGAGCTCCTGTTGTCTTTCTCAGCTCCTGCCAACCTAGCAGTTCGAAAGCAAGAAATTGCAAGTAAATAAATAGGTACAGCCTCAGTGGAAAAGGTAACAGCGTTCCATGCACTCCGATGTCTAGTCATGCTTGCCACATATCCACAGAAACATCTGCAGCAAGAGATGAGCACTGAACCCTGCAGTTGGGTGCAACTGGCTTTCGAGCAAGGGTGAATTTTACCTTTACTAATGGCAATTACACTTATATGCTGTCCCAGAGTGTTTAGCAAGCAAGGTGGCCTTGCATCCTGCCTTCATAGGTTAAGTAACCACAAGGAAAAGGCCAGGGAGTTAAGCTTGACAGTAGATTCATAGGGCTTATTAATCAAACCAATTTCAATTTTTATTTTTTGGAATATTTCATAGATTTGCTATCTTGCTAATGCCCAGGTAGAATGAAGTTTCATCTTGTTCCTATTCTCGTTATGGGTACGAGCGACTTAAAGGTATCCCTTGCTCAAAAAGCCAGTTGTATCTGACCCCAAGGGCCAAAGCTGTCTGCATCTGCAGACATTTCCGTGGTCATGTGGCAGGCAAGACTAGATGCCGGAGTGTACAGAATGCTATTACCTTTCCTGCAATTTCTTGCTTTTGAACTGTTAGGTTGGCAAGAGCTGGGCCAGATGACAGGTGCTCACTCCTTTGGATTCTTTCATAGTAGATCAGGATTGTATCTCGATCTGTAGATTAGTACCTAACTCTCAGTAAGGTATTATTATCTGTGGTGTGTACCTGATTGTAAATGGGAATTTACATAACTGACTTAAAGAAAAATCTTTCCTTGAATATAGAAAGCTAGCACATAGGAAAGATGGTAAAACTGGAAACCTTTCCATCTGACATTTACTTTGCTTGGCGGAGGAGTTTCTTTTGTTTAACATGAAATAAAGTTCAGCCGCACCGGTTCCTGCCTGAGTAGTAATGCCAGCTAGAGATTTATTTTTTTAATCTCAGTTACAATTTAATTGCACCATCCTGGAAAAGTTTGGAGTGGTAGCCATTTTAGTCTGTGCAAGTATATCAGAGAGTAAACAAAATAGCAAAAAAAAAGACAACATATGTTGTGGCACCTTAAAGACTAACTCCTGTATTTAAATTTGTGCTTTTGTGGACCAAATCCACTTCATCAGACATCATCCTGTAAAACTATATCTTTCCTAATACAGTATGTCTTTTGCTAATGATTGGTCACATGTATACGTTTCTCATCTTTTGATTTATAATGATCATCTGTTGTCTTCTCTCTCTCTCTCTTTCTCAGGGACAGGAAGTCTTACTGCTGCAGTTGAAACAGCATCGGGACGGAAGGCTGTAGTAATTGGGAAGCCCAACACATATATGTTTGAGTGCATCGTGGAGCGCTTTGGTGTGGATCCATCCCGTATGCTCATGGTCGGAGACCGGCTGGAGACAGACATCTTGTTTGGCAAGAACTGTGGTCTTGATACGGTTTTAACCCTGACAGGTGTCTCAAACCTAGAGGAGGCACAGGCATACATGGCCAGCGACAGCCCTGCTGCAAAGGACCTGGTTCCTCACTACTATGTGGACAGTATTGCAGACTTGATACCAGGCCTGGATTAGTAAAGAAAGATTTGGATAGGCAGAGGTCTAGTCCCATTCCTGACTTCCACTCTTTCCTACTTCTGTTTTCTTCTCTTCATGCTTCTTGGGCTCATCACTTGCCAGAGTTTGGTCAAGAATGAGGAAAGGGGTGCTAGATGTCCCCATTCATTCTTGGAGCTCAATTTTTTAATTTTAGGCAGCTTTAGGGGGACAGGAAATATAATGTGAAAGTATGGGGCACTTAAAGACAAAAAAAATCATTCTTTATTATTTATTTATTTATTTCACCTCTTGGCATGATGTAGTGACATTGTTTTATTTTTGCCAGTAATGGCCTTTGTACTGTTGCCCTCTGCTTTATTTTTAAGCACAGTGATGTGCTTGTAGTGGTGTTGTTTCATAAGCTTACACGAGGCCACAGTTGTACTGGTGTTTTTGTCTTTCATGCACATCAGTTGCTATTTCAATTTATTACTGGAGTTTTTCTCCTGGGACCATTGATGGAGAAAAAAAAAGGATTTCACAGATCAGTTTAGAAGTGGCATTTTATTGTATCCCGTCCCCGTCCCCAAAAAAAGCTACTTTGGATAATTCTTGTGGGTGTATATTTTAATCCATGTTTATCACAACTGTACAGCATGTCCAGAAGTGATAAGAAATTTTTTATGCCTGCATGGATGACCTCTTACAGACACCATTTGTTATTTTCATTCACAGCAATTATTCCAAAGTGCTGTTTTGTGCAAGAAATATTTCAGCTGGCTCAGACATTTAGAATGATAAATTTGAAATATACACCATTCTAACTAAATTGAATATGAAGGTAGGTTTTTTTCTGTCTTGAGAGTTTTCTCAGATAACTATATTTTTTATCAGTTTGATTTAATTTTGGTATGGGCTTGCTATTGCACCAACAAAATAAATTCCATAGAATTTATGCCATTTTTGTGCCACCACAATGTTCTGAATGGGCTATCACTTCGTAATCCTCCAGTCATAATGACTTTCAGACATTTCTACGTATGTAAAGTCAGGAACATGGTTTCCCTCCTGTTTCTGGCTGGACGAAGCAATGAAACACATCTGTAAACTGCTGGCTCCTGGCTGATACAATGCACCATTGACTATGGGCAGGAATGAACCTCCCTCCCTCCACCCCCGTGCTTTGCTGTGGTATGTTTGATCAGTGGGATAATATTGGCATTTCTAGTGTTGTCAGTTCCACAGCGTCCCCAAATCCATCCTTGCTGCTTGTCTTTTTATGGTTTACATATTTATTAAAGTGTTTGTATAAATTATGCAGATCAGCTGTGCCAAGGTGGGTATGTAGCGGCTGGGCCCACTCACTACATGTACCTCCATGTTGTTGTAATTTTCTGACATTCATTTTCATTCTGCATATAATAAAGTGCAGATGCAAGATGGAACCAGGCTCTTCTTTTCACTCAGTAGGATTCCCTTGGGTTTGTTAATTATCTATAATTAGAAACGTATGTAACAGAAAGGGCCTCCTCGAAGATTGTGGTATGTTTGGACCGCAATCGGGCGTACCCTGGTAACAGCAACCTTGTGTTGCCGGCTAATCTTTTTCACACTGGGTCAGGTGAAAGGAACTGCTGAATGAACTCACCTAAGATGTCTTCATTTTGGTAGTTTCACATCTGGCTTAGACACAGAAGAAGAAAGTTACTGTCGTCAACTGCAACTCGTATCCAAGAATGCATTTTTCCCTGAAGCAGGAAAAATGTCACTGCCGTGAATTTGTTTAAGGTGGATCCCATCTTGCCATGAAGTGACCCACACACTATGATCTTGGAGCCATCACCCATGGCACACATGAAGCGCAACATGCAGGATTTAGCACCGGGACTGCAATGGATCGCCGCAGCCTTGAGGATATGGACATGGTGCGCTTTCACAGGCAGTCCATTTGGCATGGCCTCTTCCACTCCATGACCGTTGGGAATCAGAGTTCCTCCTCCACTCATTTTGCTGTTGGGCCCAGTATGATGGTTTCCAGTGGCATTTCCTCCATTGTTACTGTACATATGTATTAACTGCATACATCTTGATGGTCTTAATACACAATCTCTCAGTAATTTGGGAAAGTGGAGAGGAAAAGGAAAAGTTGGAAATGTTGGATTTTTCTTACACAGCCAAGGTTAATCCTCAGTGACTTTCTGATGGCTTTTTAAAAATTAATCTGTACGACATGTGAACTGATAATAGCAATTACACATACTGTATACTGCCCCATAGCCCTTAGTGCACTCTCTGGGTGGTACACAAGGTAATTAGCATTTTGCCCCCAACATGCTAGGTATTCATCTTGCCGACCTTAGAAGGCTGAGTCAACCTTGAGTCATGGTCAGAATCAAACACTGTTCTGGCTGCAGTACAGCAGTTTAACCCCTGCACCACCACAGCTTCTAATCAGGTTTAAGATGAGTGGGAAACACTACAGTAGAACAGTATTTGAATCTTGGCAAAGACTGAGGATATGGATCTGTTTAATTATTTATTTAATATAAAACCCACCTTTCATGAGTACAACTGCATAGAATCCTTTATTTTTTAAAAAAAAAACCTACTTAATTTATCATGCTTTTCACTGTTTTCAGAAAATTAATTAGAATAATTAAAACCCTATCAGAACACCGTAATAATCTACTGTTAAGACTAAGATTGTACAGTGTTTTTAAAAGGCAAATTCTTAAATATTTAAAGTTGGAAAGAAATAGCAGTTCCACATATCACCAGGTCGGTTTTTTTAAAATGTCAGTGCTACCACCAACAGAACCTTGAATCTTTCTTTTTGAATCTTCAAAGATGGCGGGTCACAGAGTAGAGTCGTGATGGCGAACCTTGGCACTCCAGATGTTCTTGGTCTTCAATTCCCAGAAGCCCAAGCACCCTGTGAATCCACACAAATGAGTTTACTGCAATTCATCCGGCCCGTGCTGCCCTCGTAGCTCCCGGAAGCGGAAGTAAAACGTGCCTGTACGGACGCATTTTACTTCCACTTCTGGGAGCAACGAGGTCAGCGCAGGCCGGATGAATCGCAGTAAACCCATTCGTGTGGATTCACAGGGTGCTTGGGCTTCTGGGAATTGAAGACTAAGAGCATCTGGAGTGCCAAGGTTCGCCATCACTGGAGTAGAGCCTACATTTTATCACGTGGCTTGAGGTGACAGATTAGCACCTGTTCATTTCCCTTTCCTAGGCACAAGGCATGGATGTGACTATCTGTTCACTTTATTTGCCAATCTCCCGCCATGGCCAAATGTTACCTCTTTTCAACTTGAATGTAAATATCAATAGGTCAGTGAAAAGGGCATGTTTTTCCTTTGTCTTTTATACACCATTTTGCACTGGGAAGCAGAATATAGTTTGGTTTTCAATTTATTTATCTTTGAGATACAGTACTGTAAAGTGCTCTGTGATGGTAATTTCTGAAGGGGCTATTGAGTTCACATCAGTCCCCAGTGCAGGAATGTCCTTGCCAGTTTATTTATTTATTGTTTAGATTTCTATACCGCTTTACTCCCCGAAAAGGGAACTCGAACCAGTTGAAGGCTACTTCATAATAACATTGTAGGGTGGATCATTCCTCATTCTCTTCTGACTTTGTTATACTGTGAGCAGGAGTCAGCTTAAAATACAGTGAGCATTTCCTACAACTGAATTGAGGGATGAAACCAAAGCCCTCTATACGCTGCCCTCCCACCCATGTATACATTATCATTACTAACTTGGGAGGTTTTTTTCAAACCTACTAAAGTTAAAAGTCACCCTTGCTTGAAAGCCAGTCATATTCGACTCCAGGGTTCAGTGCTCATCTCTGTTTATAGCCAAAGAGCCAGTGTTATCTGTGTCTGCAGACGTTTCCATGGACATGTGGCAGGCATGATGACACCAGAGTGCACGGAACACTGTTTACCTTCCCACCAAAGTGGTATCTATTTATCTACTTGCAATTTCTTGCTTTCAAACTGCTAGGTTGGCAGAAGCTGGGACAGATGGAAGCTCACTCGTGCAGCTCTTGGGTCTCGAATTGCCCACCTTCTGGTTGTGGAATTCAACATCCTAACCACTAAGCCACCGCAGTTCCTGCTCAAACCTACTACTATGGGATAAAAACTAAGCTAGTAGCCATTTATCAACCTCTCCTCTCCAAAAATGAGGTAAGCATATTCGTCTGAAAGAGATTTTCTTGCTAATGACATTCAGCGTAGTGTTGGGGATGTGTTTCCTGCCAGCTACAGGGCTATATATTTTTTCCAGTTTCCAACCAAGGGCTATATATTTTTTTCAGCTTCTAAACTAGGTCGGTTGAAACGGGAAAGTCATAAAATGCAAAAATGACAAATGTAAAAAAAAATGTCTTGATTTTCTACTTTAGTGTGAAGTGAGATTCAGTGTAATATTTGGTAATATTCAAGGTTAAAAAAGAGAGGAAGGTAAACTGTATAGTGAAATTTTTAATTGAAAGCCATCTATTAGAGAACAAAGGTTTGAGGCTTATTCAGGGGTTCAGCTATAGGTATCAACATCTTAAAGTGCTATGGAGATGCTTCTGATACAAAGGCAAAAGCATGATATATCTAAGTAATAAACTGCAAGGTAGTGTTTTCCCAGGAGAGACTTGTCCTATTTTTATATATATATATATATATATATATATATATATATATATATATATATATATATATATATATATATATATATATATATATATATATATATATATATATATATATATATATATATATATATATATATATATATAGAGAGAGAGAGAGAGAGAGAGAGAGAGAGAGAGAGAGAGAGAGAGAGAGAGAGAGAGAGAGAGAGAGTGTGTGTGTGTGTGTGTGTGTGTGTGTGTGTTATAGCTAAGTGATGTGGGGGGTATTGGGGAGGGGTATCTACTAATGGATACGTGCTACATTTTCTCCACACTGACAGATTAGCAGCTTTAGGTTCTCGAAAATCTTGTTTCTCTGAAACTGGAGAACACATTTGTGTGGAGAAATTAGGCACACCACAATAATCAGGTGTTTTACACACACACACACACACACACAGAGTGGTACCTCGTATAACAAAAATAATATGTTCTGCCAGGCTTTTCACTGTGCAATGTTTTCGTTATACAAAGCATACTTTGTATAATGAAATTTCCTATGGGATGTTTCGTATAACAAAAATCTCCATAAGGATGCATTGAAAACCACCCTGGGAGATACATTGCTTTGCATAACAAAATTTTCGTTATACGAGGCAACATTTTCCTTCAAATTCCTTTCGTTATACAAGGTTTTAGTTATAAGAGCCCTTTGTTATATGGGGTTTTACTGTACAGTATATTTCATATTGACAGTAGTAATTTCAAATGTTCATCTTAAGGGTTTCACCCAGCAGAGGGCATCCTAAGGTAGTATCTGACAAGATGAAACCCAGTTTTTGCTGTCTAGAATTTTGTTTGTCTAAAATAGCTGCTCTGTGAGTTGGGAGTACAATTCCCCATTGGGCTTTGAGGGAGAAGAGATGAACCAGCCTGTGTAATCATAGGCGATTTTTACAGTCCCAGGGTTCCCCCAGAAGAAGGGAATGGTTAGCAATCCTCTACGTAGAAATCTCTGAAAAGGGCTGCCATAAGTAAGACATGACTTGAAGCAAAGCAAAGCAATCACACTTATATACTGCCCCATAGCACATAGTGTATTCTCTGGGCAGTTCACAAGTTAATGAGCAGTGTGCCCCCAACATGCTGGGTACTCATTTTACTGACCTCGGAAGCATGGAAGGCTGAGTCAACCTTGAGCCCTGGTCAGGATCGAACTACAAAGAACTACAGTGAAACCTTGGTTAACATAATGCATTCTCCGGGACGTTTCTTACAGCGAAAATTACTTTAACTGAATTTCCCATAGAAATGCATTGAATGCAATTTCCCATAGGAATGCATTTAAAACCAAAATAATTTAACCAAAACACGGTTTCCCATAGGAATGCATTGAAAACCAATTAATCCATTCCGGGGGAAAATTATGTAAACCGAGCCACTATTTTCTATGGATTTCCTTTTGTTATGCGATTTCTCTGTTAACCGAGCCATTTGTTAACCACCGAGGTTCCACTGTACATCGAATAGGAGCACACAATTGTTATTATTTAGAATGTGGAGATCTATTATGTGCGGAAGCAAGAATTTGTATTCAAGAGATCTGAGCAGAATGTTAAGCACCTTTCCACTTCCATTCTTGTGTAGAGTGAATCTTGAGACCTTGGAAAAGTTACCCTTTTTTTTTGTATCACAACACTTACATTCTCTTAGAGTCATCACGATCATGCCTTCTGGGGAATTCTAGGCCTTAAGAGTCTCCAAAGTATTTCCTCTGAGCACTGCCAGAATGCTGCTCTGCATATACCTGTCAAGTATCCCGTATTGGCTGGGATTTCCCATTTTTCTGTGCTCATTCCTCCCCTTTCCTGCTGCCCTCCCATATTTGAATGGCAGGGAAAGGGCTTACTGCGCATGCATGGCCATGGTGCGCATGCACAAATGGGTTACTGAGCATGCATGTCCATGCATGCACAGTAATTTCCCGTATTTTGCAGAGCCACGCTTGACGGGTATGGCTCTGCATATGGTTGCACAGTAAAATGCTGTACTAACCACGAATATGGAAGCACTTTTATGAGTAGGTCTGTAAAAATTTAGCCGTTTGGATTTGGAAACATGTAGAGAAAGGGAAATGCCAAGTAAAACAAATAATAGGAAAGCTACGGTAACCACACAAGAAGAAAACTGGGCATGGTCCAACTTGAAACACAAGAAAGCAAATGGAAGAAGTGAGAGTCCAAAATTATAAGGTCCTTCATTACTAAATGCTTATGAGCGTCTCTCATTCCTTCCCTCCACTGAGTAGTTTTCTCCAGGATCAGTGTATGGCCTTCAAATCCTTTTGAACTCTGCTGTAAAATTATCCAGCTCCCTATACTTAGTACTGTATGAATATATTTTTCTTGTTAAGATAGTGCATGCAAAATGCCTATTGCAGAACTAGCTCACAACCAAAGCAACACATTATATACAGTATATTAATATATAATTTATTGCCCTAGGATTTTACAGGTCTATCCTTTTTAAAAATGTTTTCTTAATCTGTTCCTTTGTGAAGCTTATTGCTACTAGTAGTAGTATTTTGTCTTCCCATGGATTAATCCAGCAACTTTACTGCCACCATTATTTGTTTAGATTGCCAAATTTGAATACCATGAGTGAGATGCAGAATGGATAAAAATTAATGATTAAAATAAATAAATCCATTTTTAAATTTTAGATGTTTAAAATATGATGCTTTCTGAGGAAAACTCTAAGGATAGTTTTCTAATTAAGAGACATTGTAGTTACATGAAATAAGGATTAGTTTGTAATTATGTAGCATGATATATATTGCCCACTTTTGGCCAAACCATCTCTGCTGCTACTGATCATTTTGAAGGGGAATGCTGCAGATATGAAGAGTCTAAGTGACAAGCACGGAAGCTTTGTCAAACCCAACCACACCCTCCACCATCAATTCAGTGTAATGTGTGTGGTCGCATGTTTCATGCCAAGATTGGCTTACTGACTCACCAGAGACACATCCATCAACGGAGAAAATAATGACTTTCAGGGGAAAAGTATGCTCGGAAACGAGTAGCTGCCGCCGCCACCGATTTATATATTTATCATTGTTTAAATCTGGGGGGGGGGGTGAATTCCATCAATCCATTCACAAAGTCATGCTCCTCCAGAGTTTTCTGTAAGATTATTAAGCAGTTTTTCTGTTTAGGAGATATGCCTGTTTAGGACATATGCCAGATTTTACACTTCTCGAAACCAATGAGTTTGTGTCAGCAGCGATCACACGCCTCTTCTTCACAGCAAAATTTTTGTAAACATACAGAGTTGAGAAAATACCTTAATTGTTCCTTTACAAATCTATGTACAGTACATAGAATCAACCCCTTGCCTCCTAAGTGCTAAGTTGCAAAAAATTCAATGGATAGAAACATATTGTTTGGAGTTCAATAGATCTGCACAATAAGCTATGTGTGAGGAGGGATGAGCAAGCAGTAAAATGAATGTGAGCAGTGTTGTACTGTGGCAGGTTCTCACCGGTTCTGGCGAACCGGTAGTAGAAATTCCAGGCCACACCCATGGCCGAAGGCGTGCTTTCATCTCTGCACATCCCTTGCACATTCGGCCCTGGGCAAGGCAAATTGGATGCGTTTCCAGTGGCGCTGGGAGAGGGAGGCCGAGAGGTGGGCGTGGTTGGCCAAGTGAGTGTGGCCTGGAATTTCTACTACCTGGAGGCCAGCCGGTGCCAGCCAACCAACTCGCCCCACTCACCTCCCAGCAGCCAGCGCCGCCGGCAGGGACGTGTTTCCGGCGGTGCTGGTAGGGGGAAGCCAGCCCCAGCCCACCAACTCACCCTGCTCACCTCCCAGCACCAGCAGTGCCACTACTCTGGGACTCCTCCTCCTCATCTCCGCGAATCAAGAAAGCAAGGTAGGTTTCTTTCTTTTTTTCCTTTTTTTAGGGGGCGGGGTGGTGGTGAGGCCACGCCCACAGATAGCCACGCCCACCGAGTGGTCAGTAAATTTTTTACAGTGCATCACTGAATGTGAGCCTTTATGAGTATACAGAAAAACATGATTTAAAGCTAGTCTTACTGACTTGTGATTTAAATCAAATTCACCCTGTTTCGTTGACACATTAAAATATCTTATTTATAAACTCTATAGTCCCTTTAGATTACAGTGGTACCTCATACAACAATTTTAATCCATTCCATGGGGCTTGTTGTTGTAAGAAACAATTGCTATACGATGCATGCATCGTATAGCGATTTTCTCTATGGGATGCATCATACAATGATTTTATTTATTTATTTATTTTTGCTAAATGGTTTTTCTCAATGAAAAATTGTTGTACGATTTTTTTCAATAGGGAAAATTGTTATGCGGGACCCCATTTCCCCCCAAAACCTAACTGTTATGCGATTCCGTTGCTATACGGGGCGATTGTTGTATGAGGTTCCACTGTATCTGTAAGAATTAAACATAGTGGATCAACAGAGTATACCGGTAATAAGAAAAGAAGCTTAAAACCTAAAAATTATCGAATCCATCATTCATTGCCTTTGCCTTCCTATTACTTGTATATGACATTTAAAGTTAGTAGAGCTGATATCAGAAGCTTGACTCGGGGGCAGGGCATGTCTCGATTAGTAAAAAGTCCTACATTTGCATCAGTTTTGTTGGATTCAGAAATGATTAAAAATTGAGAAATACACAATGCACAACCATAGCCACATTATCTTGCCAAAAATAGGTTATTTCCAAATGGGTCGTTTATTCTGTTTGGATTCCTGAACTGCATTATTCTTCTGTGTGCATGCATATGTTGGTGCATATTGCATCTTGGGGTGGCCTATAAAGTTTTTAGATTTCAGGATGCAGGACTGCCCAGGACCCAATTTTTATTTTTACCAGTCCTTAAAGTTAAATAAATAAATAAATTGTAGTGACTAGCACAAAGAAACACCTCATACAAAGCATTTTCATTCCCACCTTATGTCACCAGTGCCAAACATGGACACTCACAACAAAACATAAATGAAAGTTAGTCACCACAGAAATGTGGTGTCTGAGGAAGGCCGCTGAAGTGACTAGAGGATGGAATGAGCTCCCGTCTTTGTCCCAGCTCCTGCCAACCTAGCAGTTGGAAAGCAAGAAATTGCAAGTAGATAAATAGGGACCACTTTGGTGGGAAGGTAAACAGCATTCCGTGCACTCCGGTATCTAGTCATGCCTGCCACATGACCACAGAAACGGCTGCAGAAGCAGACAGTTTTGAAACAGAGATGAGCACTGAACCCTAGAGTCAGATATGACTGGCTTTCGAGCAAGGGAAACCTTTAATATTCACATAAATCACTGTAGTGCTATAACAGTTAGACACATTAATAGAGAAGATTAATAATTCAAACCAAGATGGACAACCTCCAGAGATCGCGTTGTTGCCAGGAGCACCAGCAACCAGCAGCAAGTGGCCCTCTCTTCTGAGTAGCAGAAGAGCAGGAGCTAGTGGAGTGGCTCAACAGCTGACTTGGGGGGTGGGGTGGCTCCAGTTGGCAGACATGGAGTAGTTGCAACTGGACCTGTGCCACCCAGTCATGAATGGCTTTGCAACAGAGGCAGAGGTGGCAAATGTAGCACAGGGTGTTTGGGCTTCTGGGAAATGAAGTCCAAGAACATCTCGAGTGCCAGGGTTCTTGACTGGAGGCTGCCTGCCTAATTGCTGACTGGCATTGGCAGTCATTTTAAAATTCTATGGAGAAGTGGCGCAGAAGAGGGGTTCAGGGAATAGATCCCCTCCCCTTCCAAAGCAGAGGCTGCTTGGTGGTGTGTACTGTGAATTCTGGGTTTAATAAATAAATAAAAAAATGCCATGAGGAAGGAAGGGAAAAGCATTGAAAAATTAAAGGGAGAAAGGATAAAAAGCAAAGAGGAAGGCCTGGGGCAACAAAGAAGGAAACATGGAAAAGAACCATTTTTGCCAAGGTTGCGCAACCCGACGCAAAGTCCACATGACCTTCAATTGATTCCAAAAGAACTGATTTGAAATCCAGTTCTTTCAGCAGACAAGAAGACACACACTCTATTGATTTCTTTTCACAGAATCTGCTGTCTACATATTGCACGTAGTCTGTCACCAATGTCTCTGGCCTATAGGTTTAGCCAAATTATTTCAGACTCTTTGCTTCTTTGTCTGTCTCCAAATTTGATAGGACATGAGCTTGGAGAAGAATGCTGAACAACCTAAACTCACCTTGTCTATAAGTTTTTAGTGACCACATAAAGGCATTATTAACTCGGCCTAGGACATGGCTCCGTTGGACACACTTCACTTCTAGAATGTTGCAACGTTTGTCTGTTTGTAGGGATGGGACTGTGAGGCCCTCCAGCTCTGGTTCTAGGGAAGCTCAAGCCCTTGCATGTAGTTCCCAAAATCTTATCAACAATATCACACTGTGTGAGTCAGCAAGTGGAGCTTCTCTTCTCTCCTGCTCATTGAGTAGTTTATTGGGTGCCACACCTTTGTCTGGTGCTGTAGGAAGTTTCCATGAGAATCTCAAGCATCTTTTAGCAGAGATTTTAGTCCTAAGCAAACAATGAAGATTGAACAAACATCTTTCAGGTCTGCTTTGATTGGGATTCCTGCATTGAGCAGGGAGTTGGACTCAATGGCCTCAAAGGCCCCTTCCAACTCAGGAATTCTATGATTATATGATAGACCTGTGTAGCTGTTGTCCTGTTCTACTCCTTCACTTTCCACCAGCTGCATGTCTATAATGTGCTCTCTGTTCACCTCACAACTATAAGCTGGCTATAGTTGCTTTGTTTCAGCCTTCTTTGTAAAAAAAATGCTTCTAAGGGAAATGTCTATTGTACTGTTGTCCCACTATGTTCACTGAACTATGGCTGTGTTGGCGAACCTTGGCACTCCAGATGTTTTTGGACTTCAATTCCCAGAAGCCCAAGCACCCTGTGAGTCCATACAAATGGGTTTACTGCGATTCATCTGGCCCGTGCTGCCCTCGTCACTCCTGGAAGTGGAGTGACGCACCCATCTGGGCGCGTTTTACTTCTGCTTCCGGGAGCGACGAGGGCAGTGTGGGCTGGATGAATCGCAGTAAACCCATTCGTGTGGACTCACAGGGTGCTTGGGCTTCTGGGAATTGAAGTCCAAGAACATCTGGATTGCCAAAGTTCTCGAACTGTTGGGCTTCCAATTGTCAAGTTCAGTGTCTTAACCACTAAGCCACCGCAGAATGTATGACTAATTCAAATTAGCTGTCATTCAGCTGATTTTCTAGGGGCTGCAGTGGCTCACCTTGTTAGTTGGAAAGGTTGGCAAGTCAACAGTTCGAGCCCCAGGTACTGCATGACAGATTGAGCGCACGTCTCTGACCCAGCAATTGGGGACATGAAAGGAGCCTCATTTGGGTTCGCTGAGTGGAGTTTCTTCTGCAAAAATCCTTTCAACCCAGAATAATTTCTGATGCAAAATTGTTGTTGTTTGTTTGTTTGTTTGTTTACTCCAGAAGAATTTATGTGCACATGTGCCCTTTCTTAGAAGGTGGTCAGTATCCAAAAGGCTGTCCAGTCACAAATTTGGACAAAGATAAAACACTATAATGGGAGAGGTCAGCAGCTTGAACCCCATCCATAGCTAACACCAGAACCACAAGCTTCCCTGGCACAAGTGTAGTTCTCTTTACTGAAATTTCCCCTCATGTCTATACTGTGCCATTAGCATTAGCATTCCCTGGACAGTTCACAACCTAAAATGTGTGTGTGTGTGTGCTTTTCCCATCTCTGGCTCCTGTTCCACCGAAGTAGGGAACAAGCAGTACATCTGTCAGCTATACCACAACCAGGGCCTCGGCTTCATTGCCTAGATAAGCATCAAGCACTATCTCACCAACGATGCCTTTTGTGTGCATCAACATTTTTTTAAAAAACATGCTGCTTGTGGCCAGGTTTACCAGCTACCCAGAGGCAGTTCTGAAGCTGCCCTGCAAAATAAATGAGAAAATGAATTGTGCTATTAGGTTTTGGACTTGCTAAAGTGGAAGAAGCCATAATCAACTTGACCGAGACTACAACACACAAAGCAACCTTTCCAAACCACACACACACACACACACACACACACACACACACACACACACACACACACACACACACACACACACACACAGAGGGCGTGTTACTTGCTGAAGAGGTTGAAGCAATGATGCAAAATGGAATACACTTACTTCACTCTGGCTCCGCTGCTACTAGAAAGAGCTGTTCTTCCTGTCAGACGACCGGCAAAGAAACTTATCTCACATTTGTGTGGGACCTTCCCTGTTCCCACTTGCCCCAATATTAGTATGAGTCTTTCATGTGGCAATAGATAAGGTGTGGTTTTAAAAAAAGGTTTCCCACATGTCTTTGCTAGCTTGCTATCACAATCTTGCTCCATCAAAAGCCACCTTTGGGAAGGAAGGAAAATTTGAGATTCTTATTGCTTGCCTTTGTTAGGAAAGAACTGAAAACCTGGCTGGCAGGGCAGGTGTGCGGCACCAATGGAGAGGTGACCCCCGCCTGCTGGTTTATATAATTAAGATTTCTCTCTCTCTTTTAATGGATGGGGTGAGTGGGTAAATTATTTAGAATTTTAATGGGTTTTTAAAGGGCTTTTAATTAGTTTGATGTTGCTTTTAATAGTTGTTAGCCGCCCAGAGTCATTGCCGAGTTGGGCGGCAATAGAAATTTTAAGAATACATAAATAAATAAAATAAATAATGAGATTATAGTTGACTAGCATAGGTGCCCGTCTTCGGGGGTTTTTTTGGGGGGGGCTCAACCAATGGGATGGGGGTGGCTTGGGGAGGGTTTTTTTCTTTTTGCCTCCCCCCACACCGTTTGTGATGCCCCTTGGCTCTCAGTAAAGGAACCTGGGCAGACTCACCCCGGCATGATGATGAGGGAGGGTTGGTAGGTATTGAGGAAGAAATTTAGGAGGAAAGGAAGACAGGAGGGTAAGAATGAGGGAGGGAGGGAAAAAAGGAAGGGGAAAAGAATGGCTGGATGTAGGGAAGGAAGGATGAGAGCTAATTACCCAACCTTGCCCGGGGGGTGTTTGTTGTATGTTTAGGTTTTTCGGACCCTGATACACCCCAACACACAAACTCTCTCTCTCTCTCTCTCATATTCAGGCACACCCACACCTACAAGTGACTGATTCGGAACCCACTGTCTTGTGCATTGTCCTGCACACACACACAGACACACACTCCCTGTCTCTCTCTGTCTCTCACTCACACAGCATTGATGTTCATTGAAAGTATCTCATTCCAGGGCTGTAGAGGCTTAAATGGAATGGGTTTGTTCCATCCGCATCAGGACCTTTCTCCGTCAGTCATTCACTCTCAGCCAATCACAGTCCAACATGCAAATCAGCTCTCTCCAACATTCTGTTTCCAGGCCTGGCTGTTAAACTGTTTTTTCTCCCATGGCACCATAGGAGATGTAGTTTCCGTTCTTTTCCCCATTTTGTGGGGCATAGGCCCCACTCTTGGCCCCCAGACCCTCGTAGTGCTGATCTCGGGGACAAAAGGTAGGTGTGTGCAGAGCATTACGGGATAGGCCCCAGGGGTGTAGGTATGCATTCCACACACATACGGCCACACCCCTTCCTTATAGGTATAGATAACACCCTTGCTAGTTGAAATGATCCAAGTGCAGATTCTCATTTTATCTCTAATAACTAAGGAATCCTCTGCCCTCAGTTCCATGGAAAGTACAGAGTAAAGAAGGTGAATGCCACAACCACATTATAAAAAATGGCACTGTGCTTAATTATTGTTAACTGTATGCCAAAGTTCATCAATTTAGTCATCCAGCTCCTTTTATTACTGGCAGACTGTCATACATTCCAGTATTGAATAACAGCAGGTAGGGTCCAGAAAGCTGTAGAGTATCAGGCATTTTCAAGGGCCTAAGCATACTTTGTAATATTATTTTAATGAAAACTTTTTACCATCTAACTCCAAAACTTCTGTGTCACACGTTTACTATAAAGTAGAACCTTGGATAACGTCCAAACTCCATTCCATGGAGTTGGTTGCTATGCAGTTTTGGACGTTATGTGGTTACTATGGGGAGATGCATCACATAACGTCCAAACATTGGTTGAAAATGGACGTTATCTGAAGTTCCTATACTAATACCTCGGATAGCGTCCATTTTTGAGCGATTTTGGATGTTATGCGATGCATCATGTGTGCATAAAAACCACAATGTTATGCGAATATGACGCTATCCAATGCGGTCGTTATGCGAGGTATTACTGTACTATGAAGTCCCTTTAGTTTTGAGACATTACCAAGTAGCAAGAGAAGCTGGTGCTTCAGAAATCTAAGCGCAACAACCATGGAGCTAGTTGTGCCATTCTTTTGATCTTGTCACATCTGTAAAATAGTCTCTCCTATCTATCTCCTATCTTGGGAGTTTCTATATCAAGGGTGGTCAACCTTGGCACCCCAAGTGTTCTTGGACTTCAATTACCAGAAGCCCAAGTAAGCACACCTGCTGATCAGGGCTTCTGGGAATTGAAGTCCAAGGACACCTGGCGCACCAAAGTTGGCCACCCCTGTTCTAGATCTATTGGGACTACAAATTCCATCCTCTATATTTTATTATGTGTGCGGTGGGGGGGAATCTTGGAGCTATGCTGTTAGTGTTAGATCTTGAGGTCTGTCTGTTGAGGAAGGCTGGTGTAAATATATTTTAACCTCAGTTCTGAATGGCTCATAAAGATATCAAAATAATCTGGGTTCTTCTCAATAAGCTAGTTATGTAGTCCATGAGTCCTTGGATATTTAAATTAATAATGCTAATACAGTATGTGTGCATATTATCTCCCTTCTTTGCTGGTACTGAGTTTCTTTGTCTTAATTGCTTCTTGCTACTTTCATGATTTTGTCTGAAATGTGATCAGCTTAACATTTCTTCTTACATTTCAGTTTCAAGTGGGAAGGAAGTAGACAAGCGTTAATCAGATTTCCAGAAGGCAGACTGTGTTAATTTGTAGCAACAAAAACCAACAAAAGAGAGTCTTATGGTACATTACAAATTAACAGTTTTGCAGTTTTGTAGGATTTTGAGGCTCCATCCCAGGGATTCTCAACCTGCGGCCCGTGGTGCCATTTCATGTGGCCCCTACTGACTCCACCATACACCCGAAAGTGCCATGTGGTGGAGGAAGGCCAAAATGGCTGCCTGCCCCCAAAGCTGTCTGAGAGAGCACGACCTGGGCCCCGGCTTTAAAAGGTTGAGAACACCTGCTCCATCCCTTTTCATACTTGTCCTGGGGATTAGTCATGAGAGACTGTATTTTGGATGATGCTACAGTACACTGTATTTTCCCTTTTCAAAATATTCTGAACTATGGCACTCACCATGACTTGCACCCCTGTTCTGTTGGAGAAATCCATGCAACCAGATCTTCCCACAAGACCAGGGCATTGAACTATTTTCCCCAGTTGTGTGGGAGTTGCGCATGGATGGATAAGCCCCTTGTAATTTTTTAGAGCAGCTTCCCCTACAGCAGGGGTCTGCAAACTTGGCTCTCTAGATGTTCTTGGACTTCAGTTTCCAGAAGCCCTGATCAGCAGGTGTACTGACTTGGGCTTCTGGGAATTGAAGTCCAAGAACACCTGGAGAGCAAAGGTTGAGAAACCTTGCCCTACAGTGTACCAGTACTGATGTGTTGAACCATAACTGCCATCAATGGCTTTGCTGTCTGGGGTTAATGGGAGTTGTTGGCATACTGATCTGCAGTACCCCAGAATATGCTCTGAGGTGGGCAGATAATGGGCCACCTTTCTCATGGTATGCCCCAGCACTGCTCAGGTTTGCTAGAACTGATGAGAATCAGATCTTCAACAGCACCTTAAGGACCACAGGTTTCCCAGCCCTGGTTTGCTGGAGGCGATCTTCAGTACCATCCTCACAACAAATGTAAGATATAGTCTGAAGCATCAGATCTGTGTCTAGTCAGTGCCTAGGGGGATACCACCAGGCAACCCCAAAGCCATTCCTATTAGATTAGACATTATATTTTATAGTTAAGTTTTATATGTCAATGTTGTCTTAAATGGGATGAGTTCTTAGTGTTGGAATTTTTATTATATCTCTGTATGTTCCTCACCAAGAGTGACAGTTAGTCAGATAAACAGTATTGGCACTGCTAAGGACAATTCAACAATACTGACATGTGTCCCATGTTTGACATGTGTCCCAGGTAAAGTGATGGAAACCACCCTAAAAGATAGAATTAATAGGCACATAGAAGAGAAGGCGCTGCTAAAGGAGAGCCAACATGGCTTTTGCAAGGGCAAATCATGCCTCACTAATCTGTTGGAATTTTTTGAGAGTGTCAACAAGCATGTGGATAAGGGGGATCCAGTTGACATTGTTTATCTGGACTTTCAGAAGGCTTTTGACAAGGTCCCACACCAAAGGCTCTTGAATAAACTTGCCAGTCATGGAATAAAGGGACAGGTCTTGTCCTGGATCAGCAACTGGCTAAGGGACAGGAAACAGAGGGTAGCACTAAATAGACACTTCTCCAAGTGGAGGGAAGTAAAGAGTGGGGTCCCCCAAGGTTCAGTACTGGGACCCCTGCTTTTCAACCTCTTCATAAATGATCTAGAGGTAGGAGTAAAAAGCAAGGTAGCCAAATTTGCTGACGACACTAAATTATACAGGGTAGTGAAAACTGTGAGAGATTGTGAGGAGCTCCAGAGGGATCTCTCGACACTGGGGGAGTGGGCAAAACAGTGGCAAATGAGTTTCAACATTAGTAAGTGCAGAGTGATGCATGTTGGGGCAAAGAACCCCAATTACATTTATAAACTGATGGGGTCTGAACTCTCTGCGACAAACCAGGAAAGGGACCTTGGTGTCCTGGTGGACAACTCAATGAAGGTGTCAACCCAGTGTGCCTCAGCAGTGAAAAAAGCAAACTCAATGCTAGGGATCATTAGGAAGGGTTTAGAAAATAAGTCAGCAAGTGTCATTTTGCCTCTTTATAAATCTATGGTGAGGCCCCATCTGGAATACTGTGTACAGTTCTGGTCGCCATACCTCCAGAAGGATATTATGGAGTTGGAGAAAGTACAGAGGAGGGCAACCAGAATGATTAGGGGACTGGAACACCTTCCTTACCATCTGAGGCTGCAACGGTTGGGCCTTTTCACTCTTGAACTACGGCGTCTAAGAGGTGACCTGATTGAAGTTTATAAAATCATGCACGGTGTGGACAGAATAGATAAGGAAAAACTGTTTTCCCTATCGCAAAACACTAGAACTAGGGGACACTCCATGAAACTTTTGGGTACTAGTTCTCAAACAAATAAGAGAAAGTACTTTTTCACCCAGAGGATCACTGGTCTATGGAGCTCCCTGCCAGAAGAAGTGGTGACAGCTGTCAGTCTTGACAGCTTTAAGAAAGGATTAGACAAGTTCATGGAGGACAAGTGTATCAATGGCTATAATTATGGCTACCTAAGGACAACCTCCGGGTTGGAGAGATAGGCAGGATATCTCTCAATGCCATTTCCAGGGAATCCTAAGCAGGTGAAGGCATCTCCTTGGGAATACCCTGAAGGAAATGGTGAGCCACTGTGTGAGACAGAATGCTGGACTGGATGGGCTGTGGCCTGTTCCAGCAAGGCTGTTCTTATGTTCTTATGTTCTTAATACTGCATCATCCTTTAATTAATGTTATCTGTGGATTTCCATTATCTGGCCCACTGATTTAGCAACTGTCCTTTCAAAGTCTTCCATTTGCAAGCATCTTTATAACTATAATTTAACTAATCCCTACAGTCTAAATCAGGGGTTCTCAACCTTTTCAAGCTGACGGTCGGATCACACTCCCTCAGACAGCTTTGGGGGCCAGACAGTCATTTTGCCCTGCCTGCCACACATGGCACTTCTGGGTGTGGCAGAGGCGGTAGGGGAGGCACATGAAATGGTGTTGTGGGCCACATCTGCCCCCCAGGCCATAGGGTGAGAACTCCTGGTTTAAATGAAGGAATCCACTGCCACCAGTTTGGAGTTTAGGAAAATTCTTAGAGGATGAATGTATTGGTGGCAATTCATTGATGGTTGTATGCCACTTTCAGCATGACTATGCATCTAAATACCATTTGCCTAGGAGCAATGATACCAGAGGACAATTGCTCTTGCTTCCTGATTGTAGATGGAAAGGATCAATAATCCAATTTAGGATTAGCTGATTTTATAAATTTTCACATACTAAAACTGGAAAAGGACTTCTCTACCTTTCAGGATCCTGATCATATCATTTGGCCATGTGCGATGGCTGTTTCTGTTACAAATTAAGGATACTCCAAATGAGCAACCAATCCTTAATCAAAATCCTGTTGATTAATGTAGTAAATTACACTAGAATAAGCCCATTTGAATTTAGAACTGACTACCAAATTCCTGTTGATTCAATGGGCCTACTGCTCTCACGTGGTTTATTAAACTAAGCAATTAGATTTTTACCATTATTAAAGTTGTTGTCTCTGATTTTGTTGTAAGGAAGTTATGTCTCCTGTCACTAAGCGCCAGTGCCTGGAAAAGACGTTTTTGGACTACAGATCCCAGAATCCCCCAGCCAGCTCAGCAAGGATGCTGGCTGGGTGATTCCAGGAGCTGTCCTCCTAAGAATAATGTTTCTAGGATCTGCTCAATATGAATCTAATGCCAGCTAAAGGATGCAACTGGTCCTCTTATTAACAAACATCAACTACAGAAGTTCACAACATGCTATGGAAACTCAAGCTGTACATGGACATGGCAGAAGATGACATGTGTGGGACATTTACTTAGTTACTACTCTCCCTGTACCAAAACAGGTGTTCAAATGTGAGGATCTGTCAGCTCATTCATTTCATAACTTCTAATCTCAGAAAGCCTGAGAATTCGGAGTTTGCGTGGACTTGCCAAGCTCCAGGAAAAGTGTCTGTGTGAGCAGGAACATGAAGGCTTGGGTGTGGACTCCAGGAGTAGTTTTACATAGATGGCACCATCTCCCTAGCAATTATATGGTCATAGAAGTCTATCCTGACAACTATATTACAAACTTTGTGTTGCTAAGGGGAAGGCATCCCCCCGTCCTCTAACCCCATACTTGGTAGAGATCACTTTAGGGATTGTAGTTCCAAAAAGTAACTGTTCCAAGATCCACAAATGTAGTTGCTTGCATAAAAAAGCTGTGCTGTGCTCTTGTAGGAGCCCTGGTGGTGCGGTGGTTAAACTGCTGCCATGCAACCATAAGGTTGTGAGTTTGATCCTGACCAGGAATCAAGGTTGACTCAGCCTTCAATCCTTTGTTGGGGGCAAAATGCTAATTAATTTGTGAACCACCCAGAGAGTGCACTAAGTGCTATGGGGTAGTATATAAGTGTGATTTCTTTGCTTCTTGTAATTTTTTGTGTGATAGCCACTCTATTTACAAGGAGATAACCAAAGTTCCTGCTTATTTCCCCCCTTAAATCTTCACATTCTTTTTGTGTAAGCCACCATCACCCCCTTTTTTCCTCTGGCTAACCATTGGATAATTTTAAAACAGGCTTTCTCAATGCTTTTGTGTCGCAGACTGGATCACTCCCCCTCAGATGGCTGAGCATTTTCAGCAAGTTCTCACGCATTTTTGTGCATTTTCGCACATTTTCAATAAGTTCTCATGTGAAAACATGTGTTTTCGCCACAATTTTTGCGGCAGCGGTGGAAGAAACGAGGGTGGAGGGCTGCATGAAATGGCTCCATGGGCTGCATCTGGCCCACAGGCCACATGTTACGAATGCCTGTTTTAAAGTGTGGACTTTTTGGGGAACAATTTTCTCGCTTGAAATATGCAGGAAGAGGATAATTTTGTGTTAGAAACTCACAACCCAGACACCACTTCAGAACTCAGTAATCTGAATCTCATGGATTCACTAGATGTATGTATCAACCTGGTTACATGATGAAGAGCCATCACAAAATGTTGCTGCACGGGAACTATTTGGAAGAATTACAGCTGCAGTGCTTTCAGAAACCTCAATATCAGAGACTTGGAAATATCTTTGTGGTAGACTTTGTTCTTCTAGCACCAGAGATCCAGTCGAAATGCAGGCCCTGTGCTGAGTCTGATTCACACATGCTTCTCCATCACTGAACTATTGCAAACTACAGGAAGAGATTGTGTGTGTGAACAAGCCATCAGAGCCCTGGCTACATAGGCATAACTCTGTTCACTTTATATACTTGTTAACATGCCATGGAAACCTTTCATTGTAAGCAAAATGTCTGCAAGGTAGGAGCCTGGTTTTGCCAGATACTGTACTTTTTTGGGTGACACTATGTCGGCATGAGTCATGAAAAGGAGTGGCCACCTAGTTAGCAATTAATTCCAGTGCATGGGACTGATGCAAGCTCTACTTTAGACAAGGAGCTATTGAGGATCAGTCAGAAAACAGGACCTTGAATTGCATCTGTTGAGGGACAAGGAATAGCTTTATGATCTGTGTTATCTCCTTCTGTTGCTTTTTCCCTTCTTTGGGTTTGGAGAAGTTTGATGTTTGCAGATTGATACGCAGTAGGCAGCATTCATAGGGCCAAACACATCTTTATTTAGGGTACACAATCTGAACATGAGGTGATGGCGGAGACGCAGCTCCTTTTATACAGCATAGTGTATTTCAAACTGGTTACACGGTTGCTCATTGGTTACTGTATTCGTGACATCATTGCGACGCACTGCATTCTTCATCAGGTCTGCCTGTGGCGGGAATATCTCCCGCGGCTGACTGTAATTGGATAACTTGTATCATGTGGGATTGATTGCTATCAGCTGCCTCTCGATACCATCACGAGGCAGCGGTTGCGATACACCGGGTTACATTGTTACATCTAAAAGGCATAGCATTCCATACATAACAAGAAGGGAAAATCATACATATATCTCCATTTTGGTCCACTGCCTTTTCTGCCAATAAATCCTTCTTCAAGTGTGGTATCCAATTCCAAATATTGGATCTCATCATTGCAATCAGCCATGAAGATTGTCCTAGGAACAATACAATGCAGAGGCCTTCCATTTGCCTTCAGCATCTCAGCATGACAAGCACACCACTGATCCAGTTCTGGAAGTCACTTTCTGGTCCTGGGAACTTTTGGCACACAAAGTCCTCATTGGCCCTAAGCTACTGTTGATGAAGCTGCTGTCCCATATCAAGATGGATTCAAGTGGGATTTAATCCACTTGGGGACCATCACCTTTCCCTGGGGAATTCAGTATCCAAGGCTGTTAGTCCTCAGGGTTGTCAGGTTAGTTAACCGTCACCTGACAATTTTGCGTTGAGTCACTGGTAGTATGGTCTACTTGGTTGCCATAGCAGGATAACCTAGCTAGACAGAAGTTAATGTTGCATAAAAAACACAAGAGTTTCAAACAATCACAGCTAGATGTCTGTCCCAAGCCTTTTTTTAAATGTGCAAAGTCAAGCCAAGAAGGATGCCAATTTGAAACAATCCAATCAACTTTGTCAGAGGCTAAATTTAAAAGCAAACCTGATCAAGACCTCTAAAGGATGAAAGCTAACATTTTAAAGGATTTTTGTAGTGGTCTAATAGAGATCTTGTCTATTTTGCCTTTGGGAGAATTCCTTATTGACATTTGGCTCTTGACATTTCAACCATTTTAGATCAGTCCCTCTTCTCTTGGCATGCAGCCCACAACTGTGTATCCCCTCCCTCCTCACAGAATACAGCCCTTGTTAGAAAAAATGTTGGCCATCCCCAAAGTATACCATTCAGGTATTTTGGTGTATGAAAACCAAGACACAGGACACAGCCTCGGGCTGGGTTAACTCAGGTTTATTGCATCGTGGACAGAGGGAACATGCGGTAATGGCGGATCGATAGCTCTTTATATACTGTAGAAATACATTTGAACGTGGTTGCATGGTAGCCCATTGGCTACTGTCCGCGTGACGTCATTGCTGGTCACGCCCTTCTTGTCCAGGTGTAGGTGTGGCGGGAAAGCTTCCCGCGCTGTTGCCATTGATGAGTTTGGACCAAGAGAGCTTGGACGCTCGCTGCTGCCAGCTGGTGGTCATTAGCTCGCGTCCTATTACAGGGTTCATATGATACAGGTGAAGGTTACATTGTTGCTATAGGCAAGGTTACATTTGGTTCAGATACATTGTAATCCATGTGGAAGATAACCCATTAGAACACAACACCCCTCCCCCCTAGGATGAGACAAGGTCTCGAGCCCACACTTAAACAGACTCCCCCCCCTAGGAGACAAAGTCTCTCAGCCACGATGGCTTATTTCGAACACGCTGGGGTCTCGATGCAGGCTGCCTTTCCCCGGGTTTGCTACCTTTTCTTTGTTCCCTGGTTTCCTGTCCTGTAATTGGAGAGGGAGACTCGTTAGTGACTTGCCGCGGCTCCGCGGCGTTGTTTGGAGGTGTGCTCTTTCTTAGGGAATAACCGGGGGCACTGGGGGCTAACGAAAAACCCCTCTTCTCGCTTGGATGGGTGGGGGAACACTCCTGAAAACCCCCCCGGCTCGCCAACTCAAAATCAAAATTACCTTCGGGGGCAGCGGTCGCGAACTCCTCTCCCCCTTCCCCGGCCTCTGATAGGACTGGCGTATCAAAAGGGTATGAGTCGAGGCCGCTGCTTCTTCCTTCCCCCCTTGCTTGGGACTGTTGTCCGCTGCTGTCTCCCCCTTGAGCTAAACGGGTGGGGGAGAACCCTAACGCTGAATCTTGTTGCTGCGCCCCACTGACTGGCCCACTCACTCGGTGCCTCAGTTGGTCTGCGTGCCTCCTCCAGAGGAGGCCGGTGTTAGTCTCGACCCGGTACGACACTGGCCCCGTTTGTTCTACAACCGTCCCTGGTACCCAGGCTGGCCCTGCGCTGGCGTAGTTCCTGCAGTGAACAGGGTCGCCGGCGGCGAAACCTTTCGAGACTGTCAACCCTATGTTTTTCCCTTTATCCTCGACTCTCGTCGGGTCTAGCCTGGACAGGATCGTGGTCAGTTTTCGCCGCATCAAGAGCTCCGCCGGCGAGTAACCTGACGCCAAGGGGGTCACCCTATACGCTAATAAGAACTGACATACTTGGTGATTTAGGTCCCCCGGGCCCATGCGCCGCAGCGCATCCTTTGTTGTACGCACCAGCCGTTCCACTTGGCCATTCGTGGCCGGGTGAAACGGCGCGGATGTGACATGCCTAATGGCGTTTGCCTCCATAAATGCCCCGAACTCCGCGGAGGTGAAACAACTAGCGTTATCGCTGACTAAAGTGTCGGGTAAACCGAACGTGGAAAAGACTCTCCTCAGTTGACTAACCGTAGTGGCGGAGGACGTGCTCTTTACTGGGATAACCTCCAGCCACTTGGAGAACGCATCCACCACCAGGAGAAACATGGTTCCCCGGAATGGGCCAGCGAAATCTACGTGCACTCTGGACCATGGCCCCCTTGCTGTGTCCCATTCCCTATGCGGGAGACGGGCCGCCTCTGGTCGGGATCCCTGGCATGCCTCACAAGTGCCGACCATGTGCTCAATGTCTGTGTCTAGCTGTGGCCACCAAAAATAACTCCGGGCCAGCGCCTTTGAACGAACGATGCCCGGGTGGCTGACGTGCAGCAGTTCGAGCACCCTCGGACGCAGGGACGTAGGGACCACCACCCGTTGACCCCACAACAGGCACCCCCTTTCTAGGGACAACTCTAGTTTTTTCCGAAAAAATGGGTCGAATTCTGTGCCTGGGGACGATGCCGGCCACCCCTTCTGTACCCATGAACTAACTTTCTCCAGCGTCCTGTCCTTGCCTGTCGCCCTAGCAATGTCGGCTGGTACTATTGGGGGTGCGTCTAAGACCTCAATTAGCAACACCTGGCGGTCTCTTTCTACTCTCGCCTTTTGGTCGTCCGACAAGGGCAAAGGAGATCTCGAAAGTGCATCAGCATGGCTGATCTCCTTTCCGGGCCGGTACTCCAACTCGTGTTGGTATGCGTTGAGAAAAATAGCCCATCGCAGCATCCTCGGGGACAGGATCTGCGGCGTGGGCTTGCTTGCCGTGAAAATCCCTAACAGGGGCTTGTGATCAGTCACGATTTTGAACGGGCGGCCATACAAAAAATCGTGAAATTTTTTGGTTCCGGCTACTATTGCTAATGCCTCCCTGTCGGTTTGTGCGTAATTGCGCTCCGCTTGGGACAGGGACCTTGAATAAAACGCTACCGGGGCCTCCCTTCCGTCATCCAACACGTGGCACAGCACCGCCCCCACCCCCACCGGGGATGCATCACAGACTAAGACCACTGGCCGTTTGGGGTCGAAATGCGTCAGGATTGCCTCAGATGTTAAGAGTTGCTTTAGTTCTTTGAACGCCCTCTCGTGCTCGTCACCCCACATCCATGTCTCCTCCTTTTTAAGTAACCGATGAAGCGGTTCTGCCACGGACGCCTTCCGTGGGAGGAATGTATGGTAAAAATTGAGGAGCCCCAGGAATGACTGTAACTCGGTTTTGGATGTGGGGCGAGGGGCCTTCTTTATGGCTGCTACTTTGGATTTAGACGGCTTAATTCCCTCGGGTGTGATCCGGAACCCTAAAAACTCGACCTCAGTTTCGAAGAAAACACATTTGTCCTTCCTCAGTCTCAGCCCCGCTTTCTCGAAAACAGTTAGTACTTTATCCAATCTCTTTGCCAGTTCGGCCTCACTCCCCCCTGTTATCAACACGTCATCAAAATAAGGCAACACCCCCTCCACCCCCTTCAGGAGGCGTTCCACAAGCGACTGAAAAAGGCCGGGTGCCGAGTTCACGCCGAACTGTAAGCGCGACACCTGGAACGCCCCTTTGTGTGTAACTATCGTTTGTGCCGCGGCCGTGGCGGGAGTTACGGGGAGTTGCTGATAGGCTTGTGCCAAATCGAGTTTAGCGAAACACTTTCCCCCATTCAGCCTTGCCAAAAGGTGGCTGACCACCGGCACCGGGTATGCATTAGGGCGGATCGCCTTGTTAATTGTACACTTATAATCAGCGCAAATGCGCACCTCCCCGTTGGCCTTCAGAGCTGTTACAATTGGAGTTTCCCACTCCGCGGAATCAACAGGAATAAGAATCCCCTGGCCCACCAGTTTGTCCAGTTCCGCCTCTATTTTGTCCTTGAGTGCGAACGGCACCCTGCGCGGTTTGAGTCTTATCGGGCGGACCTCCGGGTCTAGGTCGAAGGCTACAGGGGGTCCCTTGAACTTTCCAAGTCCTTTTTCAAAGACGGCGGGATGCGCATCGCAAACCGCTTGTATTGGGTCCGCTCCCACTGTATGCACTCCCCCTATGAACAAGCCTAAGGGCTGAAACCACTGCGTCCCTAGGAGGCTACAACTCCCCCCCTTAAGGACAACTAGGGGCAGTTCCGCAGAATGTCTCTTAAAGCTGACCCGAAACTTTCCGACCCCCAACACCGGAATGCTGTTTCCCTGTACATCTCGTAGCGTGGACCTCAACGTTTTAAGTTTGGGCCGCACGTGGGGGTCGATTTTCAAGAACTCTTTCTGGGGAATTATAGAATAGGAGGACCCCGAGTCAATTTCCATCCTAATAGGGGCCCCTTGTACTAGTACCTCAACGAAGTAATGGGACTGTCCCGCGGACACGCTGAACACGGGGGCGTCGTCCTCGCTGTCGTCCGAGACGCGGCCCACGCCGTCCTGCTTCCTCGTGGTCTGGGCGCCATCTTTGGACCTCGCTGGACGGTCCGGTCTGGTCGAACGGTCTTGTGACTGCCTCCGGCCCTCCTTCCGTTTTCTGCATGCCCTGGCGATGTGCCCCCGACGGCCGCAGGTGTAACACTCGGCCTTTCTGAATGGGCACCTCGCGCGCTCATGGGCCGCTCCGCAACCATCGCAGCGGCGCCCACCTTTTCGGACCTTCTGGACCTCCTCGCCGTCGCTGCCTTCCGTAGACGACTTTGAGGCCCGTCGAGTTGCGTGCACCGACTGTCCGGACTTCCCGTGCACCGAATTTTCCGCCTTGCCGGCTCTAGGACGCCACTCACGCCACTGGTGCATCTCGTCCACTCCAGCATTCGTGGACTCCGCGGCTTCCGCGGCCTCTACGACCTCCGCCAGCGTGGGTGGCGGCTCCTTGTTCATCAAGCTGCGCTGCACCTCCTTGTCCTTCAGGCCACACAGCACGCCGTCCCTGAGGGCCATCTCTAGGTTGTCCCATCTACAGGGGCCGGCGGCTATCCTCATGGCGGTCACGAATGCCTCAACCGACTCGTCCGGCGCTTGGACTCGCCTCCAAAACGCGCTCCGAGCGGGAAACATTGCCCTCGAGGGTCGGAAGCGCTCTCGCAGCAGCTTCATGATGTCGTCTGCCTTAAATTCGCTCACCTTCTTCGGAGCGATGATGCCCACCAGCGTCCGCTTGGTTTCTAACCCAAGCATTCTGGTGAGGATGGCCCTCTTCCTCTCCTCGTCGTCTTCTTTGACTTTGAGTTCCACCAGTGCCGCCTGGAAGTCCATCTCAAACAGCTCCCAGTCTTGCGGTTTGGTGATGTTGAACCCGCTCTGTGCCCTGGCTGTTCCTTGGGGATCCATTATCCCACCTTCGTCGCCAATTTGGTGTATGAAAACCAAGACACAGGACACAGCCTCGGGCTGGGTTAACTCAGGTTTATTGCATCGTGGACAGAGGGAACATGCGGTAATGGCGGATCGATAGCTCTTTATATACTGTAGAAATACATTTGAACGTGGTTGCATGGTAGCCCATTGGCTACTGTCCGCGTGACGTCATTGCTGGTCACGCCCTTCTTGTCCAGGTGTAGGTGTGGCGGGAAAGCTTCCCGCGCTGTTGCCATTGATGAGTTTGGACCAAGAGAGCTTGGACGCTCGCTGCTGCCAGCTGGTGGTCATTAGCTCGCGTCCTATTACAGGGTTCATATGATACAGGTGAAGGTTACATTGTTGCTATAGGCAAGGTTACATTTGGTTCAGATACATTGTAATCCATGTGGAAGATAACCCATTAGAACACAACAGGTATCAAGCTCCAGAACTTCTGCTAGAGGGTTGCTATGAAATGTGAGCCATTAAAGTTCTTTCCCTAAGCATGCTCAACTGCATATAATTGGGAGAGAACTATTTATTCTGTAGAGACTTCTGATTGTCTTGTGATGGGGGGTGGGGTGGGACTCAGAAAGAAAAAAGTGAAGTCAAACCACAAAGCAGATGTTTGGCCTACAGCCTAGTTTCCCCCTGCTTTGCAGATCTGATTGCAGAAAATGTGGTTTTGCAGAAAATGACATCCTTTGCCTGGAAAAACTCTTTCCCTCTAGACTGACTCATAATACAACTGTCAAATATACCAAATGAGGATAGATTGGAAGATATAGGGCATGTACTAGAATGTACTAGATAGAAGATACGAAGAATTTACTTTTGCAACAATGCCCTTTTCTGTCCCTTCACTAGTGATGAATTCTGTTGCCACCCAGGCCTAGACTGGAAAGTTGGTCATATGCCTAACAAATCCAGGGCACCCCAATGGGGATGGCTGATGTCAGCCACCTCCCCTTTTGGCAATGTTGTGCCATGGGCATGAGTCATCATCAAGTGACTTTGCTGTGGCTTGAATACACACACACACACACACACACACACACACACACACACACACACACACACACACACACACACACACACACACACACACACACACACACAGAGTTGCAGCAGAGATTCAAAGTACAGTAATGGAGTAACAAGTAATAAGGTTACTTGTTGAAGCTACTTTTCTGAATTCTTCTTCCGTGACTAGGCCAGATGTGAAACTGCAAAAATGAAAGCAACCTTTGGTGAGTTCATTCTGCAGTTCCTTTTGCCTGACCTAGTGTGAGAAAGATTAGCCGGCAACGCAAGGTGGCCATTTCCAGGGTACGCCGATTGTGGTTCAAAAACACCACAATCTTTGAGGAGGCTCTTTCTGTGTACCCCACTTTTCTGAATAACAAGGATGTAGCAAAGTAACATTGAAGACCATATCTAGAGGTAGTTTGATGGCAAATTTTCAAGTTTTATGCCATTTCACCTTCATCTTAAAACTGAAGGGATCCTACAGATCACCAACTCCTGCCCCTGTCAAGGGCACAGTGAGGAATCAAACACCCAACCCCTGACTTGGCAGACAGATACCGGTACCTAATCCACTTTTCCTATCAATTCTAAAAAATCTTTTTTAAAGTACCAGAAAGTAAATTTTAGAAAAAGTACTTCCTTGGTTCTAAGAGTTGTTTTTTATTCAAAAGAATACAACAAATTATTTTATTGACCTCATAACAAGTAACAGCAAAGGACTACTCATCAAATATTACAAAGTTTAATTGTCGGAAACTGCTTTTAGGAACTAACGTTTCAAGCTCTGAGTCACCCCAGTCATCTGTTCTAAGCATGGCTTTGCCTTTGTGCTCTGCAAGAAAAGTAAAGAAAATTAGGTTTTGGTTGCATTTCAATCTTGATTGATACTGAGACTTAGGGTTATTTTCCCTTGCAGAAGATTTTGTCTGGGGTTTCCTTTCCATTAATAAAATTGTGTATGGCTTTATACTAACTTTTAATGTATGCCTCTTCATATGAACTCGCCCTCCCCCCCAACTAACAAAGCATATCTGTGCATATTTTTCTATTGTACACATTTTGGTCCATTGTCAATTAAAAATGTACTGGTGTTTTACTGCAGATTTTATTTCTCTCGATTGCACCTCCATCCTCACAAAACTGCAGTAAAATATGCCCTTTTGTTTTACAGCAAATCTCATGAGGCATGAAATGAGTACATTCACAATGCATTTGGAAGCCAGTGAAATTTGTTGTTTATTCTTGCTCTTCTTCCAACATACTTGCAGAGTCACACTGGCTGAGAAGTTCCACTGGTTAGTTTTCCCACTGTGGCACTGATCCAGAGACTTTTCACACAGCTTTCATGCTTCTCATTTGTAGGCAGACACAGCAGCACCCACCCAAATTTCCAGGCTGTCAACTCTTTGAATGGAAGGAGTGAAAAAAAAGTGGCTGAATTCTATATGCGCACAGTGTTCCATATTGTAAAATGTGACAAAACTGTCCTTCTGTCTGGCAAAGAAGATTTCACACATATACTCGGTAGACATCGAGCACAAACTCAGTCAGTGAAGGTCAGCATGTAGAGTGTTGCTCATTTGTCATTTTCAGCAATAACCACTGAGCCTTATCATATTTTAAAATACAGTACAGTACTTTTCATTCTCTAGTGAAGATTCCCTGTGCCCGGTTGGGCATCAGTGGTCTCTGGCAGAGGTTAAACCAGCGAGCAAACTCCTGGCCTCTGGCCCTTGTCAGGGCATAAGGGGGGTGAATTAATGATAGGGATTAATTTGGCTGCTTCCAGCCTGACCGACGACTCTGCTGAATAAGCATCTCGCAGACCTCAGTTACCTATTAGAGTAATCACTCATCTCCTGGCCAAGGAAATCCCCGGCGCAAATAGTGACCATATTTACCCAGCCTCTAAGCCCAAAACAATAGGGCTTCCTCTGTCAATGTTTGCCCGCACTAATTAACTTCCCTTTGAGAGGTTCCCCAATTAACCTGAGTAAATAGGTGATGTGATTGACTTTCGGGTGATGGTTTTTTCTACCTGCCTTCTGATCTATAAAAGGTGTATGTATTTTCCCAATAAAGCACTGATCTGATCTCGCTCCTGTTGCCTCGTGTTGTCATTGATCAGTCTCCTCCGGGACCTAAGGCCACCCCAGTGGCCACGATTCCAACAGCTGGTGACCCCGACGTGATTCTACTCGTGAGTAAGAGACCCCGGAGAGGTCTACTCGTGAGTAGCGATCCA
Source organism: Bradypodion ventrale (assembly GCA_035047345.1). Lineage (NCBI taxonomy): Eukaryota > Metazoa > Chordata > Lepidosauria > Squamata > Chamaeleonidae > Bradypodion > Bradypodion ventrale. The sequence continues at coordinate 220,251,702 of JAWDJE010000005.1, read as the reverse complement.
CGCGGTCCGGTTCTGCGCTTGAACCGCGACCCGTCATCCAGGAGGACAGCGCGGCGCTCCGGCCGGCAGCCAGCCGATCGGAGAAGTGGCCCGCGGCGAGGCATTCCAGAGAGACATTCCTACAGCTGGCTCCCAGCTTTCGAGGAGGTTTGCCATAGAGGGAAACGCGTTCCGCTCAGGGCAGCTGTGAGCCCCTGACATCGCAGAGGCCGTCGAAGGGCCCGTGGCAGAAGGTCCACGCTCCAAGGTCTACCCCAGACACCCGACGCCCGAACCTGTTGCCTGCAAAGACGCGTCGACTCGTCCCGAGGAGGAATCTTCTGGAGACCCAATCGCAGGTAATATGGGGACTTGTTCTCATAGACCAAGTCCGTCCGCTAGCCAAAGAACTCGTGAGGAAGAGTTCAGAATCCTGGCCAGGGTATTTAAATTACGCTTTCACAGCAGGGAATTAGCGAGACTTTTGGCGTATCTCAGGGAACACTGCCTACTTTACCCAGAAGTAGGTACGTTAACCCTGCAGCTCTGGGATCAGATAGGAGACTGCATTCAGCAACCCCCGAAAGCTCCAGGAGGGATAGTTCGTACTTGGAGAAAGTGTAGGAAGCTCTTAGCAGAGATCGAGCCAGTCCGGGTAGAGGCCAAAGAACCCCCGTTAGTCGAGCCATCAGGCAAGCCAGTCGAACCGACTGCGCCCACGGCACTCTATCCGTCAATTAGCTATCGGCAGAGTAGCGTAGGGAGCCTTCCCGCGGTGACAGCTGCAGACGTCACCGAAGGAACGCAAGGAATGAGAAGCGCAGGCGCTTCTCTGACAGCTCCGGGTTCCCTAGTCGTGAAGAGTGCCCTTCAGCGCACAGCTGAGATAGAACTCAAGAAGGGGGAATTGTCAGTTGAACAGCTAGCTGAACTTAGACAGATTTGTCCAATCCGCATGGAGATGGACGCGCTCACGGGCGCACAGCAGATAGTACACTCCCCAGTCCCGTACAAGCTTCTCATGGCTTTACGGAAAGCAATATCAGAAACAGGGCTCCAAAGTCGTTTTACTAGGGGCACGCTTCAGCAAGTGTGCGAAACCACCATGTGGATTCCTCATGACTGGAAAGCCGTCATGAGGATGATGCTAACCCCTAGCCAGTACATGATCTGGGACAGCGAGTTTCGGCTCGAAGCTGCCAGGATGGGAGGCGCGGTAATTCCTGACCAGCTGTATGGTTCAGGTGCCTTTGAGCCCATCAACGCTCAAATCAACTTGCCTCTCGCCACTCTAGAAATGTCAGCCGAAGCTGACTATAGGGCATACTTCAAGGTCCCAGCGTCTGGCAAAGCGGCCAAAAATTACACCGCTATTAAGCAGGGAGCCCAGGAGCCCTACATGGACTTCATCAATCGCCTGGAGGAAGCAATTAGCAGGCAGATTGATAATGAGCAAGCCCAACAAGAGCTCATGATTAAGCTAGCAAAGGACAACGCCAACTTGGACTGCCGTAAAATCTTGCAGTCCCTGGGCAATCGCCCTGACTTGACCTTAACGGACATGATCCGAGCATGCTCCGACGTTGGCACAGACTCCTACAAGATGGGTCTGCTAGCGGCAGCGGTGCAGGGGGGGAAAAGACATCAGGGCAATGGCAAGATCAAGGGAGCATGCCACACTTGTGGCAAGGTCGGACACTTCGCTAGGGAGTGCCGATCCAAGGGAGGCGGACAAAAGTCCGGTCGTCCCAAGGCTCCGAACACCCCCTGCCCGAAGTGCAAGAAAGGCTATCATTGGGCCAGGTATTGTCCGAGTTCGGGAAACCGGAATCCGGGCACGTCTCTGGCCCCAGTCCAAACAGAGGCTTCCTTCACCCAGATCCAGAACTCCCCAGAACTAGACTAGGTTTCAGGCACACTCCAGGCACTGCGAGGGCGCAGGCCAGCCCCAAGGGTAGCACAGGGCTAGAATTGGCTTGCCAGGCGGACGTTACATGCGATCTGCTGGGCACAGTCTATCTAGTCAACTCTCAGTATATGGGACCCCTACCCAAAGGCTTTATAGGTTTAGTTTTGACCCGTAGTGTAGCTGGAGCACGTGGAATTTTTATAATTCCAGGAGTCATTGACTCGAATTTTTCAGGCGTTCTCCAGGTCCAGCTTTGGACACACCTGCCCCAAACAATCCACAAGGGAGACACCCTAGCGCAACTGATCATGGTTCCTTGTCACTCGCCAGCAGGCAGCCAGAGAAGGCTCAGTGACAGCTCAGAGTCCGGTTCAGCAGACCACTCGAGCGTGAGTGAGGCAGTGCAGGGATACCAGGTCTTGGCGACAGTGGAGACCAACATTGAGTGGAAGCAGCGCCCCGTTATCAAGGTATTTTTGAACAAAAGAGTGTTCTCAGGGTTACTCGATACCAGAGCGGATGTGACCGTGATAAGCAGAAGCCAGTGGCCGAGGGAGTGGGCCATTGAGCCGGTCTCCGATGTGTGGGGGGTAGGCGGAGTTCAGGAAGTGTTTAGAAGCCGAGAGTGGGTAGAAGTCACAATCCCAAGGGCTGACGGCACGGCGGTGATTCGGCCGCACATTCTTGACGTGCACGTCAATCTTTGGGGGCGAGACATTCTACAGCAGTACGGTGCCACCCTTACCTTCGGGTAATGGCGTTGCCACTTAAATGGCTCACCGATACTCCGGTCTGGGTAGAACAATGGCCGGTAGTGGGAGAGAAGTTAGTTGCCCTCAAGCAGCTAGTTAAAGAACAGCTAGACGCAGGACACATAGAACAGTCCACAAGTCCTTGGAATTCGCCAATTTTTGTTATTAAGAAGAAGTCGGGGAAGTGGCGACTCCTCCACGATCTCAGAGAGATCAATAAATGCATTCAGCCAATGGGTCCGCTTCAATGCGGCATCCCGAATCCTAACATGATTCCCGAGGGGTGGGAGATTCTAGTCGTAGATCTCAAGGATTGCTTTTATACAATCCCCTTAGACCCCAGGGACCGGGAAAGGTTCGCCTTTACAGTGCCGGTTGTGAACCACAGTGAGCCCACGCAGCGTTGCGCGTGGAAATATTTGTCACAGGGCATGCTCAATTCGCCCACTTTGTGCCAAATATATGTTCACGACGCACTGGCAAAGTTCCGAAGCCTTTACCCTAAAGCTATTGTTTGTCACTTCATGGATGATATCTTAGTAGCGTTGCCGCAACTTGGCAGCGAAGTGTTTTCAGATCTCCAGGCCAGCCTGGGGGACAAAGGTTTACTCATTGCCCCGGAAAAGGTGCAGAGAACCGAGCCCTTCTCATACTTGGGCCATCGGCTTCTCCGTTCCTTTGCAGCACCGGTTTTGCCTCAGATAAATTTACAGGATTCAGTCACCCTGGTAGAATTACAGCAGGTTTTAGGGAACATCAATTGGGCCAGACCGTATTTCCGACTGGATACGGATCTTCTGAAACCGCTCTTCTCGCTGCTAACCTTAGGTAAGCAGCCGGCAGACCGGATAAAAATTTCTCGAGACGCGCGCTTGGCGCTCGAGAAAGTGAACCAAGTTCTCAGCCAGAGGTGGGTGGATAGAATCGCCCAGGGGCCATATGCCCCGATCCTGAATTTGTACATCGTACGGTCGGGATCCATGTTCACTGGGGCGCTAGGAGTAGACTCAGAGAAGGGAGCGAAAATTGTGGAGTGGGTGTACTTGCCTAACACTTCTTCACGGAACATCGTTCCGCCCCAGGAGCTAGTCTCCGCGGTGGTTTACCGCGGAAGGCTGAGAGCTAGGGACATTTCTGGGCACGATTTAGCTAAGATCATAGTCCCGTTCGCCAAGGAACAAATTCATCAGTTAATGCAGCTAGGCGACTCACTTCCGATAGCTTTGGAAGGTTTCACTGGAAGTTTAGCGTACCACTTGCCCAAAGACCCCAGACTTGTCTCACTCCAGACAGGAACAGTCAGCTTGTTCGAATTGCTTTCGCTGGTCCCGCTTCAGGGGGCCAAGACAGTTTTTACTGATGGAGGTCGCACGTATGGTGTCTTGACCTGGCAGGAGGGCGAAGCTTGGTGCACGCTGTTAACTCTTCCACAGAAGTCCGCGCAGCGGGCAGAGTTGGCAGCCGTGAACCTTGCCTTGCGCACCTTCGCCCAGGAACGTTTAAATATCATCACTGACAGCCTGTATGTTAGGAATTTACTCCACAGTCTGCCGGGAGCTTACATTACTCCCGCGATAGACAAGAACTTGCTTGGTCTGTTTCTCACTGCTCAATTTCATTTGCGAAACCGCACGGAGCCGCTCTATATTGCCCACATCCGAAGTCATCAAGACCTACCGGGTCCGATTTCCGTGGGCAATAGCAGAGCGGCCGCGGCCGAAAAGGAGATTCAGCAACGTTCAGTTTTGGGAGTTTTTACTACTCCAATCCAAAGTCATGCCTTCTTTCACCAGAATGCCAAAGCTCTCGCAAGACAGTTCAATCTGCCACTTTCTCAAGCCCAAGGCATAGTCCGCTCTTGCCAGCATTGTGCAGGGGCACCGGGGGGGGCCCTCGTGGGGGGTTAACCCACGGGGGACAGAAGCTAATCAGGTGTGGCAGATGGATGTCACGCATGTGCCGCAGTTTGGCAGATGGCAGTACATGCACGTCTGCATTGACACTTTTTCTCAGTTCGTTTGGGCAACGGCGCAGAAAGGGGAGACTGCCTCCCACGTGGAGCAGCACCTACTTTCCTGCATTGCGGCTATGGGCAAGCCGCAGTACGTGAAAACGGATAACGCCCCTTCCTACTGCTCTAGGCAGTTGGCCGCTTTCATGGCCACATGGGACATCAAGCATACATTTGGCATTCCCTACAATCCGCAAGGGCAAGCGATTGTAGAGCGGGTCAATCGGATGCTAAAGTCCTATATTGACAAACAAACAGAAAGGGGGGAGCCACCAGCCCTCCCCAAATCACAGGGACAGGCACAGCTTTGTCTGAATAAGGTATTGTTCATATACAATCACCTTAATGTTTTTTCGGATTGTACGCCGCAGGAGAAGCACTTCCGCCGTTCGGAAGCTCTCCCGCGACCTATGGTCCGGTACCGAGTGCCACCAGACCCTTCTTGGAGGGGCCCGGTGCCGCTCATAACCTGGGGAAGAGGGTATGCTGCAGTTATGTCTCCTACAGGTGTCGTTTGGATCCCGGCTCGGTGCGTCAAGCCTCATTTGGAACCTCATGGCGTGGACCCAGACCGACCCGAGTCCGATCCCGGAGATGGAGGACCTCACTCTGACCGAGGAGACCTACTGGGAGAAGCGGCGGCTGCGGACCCAAGCACAGAGGATAACCTGGGGGATGGTCAAGACCCTTTGCAGTGAGGCCCAGGACGCCCTCCGACGCGAGGAGAAGGAGCCAACACCGGAGAACTTCGTTGCAGCAGTCTTTGCCCAGATTAATGTCAATTCTGCGATCTTCACCATCATCCTGGCCCTCTCCCTGCTTTTAGGGGGAGGCGTTCAGGCCGCTTCACTGGAGGCCAGCGATTTAATGCCAGGCGGAGACCTCTCTGCCCGCATGCAGTACAACATTTGGGAAAGGTTGGCTACCCTTGTCAACCAGTCCGATTTTTGCCTCAGGCAGGACGTCGGCTCTGCCTCAATCCTCAGCACCTGCCTTGTCCCGGTGTGCCACTCTCCAGGCGCACACCCCCGGGACGGGGACTGGCTGGTGAGGCGACTCTTCAGCCCATACATCCCATCAGCTTCCTCGGAGTATGCTCGTTGGGAGATGCAGCTGACCATGACTTTGCCGGCTGATGCAGCCACTCTTCACACCCCTCTAGTGGCGGTCAGCCCGAACTCTACCTGTGGCCGAATACACGGTTGCTCTGGACCTGGCCGAACCCGGCGCCGCTGCCTCGATGTAGGCAGCGGCAATTGGACTTGCAATAACCCAGTGTCACTTGGCTCAAAGTATGCACATATCACCCTACCATCTGGATGGTTCTTTACGTGTAACCAGTATACGTTTAACTACATTCCTGCTAATATTACAGACTCTATATGTTGTATCAGTCGTTTGACACTGTTGCTCCCCACTAAGGATATGATTGCCCCACGCGCTGATGTTCCCAATGTTTCTAATGTCTCTAATGTTCCCTCACTCATACGGCACACTCGCACCACCCTGTTAGACAGCTCATGTGAAAGCAGCTTTAGGGTAATGAGACCTGCCGAATATCTCTCCTTGGCAGTCAGCATCTTTGGCGTGCCAGGCTTGGCAGTCGGCAACGCGAAGAGGATTGGTCGCTTGGCTTGTGGTCTAGCAAAGGCCATCAACCATACCTCCTCAGCGATAGCGCTCCTCAATCAGGAGCAGGCGGAACTTCGCCATGCCATCCTCGATAATCGAGCGGCTATCGACTACCTCCTATTGTTGCACCACTTGGGCTGCGAATCTTTTCACGGTATGTGCTGCTTCAATCTTACGGACAACTCTCGTAAGATTCAAAGCCAGCTCACAGATCTCCACACCATAGTCGCAGGCATCACAGAGGGCTCTGCATGGGGGGCTTGGTGGAGTTCTCTGTGGAAATGGATGTGGTCGTGGATTCCATGGGGGTGGCTTCAAACGGTAATCAAGGTGGTGGTGGGGGTAGTCATACTAGGCATTGCAGTTTGCTGTTTTGCTCAATGTATTCCCTCACTGATCTCGAAGTGCCGCCACAGAAGGAAACCCCGTGACGTCATTCCCGATCAACAGCTGATGCCGCTCCTGCGCAGAGTCGCCAGTCAGGCTCTTAATATAAAAAAGTAAGGGGAGGTGAAGATTCCCCGTGCCCGGTTGGGCATCAGTGGTCTCTGGCAGAGGTTAAACCAGCGAGCAAACTCCTGGCCTCTGGCCCTTGTCAGGGCATAAGGGGGGTGAATTAATGATAGGGATTAATTCGGCTGCTTCCAGCCTGACCGACGACTCTGCCGAATAAGCATCTCGCAGACCTCAGTTACCTATTAGAGTAATCACTCATCTCCTGGCCAAGGAAAACCCCGGTGCAAATAGTGACCATATTTACCCAGCCTCTAAGCCCAAAACAATAGGGCTTCCTCTGTCAATGTTTGCCCGCACTAATTAACTTCCCTTTGAGAGGTTCCCCAATTAACCTGAGTAAATAGGTGATGTGATTGACTTTTGGGTGATGGTTTTTTCTACCTGCCTTCTGATCTATAAAAGGTGTATGTATTTTCCCAATAAAGCACTGATCTGATCTCGCTCCTGTTGCCTCGTGTTGTCATTGATCAGTCTCCTCCGGGACCTAAGGCCACCCCAGTGGCCACGATTCCAACACTCTAGATCAGGGGTTCGCAATGTTTTCAAGCCAGGGGGTGGGCCACGCTCTCTCAGTCAGCTTCAAGGGCTGGACAGCCATTTTGCCCTGCCTGCATGATGGGGGTGGCCATTTTGTCTCGACAGCTTCAAATGGGGTGGCCATTTTGTTTCTCAAATGCCCTTAGAGGGGTGGGGGGCCACATGAAATGGTGCTATGGGCCGGATCTGGTCCGCAAGCCTTAGGTTGGGAACTCCTGCTCTAGATATTTGAGGAGTAAGACTGCTGCTTTCTACTGAATTTGTGCTTATCATGACAACTGTACCTAGAGGGCCATACGCTGCTACTTGTTAGATAGGAAAGGTAAAGGTTTCCCTTGCTCAAAAGCTAGTCGTATCTGACTCTAGGGTGCAGTGCTCATCTCTGTTTTAAAGCGAAGAGCCAGCATTATCTGCGTCTGCAGACGTTTCCGTGGTCATGTGGCAGGCATGACTAGACACTGGAGCACACGGAACGCTGTTACCTTCCCCCCAAAGTGGTCCCTATTTATCTACTTGCAATTTCTTGCTTTTGAACTGCTAGGTTGGCAGGAACTAGGACAAAGACGGGAGCTCATTCCATCCTGCAGTACTCGGGAATTGAACTGCTGACCTTCCGCCTCCCAGTCAGTGTCTTAGCCAATTGAGCCACTGCAGTCCTTTCATTAGATGGGAAACAAGAGACCATTTTACTAGCATATACTATACTACATTTTGACAGCATAATAAAAAGGAGAGATATCACCCTGCCAACAAAAGTCCGCATAGTTAAAGTACTGTAATAGTCTTCCCAGTAGTAATGTATGGCTGTGAGAACTGGACCATAAGGAAGGCTGAGCACAGAAGAATAGACTCTTTATAACTGTGGTGCTCCGTGTTCCGTGCGCTCCGGTATCTAGTCATGCCTGCCACATGACCACGGAAACGTCTGCAGAAGCAGACAGCGCTGGCTCTTTGGCTAGAAACAGAGATGAGCATTGCACCCTTTTAGTGTCTTGCACGGAAGACAAAGAAGGAGCCGCAGTGAGGGCTAAAACATAGGTTTATTTCATGATGGTCAAGATGAACATGTGGTAATGGCGGAGGTACAGCTCATTTTATACTGCAGTAATACATTTGAAAAGGGTTGCATGGTAGCTCATTGGCTGCTACCTGCGTGACGTCATTCAGAGTCACGCCCATCTTCTTCCAGGTGATCCTTGCGCAGGAAGGTTCCCGCGGCTGCCAGTGATTGGGGAATTTGAACCATGTGAGCTGAACGCTCGCAGCTGTCCCCTATGGGTAGCTAGCTCACATTCCTTTAACAGCTGGGTTACATTGTAATCATTGTCAGGTTACATTAATACATTCTTAAAGTAATACTGTTACATACACAACACCCTAGAGTCGGATACGACTGGCTTTCGAACAAGGGGAACCTTTACCTTTACCTTTTACCTAACTGTGGTGCTAGAGAAGACTCTTGAGAGTCCCCTGGGCTGCAAGGAGATCAAATCAACCCTGACTGCTCCTTGGAAGGACAAATACTGAAGTTCATGTACCTTGGCCACTAAATGAGGACTCACTGGAGAAGGCTCTGATGCTGGGAAAGATCAAAGGCAAAAGAAGGGGGTGGCAGAGGATGAAATTGCTAGAGAATGGCAGATGACAGAGGAGCCGGGTGTGTTGTGGTCCATGGGGATGCAAAGAGTTGGACTCGACTGTGTGACTGAACAACAACACTACATTTTGAAAAGCTCATCCTAAAACATTCGCAGGGATTGAAAGTTGTTATCATTAGAGGATTAAGCATAGTAACTATACCATTATCCCAGATGGGTGTTGTAGCATGGAATTAGGGTGCAGAGCATAGCAGTTATTCCAGGAAAATCAATCTGAAGGCTGTGGGTGAGCGTGCTTAGACCCTATATCCAGTGGTGGGCATCAGCAGGTTCATACCAGTTCGCCAGAACTGGTAGCAGAAATTCTGGCTGGCCCCACCCACCCAAGTTTTGAATTAAAGTGCCTGTAGTCCTAATTCAGGTGCAACGCAAGGCTCCCCCCTGGCCATGCCCACCTTACCACACCCACAGTGGGGTAGCAAAACATTTTGGAGCCCACCACTGCCTAAATCTGTGGCATGAGAGTGAAATCCCACTGGTGACTTCAGAAACCAGAGCCAAACATGTATCCTAAGCAGTTGTTTAGTGAATTTTTTAGAAGTGCAGTCACTTGCTAAGATCACTTATCAGAGAATAAACAAAACATGCCTGCACAGACTAACACGGATACCATTTCAAAAATGTTATCAGACAAAGAATCAAAGTTATATTGTGTGCTTCACTTCAGAAAATAGACGGACCTCTGAGAGTGTCTGAAGAAGTGGGCTTGATCCACAAAAACTCAAATTAGAATGCAGCAGTTAAACTTAGATGCCATAACATTTCTTTCTTTTTTTTCTTCCTTCCTTCCTTCCTTCTTTCTTTCTCTCTCTCGATTTGTTTGGTGTCTTGTCTGATATGTAAGGTAAAGGTTTCCCTTGCTAGAAAGCCAGCAGTATCCGACTCTAGGGTTCAGTGCTCATCTCTGTTTCAAAGCCGAAGAGCCAGCGCTGTCTGCTTCTGCAGACGTTTCCGCGGTCATGTGGCAGGCATGACTAGACACCAGAGCGCACAGAACGCTGTTACCTTCCCACCGAAGTGGTCCCTATTTATCTACTTGCAATTTTTTGCTTTCGAACTGCTAGGTTGGCAGGAGTTGGGACAAAGACAGGAGCTCATTCCGTCCTGCAGTAGTCGGGAATCGAACTGCTGACCTTCTGCCTCCCAGTCAGCGTCTTAGCCACTTGAGTCACTGGAGTCCCCTGTCTGATATGCCCGAGGTCTAAAAAGCAACCTTCATCTGCAGAGGGACAGAATAGGCATTGATTCTACATCCATAGAGAAGTAACTTGATCTCATCAAACTGAATTCTTCCAGTCTGCTATTTCCATCATGGGATTAAGGTTTGACCTGCTATGATAAACTTAAGATTTATTTTTATTTTTTTGCAGAGTTGCTCCCTCATGTGATGAAAGACTACTGTTTGTCACAACATTTGATTGCCTTTGCTTTTGTGTCTTGATTTAGCTGCATATGTTTTATGACTGGCCCTTGCATGTTTCAGGGAAACAAGGACTAGAGCTCCAGGAACAGGCAGGAGGCATTAAACTGGGGCTGCATGAGCCTTTGAGGAGTCCAACTGTATAAACACCTGATACTAGATATTATTTTATGTCCATCATTGGTTTCTAGCAGGGATTTACAGCTGCAAAAACTTTCCCAATTACTGGGATTTGTAGTCCCCAAAAGCAAATTTCTACAGAACATAAGAACATAAGAACAGCCTTGCTGGAACAGGCCACAGCCCATCCAGTCCAGCATTCTGTCTCACACAGTGGCTCACCATTTCCTTCAGGGTATTCCCAAGCAGATGCCTTCACCTGCTTAGGATTCCCTGGAAATGGCATTGAGAGATATCCTGCCTATCTCTCCAACCCAGAGGTTGTCCTTAGGTAGCCATAATTATAGCCATTGATAGCCTTGTCCTCCATGAACTTGTCTAATCCTTTCTTAAAGCTGTCAAGACTGACAGCTGTCACCACTTCTTCTGGCAGGGAGTTCCATAGACCAGTAATCCTCTGGGTGAAAAAGTACTTTCTCTTATTTGTTTGAGAACTAGTACCCAAAAGTTTCATGGAGTTTCATGGACAGAAAAATGTCCAGAACTCAAAAATTATGCTTTTCAAAAAAACTGGAGTGCAACATGCATTGTCCAAGGCAGAATGAACAATAGCCATGTTGCCTAGGGCTTCTGAAGACCAAAAATCCCCTAATGCAGTGAGGGTGAACCTTTTAGAGACCAAGTGCCCAAACAGAGGGGTGGAGTTAACTCTGTGCTGGGGGATGAAGGAACCGCTCCCATTGGGCTGCTGGGCAGAGGGACGGGGTGAACACTATACTGGGGCGATGACACACATGTCCACAGAGAGGGCTGTGAGTGCCACCTCTGGCATGTGTGCCATAGGTTCACCACCACTGCCCTAATGTTTCCAAGTTTGGGGCATATTATACATTGTATTATTTGTTAAAGGTAAAGGTCTCCTTTGCTCAAAATCTGCAGATGTTTTTGTGGTCATGTGACAGGCATGACTAGACACCAAAGAGCACAGAGCACTGTTACCTTTCCCACTGAAGTAGTACCTATTTATCTACTTTCATTTTTTTTTTTTGCTTTTGAACTTCTAGGTGGGACAGACAGCAGGAGCTCACTTCGCCACACAGCACTCGGGTCTCGAACCCCCGACCTGTCAAGTTCAGCATCTTAACCACTAAAACACTGCAGTTCCTGTACTACTTGTTAGACTCCCTCTGTGCTGGCTAATCTTTCTCACACTAGGTCAGGCAAAAGGAACTGTGGAGTGAATCCATTTTGGCACTTTCATGTCCGGCCTCGACATGGAGGAAGAGGAGGAGGAAGAAGTTGATCGATTTCCGAAAAACATCCAGATTCTCCCTGGCTGCCTTCTAAAAGGGCCATTTATTCAAACATCTCTGCGTCTCTTTGGCTCAGACCCGCCTGACTGTTTTAGACCTTGTCACAATAAAGGGGCCCAAAGATTGTGCCTGCCAACGGCCATGTTTAAATTTTTAAACAACTCTCAGACAATAAACCCCTCTCATTGTAAAACTATTTTCCACTGCCTTCGTCAGGCCACAAGGAGCTAGATGTTCCCCTTCATCAGCAACTTGGATGCATAGCCAAGACAGAGAGTTTTGAATCCAGGCCAGCACATCAACCCTCCCCACCCCTAGAAGAAGGGAAAAAACTGTCTTGAAAATCCAGCCTCCCTCTCCCAAGGCTGCTTGTTGGTTGGTTGGAGCATCTTGCCCCACCTCAGGCTGCTGGGCTACATAAAGCCATGGGAGTGACATCTTTGTTCCTCCACAACATCTATCTGCATTCTGCAAAGACCTCTTTCAGTCATATAGCTGCACAAAGGAACTGCCTTTCAAGAATATCAGCATCATGTCTGTGAGTTTCTGGGGAAGGGCAGCAGATGCTCGGCTTGGGTCCAAATGCTCACAAATGACAAGAGGGTGCCTGCCTCCCTCCTTCCCTCAGCGCTAGAAATAGCGGATGTCTAAGAAGCAAAAAAAAGGAATGGGCTTTGAGATGAGAAGTTGCTCTGTTTGAAAGTACTGTACATAGTTTAAAGTTGCATCGAACGTTCAGTAGAATAGTCAGTTTTTGTCAGCTGCAAAGTTAGATAGATGGTGCGGTTCTCTTGTGTTCGGAGTGAGGGCAGGTTGAGCATGTTGAGGGGAAAACTGCAGTGCAAAATGCACTCTATTATTGCCTCTTCTCCTGAGAAGAATGCGTTATTTTGGGGAGAAGATTCTGCTTAAGATTTTTTCCCCCAGGTATTGTATATGGACTTTTATCCATACTATGGAAATGTTCCTTTTTGGGACTACATATCCCAGAGTTCTGGGAATTTCCTCACTGTAAGTTTGTCCAAGTGGCTCAAGTGGTTAAGGCGCTGAACTTGACGACTGGATGGTTGGCAGGTCAGCAGTTCAAGACCCAAGTGCTGTGTGACAGAATGATCTCCCGTCACTGTCCCCAGCTCCTGCCAACCTAGCAGTTCAAAAGCAAGTAATTGCAATTCGATAAATAGGTACCACTTCTGCGGGAAGGTAAACAGCGTTCATGCACTCCGGTGTCGAGGCATGCCTGCCATATGTCCACGGAAACATCTGCAGAGGCAGACAGCGCTGGTTCTTTGGCTGTAAACAGAAATGAACACTGAACCCTAGAGTTGGATACGACTGGCTTTTGAGCAAGGGTAACTTTACCTTTACTTTTATTGTTCAGTTGCACAGTTGATTCCAACCTTTTGCGATCCCATGGACCAATTCCTGGAGGCAATTAGATCATCCGCCTGGGCTTTGATTTGCTAGTCTTGAAACTTGCTTGCAGCCTGGAGCATCCCTGAATTTGAAGCATCAAGTCTGCTGAATGCTTTGTGGTGACTGGGTGTGGCTCAGTGGTTTTGGCTTAAGTCTTTCCCCTGTTGCTTGGGGGAAGTTAACATTTTCTCTCCTTTATGAGTAGGAAGTTTGGCAACAACTCTTAGCTTTTTAATTATTGTCTTTCGCTCTAATACACACTTTTCCCAAGAAATTGAGCAAGTGGATGCTTTCATGTGCATGGGAAAAATAGATTAATACTTGCTTATTTATTTGTGTTGGGCTGGTGCTGACATGTGTGAATAACCAGAAACGAGGTTGCAGTTGGGGTTTCTACCTGTTATTTTCCATTCTTTTTACAGGTTTGTTAATGTTCTCCTTTAACATCTTAAACCCTACAAGAGAGAAACCTTTGTACCCATTTTCCTGACTGGAAAACCAAGGCCAAGAGTTGCCCTGCTGAGTCACACTGATACAGTTAGGATCAATGCCGCTGCTGTCTGAATCAATTATGTCTTCCATTTAGCCTTAGGGAGAGAACAGCAGGAAATGTTCTCATTGCAGCCGTTGGTCACTGAGATGCTTGGAATTTAAAAATAAATTCATATCTTAGTTAGCACAGTGGGAGAATTAGGCTGAGGCACAAGATCAGGGGTTCCCAACCTAAGGCCTGCAGACCGTATCTGGCCCGCAGCACCATTTCATGTGCCCCACCCCCACCCCTCAAGGCATTTGAGAAACAAAATGGCAGGTTGAGCATGTTGAAGCTGTTGGGACAAAATGGCCATCTCTATCGTGCAGGCTGGGCAAAGAAGTAGCCATCCGGCCCTCGAAGCTGACTGAGATAGCGTGATCAGGGCCCTGGCTTGAAAAGGTTGGGCACCCCTGCTCACGATGATCTAACCTTGGGCCCGCTGGGTCCAATATCTGCTCCTTTCCTGGAGGATGGGAACCAACCCTGGAGGCCCCAAGCTCATTGCCCTGCCCTTTGAGAGCCCAAGGAACAGAGTTACCTTTGGGACTGTAACCCTTGGTTTGAGCCATGTTGGCAGAAGGTTTCTAGGAGTTATAGTCCAAAATGACAAACTCTTAGAAGTTCAGTTTCAGCCCCAGGGTGAATAAATCCTTGAAGGAGGACCAGGTTGGGATGGGAAGCTGGTATGTTAACTTGTCCCTTCATGTGGTAAAGTGAGAACACTCCTTGCTTTCCACAAAATGGCTGCAGGGGAAAAGGAGTGTGGACTGTACTCCCTCCCTTGCTTTCTACAGCAATAAAGATTGGGAGCCGTTCTTTGTTCCCTGGCTTGTGGTTGAGCTATGCAAGGGAAGAAAACATTGCTTTCTCTTCCACCCCATAAACCCCTGCTTTCCTCTCCTCTTCTGTGGGCCCTGAACATGAACTGAAGTGACAACACATAAGTATTTCTTCTTTTAAAAGTCAGAGCCATGCCCACTTGGGCTGCTGGAAAACACATTCAAATGTGTCGGGTTCTGTCTTTCAATTCAAGCCATCACTTCACTCTCAAAGGTTCTCCTATCAGATTACTAAAACTGCTCTCTACTTGAGGCCACACCTTGGTACTCCATGCGCCTCTGGAAATAAACTGCTATTCCCTGGGTCTGTATTTTAACCGCCAGCTCACACACTCTAGAACAGGGATTCCCAGCCTGTGGCTCATGGGACAGATGCGGCCCACAGCACCATTTTGTGTGCCTACCACCACCACCTACACCACACCAGGAAGTGCCATGTGGTGGAGGAAGGACAAAATGGCCATCCGGCCCCCAAAACTGTCTGAGTGAGTGTGACCTGGCCTCTGGCTTAAAAAGTTTGAGAACTCCTGCTCTAGATGATGCTAGCCAACTAAGTGGATACATTGATTTCCATTCCACTTTTTCTCTGAAAAGCTCGATGTGGTGTGCCTTTTCTCATTTAAAATACCCTACGAGGTAGGTTTGGTTACTAGACGGCAACTGTCTCAGTGTTATCCAGTGAGCTTCATAAGTAAATAGGGATTTAATTCAGGATCTTCTCAAGCCTTCTAGATACCTTAGCATACCAGGTTTGTTTGCTTTGAATCCTGAATTGCTCCAACAAGACATTTTATTCGCAGCAAGTCCTTTTAGGAAGAAGTAAATCTTAGTGATTAAGGTACTGAACTTGACGACTGGAAGGTCGGTGGGTCAGCATTTCGAGACCTGAGTGCTGCACAAAGGACTGAGCTCCCGTCTCTGTCCCAGTTCCTGCCAACCTAGCAGTTCGAAAGCAAGAAATTGCAAGTAGAAAAACAGGTACTACTTCAGTAGGAAGGTAACAGCTTTCCGTCCGCTCTGGTGTCTAGTCATGCCTGCCACATCACCATGGATTTGGAAACATCTGCAGATGCAGAAAGCACTGGTTCCTTGGCTGTAAATGGAGATGAGTACCACACCCTAGAGTCAGATATGACTGGCTTTCGCGCAAAGGTGACCTTTACCTAAAAACTCTTTGGTCTTCAGGATGGTTTGGAGCAGTGATGCGCTGCTCCCGGTGCCCACAGGTGTACGGGCACCGGTAGCGGAAATTCCCCTAGGCCACGCCCACCTCCCTACCCCAGGCCATGGTATGGCCAGTAAAGTGGGTGTGGCCCACAGAGTTAGCCACACCCAGGATGGGGGTACTAAAAGTTTTTGCAGTGCATCACTGGTTTGGAGTACAACTCTTACAGTCCTTACAATCGGATTTTCTGATGGGCGTGGTAGCTTAAATTTCTGGAGGGCTAAAGATGCCCCATATTCTTCTTTCAAATAATATTTTGTTTATTTCATCCCTCCAAACTTTATCTCAGAGAACCCCTGAGATTCACACAGTAGGCTCTCACTTTTTACCATACCATACCTGTCAACCGCAGCTCCGCATGCGTAGAAGGCTTCTATGATCCCCTTCTGCACAGAAGCCTTCTACGCATGTGTAGAAGGGTTCCACGCAAGTGTAGAAGGGTTCTACGCATGCGTAAAAGACTTCTACGCATGCGTAGAAGCGAGCCGCGCAGAAGGGATGCGCAGTAACACCTTTCCCCCCGCTGCCAAATTCCGGGGTTTCGGCAGCTCCAGCCGGGAAATGGCGAAAATCGGCGCCGAAAAACGGGAAATCCCAGCCAATCCTGGAAGGTTGACAGGTATGCTTTTTACAGCTCTGACAAAGCAGAATAAACTTATCAAAATGGCTGGGTTTTAGTTGTCTACTGTTATACAGTATTGTCTTTAAATCAGAGGGTAAAAAGAGTGGGATATTTCAGATGCTGCTGGACTGCCTGCCTTATGGAGGACAGGAAAGGTAATGGAAGTTGAATCCAAAAAAAAAAATCTCTGGAAGGCTTCATATTCTCTATCTTATCTTTAATTCTTCTTTTACTCCTTCCAATGTAGGGGAAAATTCAAGGTTATTGATTTGGTACTTCTGGCGGCCTTCAAGGGATACAGAGAAAGAACCTCCTTGAAGATTGTGGTATATTTTTTAACCACAACTGGGTGTACCCTGGCCACCTTGTGCCAGCTAATGTTTCTTACACCAGGTCAGGCAAAGGGAACTGCGAATAAACTCCCCAAAGGTGGTTTCATTTTGGCAGTTTCATATCTGGCCTAGATAGGGAAGAAGAAGAAACTGTTATTTGGTGTTTTTGTAATATTTTTCTTACAAGAACTCTTATATATACTCTAAGATTGCTTTAAACGTTAGCCTGTCTTAGAAATTAAGGAATGAACATACAGGTACGACATGCACAAAGTTCTTGTCGTTTGTTTTCTCTGGTTAATCAAATGGCATCTTTCTATTAGAGCAAGAAAACTATGGCAAACTGCCTCCTTATTGATCTGTAATGTTCATAAGCATCATGTCATCCCTAGTATTGAGCCCCATTTTCATGTCAGAGAAAATGATTTATCCCTGTGCCTTTGAATTGCTTCCTTAGGGACTTGTTTGCACCCACCTGAATGTTGGACCTGGAAAGAGTTTCTCTGTGAAAGGTGATATTCCACCAGGAGCTAAAAAGTAAGATAATCAATCACCTGGCAGAAGGGCTCTTGACCCTCACCTAAGATCATTGTCCCCAATAACCTGATATTCACTTGATATATCTTACACTGAGTTATGATTTCTTTAGAAGCAGAGCTTGAAAATGTTCTTGTTGGTGGTTAAGTCTTAAAATGCAAGCAACATTATAAAAATTAATTTGTTGATTGGTGGTTGTTCGGGTTTTTTAATTGCTAGGAAGACCAGGAATGAATTCAAGTAACCAAACCTCTTGGTTATAACTCAGAAATAACGTTGGCATTTGATGAGTGAAATGACCCATTTCAGCACACCTGTAGAAAATTTCTATGAATTAAGGACAAAACATTGGTGTCTAGTGCAGGGATGCCCAAACTTTTCAGTCCATGGGCCGGTCATGTGGTTAAGCGGGCTGGTCACATGGTTCCTCCCACAGGAAAGGGAAGTAAAATGTCCCTTGCAATCTGTTTTGCAACAGATGAGATAGATTTTAAGCTGCTATTTTCTCTGCTTAAACCAGGGGTGCCCAAAAGACGATCCACCTCCCGACACCAATTCATCCATCCCGCGCCGCCCTCGTCACTTCCAGGAATGATGAGGGCGGCATGGGCTGGATGAATTGGCATCGGGAGGCGGATCCGGCCCGGCCCATGGGCCATAGTTTGGGCACCCCTGGTCTAATGAATACTTTCCAAACTCTGCACTGAAGATTGCTCAGAATTATGTGGAATAACCATTAAATCAATGAATGTCTGTAGCTACACTTTTCATAATGTGTGGATGAGGTTTGGACTAACACAGCTCTAATCAAACTAAACAGGAGAAAGCTGCTTGCTTTCTTCCTCGCCTCTTGCTTTAAAGTGGAAACAATTGCTATAAAAGGGTTAATGGCCGCCCACAACAGCATTTTCCAGTGAGTCACCGCAGGATGCAGGCTTGGGGAATGCCCCCCCCCCCCACGTCCCCCACCACTGTAGTCTTCCGGCCAAGAGATTAAGCAGAACCAGCTGCTGAAGGTGGTGGTTCTCCTCCTTCTCCACATCTTCCTTTAAGTCAGGGATTCTCAACCTGCAGTCCGTGGGCCAGATGTGGCCCACAGCACCATTTCATGTGGCCCCCACTGCCTCCACCACACCAGGAAGTGCCATGTAATGGAGGAAGGGCAAAATAGCTGTCCAGCCCCCAAAGCTGTTTGAGGGAGTGTGACCTGGCCCCCAGCTTTAAAAGGTTGAGAACTCCTGCCTTAAGTCTTCTCCGCTTTGTCTGCTGCTCACAGTCAACTGACTCCTACTTGAAGTCAGCCAGGAACAAGAATAAGATGAGAACGGTAGGGTCATAGGGGCTGTGGTTTTCTTTTTGAAGCCTTTCTCCATATGTACAGCTGTCTGATTCTCTGTGGTAAAACTGTGTAATTCCTCAGAAGTCAGCCTTCCCCCATCTGGTAGCCTCCAGATATGATAGACTACAACTCCCATTACCCGCAGCCAGGATGAACCCCATGGGTAAAGGTTGTAGCATTTTTTGACAAATAACATGGGAATACAGAGCATGGCCTCATTGCTGGAGTCTTAAATTCAGTTAGTCTTAAAGCCAGACATCACATGACTTAACTATATCAACATAAACAGCATTCATCTTTTATTAGATAAATTGAGATTTCCTACACTAGGGTAGGGAAAAAGACTTGCTCTCTTTCCTGCCTCCCTCCACAGTCCGCAGTTTATATAACAGACAACATGCATGTTAATTGCTTCCACATTCACATTGTCATATCTAGTGTGGCTTTCAGTTCCTGTATTATTGGCAGAGATGAAATGTTGATTTAACTCAGGGATTCTCAACCTGTGGGCTGGATGTGGCTCACAGCACCATTTCATGTGTCCCCTACCGCCTCCACCACACCAGGAAGTCCCATGTGGTGGAGGAAGGGCAAAATGGCCATCCGGCCCCCGAAGCTGTCTGAGGGAGTGTGACCCGCCCCCTGGCTTTAAAAGGTTGAGAACTCCTGGTTTAACCCCTGGCTCCATCTTACACCAAAAACTGTGGCTTCTTTCTTTTCCATACTACATCTCCCAGAATCCCCTGAAGATTGTGGTGGGTTCTGGGAGGTATTGTTCTAAAAAACTGTATTTCCCTAAGCTATGCTTCAGATAAGATGGATCTCAATCAGCAGTTTACTTAGAGAGCTGCTAACACTGTCCAGCCAGCTAATAGTTTAACTCCATGGGAGGCAACTATATACATTCCTAATCCAAACTAGCAATTTTCTGTCTTTTCTTGAAACAGAGCAGGACTCTTTCTCTCCCCGCCCCCACCTCCGTGCAAACGCGGTGCCTCCAAATGTTTTGGATGACAAACCCTATCATCCTCAATTAGCATGGCCAATGATTAGGGATAGTGGAAGCTATAATCCAAAATATTATATGTGGATGGCATCAGGCTGAAAAAGAGTGAAACAAAATGTGCTAAAGAACTGTAATTCTCAAAACTATGTGCAATGCTATAGCCTTCTCCAATCCAGCAACCTCCAGAGGGTTATGATTATACTCAGTGGTGGGCTCCAAAAAAATTTACTACCACACTGTGGGTGTGGTATAATGTGCATGGCCAGGGGGATAGCCCTGGATTGCAACCGAAATAGGACTACTTTATTTCAAAACTTGGATGGGCGGGGCCAGCCAGAATTTCTGATACTGGTTCTGGCGAACTGGTGCGAACTTGCTGATGCCCACCACTACCACCACTGATTATACTCATTATCATGCTTGCTTGGACAAATGGGAGCTGTAGTCCAGAACAGCTGAAGGCATAAGGTGGAGAAGACTGCCATAGATCTCACTAACTCAGTGTTTCCCAATCTTTGATTTTTGGACTTCAATTCCCAGAAGCCTAAGTCAATTCCCCAAAGCACTGATCAGCCAAAGTGCTGACTTAGGCTTCTGGGAATTGAAGTCCCCCTGTGGGGCCTGGGCCCCACATTGGGAACCACTACACTAACTGAATAGGAGCGGGATGGTAGAGCATATATAACAAATGCTGTATACTTGATCAGCATCGCATTGTAATTGTAATCCATCCCAATATAGAGAGCTGGCAGGGCGTGGCTTGACATGAAAGCAGATGTGAAGAACATAGTTGCAACTGTGGTGCCTGAAATGCACTTGGGTGCACAAAAAAACCAGCCATATCCTAAAATGTCTGTGGGAACTAATCTGACCATTGAGTCATCCTCCTGCCAAAAAAAGGTAGCACCCAGACAACCCTCTGAATTTTGTTGCTTAAGTATCCAGCAATCCAGTTGAATCCCCTGGGTGGTACTCTGTTGCTGGCCCCACTTATGAGTTCACAAAAATGTGTGTGCTACCACTCAACTACTCTGTTACTAGTAATACCCATAAGGCAACAATCACTGTATTGTTCAGTTTCCCCTAACCTTTAATTTATTATCTCCCCCAACTTCATCCTACACACACATCCAGCATACCTATGTACATCACACCAATTGTAGTAATATTTTGTGCATGGTATGAAGTATATAAAGAGTCTGCAAATGCTCATGCCATGATGAAATCCATTTGCCTTTCAGGTACCACTTCACATTTCCCATGTTTCATTCTTTCACTGTGTGGGTAAAAAAAGGAGGGGCTCAAAGGGCAAAATGCTATGGCACTTTCAATACTGATAGGTTTGCTTCCATATGAGGATTTGTGGATCCAAATCCACTTGTGTCTGAGGCATTAGGTTTTGATCCACAAAAGCTTGCACAGAAACACATCCGTTCATCTTTAAGGTGTCACAGTATTTTGTCTTCCTTTCTTGAGTGACAGAGTAAGCCCTCTGGAAAATACTTGCACAAAGGGATTTTTAAAATGTTGCAGGCTGTGATAAAATGCTAGCACTCTAACAACTCTCTGCAATTTGTTGTCTGTGGGAAGACTGAGGCTCAAAATCACATTTGGACAGTGGTAGCAAGAAATTGCAAGTACTGTAGATAAAGAGGTACCGCTTCCAAGTATTGTAAGACAGCAGCTCCTATGCCTATGGGCTCCAGCCAACAGAGATGATGATGATGGGAATTACAGTTGGACAGCTTTTTGAGGGTCACATGTTCCCCCACAAGACCTCTGTTTGGGTGGTAGGATCTCTCAAACATCTTGGCTCCTTCACTGGGAACAGCCATTACCCCGAAGAGGAGCGACGTGCTTGGCATCTTTCCCCTTTTGTTGATAACATCACCATAATTGCCCAACCCGCCTTGACTTACACCTTACACCTAAAAGGCAGGGAAGGGCCCTTGGAAAGGCTGAGGCTGTTCATGTAAACCAAGATACCTGAACTCCTTTGGGAAAAAGCACTTGGTAAGGAGGAGCCAGGATTGTGCCCTTGCTTTAGCTTGCCTCCAGGGAGAGAAGGAGGAGGTGGAGGTAACTCCCTGATTTTCAAGACCAGGTATGTTCATGGTGGATCATAAGTAGTGTGCAGCTTGAAAAAAGACAGTGTGAATGGCATAAGGAGGAGAGATCTTGCAGGAGTTGTCTGTTTTATGGTTTAAATTACACACTAATATTCGAGTGGCAAAAGTCTCTCTGGTTTGGACTATAATGGCAACCAAGCTGGACCTCATTGCAACTTCTAGTGTTGTTTCTGCCAATGTAAGAGATTTTTTTAGAAGGAGTGGGGAGGAGAGATGTAATGCAGGGCTTAATTTTATAACCATTAAATCAAAAGTTATTAATTAGTGAAAAAAGAAGACAAACCCAAATCAAAAAGATGAGGCAAAAGACTAGATACTGTATTTTGCTGGGAGTATATGTGGATGAAGTCTACTTCCTCAGACATCAGAGTGAGACTACATGATTCTCATGAGGGAGAGCGCCACTCAGAACAAGCTTCACCATATGGCAGATTGAATATCTATGGCAGGTATTGGTATCTCTTACGTTTTGTTCTCTTTCAGTCCTGAGGTAAAAGGTGACACCAAGCCCTTCTTTGTAAAAATCAACCAAAGACTTACTTCTCTAGGACTGAACTGACAAGTCCAAAGAGATCTAAAGCATTTCTTATATATTGTATTATGTTATAGCTGCTATAAAGTACTCGGGGAAGGATTTTGTGTTGCTGCTATCGGTAGTCCTTGTGATAATGTTCTCCTGTCTATTTTAGTTTTGTAGTTAATCTGGGTAAATCTAAAGATGAGATTATTGTGCATTTCAACCCACGCTTTGATGCTCACGGGGATATAAAGACCATCGTCTGCAATTCCAAGAGCAAAGGGCAGTGGGGCAAAGAACACAGAGAAACCAACTTCCCCTTCCAAGAGGGCAGCCCTACTGAGGTGAGGCTTGAATGTGGTTGTATGTGGGGCAGGTGGGGCAGAATTGGGAGGCAAAGGCTAGGTATGAAAAGCCCATGGTAGGAAATAATCAAGTCTGAGAGCTGTGTGTTATATATACAATATAGGCATGTGATGGCAAACCTTGGCACTCCAGATGTTCTTGGACTTCAATCCCCAGAAGCCCAAGCCCCCGTGACTCCAAACGGGCACATTTTACTTCCGCTTCCAGGAGCGACAAGGACGGCGTGGGCTGGATGAATCTCAACCTATTCATGTGGATTCACGGGCACTTGGGCTTCTGGGAATTGAAGTCCAAGAGCATCTGGAATGACAAGGTTCGCCATCAGAGGTATAAGCAAAGAGCAGCCTCCTCTAATCTGGCCAGCCTGCTCGATAGGTTGGACAAATCCCATCATCCTGAGTAGCATATGACACACGTAGAAGACAGATTGATGGATGTACTAAGGAAATGTAAGTTCCTAGATTTTTCAGAGGAGGACCTGTAATGACATTAAAGAAACTTTGTCAATGTGTTAATTCTATATAGCAGGGTTGGTATACATCTTAGGTCATCCAGAGATTTTTGAACCACAGGACCCACACCATGGCTGATGGGAAGAGGTCTAGGTCAAAAACATATGTAGGGTCACAGTTACATTATATAAGAACATATTGTAGTGGCAGGCATAACTCCCATCATGCTTCCTTCCTTAGAGTCCAAATGACTGAACACTAGCATAACTAAAATATTATATTTCTTTTTCTTACCTCACTCTACCCCTTTTCTCCTTTTTAGGTGTTCTTCACTCATGACAAAAAGGAGGTGACCATTACACTTCCTGGCAACCATCAGTTCAAGATCCCAAATGATGTTGGCACAGAAGGCATTGAATATGTCTGTTTGGAGGGTGATATTATATTCAGAGGAATCTCAGTTGTTTAAGTATCCAATTTCCTGGTCTTTTCCTACTTGTGTCTCCAGCAAAATAAAAGCAACTGAATTGTAGTTTTACTTGGTCAAGTGTCAGAATTATTTCTAGAGCAATAAAAGCACATATCCCATGCACAGCACTGCCAAGAATTATTGAGAAGAGACGAGATTCATTATCAATCTTGATTGGTTATTTTGTTTTCAAAACACACAAGCTTTCTTTTAGCAAAAGCCCCAAAACAGCATATAATATCCATGTTTGCAAATACAATGAAAGCAACAGAGATATAGTAAGAAGAAGAACAAGAGGGAACATTTGAAAGGACAGACAGATAAAACTAATCACTGGCAGAATGCAATCCAGTTGGATGAAAGCCTGTCTATTCTAAACTAAATCAAATAAACAAAGTTTTAACATGGGTCTACCAAGAGATGTACACAGCGATAGACAAGCCTTACTGCCTGTATTGTTTTCAAATGCTCTCCCACAGATATAAAGGGGTACTATCTGGCATGACTATTACAACGCAGCTGACTCTTGGCTGTACTCCTTTTTGTTGTTATTGCAAACAACGCCTGTAGGTTTCATTTGTGATGAGATCTAGATTGCAAATTCCTCCCCATCCCAAACTTCTCAATGGTGCTATATACTGTATATGGATAATGCTTAGTAACGGCAGTCACAACAAGAACAATACCAGCAGTACTAGTAGCAACAGCAAGAACAACAAACATTCAGTTGTGCATTGTTTTCAGAAAGCTCATTTGCTAACATAAGATATTTTAGAAGTGAGTGTAAGCCAAATTATTGTACAGTTTGGGCATAGCTTGTGGACTGAATGCCAGTCTCCATCCAAATCGCAAGCTGCCAGAAGCAACATAGAAGTGATTCCAGCAAAATGCAGAGATGTGGAGGGAGACTCAGGTTGAGATACAGGCTATGAAAATGACACAAACACACAAATATCTCTAGTTTCATGTGTAAAATATAGGAAGCATATGAGACGGCTCAGTGGGTTTTCCACAGTAGCAGGAGGAATGTCACAGGTGTCTGTAACATACCTTATTGCTGGGAACATTTCAGGAGGCGAAAAGAATGGAAAAGCCACACTGCCTTGTGACTACAGGAGGAATTTAAAGCAGAACTTGGAAAAGTTACTAAAACTCACAGATTTCCTCAAGCTCTTCATATAAGACCTATTACCCTGATGGCAAACTTTGGCACTCCAGATGCTCTTGGACTTCAATTCCCAGAAGCCCAAGCCACACGAATGGGTTTACTGCGATTTATCTGGCACACGCTGCCCTCTTCGCTCCCGGAAGCAGGAGTAAAAGGCGCCCGTATGGGCATGTTTTACTTCCGCTTCCGGGAGCGATGATGGCAGCGCGGGCCAGATGAATCGCAGTGGAGGGAGACTCAGGTTGAGATACGGGCGTGTTTTACGGACATGTTTTACTTCCACTTCCAGGAGCGCAAGGGTGGCACTGGCAGGATGAATCGCAGTAAACCCATTCGTGTGGATTCACAGGGCTTCTGGGAATTGAAGTCCAGGAACATCTGGAGTGCCAAGGTTCACCATCATGGGCCTAAGTGAATATGCCAAGAGTGAGGGCATGTTTGGAGTTAAATATCAGGATCAAACAACACATTGTGTAGATAGTTGTTAAAAGCTGGAATTTCTTAAAAGCTGAAAGATGTCCGACGAGCATAACAAGAGATTGTTCACATTTCACCAGCTTGCAAGTTAAATGATAAACCACTGCTTCGTTTGCAAACACAACTGCTAAAGCACAGAATTCTACCTTAGCTTGCTTTCATCTCCCCAAAAATGTGCTACTACTTAGCCTTCTTTATCCAAACAATCCTCCCTGTGTGACAGATGTGTCTTCATTGGGTCTCTTCATATTTCTTTCTTCGCTTAAAGAGAGCACGACCTCCACCTGGTTCTTTCCCATCTTGAGCTGCCACATGCTCCTGGTAATTCCTAGTGAGCAGAGTATATAGGAATGGGTTGATACAGCTGTTGCCATAGGTCAAACAGGTTACACCAAAATTGAGATAAGCCTGAGCAGTAAGCCCAATCTCTAGTTCCTCAGACCAATACAGTTTGGTGAGCTGCCATGCCCAGAATGGTACAAAGCACGCCCAGTAGACAATGATAATGCTGAAGATCCTGGAGAACAGTTTCTGTTTCAAGTCTCTGCCTGTCACCCGTGGCTGCAAAGCTTTCATGGAAGTCCAATATGCCCAAGCAAGACAAGAATAAACAACCCCCAGGACCAAGCCAGGACCAAGGATGCTGGTGCCAAACAGAACCGTAAGGTAAATACGGAAAGCATCAGGTGTCCAGGTAGGAAAGCAGATCTGCTTGTGGCTTCTGCCTTCCTGTAGCTGCATCATGACCATCATGGGTAGAGTAAGCAACAGTGAGAGAAGCCACACAATGCCACTGGCAAGTTGGCGGTAACTATTTCCAGCCAACCTGGCCTTTAGCGGTCTAGTTACTGCCCAATAGCGTTCCAAGCTCATGGCTGTCAGGATGAAGATGCTAGCATGCATTGTGAGAAGGTCCAAGCTCAGCAAAAGCTTACAGCCCACATCACCAAAGAACCAGTCCTGGGCAAAATATGTGCATACCACAAAAGGGATGGTGGAAAGGTAGATTAAGTCAGCCAAAGCCAGGTTGATCACATACACGTAGAGAGAACCCATGGCACGGACTGATGTGTTGCCAAATGCTACCACCAACGTATAGATATTTCCCAACATGCCAATGAGGCATATGAGGAGAAGAATCACACCCAAGACCCCGGTGACAGGACTGTCCTCTTCATGGTCACTGTCATGAGAAAAATTGTCCCACGATACTTCATCTATGAGCTGTGCCATTGCGGAGCATTCCAGGTAGATACTAGTTCCAGGAAAAACTACAACATCTGCGATACTCCTGGCAGCTTGACAATGGAAGGAAAGGGCACTAGGAAGAAACCAGAATGGGTGTCGATACAAAGCTGGAAGTCTATTTCTCAGATGAAATTATGTAGACCATCATGGTTCCATAGTCAGTTTTACTCGCCATAGTCAGTAGCTGCCTCTTACTGTTCCTGAGGGAAGCAAGGTGTTTGCCAAAAGTATATCCATTCCACTCAGCGGACAACACAACATGCTGTCTTCAAGCTCTGCTTTGTCGCCAGTGTCTGCAGCTCTCTCCCTCATCATGTAGCCAGCAAAATGAGCACCTCTCTACGACAGCTGTGTAGATTTCCTCTTTTTCTTCCTCCTCCTAGCTTTTCCTCACCCATTCCCCTCTCAAAAATGCCACTCCTTCCTCAGTGGAGGCCCATGTCTGAAGACTAGTTTTCACATTCAAGTGCCAAAGCACTCAGCAGTTAGTATCTGACTGTGAGCTCGGAAATGAGGGATGGGATGGGATGTGGACCCTACAGTTGTTTTCTCAGAGGTTTCTTCACTGTGTCTTAACTGTTTCCTTTTTTAAATATGGTTTTATATTGTTCAATGCTTTCCAGCTGCTTTTATCTTTATTCACCAATATAAAACAGGGATGGGAAACATGTGACTATTTGATGTTTTGACACTGCCACACCATCATTCACCCCTTGACATTGGTTATAAGCAAGGGGTTGACAAAATGCAGCCCTTCGGAGGTTGCTGGGTTGTAACTCTCACCATCCTATTCAACGATGAGGCAATGCAGAGGGTTGATATCTAGAGCAGTGGTGGCGAACCTATGGCACACGTGCCAGAGCCCTCTCTGTGGGCACCCGTGCAGTCACACCAGCACAGAGTTCACCCCACTCCTCTACCCAGCAGCCCAATGGGAGCACTTCCACCCTCCCCCAGCACAGAGTTCATTCTGCTCAGCAGCCCAGTGGGAGCGTTTCCTTCCTCCCCTGTTGCTGTGTTGGCACTTTGCAATAAATAAGCGGGTTTGGGGTTGCAGTTTGGGCACTTGGTCTCTATAAGGTTTGCCATCATGATCTAGAGCATCACAACTGAATCCTGGTTAGGGTAGAGGTGAGTTGCCATCTGAAAACATTTGGAATCCTGAGTCGGGTTCGCCTGATTGGGCGGCATAGAAATTTGAACCATAAATAAATAAATAAAATCCTGATGTTTCACATCTTTAATATAAAGAGAAAGGGAAGTTTAAACTAAATTTTAAAAAGGTAAAGAATTTGTGTTGGAGGAGAAAGTAGAATTTGGATGGAAGATTTTGTTAATCAATAAATTAATTGATATTATTATCTACCTCTGTTGTCACCAGTGGAGTTTAGATTAGTTTTCATGGTTCTGTTTATTGTTGAATTTTGTTGTTGTTGTTTTTTAATTAATGTTGTACATTGCCTAGAGTGGGAATATAACCCAGATGGCCAGTATATAAGTGGGATGGATGGATGGATGGATGGAAGGAAGGAAAGAAAGAAAGAAAGATGAGATTTAATTCCTAAATTGGAAAGAGCATTATCCAATTTAAGAACCTAATCCAATATTTGTTTTATTCTGTCTGGACAATACAATGAGTCTCAGCATCTGGAGACAAGGAAAGACGTTTCATTCTCAACTATACCCTGCAGGAAAAAAGCCAAACTCTGTAGTCTTGGGGCAAGCTGCACAGTCCCAGAACACCCACAGCAGGGAATTTCAAACCGCTTCTGAGTATCCTATGCGCAGACCACTCTGGAAGAGGTCACTGTAACTTGGAAAAGACTTGATGGCGCAAAGATATTGTTACTATTAATGGACATTGCTCCCTATGCCCCAGGGAGGGAAAGTAGCATGGTAATCAGTAGAAAGGTCTGTTTTTATCACTATGTGAGAAAACACACACACACACACACACCTGGGTAGAATAGGATGGTAACATATAGCTGACTGCATTTCACTTTGTGCCTATCTCATTTTCTCAGAGAAATTTGCTGACTTGCTAAGTGATGTAATTCTTGCACTTGAATCTCATTTTCTTCATCTCCATGTGAACTCTCTTGCAAAGAAAGCTGGAATGCACACAGTAGACCCTTCTTCCCATAAATTATATGGGGACTTCCCATAAATTGTATCAGCTACAAGTAGAGATAATCCACTTTCTTTGCTAGCCACATTATAAGCAGAAATGCTTATCCCCCCGCCCCCCAAATATGGCAACTAGAAGATGTAAAGTCCAATTTGGAGCTCTATTGGAAGCTGAGAAATAAACACTCTTGCTTGGTGATATGTTATTCTCTGGGCCTTAACCCACACATTAATTTGGGGATATAATAATGGCTGTCAATGCCTTTACTATGGGAAGGAAAAGATACCACAATTGCCACTTGGGTTAAAATATGTTACATAAAATCCAAAAATATATAATTTGTCTTGTTAGCTGGAAGGCCGGCAAGTCGGCAGTTCGAGACCCAGGTACTGCATGACGGCTTGAGCATCCATCTCTGTCCCAGCTCCTGTCAACCTAGCAGTTTGAAAGCAAGAAATTGCAAGTAGATAAATAGGTACCCCTTTGTTGGAAAGGTAACAACATTCCATGCACTCCAGGGTCCAGGCATGCCTGTCACATGTCCACAAAAACATCTGAAGACACAGACAGCACTGGCTCTTTGGCTATAAATGGAGATGAGTACCGAAACCTAGAGTCAGATACGACTGGCTTTCGAGCAAGGCCGACCTTTACCTTTTCCTCCATTACACTGTGACTCTTGGAAAGCCTAGCCCTTCCTATCTCTAGTACCAATTGTCCTAAAGGATTTCTTTATTGCGATGTTTAAATTTTTCAACAACAATCACAGACATTTGGTTTGGGGAGTTAAGGGATATATTGCAAACATTCTGCAATTTTTTTCCTTATTCTGATAAAAAGGTTTTTTTAAAATTGAAAATATGACTGTGAGTCTACCTGACTGTCCCAATCAAATCAAAGAACTTTCTAATGGTCTACGGCAAAATAATGTCAAGCAGGCGTTTACCAGTGAGAAGGCATGGAATGGTCTGGAGTGGAATTTAATGGCTACACATCATGACGCAAAATAAAACAACCTCCCCTTATGCCACGTTGTAGGTTTAACTGTAATACCAGGACTGAAAGGGGGGAAACTGTGAACAGCTGTTGTGCTGAACAACTGCTGTGCTAATCAGCTGTTGGAGCAGTTCTGCAAATACAGCTTGACCAGCAGAGAGGAAAGCATGACTTCATTGGGCTTGGCAGTAATAGAAATAGATTCCATGCTCTTTTTGACATTGCACTGAACAATACAATGCACCTGTTAAAATGTCCATCTTTTTTGCTCAGCCACTCAGAATTAATTTCTCATGTGCAGCCCATGTGAAACAGTATTAGTGCCCATGATATTCTCGTTTTCCTGCTGCAAACAACAATAACATGAAGACAAAGCATTTGTGTGGGTATGTTTTTGAGTGTTTATTTTGACCTGAGTGTAAGTCAAGTCTCATGTTTGGACCTCATTTTGGGGGCTAAAAAACCCAACTTATACTTGAGTATAAACAGTAATTGTATGGATTGGTTTCATAAAGGAAACCACTGCCTTGAGTTTACAGGGACTGAATAAGAATGTTGAGGAGGAAACATTTTGGAGATCATTCATGGTCAAAGTTGCCATTAGTCATAAGTGACTTGATGGCCTGGAATAAAAACAATGAAAGCCGTTAAGATCTGGTAGCTAGTCATCAGTGAGGCCCATAGGAAACAGACATCTTGTGGTGGGGAAGCCCAAAGGAGCACAGCAATTTATTTCATAGAGGAAGTCTTCTTTTCATCTTGTGTTTCTTGAATAGCAGCTTACTTCTCTCTCTTTCAAGGATGTCAGGGCTTGAGCTTAAAATAAGATTCAGCTGTACGAAAAGAAAATAGTTAAGAGCAGCTACAGTCAGGGGTGGGTGAATTCAGTAAGAGTAAAAAGAATACAGCTTTTATTTTAGATTACAATTCTAGCTCCTTTGAAACAGGCTTTGAGGAAAATCACAGAAAATCAGGATGGAACTGAAGAGATCTTAAGCAGCACAGAGTATGGTAATACTCTGATGCCCAATGTCATTTCCCCCTTTAATGAGCAACAGAAGTAGCATGAATTTATGAATACAATATATGACAAGTTGGGTGCAGTGTAGCAGCTAAGAAATTAAACAACAAACCAGAGAGTCCCTGATTTATATCTTATTCCTCCTATTATATCTTATTCCTCCTATTATTGTCCTAGACCAGTGATGGTGAACCTTTTAGAGACTGAGTGCCCAAATTCAGAGGGGCGGGGTGAACTCTGTGGAGGGGAAAAGTGCCCCCATTAGGATGCTGGGCAGAGGGGTGGGGTGAACTCTGTGCTGTGGGGATGGAGGAAGAGCTCCTATTGGGCTGTTTGGCAGAGGGGTGGGATGAACTCTGTGCTGGGGTGACAGCACGTGTGCCCACAGAGAGGGCTTTGAGTGCCCCCTCTGGCACGCATGCCATAGGTTCGCCACCACTGTCCTAGACATACCCATCAAGCGCAGCTCTGGAAAATATGGGAACTGCTCCGGCCCAGGCATGCATGCACAGCAACAACTCCTTTGCAAACACGCAGATCCCCTTTGTGCATCCGCAGAACCCCTTTGCGCATCCGCAGAGCCCATTTGCCATGGGTACGCATGTGCAGTAACCCCTTTCCCTGCCGTTCAAATACAGGACGGCGGTGGGAAAGAGGAGGAACGTGCGGAGAAATACAGGATTTCCCGGCCAATCCGGGATACTTGACAGGTATGGTCCTAGACAATCTTAAGCAAGTCATTGTCTCCTTTTGGACCATTTGTGGTGTGGTCTGGTTTAAACTATCTCCTGCTGATTGTACACATAGCGGGAACAGCATTCCAACCTGCCCATGATCCAAGCACAAACTGGACCTTTCTGGTTCAGCTGTCAGGCCACTATTTTTGGGCATCTGGCTGGAGTAATGCCCCAATTGATTAAAGGGTGGATAAGATGCTGACTGGGAGGTGGAAGGTCAGCAGTTCGATTCCCGAGTACTGCAGGACGGAATGAGCTCCTGTCTTTGTCCCATCTCCTGCCAACTTAGCAGTTTGAAAGCAAGAAATTGCAAGTAGATAAATAGGGACCACTTCGGTGGGAAGGTAAAAGCGTTCCGTGCTCTCCGGTGTCTAGTCATGCCTGCCACATGACCACAGAAATGTCTGCAGAAGCAGACAGCGCTGGCTCTTCAGCTTTGAAACAGAGATGAGCACTGCACCCTAGAGTCGGATACGACTGGCTTTCGAGCAAGAGAAAACTTTTTAAGGAAGTTTGCTGTAATTAAAGGGATCCCTTCCAGTGTAATCCAATGCGCCCTTTTTTCTGTCACCTGTTCACACCCTTTATCTTAGTGCTTCATCTGCAATACTGGCCTACCTTTTATAAGATTACAGAAATAGTGTAATTGAAACAATGCTTCAATGGAGGAAAAATGCAGCCAAACCATATAAAACACTAAGGAAAAGGTTGTCCTTGCTCGAAAGCCAGTTGTGTCTGACTCTAGGGGACAATGCTAATCTCTGCTTACAGACAAAGAGCCAGCATTGTCTGCGTCTGCAGAAATTTCTGTGATCATGTGGCAGTCATGACTAGAGACCAGAATGCTGTTACATTTCCAACCAAAGCAGTATCTATTTATCTACTTGCAATTTCTTGCTTTCAAACTGCTAGGTAAGCAGGAGCTGGGGCAGAGGTGGGAGCTCACTCCATTGTGTAGCACTGGGGCTCAAACTTCTGACCTTCCGACTTTCTAGTTTTCAAGTTCAGTGTCTTAACCACTGAAGTAAAAAAAGGATAAAACACTACATACATATTAAATATGGGTGTAAACTGCCTGAATAGCTGGCTGGATAGCTCAATGAGTTTGGTGGTTGGAAGTTCAGTTTCCCACTGTACAAGCCAGAGGAGCCAGTCCATGTGGACTTGGGGAAACTGCACAGTCCCAGAAGGAATGGAAAACCACTTATGAGTACAGTACTCTCTACCTAGGAAATCCTGGAAAGAGCTGACAAGTCAAAATTGAAGACACAGTGATGCTAAGAAAAATTGAAGGCAGTAGGAAGAGAAGACACAAATGAGATAGATTGCATCAATAAACAAAGTCACAGCCTTTAGTTTGCAAGACGTGAGCAGGGCTGTTCAAAGATAAGCCTTCTGGGACATCATTAATTCAGATCTCACCATTAGTCAGTAATAAAATGAGGGCACATAGCAACAAATAAACAGCCAGAATCAGAGGGAAGGAGGCAAAAGGAAAAGGCTGTCTTACTTGCATACTCCTGGGGTGTCATGGGTTCCTTTATCACCTGCCAGAAAGCTGCCAACCACTCTTGCTGATCCCTTTCTGTTTCACAGGTCAAGAGGTAATCACGGTCAGGAGTGACGATGGTGATGCCATACTGCCAGGTGAAACTGCCCTGGGTGCTGCTTGGCAGTCCTTCCAGGATGCTGTACCCATTTTCCCCACTGCCTATGAATACTTCGCCTTTAGCAAAAGCGTCCTGTGCATTGAGAGACAAGTGGGAGACTTGCTTTAAGGCGTGAATGTATGTCTGGTCCACACTAGCAACTGACAGCAGAGAGGAGTAGACTTCTGATAGGAACAACTCATTTTCTTTGGTGAGCCACTGAGAAGGGAATGGCATGTCAACTCTGGGGCTTACTTCTATTTAGGCACACAAAGTTCCGTTTTGTCTTCTATGCTTTGTCAACATTGTAAGAATTCCATTTAGAAAATGCAATTTTTTTTGTCCTGCCTACTCTGCCCTTGGACTACCCAGTGTTTTGTAGTGTACAGAGTAACAGACTAGGACCTGGGTTCGAATCCTGGCTCTGCTATGGAAACTCACTGGAGAGAAGAAACTGATAAAACCACTCTTTAAATATATCACTCTGAATAGCCCTATCAAGGTTGCTATGAACTGGTTCTCATTTGGTAGCACATAACCACAAACTTTTCCCTTTACCCTTCCTATACCTTTAGCTCCACCAACTGCTGGAATGCATCCCCCGCAACCATTGTGCATTTAAAATTCATTCTTCTGGCCAAAAATAAGTTTTTTTCCCCTTCCTCATCTCGACACCCTTTGTTGTTATGGCCTATAAGTCTTCCTCTTCAAGTACCGCATCCATTCCAGAGATTGGCTATCATCATGGTGATAATCTTCCTGTTCTTAACTCCTCAGAACAGGTCCTCTGAGGACATTCCACACAGTCTCTTTAGCCACAAAGTCCATTTACATCCAGGGCATCTAACTCAAGAATGGTGTGGCTAGTGGTCAAGTTCAAAGCATCTGAAGGGTGAGTAGATACTTTTCTGCATCTAAGCAGCCACAAACTACAGTCTATCTTCACTTAGGTCAAGAGGTGTCTTCCCCAATGTATATTGTGGTATATTTCA
Organism: Bradypodion ventrale; assembly: GCA_035047345.1. Classification (NCBI taxonomy): domain Eukaryota; kingdom Metazoa; phylum Chordata; class Lepidosauria; order Squamata; family Chamaeleonidae; genus Bradypodion; species Bradypodion ventrale. The sequence goes on along the minus strand of JAWDJE010000005.1, from coordinate 220,217,655 downwards.
TTTAATTTAATTTTCGCACTTGTATGCCGCCCAATCAGAGTACCTGACTCAGGGTGACTCACATGGTAAATAAACAATATATACAATATACAATATACTCAGTAAATACACACTAATACAATATACAAAATTCAATCTATCAAAACAGCATATAATAATATAATATATATGGCCTTGGTTGTCAAGTAGCACACACAAGAGCTCACCGCAGAACCTTCAAGAGGAACAACTTGAACATTTACAACAGAAACATTCAAGATGACCCTCCCCAACCTGCTTCTTTCCATATGGTCTACAACTACCATTGGCCCCTTAGTGGGGATGGGTGACAATTTCATTTCATTTAATTTTCTTTTTACAAGAATGTCACAATGTTTGTATTTTCCCCACATACTTGGAATGAAAGCCATTTGATCGTTTAAAAATACATCAGAGAGCGAAACTAAACCTGGCTAGATTCCTCCATCCAGGCCCCAGGACTTTGAATATCTGTGTGAAGGAGAGTGCAAGCTGTCACCCCAAATATCTGGATGGGCAAAGGGTCCCAATCCCCATTTTATTAGATGGCTACAGAAACTAGATCAAAAATATCAACAACCCCATGTTTATTTCAAGTAAAGCAGAAGACAAAGACCTGACGTGTCTTTGCTAAAGAAGGTACAAGTTAAGAGGGGCAGGTGGGAGAAAAGCCAGCTTACCAAAGGATCTTTGAAGTACATCAGTCTTCTATGGTCCAAAGTGAACCAACGTTTCTTGAAAGGCTCCTTTTGCTGCAGAGTTAAAAATGCAATTTCATCTACAAGAGCACAGAGACCTCTCCTGGCAATTCATAGGAAGTGGCTAAGAACTTAAGGGGAAGGAAGGAATTACACTTCTCAGACAATCAGGAATTATTTACTTTGCTGTGATCGTAGACATTAACTGGGGTACACAGAAAGACCCTCCTTGAAAACCATGGGAGGAGGAGGAGAAATAATTAACTGCAAAGTAAACACGTGTTGCTGTGGCTGTATGACAGCAGCAAATGCCAAATGGCATTTTGCTCCTCCCCACATGTTTTCATCCCATACCAATGTAGACAGACTCTTAATCTGCTGACAATGGAAAAATATTTTACAGTGCTTAAAGACTGTCATATTTGTTTTCCACAAAACTTCAGAATTTAAAGTCCATTTCAAGAGATGCATGAAATTTTAGCTCGTTACACATGTATTTCATGTGAACATGTTTGAAAGAGGAAGCGTGAGCAAGTTTGTGCACTAACCGAGAGAGAAAGTGAGAAAGTGAAGTGGACCCAAATACAAGGACCACTCAAATATGTGGTATTGTCTGTGAGAATTCTATGTTAACAGTTAACATAAACAAAGTTTAAATGGTATTAATTGGTGAAAACATATTAGCTGCTATGCTAACTAATGTTTGTTTTGGGACGGGAAACCACCACACCAGAGCAATATTTCCACAATGCTGACACCTTTTGCTTGGTTGGCTAAATCTGTCGCCATTTTTAGCTTACCCATAGCTTCTACAACTATAAGAACAGTAGGCACAGCTAATAAAATAAAATGTATCTAAATGAATAAATAAAATTACCCGTGGCCCAGTTTTCTCCATGTAACCTTCTTTCAGGAAATTTCGTGTCAACCGCATTTTTAGCTGCAACAAAGGAATAGGTTCTGATTTTTCAGCATTGTCAGAAAAACACTGTAACACTTCAGAGAATCAGACATTTGGATAAATGTAATATTTTGTAATATTTTATGTATTTTTGTGCATTATCTTTTAAATGTTTTTTTGTATTATGGAAATGTGATACTTTCTACTCTTTTTATTGTTTTATGGTAATTTTGATACTTTGTGATTGTTTGTGAGCCGCCCTGAGCCGCATCGCGAGTGGGCGGCATACAAGTTGAAACAAACAAATCATTAATAAATTGGGGAAATTACCATTTTACTTAGGCTATCAAAATGTCTAATGCTGAGCCAGCCAGACTGCATGTGTATATCAGGAAGGAGCTGTGCTATAATGTATTGATCTTGTTTGGAGTGGTGTGTAAATTGTGTTCACTAGCAGATTGTGGTTTCTTATTGAACTGCAAACCATAACCAGACCACTGTTGGCTGCCAAACTCTGGATTGTTTTAAAACCATGGCTTTCTTGTGACATTCAGTTCCAAAACCACAGTTTGTCCCAAAATGTTCGTCCAGCTGCCATCTTGAAACAGGGGCAGAACAAGAGAGTGGGAGAGAGACAAACCAGAAATGGGGAGGGCAAACCATGGTTTATTGGGTAGTGCAATTCATGACCTAAACACCAAACCATGATTAACACAAGCCATGAGTTATCAACTTAAACAAACATGCTCACATGCAACAAAGAAAATGGTTCATATACTATGAAATTTGTACTACCACTTGCAGGCCAGAGAATCTGCTAGTTATCATTCCTAATATGCTCTCTAACTTCATAGCTCTCTTACCTCTTGTTCACAAGCAATAGGAAAGGCTACCTTCAGATAGTGGAACTTTACTGCACGGATTGCATTGAACCAGTCCACTATTTCCTAGGGAGGAAAAAAGGTACACAAAGAAGCAATACATAAGCGATTGGCAATTTTATCCTAAGCAAGATTGTTCAAAAGTGAGAAAGAAATTAAAACTCAAGGCCCCTTCATGACAGCCAAAATCTGCCTCTTAAGGCAAGCACCCTTTCTATCTAATAGTAGAGTCACCCTACCTGTAGGCTTTAGAAGAGCAAAACAGTATACAAAAGGCAGGACCAGAAATAACACAAAAAGAAAAACTCATTTTGACAAGCAACATCAATTCTGTTGTACTCCATGGATTCTCAACCTGCAGCCCGCAGGCCAGATGCGGCCCGCAGCATCATTTCATGTGGACCCACCACTGCCTCCACCACACCAGGAAGCGCCATGTGGTGGAGGAAGGGCAAAATGGCTTTCCGGCCCCTGAAGCTGTCTGAGGGAGCATGATCCGGCCCCTGGCTTAAAAATTGTTGAGAACTCTTGTTGTAGCCCAACTTGTTTTGGAACATTGGGTTGTTGTTTATAAGCATACAAGTCCCCAAAACTGGGTAAAACAGATACTGCGGCTGCCTTTGTTTCACCTGTGAACATCTGGCTGCAGCAAACTAAACTCTCTTCTATATTTCCTGTTTCCAACTACTAATAGAATAAAGGTTTTCTGCAAGCTATGTCAGCCTCTTTTTAGAATCTGAAGGCTAACATTTACTCTTGGTATAAGATTCTGTTGTTTCAAAATGTATTTTAGAGTGCAATCTATTTTCACCATTAGTTTCTAATTTGACCCTGTTTCTTAGGCATTTTCTACCATTTAAGGCAGGGATTCTCAACCTACAGCCCATGGGCTGGATGTGGCCCACGACACTATTTCATGTGCCCCCCACAGCCTCCACCATACCAGGAAGTGCCATGTGGTGAAGGAAGGGCAAAATGTCCACCTGGCCCCCGAAGCTGCCTGAAGGAACGTGACCCGGCCCCCAGCTTAAAAAGGTTGAGAACTCTTGATTTAAGGTAATGATTCTGCCAGCTCAGGTTTTTGCCATGGTATCCTACAGAATGATGTGGCTGAGAGTCTATTGGTGTGTTTGTGTGGTTTCCACATACCTTCCCATCTTCATGGTAAAGGAACATGTTGTGAGTCTTGTTGTTCTTAAGGTAGGTTATCTGCAGGCCATTTGGGTGTCCTGTCTTTTCCGGTTGGAACATGGCATTGACAGTGTCAATTTTAACAACTATTTTTGGTTCTTTTGCCTGAGAAGAAAACAATTTATTGTTTATACAACACCATCAAAATATATAGAGGCTGAAAGTCTGTTGTAAAGCCCTGCATGGGTAACTGGGATGACATCACCAGCAGTGGCAAACAGCCGTTGATTAAAGGCTTCGTTTGGCATATTCGATGGACTGCGGTGGCTTAGTGGTTAAGACCCTTGATGACTGGAAGCAGGGGTGTGCTGGCTACCCTAAAAGAACGCTGGACAGGGAGTGATTAGGATGTATAACCCTAAAAAATTATATATGAATTATATATGTTCCCACTTGCTTTCTAATTTCAACTCCCCTCTGTGGATTTGAACCCTGATCTCCTGTTTACAAGGCAAAATTCCAACCTCTAAGCTACAGCAGCTCAACTACCAATGCAACTGCTTTTGGCAACCTTATAACAGAAAACTCTATGTTAACCAGAGAGAATATCATTGCTTTAAAAAATCAGGTTTAAAGAGAAATCCTTAGTGGATAAGTAATTAGTGTTTTTGACTATGCCCAAAAGGTTCCAAGTTTGATTCCTGCTTAGGACTTTTAAAAAAAAAAAAACAACAACAACAACAACAACATTTCTGTCCCATGTTGCATCCTTTCTTCAAACGAAGGGTCTCTCCTGAGGCAGAGTTTGATTCCCATTTAGGGCTTCTATGGCCCAAATTTTAAAAGCAATGATATCCTCTCTGGTTAACATAGAGTTCTCTGTTACAAGGTTGTCAAAAGCAGCTCTGTTGGTAGTTGAGCTGCCATGGCTTAGAGATTTATTTATTTATTTATTTATTAGTCATATTTATATATGCCGCCCACTCAGGTAGAACCCGACTCAGGGCGACATTACAACAAGTTCTAAAACAGATAAAAACACTTAAAAAAACCATATCCCACCCACTTTAAAAGACCCACCCATCCCACCCACTTTAACAAGAAGAGAGAGTTCTTAGTTGTTTATATAAGCCAGCAGGCAGGGCCCGTGTTCCCATTAGGGCCCCACACCTGCCCCGCCAGCCAGGTCTTCAATCCTTTCCTGAAGGGCAGCAATTCTCTTTCAAGTCTTAGTTCCGTTGGCAGGAGGTTCCAGAGGGTTGGTGCGGACACGGAGAAGATCCTCCTTCAGGTGCTGGATAGATGTGCACCCCTAGTTGATGGCACCATCAGAGAGCCCCTCTGGTCCGCTCTGGTTGGATTGGCAGACACTCTTGGGACGATGCGGTCTCTAAGGTATCCTGGCCCACTGCCATATAGGGCTTTAAAGGTCAAAACCAGCACCTTGAATTGCATCCGGAGACAAACTGGTAACCAGTGCAGTTCCCGAAGTAGCGGTGAGGCGCGGGCATATCGTCCGCACCCCATCACCACCCGAGCTGCCACATTCTGGACCAGCTGCAGCCTCCAAATGGTCGTCAAGGGCAGCCCCATGTGGAGCGCATTACAGTAATCTAGTCGGGAAGTGACCAGAGCGTGAGTGACCATAAGCAAGGAGTCCCGATCCAGGAGTGTGCGCAACTGGCGAATCACCCGAAGTTGGGCAAAAGCCCTCCTGGCCACAGCCACTACCTGTTCTTCTAGCAGCAGCTGCGAGTCCAGAAGGACCCCCAGATTGCGCACTGGGTCTGTCTGGGGCAAAACAGCCCCAGCCAGTACCAAAGATGGTAACTCCCTGGATAACACGGGCCCCCTTATCCATAGCCACTCTGTCTTGCTGGGATTCAGCCGAAGCCCATTTGCCCCCATCCAGACCCTAACGGCCTCCAGGCATCCGGATAGGATTTCAAATTTGAAATTTTGCCTTGTAAACAGGAGATCGGGGTTCGATTCCCCAGGAAGGATGGTGGGAACATGTATAATGGAAGGTGCTCATCCTGCTGGTGTTGCCACCCCCGCCCCTGCTTCCCCTTGAGTTAAGCCCTGTGCAGCGCTGGCTTGGCTTCTCCTTTCCCTCCCTTTGGTTAAGAAAAATAAAATAAAAATAAAATTCTGCCCACAGGGGTGGAGATTGTTGGGGCAGAGTTGGATATTGCCCGATTGCCCGAAACCCCAGCATGCCACTGACTGGAAGGCCAGCAGTTCAAGACCCAAGTGCTACACGTCTCTGTCCCAGTTTCTGCCAACCTAGTAGTTCGAAACAAGAAATTGCAAGTACATAAATAGATACCACTTTGGCAGGAAGGTAAACAATGTTCCTTGCACTCCAGTGTTGAGGCATGCCACATGTCCACAGAAACAGACAGCACTGACTCTTTGATTGTAAATAGAGATGAGCACTGAACCCTAGAGTCGGATACGCCTGGCTTTTGAATAAGGATAACCTTTACCTTGGCAAATTTGGGGTGCATGCAACTTCATTATATTGTGCACACATTGTGTGCATCCTGAAACTGCCTATAATCAGTTGCTTGCCATAAATGACATCAACCCCGTTGTGCATGTGGAGCTACACAACAGGATTTCAGCTAGTATGTTACAGAGCATCATAATCACAGAGAGAGACCTCAGTCTGCAAATTTAATTTTGAGCATGTATACAATAACAAGTTAGTAGTAGCAGTCATTTCAAAATATTATATTTTTGGACTACAGCACCCAGAATCCATTGGCTAATGCAACCAGTGGCCACACCGATGACAGAATTCAGAGAACCATGGCACCAAAAAGTAGCATTTCCAAGCTCTGATTACAACAGAGAAAATCTCAAAATCTTCCCCTGACCCATGAAAGATTGGTCACTCCAGATTGGGCTGGACTCAAAAGCTCTCTTTCTAACACATGTGTTTGGTTTTTAAGGTGTCACAGGATTGTTGATTTTTCTGCATAAGATAGGGCAACTCCATTAAATATGGCTACCTCATTGAAGATTGTCACAAGTAAATGGTTACTCACATCATGCTTGGTGAAATACTTGATACACCCTTCAATTTCTGACAGAAGAAACCTGCGGGGTAAATAGTTCCTATTGTCTCGGCCTTGTTTCCACAGAATCCCTTCTTTCAACCCTAGGAGAAGAAAGCCAAGAAAAGAGTCCAACAAAAAAAAGTGATAAAAGCTGACTTTGATAAAAGAGGGTGGGTAGTCTATTGAAGCTATTGCCCATTCTTGTTTTGGAATTAAGTAGGAAAATACATATAAGAGCAATAAAGCAAAGCAATCACACTTATATACCACCCCATAGCGTTTAATGCACTTTCTGGGTGGTTCACAAGTTACCGGTAATTAGCATTTTGCCCCCAACATGCTGGGGTGGGGACTCATTCTACGGACCTTAGAAAGATAGAAGACTGAGTCTATCTTGAGCCCTGGTCAGGATCAAAATACAAAGAACTACATCAAATAGGAGCTACGTAGAACCCTTAAGACATTGCATTATAGTAGGTCAGACTGTATGTCTATGCCAAAGAAGAGGAAAATGTAACGCTTCAGATATTGCTGGATTACAATTGCTATCACCCTCTAGCATTGACTATTGTGGCTATTGTTGATCAGGGTTACATTCTGATAACATCTAAAGCAGGGGTTCCCATCCTAAGGCTCGTGGGCTAGATCTGGCCCATGGTGCCATTTAATGTGGCCATCCCACCCCTCCAAGGGCATTCGAGAAACAAAATGGCCACCCCTTTGAAGCTGTTGGGACAAAATGGCTACCCCGATCGTGCAGGCAGGGCAAAATGGCTGTCTGGCCCTCGAAGCTGCCTGAGAGAGCGTGACTCAGCCCCCGGCTTGAAAAGATTGGGAACCCCTGATATAAAGAGACATAATTTCCTATCCTAGTCTATACTGTCCTCAACCTGGAAGACTCCAGATATCATAGATTCGATCTTCTATAACCACCAACCATTGATTATGCTGATAACTGCCGATAGCTGTAATCTGAAACATTAGGAAGATGCCAATTTTGGAAATGCTAGTATTCTTCAAAGCTCTGTTTCAAGGAAAGTTTTTTCCCCCCCTAATCTCTGTATAGGGGTGTGAAGAATAAGACAGAGGTCAGTATCCTGTTGCGTAGCTCTGCCTATGCAGTGGGAATGAAGTTACCAACAGTGACAGATTAACTTTAATTAGAGAGCTCATGCTTCTATTTCAGGGTGGGTAGAATTTGAATCTTATTGCTTGTGTGCATCAAAGATACGGGGGGACACAGAAGGAGCCTCCTCAAATATCGTGGTATTTTTTAACCACAATCGGGCATACCCTGGACAACGGCAACCTTGTTGTGCCGGCTAAACTTTCTCATACTAGGTCAGGCAAAGAAACTGATGAATGAATTCACCAAAAGGCGGAATCAAAGATACAAAAGCAAGATTTATTTATTTGCTTGCTTGCTTGCTTGCTTATTTATTTTATATCCCACCTTTCTTCTAATAGCGAGATATGAAGAGGCATACAACAACTAAATAAACATATGTTTTAAATTTCACTAAATTATGACATTTTCATTAAAACATGATTAGATTCAAGTAGTGCTAAGATATCATTGGTTAAAACAAAGCAAATTAGTGGCAATCTACAGCTGGTATTGACATAATTCTCATGCAGAGCTATGAAACAGGATTTTCGCCACAGCTGATGAGAAATCAGCCAGAAATAACTCGATAGTAGGGCTGCTAGTTTACTTCCTGCAAAGCTCTTCCGTATTGTAGAGCTGCGTGATGACAGCAGTTCAATAGGTAATGCCTCCTCTCTTTAGAAAGCATGGCACCTGTTGAATTTCTATCTGCCACCCATATTTTGAAGGCACAGGGTTCTCCCTGGAAGAAAAAGGGGCCTCCACGTGCTTAGTTGTTTCTTTCTCTAGAGATACAATGGTAATTGTGAATTTTGCTCTGCCCATCCCCACTGCAAAAGTCTACAACAGGGAGACTCTATCTCTCTGCAAATGCAGTCAGGAATAGACCATTTCTTCTAGTTCGAAATGAACTAACATCCTGTAGCACTGATGATATGGTTTCATGAATCACACTTGGGGTTTTAAAGAAGGGGAGAGTAAAAATAGTTCCGCAAAATCCTTTATCTGTCACATGAAAGCTACTGGTTAGCTTCTTAGTGACTTTTGCTACCCAGGGCACAGCAATAAGAACTCTTACATTAGTAATATCCTGTCAGTTAGGCGCTCAAGTATTACAACCCGAGAGGGCTTCTGTGCAGCGACAGCCTGTTGTTCAGTAGCCCAAGGTGACTGCTTCAGGCAGTAGGTATTTGGTGCAGCTCTAGCAGTCCCAACTGTTCTTATTAAGACAAGAACCATATGTGTCATATAGCTTAACCATTTAGGACTGCAGTGGCTCAAGTGGCTAAAACACTGACTGGGAGGCGGAAGGTCAGCAGTTCGATTCTCGAGTACTGCAGGATGGAATGAGCTCCCGTCTTTGTCCCAGCTCCTGCCAACCTAGCAGTTCGAAAGCAAGAAATTGCAAGTAGATGAATAGGGACTACTTCGGTGGGAAGGTAACAGCGTTCCGTGCGCTCCGGTGTCTAGTCATGCCTGCCACATGACCACTGAAACGCCTGCAGAAGCAGACAGCGCTGGCTCTTCGGCTTTGAAACAGAGATGAGCACTGAACCCTAGAGTCGGATACGACTGGTTTTACCTTTACTAGCCTAACCATAGCCACCAATGTTAACCCCCTGTCAATCTAGTTTACAGTCATGCAGAACGTCTCACTATCTTTGGGATTTTCTGTGTCCCTCCCCACTGGTCAGTAAAAAAAAAAAAGGGCTGGGATGGGGGGGGGATCCAGAATTATCATTTCTGGAGTTTTCCAAGAATGGCAATTCTCTTATAAAGTGAGGTGGTAGAATGACAGATATGATATACAGGCAGTTTCCTCCAACAATGGCAGCCCATTTTTTTAGTTGCTTTGCTTAGCAATGATAATTAGCAATAATATTTTAACTGACTTGCAGGGTCATATCCTGTAACTTTCCTTCTCTGCAAGCAGCAGACAAAAATATTGACCAGGGCTGAGGAAATGTATCTTAACAAAGTAAAAAGTGTGAATACCTGCAAGGAGTCCTCAAAACTAAACTGTCATTTGGGGACAGAGTGTTGTGCCTCTTGCAGTCTGTAATCCCACCATTAATGGAAGTTGTTTTATTATGCAAACATAATGTGCTATTTTCCACTCACACTCTGAAAAACTGAAAGTGAGGACACGAGATGGGGCTAGAGTTCTCAATGCATAATGAACAAACTGCCAACTCTAGCTCTGTATTTAATGATCAAAACAAAGGCCCAGATGCAACAGGATTGTTATGTTAACTATTTCTTCTGCAACAATGGGAGAAATTTTCCTCTGCAGACTCCTCTATTACTCCTGCAACATGGCTGGGGAAATCCCTTGCCTGGTGAAATGTCAAGAGACAGCCATGACACACAGACTGCCAACATGAAGAGGAATTCTGGAAGATAGACCTAAAATGTGAGCAGCTGGGTCTTGGCTATTGCTCAGGGCCTTTAAAATGTTGTTTGGGGAAATGCATCCCCTAGCAGAATTGTTACCATTGGAATACGATGACTGTTTTCCTGGCTCCGTGAATTCTTTCCGCTCATATTTGGCTCGTATCCACTGTTCCCTCAGGACTCTGTGAGACGTCACAACAAGCAATATAGTGACAATTCAGAGACATCCCACAAAACTCACCTCCATCCCCTTAACTCCCAACCCAGAAGTAGTAATGGTACTTACAGAGAGTCAGTGTGGACTGGACGATAATAGTAAATTGGAACATAGGCCTCGTATCTTGCTTTGGCTTTTGCATTTCCATGCTGCATCAAAAACTGTAAAATAGAAGATGTGTATGCTAGCATCACCCTGTTGGCAAAATCTAGCCTTACCATGAAATAAAAAGAAGACAAATTCTTGGGAGGCAAGCTACGAGAAACCTAGGGAACATAATAAAAAGTAGAGACATCACCCTGCCAACCAAAGTACGCATAGTCAAAGAAATGGTAGTAGTAATGTATGGTTGTGAAAGCTGGACCATAAGGAAGGCTGAGCGCAGAAAAATAGACGCCTTTGAAATGTGCTGCTGGAGGAGAATTTTGAGAGTACCCTGGACAGCAAAGAGTTCAAATCAGTCGATTCTGAAGGAAATAAATCTTGACTGCTCCTTGGAAGGACAACTATTGAAGATGAAGCTAAAGTAGTTTGGCCACCAAATGAAAAGAGAGGACTCACTCGAGAAGGCCTTGATGCTGGGAAAGGTTGAAGGCACAAAGAGACCCGGTGCATAATTTGGGGGTCCTCCTTGTGAGAGTGTTTCAGATGGTTCGGCCCAATAACTCCAGAGACAGTATATTATAATTAAAGTCTTTTATTCTCACTGCCCGCATGGCAGTCAGTGACTGTATCAAGGATCAAAGATGGAAAAAAGGCGGGTATGAGTTGGAGGTGGTTCTTTTATAGGGTTGGATGAGGTCAGAGGCATAAGGTTCAAGGGAATAGGGTTACAGTGGCAAGGCATTGTGGTACATGTAGTTCAGGTCAGTTTGATATTACATCTGACAAAACCCCTTCTAATATCATATGGACTGACTACATTGAGTGCATACCTGAGCATTTTATTTTCTAAGACACAAACTGCCAAACAGGTACTCATGCTGAGCTGAGGGGAGTGGTTTGGTCAGTATGTCTGCCACCTGTTCCTTTGTCTCACAATGTGTTAGCTCTATAAAGCCTTCTCTTATCATCTGTCTCACGTTCTTGCACTTGATATCTATATGTCTAGATTTCCGGTTTATAGTTTCACCTTTTGCTATCTCTATGGCCGCCTGGCTATCTTCGTGGATGGTGATGGGGAGCTTGGGCTTTTCCCAGATAAGGGAGATCAGTTCGTTTATCCAGATAAGGTCACATGCAGCGTTTGACAGGCAGACATATTCGGCCTCGGCGGTGGAAGTAGAAACCAGTCTCTGTTTCTCGGTGCGCCAGTATATTGGGCTGCCATTCAACATCACCATGTAGCCGGATGTGCTCTTCCTGGTTCCTGAGCATCCGCCCCAGTCAGCATCGGCGTAGCATGACAGGTTGATTTCTTCATCTATTCGAGGGGTGAGCAGTAATTCTGTCTCCATGGTGCCCTTCAGGTATCTCAGCAGTCTCTTGACGGCCGCCCAATGAAACGTCTTTGGGTTACTGGAATGGCGTGAGAGAAGGTTCACTGCCAGCGTAATGTCGGGCCTGGTCCAGTTGGCTATGTGTAACAGCGATCCAATGATGGATCTGTAGAGGCTGACGTCTTCGAACTGTTCCCCTTTCTCGTAGGCGTTTTTCAAGAAATCTGTTTGCATAGGCGTCCCACAGGGGTGAGCGTTTGACATGTTGCATCTGTCAAGGAGTTCAGCTATTTTCTCCTTCTGGGAGAGTCCAAAGCCATTGGGTATCCTTGAGACTTGCACCCCTAGGTATTTGTTCACTCTCCCCAAGTTTTTCAGGGAGAATTCATTTTGCAGTCCATGAGCGAACTCGTCGCATTTGGACTTACTTTTTCCAAAGTACAATAGGTCGTCGACATACACTAGGACCTTTTCAACTTCCTCTGGTGATTTCCTTAGAAATACACATTTGTCGGCTTCGGCTGGGAAGAAGTTCAATTGCCTCATTGCCTCGGCCAGACACTCGTACCACCTCCTGCCGGACTGTTTTAGGCCATAGAGGCTTTTGCTGAGTAGCCACGTTTCCCCTCTATTGCGCCCAAAACCAGGTGGTGCTCTGACGTATATTTCCTTGTCAAGGTCTGCATGGAGGTATGCTGTCTGTACATCAAACTGGTACACTTGTTCCTCGAGGATGGTTGCCATCACTAAAGCGGCCTTTACGCTTTCTGGCTTCACTGTGGGGGAGTACGTGTCTTCGTAGTCGTCGGGGTATCGTTGGGTGAATCCTTGGGCGACTAGTCGCGCTTTGTACATTACCCCTTCATTTTCCAAAGATTTTACTTTAAACACCCACTTTGTCCCCACTGTCCTCTGGCCCTCAGGAACCTCAGCAGGAGCGTACACTCCGAGGGCCTTGAGGCTCTCCATCTCCCTTTCCATTGCCGCCTGCCACTTGTCCTGTTCTTCGGGAGGCAGTTTGTCTATGTCATCAAAGCTTGCTGGTGTCCCGGGGTAGGTGTTTATGCCCAGCACATACTCCTTTAGTCCTTTGGGAGTTAGGCCTTTGGTTGGCCTGGTTGACCTGCGGGGCGCCTCTGCTGGGGTTTTTGGAGGTTCAGTCTCCACAACACTAGTGGTATTTTGGTGCGACCGCCTGGTCTCATCCTTCTCTGGTGGCGTGTCCGCTGGTCTGTTGGGCCTTGAGTTGGACGAGGGTGCTTTGGTTCCCTCTTGTGCTGGCTCATTTGTCAGTACCTCGTTTGCGTGTATCTTACTCCAATTCACATGTTCATGGAACGTGGCCGACCTGGAAATCACTATTCTCAGGTTGTGGTCTAGGAAGCGGTATGCCTTCGAGCCCGGTTCGTACCCCATGAACCTTAGCTTCTTCGTTATCTTGTCCCCCTTCTTTCTTAGTTGTTTCGGTATGTGTACGTCTGCGAACACACCGAAGATGTGAAGGTGGCTCAACTTGGGCTTCTGCCTGTACATGGCTTCATAGGGCGTTTTTCCGATAACGCCAGACCATAGCCTGTTCAGTGTGTAGTTGGAGTACAGCAAAGCTTCCCCCCAGTATGAGAAGCTTAGGCCTGCATCTTCAATTGCGCATCTGATCATGGTCTGGAGCACTCCGTTCCTTCGTTCGGCGACTCCGTTCTGGAAGGCTGAGAATGGTGCGGTTTTGTAGTGTAGCATCCCCTTCTCGGTTATCCAGTCTTGGAACTCTTTGGACAGGAATTCCGATCCTCTGTCCGTCATCAGTTTCTTTATGTTGGTGTTGTTCTGGGTTTGCACCCTTTGGTAGAACTCTTTGAACTTGCTGAAGGTCTCGTCCTTGCTTTTGAGGGTGTATACGAAACCGTATCGGCTGTAGTCATCGACTATCATCAAGAAGAATCTCTTCTGGCCCAAGGATCTCTCGAGTGGCCCCACCAGGTCGAGGTGGACCAATTCGAAAGGGTGGCTTGACTTCCTGGAGGACTTCCTGGAGGATGTCTTCGGTCGTGCCTCGGTTTTTGTCTTGGAGCTTTTGCATACGGAGCACTCCAGGTAGTTCTCACAATTCTTGATCCTTAGTCCTTTTGAACACCCTAGCATCTTCTTGACTGTCGGAAAACCTATGTGTCCCAATCTCCTGTGCAACAGGTGCGCGCACTCATCATGTATTTGTTTCCCTATGGATATCCTCAGTGTTCTATGCTCTGCGCTGCCGACCCCTTCATTTCTTGTGGGACTGCCGTAATCATTGTTTTCCCTTTCTGGGTCTTCATGTTCGGGTTCCCTGGGGTCGTCTGTGGTGCAGTCCTGCATCTCTTCATCGTCAGTGCCATCGATTAGGCCTATTGTGGCCTGTCCATCCTCGGCTTCCTTGGCAATGAGGTACGGTAGGCCGCCTATGAGCTCCACTCTTCCAATCTGCTTTCCCCTTCTTTCGATGGACACCCTCTTGTTTTCGAAGACTATCCTGAGGCCGGGGTCTTCTGTGAGCTTGGTGATGGCCAGGACATTATATGGAATTTCAGGGGAGTAAAGGACGCCTTTGACCTGACCAATTCCAGGGATGAGTACGTCGCCCCTGCCGGTTACTCTTGCATGTTCCTGGTTGGCGACTTTGATTCTGAAGGAATCTTTTTCAAATGAGTTGAATATTTCCTTGTGGCATGATGTGTGGGTGGTTGCCCCGGAGTCGATCAGCCACCGCTGTAGGTGTGCATTTGAAGACCTGTCTGCCCTGTGGCTGCTGGTCCCTTCACTGTGCTTGACCACGTTCACTGAATCTGGTTTGTATCCATCTTGCCCCTTCTGTGGCTTAAGCTCTCTCTTTGGGCTAGGTGATCTTCGTCGTCTGTCCCCCCTGTCGTTGTCGCCCTTGTGTCTGTGTGGGTATTCGTCCTGTGACCCACGCCTGGGTCTCGGAGTGTCCTCATGGCGTCTTTGATCGCGTGTGGGTTTGTGTTTCCTTGGTCCACATGTGTGACACTCGAAACTAGGGCTCCCCTGTTCAGGGAAACTGACTCTTTTGCGTGGCCTGTCCTCTCTGCGTGTGGTGGCCCTACTTCTCCTAAGGTTATCCTCAGCTATGAGTTTCTTAGTGATGTACCCCAATGTGGCATTGTCACTTCCCAAATTATCCAGCTGAGTCAGGAAGTAGTCCCAGCTTGAATCGAGGGAGTTGTATATAATGCTAATCTGGTGCTGATCCGTCACGATTTCCCCCCTTCTTATGAGGTCGGATCTCATGTTGTTTAATGTCATCAGGTGCTCGCTCATTGTTGATCCCTCTTTCATTTTGTATGCATACAACTCTCTCAATAGCAAGCAGGTCGTAGTCCTTTCATTGCAATAAAACATTTCATACAATATTCCCCAAACCTCATGCACAGTTAGCCCATCAGGGATACTCCCATACATTGAAGTGTCAATAGAGCTTAAAAGCAAACAGAACACTCTGTGGTGTAGTCTGTCCACCTTTAGGGTCCATGGCTTTCTTGGCGGGTCCTGGATCAGATACAGTGCCCCCTCCCTCATCAGAATTACCTGGAATTGTTGTGCCCAGTCCATTAGGTTCTCCCCAGTCATGCGAAGGATTGGGAAGTTGTGAGGTAGTTGGCTGTGCTGGCCGGCATTGCTTCCTTTGCTGGATCTGGCCTGGTGCCCTGGGCTGTCTCTATATTGGCAGTGGGGGATGGGTACACATATATTTGCTATTGGATGTCCCATTTGCAGTTTTTCTGGTTGCCTGTAGAGGGAGTTCGCTGGTCCTCTGCCCATGGAGCGACCTGAGTTGACCTGCAGTTCCTCTTCTTCGCCAGAGAGGGAGTTCTCCTGCTCCTCTTGCGCCTGCGTGAACCTCATTATTTGCTGGCTGCCGAGGTGAGCGGATCTCTGTCTCGGAGGTCCTGCTGCTTCAGGTTGGAGTGTCGGTGAGGAGATGCTTTCGTCGCTGGAGCTGCTTTCTTCATTGGAGGATTCTGTGGAGCTGTCGCGTGGAGGCCGCCATCTTTGCTGGACTGATGGGGGTTCGGGTCGTCGTAGCTCCGGCTCCTCGGGTCATGGCTCCGCGTGGAGGTCGGCTTCCTTCTCCGGACGTTCCCTGCGTTTGGTTCGGGCAGACAGCGGGTCGTGGTAGGTCTCACTTTCTTTGTTCTGTCTTGCGTGTGCTTCGGGTCTTCCCGCGTGGATGCGTGCCTTGCGGGTCTCGCGCCCCTCCCGTTCGCGGTAGTGTGTTTCTGAGGGGGGGCTGCGTCCCCTTCGGTTTCTAGCTGGGAAGGGTTTGCGGTGGCTTTCCTCCGAGGAGAGGTCATGTCTCCTTCGGCCTTTGATTGCGAAGGGGGCCTCTGCCCATGTGAGGAGTTCGGCCCGGTTGTCAGCAGCGCCTCTCTTGGGGGCGTGGTGCCTGCTTGGGGGTCTCCGCTCCTCTTCTAGTTCCTGGGGGCTGAGGGTCGGCATTTCTAGGGTCTGTGTGTCCACCCTCCGGGGTCCCAGGGCCATTTCTTTCCTTCGCGTGGTTGGGACGCGCGGGTTATCTGTGGGTATCGTTGTCCCGGTGGATTTTCCCACCGGTGTGTTCGAATCTAGGGCCGCCGCTTGTAATTGGTCGGCTAGATTTGAACTCGGCTCGGTGCTTGGGGTTCCCGCCATGGAGGATCTCGGGGTAGAGCTTACCGTGCCGTTGGTGTGGGGTTCATCTCCGATGTTCATCAAGGCCAGTAGCTCTGCTGTGGGGATCATTCCTCTCCCGGCTATCGCCCTGTGGATTTTGGTTGTTAGGCTTTCGTCTTGGTCGTCCCTTTCGGTGGGTGCCCCTCCGGTTTCGGCCTTCGTTTGGCCATCTGGGTCCGTCTCCGTGATGGTCCGGTTGGGGTTGTCCTCTTCCATTACCGTTTGGGGTCGTGCGATTGCCTGTTCCAGAGTTTCGGGTCCAGTTGGTCTTTTGTTTTAATTTTGGAGTTGTTTGTGGGCGAACCAAACCTCTGCTACCATTTTGTGAGAGTGTTTCAGATGGTTCGGCCCAATAACTCCAGAGACAGTATATTATAATTAAAGTCTTTTATTCTCACTGCCCGCATGGCAGTCAGTGACTGTATCAAGGATCAAAGATGGAAAAAAGGCGGGTATGAGTTGGAGGTGGTTCTTTTATAGGGTTGGATGAGGTCAGAGGCATAAGGTTCAAGGGAATAGGGTTACAGTGGCAAGGCATTGTGGTACATGTAGTTCAGGTCAGTTTGATATTACATCTGACACTCCTGGACTCACGACTCCTGCTCGATGAGCAGGTGGCAGTCGTGGTCAGGAGGGCTTTTGCACAACTTCGTGTCATACACCAGTTACGCCCGCTCCTAGATCGGGACTCCCTGCTCATGGTCACGCATGCTCTGGTCACCTCCAGACTGGTCTATTGTAATGTGCTCTACATGGGGCTGCCCTTGATGACCATTTGGAGGCTGCAACTGGTCCAGAATGTGGCTGCCTGGGTGGTGATGGGGTGCGGATGTTATGCTCATGCCTTGCCACTGCTTCAGGAGCTGCACTGGTTACCAGGGTGCCTCCGGGTGCAATTCAAGGTGCTGGTGATGACCTATAAAGCCCTGCATGGTAGTGGGCCAGGATACTTAAGAGCCCGCGTCACCCCCAGAACATCTGTCTGTCCCACCAGAGCAGACTGGAGAGGCTCTCTTATTGTGCCATCTGCTAGAGAGGCTCACCTCTCTAGCACCAGAAAGAGGGCCTTCTCTGTGTCTGCTCCAGCCTTATGGAACCTTCTGCCAATTGAGCTAGGACTCCAGACAGAGTTGCTGCCCTTAAGGAAAGGACTAAAAAACAGGCTGGCAAAGCAGGTGTGGGGTACCGGGGATGTGGTGACCCCCGCCTGCTGGCTGATATAGTAATATCGCTCCCTTGCTCTTTTTAGTTGTCGGACTAATTTTTTATTGTATTTTTAATTGGGGTTTTTACTGGTTTTAAGTTTTTTATAGTTCTCAAGTGGGATTTATGTAGTTCATGATGTAATTGTGGTACGCCGCCCAGAGTCGCTTGCTGAATGGGTGGCAATACAAATGTGACTAATAAATAAATAAATACATAAATAAGGGGGCGGCAGAGGATGAGATGGCTAAATGGCATTGTTAATGCAATGGGCGTAGAGCTGAGCGGACTGCGGAAGATGGTGGAGGATAGGGGTGCCTGGCGTGCAGTGGTCTATAGGGTCGCAAAGGGTCGGACTCGACTATGCGACTGAACAAGCCTTACCCCTTGGACCTACAAAAGCTTTGTGTTACCTTTATCTAAGGTTGGAGATGAGACACTATCTTCCATCCCACCTGACCCCATCAGGTTCACCTAGACTAGGCATTACAGGGCAGGATACACGGCTTATGTTTCTATTCTCCATCACCTTACCAATGCCTCCCAATGTCTGTTGCCTGAGGCAACCTCCTCACTCTGCTTAATGATAGGTCCAGCCTTACATGTTCCACACATATATCAGAGTGTGAAAGTTCTTCTGGCAAAACTCACCTCCACTTGGCCTTTCTCCCATCTGTCCATCCTTATGGACTTCACATTGTTGATGCTAGGGATGTTGCGATGAATTTTTGCACAGTCTAGACACAGGAAGATGCCCAAAGCACAGGAGGCCCAGTCAGGATCTGGGAGGAATAAAATTGGTATCTATGGTTGGTACTTGGTTCTTCACAAAGAAAATTATAAACATGAACTTCCACTGTGATCAATGAATGATATATATAAAGGGGTGTCTGCCTCAGAATCAAAATGCTGATTATCTGTGAAGATTTGCATGCCATTCAGAGCAATATGTAGTCATTTTGTTACCTGGAGCAGCACTATCTTCTTTCCATTCAGCCCTCATCCATGGCACAATAGACACTGAAGGAGAAAACTGTGATAACTCCACACAAAAGAAAGCTTTTCCATTGGGAAAAAAGGGAAACTGAATAAGGCCATGGGGTGTTACAGTTTTATTTTCCTAGAATTCATCTATAGGTTCACTTCTAGGCTTTGATGGCTTCTAGACATTGGTGCCCTGGAGCCAAGACCTGCCTTAGTTGCATTTAACTACCATCATCCTGGCTTTTCTCATTCACATTCCATTAGTTCGTAGATGTCTTGGCTGGGACAAGTGCTAGCAAGTAGATAGCAAGAGTTAGAATCAATGGAACAGCTAACTTAATCATCTAATCAAAACCAAGATTGATCTTTTCTGATCTTCATCACTCAAGCCCATATACTGTATAATGTAGATCTTAAAAACATTTCTTCTTTGTTTATAATTTAGGCATTCTGGGTATTCGTCTTCTTCACTTCCTCTTTTACCCTTTCTGGCATCAAGGGAGATACAGTACAAGGTTCTTGTTCTGTCACTTCTAGTGGCCTCCACCAGTGTTATTTGGTGTTCTTGTAATATTTCATTGATGTTATCTCTCCACCTTCCTCATCTGCCTCATGCTCTTTGTCCTTCTCTTTTCATATATGTCTTGTATGGTAAGGAATTCCAAGACATTCACTCCAAATGGGCAAGCCACTTTATTTGTTGTCTCTGTATGTAGTTTAAGGTTGGCTCTAGTCCAATTCTTTCCCTTATAATCTCATTCCTGATTTTATCCCTTCTAGTCACTCCAGCGGCCTTTCTCAGACATCTCTTTCCCATAGTGACCAACTTTAATTTATGTTTTGTTCTAAGTGTCCATGTTTGGCACTGGCAAAATAAGGTGGGAATGCTTATGTTTTGTATGAGGTGTTTCTTGTGCTGATCATTCTGGGCATTTTGTTCCTAAAAGTAACTTTTTCAACCTATGACATAGTGCTAGAAGCTGATTTAGCAGTGTCTACAATGCCAAGAATAATTGTCTTTTGTCTGGAGCTGAAAAGGTCAAAATGTACCTTACCCAGGAGGGCATAGCTGTCAAGTATCCCTTATTGACCAGGAAAACCCCTTATTATACCCTCTTTCCCGCTGTCATCCCTTATTAATTAGACTGCAATGTCCTATTGCCACCATTGGAAGGCAGTACAGGATAAGCATAGCTGTCAAGTATCCCATATTTGTCGGGAAATTTCCCTTTTTTCCAAATCCAAAACTTGACAGGCATGCAGGAGGGTGAGATTTTATCACCCATTGTATTTGACAATGTGCTTCAACAGTTTCATGCTAGCCTTCTCTCTCTCTACCCCACACAATTTACCTCAACTATAATCCCTCCTCCTTAGGAAGTTGCTGTTAGTTTTGCTGGCTGAGAGGAGGACTGAGAAAATACTATACAGTACTGCCCTACATACAACACATTTTTGACATTAACAGTAGTAGGGAATGACAACTTTCATTTTAATATCTAGGAGAAAGGTCAGACAACTCTTCTGCTCTGCAGCGGCTTTAAAGTAAAAACAAACCTGTTTGGAGTTTTCACTGTAGATCCATAACTAAATACTGTATGTAGTTTGGAGCGCAAACAATAAAGAGTGTGTGTGTGTGTGTGGGGGGGGATGCTACCTAGTTGACTCTGTTTTAAGATGTCTCTTAACAAAAGGCTTGTAATACCACCAGTCAAAAGACTTCCTGCAACTATACAATTCTCTGAATTCTCCAATTAAAAAACAAAAGAGAAATCTTTTCAAAATTTCTATATTATTTATGGCAAACCAAGAAAGGAGTCATGGTGGGATTAACACAGCAGTGCAACAAATAGAAGACAACATTGTCTGAGTCTCCTTGTAAAATTTAATGCCTGAGGCATTCTTATTACGAGACTTGCCTAAGGCTTTATTACAGGATGTACTGTATGTGGCAGCATTGAACAGTGTCATTTCACAACTTAGTAACCTTGAAGACAAGAATATCCTTCCCAAATTCTTCAAGGATGATCAACAAAGGAGGTACAGTATTTTTAAAAAGAGAGACTACACCACCAAAGCAGGAAGTTGTGTTACAGAAGAAAATTACCTGAAGCACAAAATGAGGTTGGGAGGTTTCACTGCCCTCCTTGGAAGTCTGACCCTTCTCATGACAAGCAAAAACTGAATACACTATAGGTAAAGGTAAGGGTTTCCCTTGCTCGAAAGCCAGTCGTATCCGACTCTAGGGTGCAGTGCTCATCTCTGTTTCTAAGCCGAAGAGCCAGCGCTGTCTGCTTCTGCAGATGTTTCCGTGGTCATGTGGCAGGCATGACTAGACACCGGAGCGCACGGAATGCTGTTACCTTCCCACCGAAGTGGTCCCTATTTATCTACTTGCAATTTCTTGCTGTCGAACTGCTAGGTTGGCAGGAGGAATACACTATACTGTACAGGTAAGTACATATAGCTTTCCCAAACATATAAAATAACAGGAATTATTTCTTCTAAACACACCACCACCCCCCAAAATATTTTAAACCACAAACAATGCACAGTAGCCACTGATACAGCAATAATTCTGATTCCATCAGACTCAATAAAGCTAATAACAACAGTTTCCACCTTCCCCAGCCAGTGGACCATCGTGGGTTTCATTCCATCCAGAATTATTCCAAAATATGATGAAACTTTTGTCTACTGCAGTTCCCAACTTTCTCTTCTCTCCTTCTCTAAAAGTCTCTCACTTTTTTCCACCTCCCCGCCAAGACAGAGAAATTTTCTGTACCAGGTTTCCCGCAGTCCATGCACAAAGTGTTTTCTTCTCTCCGCCAAGCTTCCTGGAGGGCTTTCATATGCCTCTCCAAATTTGCAGCCATTGTCTTGGCTTGCTTGGGAGCTCCACCCAAGCTCTCACGTCCACCTTGAACAAGAGGCAAAGCAAGCATGGCTTGAGCTGGTCTAGGTCTAGGCAGCATTTAGCTGCAAAGGAGACCAAGCCCCTGGGCGTAAAGGAAGTACTGCTGTTAACCACAGAACTGGTTTTTCCACTTCTTACAGGTTAAAGAGACTATGGTGGTTCATGTGGTTAAGACGCTGAACTCACCGAATGGAAGGTCGGAGTTCGATTCCCAGGTACTGCATGACGGAGTGAGGTCCTGTCTTTGTCCTAGCTCCTGCCAACCTAGCAGTTCAAAAGCAAAAAATGGCAAGTAGATAAATAGGGACCACTTCGGTGGGAAGGTAAGCAGCATTCCGTGAGGCATGCCTGCCATATGTCCATGGGGGCATCTACAGATGCAGACAGTGCTGGCTCTTGGCTATAAACAGAGATGAGCACTGAACCCTAGAATCAAATATGACTGACTTTCAAGCAAGGGTGACCTTTACCTTTTGTGGATTCCCCATGCCCGGTGAGCAAGGAACGGCCCTGGCAGAGGCCACTACGGTAGAGAAAACTCCTGGCTCGTGGTTTCTGCGGGCAGAGAAATTAAGGGGGGTGGATAAATGATAGGGTTTGATTCACCCAATTCCTTGACCTGACCAGCGGATCTGCTGAGAGAGCGAATATCTAACTCTGTTACCCATTAGAGTAATCCCTCATCTCCGAGTCTCCGTTTTATCCCAGATGCAAACAGAAGCCATGTTTACCCCAGTCTAAGCTCTAGACAATGGTGTTTTCCCTGTCAATGTTTGTCCGTGCTAATTAACTTCCCTTAGAGAGATTCCTCATTAACCTGAGCAAATAGGTGATGTGATTTCTGTCAGATGACGGTTTTGCCACCGTTGCGCTTTTCCTTCTATATATGTTGAAGTATTCCCTCAATAAACTACTGATCTGATCTCGCTCCATACTGCCTTGTATCGTTCCTTGATCAGTCTCCTCCGGGACCTCCGGCCCCCTGCGGCCCCGATTCCTACACCTGGTGACCCCGACATGATCTACTCGTGAGTAAGCGACCCCCGAGTGGTCTACCTCAGAGTAAGCGATCACACGGTCCGGTTCTGCGCTTGAACCGTGTCTGACCATCCTGGAGGACAGCGCGGCGCTCCGGTCGGTAAGCCAGCCGATCGGAGGGACGGCCTGCGGTGAGGCAGTCCAAGAGGCTTTCTACAGCTTGCTCCCGACTTTCGCGGCGGCTTGCAGCAGCGGGAAACGCATTCCGCTCAGGGTCTGCTGTGAACCCCTGACAGCGCAGTGGCCACCGAGGGCCCGTGGCCGCAGTCCACGCTCCGAGCTCTACCCAGAGAATCGTCGCCAGAACCTATTGCCTTGCCAAAGACGCGTTGACTCGTCCCGAGGAGGAAACTTCGGAGGACCCATTGCAGGTAATATGGGGACCTGTCCTCAGCGACAGCATCCATCCGCTAGCCAAAGAACTCGTGAGGGAGAGTTCAGAATCCTGGCCAGGGTGTTTAAGTTGCGTTTTCACAGCGGAGAGCTAGCGAGACTTTTGGTGTACCTGGGGGAACACTGCCTGCTTTACCCAGAAGTAGGTACGTTAACCCTCGAGCTCTGGGATCAGATAGGAGACTGCATTCAGCAACCCCCGAAAGCTCCGAGAGGCGCAATTCGCACATGGACTAAATGTAGGAAGCTCTTAGCGGAGATAGAGCCAGTCCGGATAGAGGCCAAAGAACCCCCACTTCTGCCAGTCACACCAGCCGAGCCAACGGCACCTACGGCGCTCTATCCATCACTCCAGTTTAGGCAGAGTAGCGTAGGGAGCTTTCCCTCGGTGACAGCTGCAGACGTCACCGACGGAATGCAAGGAATGAGGAGCGCAGGCGCTTCTCTGACAGTTCCGGGTTCCCGAGTTACCAAGAGTCCCCTTCAGCATACAATTGAAGAGGAGATTAGGAAGGGGGAATTGCCAGCAGAAGAACTAGCTGAGCTTAGCCAGATATGTCCAATTCGCATGGAGATGGATGCCCTTACGGGGGCTCAGCAGATAATTCATACACCAGTCCCGTATAAGCTTCTCATGGCTATACGGAAGGCCATTTCAGAAACTGGGCTCCAAAGTCGTTTTACTAGGGGCACGCTTCAGCAAGTGTGCGAGAACACCATGTTCATTCCCCATGAGTGGAAAGCCGTCATGCGGATGATGCTCACCCCTAGCCAGTATTTAATTTGGGACAGTGAGTTTCGCCTTGAGGCTCAAACAAGGGCTGCCAGGATGGGAGGCGCAGTACTTCCTGACCAGCTATATGGTTCAGGTGCCTTCGAGCCCATCGATGCCCAAATCAACCTGCCTCTCGCCACTCTTCAGATGTCGGCCGAGGCTGCCTTTAGGGCGTTTTTTAAGGTCCCAGCTACTGGCAAAGCGGCTAAGAATTACACCGCTATTAAGCAAGGAGCCCAGGAACCATATATGGACTTCATTAATCGTTTGGAGGAAGCGATTAGCAGACAGATTGATAATGAGCAGGCCCAACAAGAGCTCATGATGAAGTTAGCCAAGGACAATGCCAATTTGGACTGCCGTAAAATCTTGCAGTCCCTGGGCAATCGCCCTGACTTGACCCTTACGGACGTGATTAGAGCTTGCGCCGACGTTGGCACAGAATTCTATAAGATGGGTTTGCTAGCGGCAGCGGTGCAAGGGGGTAGAAGACCGAAGGGAAAGAACCAAGGAGCATGCCACAATTGTGGCAAGATCGGTCACTTCGCTAGGGAGTGCCGATCCAAGGGAGGCGGACAGAAGTCTGGCCGCTCCAAGGCTCCAAACACCCTCTGTCCGAAGTGCAAGAAAGGCTACCATTGGGCCCGAGACTGCCTGAGTTCGGGAAACCGGAACGCGGGCATGTCTCTGGCCCCGGTCCAAACAGAGGCTTCCTTCATTCAGAGCTCACCAGAGCTAGACTAGATTCCGGTCACACTCCAGGCATTACGAGGGCACAGGCCAGCCCCAAGGGTAGCACGGGGCTAGATTTGACTTGTCAGGCAGACGTTACATGCGACCTGCCAGGCACGGTCTATCTGGTGGACTCCCAGTACATGGGTCCACTGCCCAAGGGCTTTATAGGTTTAGTTTTGCCCCGTAGTGTAGCTGGAGCACGCGGAATTCTTGTAATTCCAGGAGTCGTTGACTCGAATTTTTCAGGCGTTCTCCAAGTTCAGCTTTGGACTCACCTGCCCCAAACAATTCACAAAGGAGACACCCTAGCGCAACTGATCATGGTTCCTTGTCACTCGCCAGCAGATAGCCAGGGAAGGCTCAGTGACAGCTCCAAGTCCCAGTCAGAGGACCGCTCGAGCGCCAGTGAGGCAGTGCAAGGATACCAGGTCTTAGCGACAGTGGAGACCAACATTGAGTGGAAACAGCGCCCAGTTATCGAGGTATTTTTGAACAAAAGACCGTTCTCAGGGTTACTCGATACCGGAGCGGATGTGAGCGTGATAAGCAGAGGCCAGTGGCCAAGGGAGTGGGCCATTGAGCCGGTCTCCGATGTGTGGGGGGTAGGCGGTATTCAGGAAGCGTTTAGGAGCCGGGAGTGGGTGACAGTCACAATCCCAAGGGCTGACGGCACGGCGGTAATTCGGCCGCACATTCTTGATGTGCACATCAACCTTTGGGGGCGAGACATTTTGCAGCAGTACGGTGCTACGCTTACCTTCGGGTAATGGCGTTGCCACTTAAATGGCTCACCGATACGCCGGTCTGGGTAGAACAATGGCCGGTGGTGGGAGAGAAGTTAGTCGCCCTGAAGCAACTGGTTAAAGAACAGCTAGACGCAGGACATATAAAACAGTCCACAAGTCCCTGGAATTCGCCAATTTTTGTCATTAAAAAGAAGTCGGGGAAGTGGCGACTCCTCCACGATCTCAGGGAGATCAATAAATGCATACAGCCAATGGGTCCGCTCCAATGCGGCATCCCAAATCCTAATATGATTCCCGAGGGGTGGGAGATCCTAGTTGTAGATCTCAAGGATTGCTTTTATACAATCCCCTTAGACCCCAGGGACCGGGAAAGGTTTGCCTTTATGGTGCCGGTTGTGAACCACAGTGAGCCTACGCAGCGTTACGCGTGGAAATTTTTGCCACAGGGCATGCTCAATTCGCCCACCCTGTGCCAAATTTATGTTCACAATGCACTGGCAAAGTTTCGAAGCCTTTACCCTAAAGCCTTAGTTTGCCATTTTATGGATGACATCTTGGTCGCGGTGCCGCAACTCGGCAGCGAAATGTTTTCTGACCTCCAGGCCAGCCTGTGGGACAAAGGCTTACTCATTGCCCCAGAGAAAGTGCAGAGAACCGAGCCCTTCTCATACTTGGGTCATCGGCTTCTCCGCTCTTTCGCAGCACCAGTTTTGCCTCAGATCAATTTACAGGACTCAGTCACCCTTGTAGAATTGCAGCAAGTTCTGGGTAATATTAATTGGGCCAGACCGTATTTCCGATTAGATACGGATCTTTTGAAACCGCTCTTCTCGCTGCTAACCTTAGGTAAGCAGCCGGCAGACCGGATACACATTTCTCGAGAAGCGCGCTTAGCTCTCGAAAAAGTGAACCAGGTTCTCAGCCAGAGGTGGGTAGATAGGATTACCCCAGGGCCATATGCTCCGATCCTGAATTTGTACATCGTAAGGGCAGCTCCATGTTCACCGGAGCGCTCGGGGTAGATGCCGAGAAAGGGGCGAGTATCGTGGAATGGGTGTACTTGCCGAACACCTCTTCCCGGAACATCGTTCCACCCCAAGAGCTGATTTCCGCGGTGGTCTACCGCGGAAGGCTGAGAGCTAGGGACATTTCAGGGCACGACTTAGCCAAAATTGTGGTTCCGTTCACCAAAGAACAAATCCAGCAATTGATGCAGCTCGGTGACTCGCTTCCAATTGCTTTGGAGGGATTCACCGGATGCTTGGCATACCACTTGCCAAAGGACCCCAGACTCGTCTCACTCCAAACGCAGACAGTCAGCTTGTTTGAATTGCTCTCGCTGGTTCCGCTTCAGGGAGCCAGGACAGTTTTTACTGATGGTGGTCGCACATATGGTGTCTTGACTTGGCAGGAGGGCCAGGCTTGGCGCACGCTGTTAACTCTTCCACAGAAGTCCGCGCAGTGGGCAGAGTTGGCAGCGGTGAACCTTGCCTTGCGCACCTTCGCCAAGGAATGTTTAAACATCATTACAGACAGTCAGTATGTCAGGAATCTGCTTCACAGTCTACCGGGAGCATACATCACTCCCGCGATAGACAAGAATCTGCTTAGTCTGTTTCTCACTGCTCAATTTCATTTGCGAAACCGCACGGAGCCGCTCTATATTGCCCACATCCGCAGTCATCAAGACTTGCCGGGTCCGATTTCCGCGGGCAATAGCAGAGCGGATGCGGCGGCAAAGGAAATTCAGCAACATTCGGTGTTGGGTGTTTTTACTACTCCAATTCAGAGTCATGCCTTTTTTCACCAAAATGCCAAAGCGCTCGCCAGACAGTTCAATCTGCCACTCTCTCAAGCCCAAGGCATAGTCCGCTCTTGCCAGCATTGTGCAGGGGCACCGGGGGGGGCCCTCATGGGGGGTCAACCCACGAGGGACGGAGGCTAACCAAGTGTGGCAGATGGATGTCACGCATGTCCCGCAGTTTGGCAGATGGCATACATGCACGTTTGCATTGACACTTTTTCTCAATTCGTTTGGGCTACAGCGCAGAAAGGGGAGACTGCTTCCCACGTGGAGCAGCACCTCCTTTCCTGCATCGCGGCAATGGGCAAGCCGCGGCACATTAAAACCGACAACGCCCCGTCCTACAGCTCCAGGCAGCTGGCGGCCTTCATGGCCACCTGGGACATTAAGCATACTTTTGGCGTTCCTTACAATCTGCAGGGGCAAGCGATTGTGGAACGGGTCAATCGGACGCTCAAGTCCTATATTGACAAACAAACAGAAAGGGGGGAGCCACCAGCCCTCCTCAAGTCACAGGGCCAGGCACAGCATTGCCTGAATAAGGTATCGTTCACTTACAATCACCTTAATGTTTTTTCGGATTGCACGCCGCAGGAGAAGCACTTCCGCCGTTCGGAAGCTCTCCCACGACCGATGGTCCGATACCGGGTGCCACCGGACCCTTCTTGGAGGGGCCCGGCGCCACTCATAACCTGGGGAAGAGGGTATGCTGCAGTTATGTCTCCTACAGGTGTCATTTGGATTCCAGCTCGGTGTGTCAAGCCTCACTTGGACCCACATGGCGTGGACCCAGACCGACCCAAGTCCGATCCCGGAGATGGAGGACCTCACCCTGACCGAGAGGACCCGTCGGAGGAGGCGGCCACAGATGACAGCACCGAAGATCACCTGGGGGATGATCAAGGCTCTTTGCAATGAGGCCCAGGACGCCCTCCGACGCGAGGAGTGGGAGCCGACACCGGAGAACTTCGTGGCTGCAGTCTTTGCCCAAATCAATGCCAATTCCGTGGCAGTTCTCATCATCCTGACCCTCTCCCTACTTGCGGGGGGAGGTGTTCAGGCCGCCCCATTTGGGGCCAACGGTTTGATACCAGACGGAGACCTCTCCGCCCGGATGCATTATAACCTGTGGGAAAGGTTGGCGGGTCTCGTCAACCAGTCCGATTTTTGCCTGAAGCAGGACGCAGGTTCTGCCTCAATTCTGAGCACCTGTCTCATCCCAGTGTGCCACACTCTAGATGCGCACACCAGGGATGGCGACTGGCTGCTGAAGAGGATCTTCGGACCGCATCTCCCTGCGAGCTTTGCAGCCTACGCTCGCTGGGGGGGATTGCGGCTCACTATGACTTTACGGGCTGATGCAGCCACTCTTTGCACCCCGCGAGTGGCGGCCAGCCCGAACTCTACTTGTGCTCAAATAGTCGGCTGCACTGCAGTCGGCCGAACCCAGCGCCGCTGCCTCGACACCGGCAGCAGCAATTGGACTTGTGATAAACCAGAGACACTTGGTTCAATGTATGCTCATGTTACGTTACCATCTGGTTGGTTCTTTACATGTAATCAGTATACTTTCAACTACAT
Organism: Bradypodion ventrale; assembly: GCA_035047345.1. Classification (NCBI taxonomy): domain Eukaryota; kingdom Metazoa; phylum Chordata; class Lepidosauria; order Squamata; family Chamaeleonidae; genus Bradypodion; species Bradypodion ventrale. Next base: position 220,188,923 of record JAWDJE010000005.1, on the reverse strand, counting down.
TCCTGCAAATGTATCAGATTCCACATGTTGCCTTAGTCGTTTGACACTGTTGCTCCCCACTAAGGATATGGTTACCCCAAGCACAAATGTTTCAGATGTTCCCGCACCCATACGGCACACTCGCACCACCCAGTTAGACAGCTCATGTGATAGCAGCTTTAGAGTCCTGAGTCCAGCCGAATATGTCTCGCTGTCAGTCAGCATAGTTGGCGTGCCCGGCTTAGCCGTCGGCAACGCTCGGAGGATCGGTCGTTTGGCTTGCGGATTAGCCAAAGCCATTAACCATACTTCCACAGTGATAGCGCTGCTCAATCAGGAGCAGGCAGAGCTTCGCCATGCCATTCTCGACAATCGAGCGGCCATAGACTATCTCTTATTGCTACATCATTTGGGTTGCGAATCCTTCCACGGTATGTGTTGCTTCAATCTTACTGACAATTCCCGCAGAGTGCAGAATCAGCTCACAGACCTCCACACCATAGTCGAGGGTATCAGAGAGGGCTCTGCATGGGGGACTTGGTGGAGTTCATTGTGGAATTGGATGTGGTCGTGGATTCCATGGGGATGGCTTCAGACGGTACTCAAGGTGGTTGTGGGGGTGATTATACTAGGCATAGCGTTATGCTGCTTTGCACAATGTATTCCCTCACTGATCTCGAAGTGCCGCCCCAAGAAGGAACCCCGAAGCCTCATTCCCGCTCAGCAGCTGATGCCCCTCTTACGCAGAGTCGCCGGTCAGGTCCTTAAATGAAATTAAAAGGGGAGATGTGGATTCCCCATGCCCGGTGGGCATGGAACGGCCCTGGCAGAGGCCACTACGGTAGAGAAAACTCCTGGCTCGTGGTTTCTGCGGGCAGAGAAATTAAGGGGGGTGGATAAATGATAGGGTTTGATTCACCCAATTCCTTGACCTGACCAGCGGATCTGCTGAGAGAGCGAATATCTAACTCTGTTACCCATTAGAGTAATCCCTCATCTCCGAGTCTCCGTCTTATCCCAGATGCAAACAGAAGCCATATTTACCCCAGTCTAAGCTCTAGACAATGGTGTTTTCCCTGTCAATGTTTGTCCGTGCTAATTAACTTCCCTTAGAGAGATTCCTCATTAACCTGAGCAAATAGGTGATGTGATTTCTGTCAGATGACGGTTTTGCCACCGTTGCGCTTTTCCTTCTATATATGTTGAAGTTTTCCCTCAATAAACTACTGATCTGATCTCGCTCCATACTGCCTCGTATCGTTCCTTGATCAGTCTCCTCCGGGACCTCCGGCCCCCTGCGGCCCCGATTCCTACAACCTTTACAGGTTAAAGTACAAACCTCAGGAAAAGAAACATGTGAGCAGGTGCCCAAGATGATAAATGCAACAAGGCCCATATTGCTCTATTTTGAACAACACTGAGTGTTACTATGGCTCCCTGTTTGATAAAAATTAAAGGAATATCTCTGATAAACTTGTAGACAAAAATACCTTTGGAAGCTGCTGTTCTTTGCTTTCAAATGTTTCAAAAAGAGGAAGAAATAAGCAATGTCACCAAGAAAACACAACACATCAGTGGCAGAGATCAGAAATTCTTGTGTTGATACAGAGCCACATTGTTGTTGCCACTGTTACTGTCTTTCATTCAGCAATCTACTGGTACAGTATGTCACAATATACCTTCTGCATATTCTTCAACATTTTGTTTCTACAGTACTCCTAGTGCAGAAACACAGAAGGAACTTCCCCAAAGAATGTGAGGATTGTGAGCAGGTTTGGGAGTTCCCTTGGCCAAGAACAACCTATTAGAGAGTAAACAAAGAAAAGAAAACAAAGACAAAAAATGTTGTGGCACCTTAAAGACTAACTCTTGTATTTTAATGTTAGCTTTCATGGATCAAGTCCACTTTGTCAGGCATAAGAGTGAGACTTCATGGCATTAATTTATACATATCAGGTGTGGGTGTAATTAAGGTGGCCCGTTAATCCCTACCTGTCCATATACCGTATGTATCCAGTCTGTGTGCTGTCACTCATTCTCACTGCATAATATTATGTTCTGTGAGACATTGCCCTCAACATAGCTTAAATCGCCCATATTTCTCGGGGGGTGGGGGGAGAGAAAAAAATGTAATAATACATGCATAATTGCAATGGCTCAAGTGGCTAAGACACTGACTGGGAGGAAGAAGGTCAGCAGTTCGATTCCCGAGTACTGCAAGACGGAATGAGCTCCCGTCTTTGTCCCAGCTCCTGCCAACCTAGCAGTTCAAAAGCAAGAAATTGCAAGTAGATAAATAGGGACTACTTCGGTGGAAAGGTAACAGCGTTCCGTGCGCTCCAGTGTCTAGTCATGCCTGTAACATGACCATGGAAACATCTGCAGAAGCAGACCGCTGGCTCTTCGGCTTTGAAACAGAGATGAGTACTGAACCCTAGAGTTGGATACGACTGACTTTCGAGCAAGAAAAAAACATTTCCTTTACCTAATTGAATATAACATAACATATGGATGGGTAGGGTCTTATGGGCCACCCTGTACAGTACAAGATTGCATGTGTGGACTGGAGAAAGTAAGCGGGCAGCCATAAATGAGTGGAAATGTAACTATGGCTATGTTAGAAGAAACTTCCAGATTAAAACCTGATTTGCAATGGCAAAATTTGGTCACTGAGCAGGGAGGGTAAGACTCACTCATGAATATGTTACAAAAACAGTAGTGTATATTCATTTGGATATTGTTGTTTGGTTGTACACCAAAAACTCTTTGCTTTCACTGAATTCCCCCCCTCTGAGTTCTAAGTAACTCCATATCGCAGTTACCATTGGGTCTCTGCCCGGTTATAATTATTAGTTACCTGCTTCGAAAGTAAAGTAAAAAGAGGGACGGTTTTACAGGGTCTTTTGTGCTACTGCATTAAAAGGAATAGTAGTCGTGTTAGTCTGTGTTTCAGGCACATCAGAAAGCAAAAACAAAAACACTGCAGCACTTTAAAGCAGGGGTGCCCAAACTATGGCCTGTAGGCTGGATCTGGCCCCTGATGCCAATTCATCTGGCCCACGGCAAGGGTTTTGCGGGCCGGATGAACTGTCATCGGGGGCGGATCCGGCCCACAGGCCATAGTGACCGCCCCCTGAACCACGCGTGACTGGCCCGTGGCCCAATAAGTTTGGGCACACCCCTGCTTTAAAGACTAACTGCAATAATAGTGTGCTTTTAATGTGAGCTTTCGTGGGGCAAGTCCACTTCATCAGACTTGCTCCACGAAAGCTCCCATTAAAAATATAGCAGTTAGTCTTTAAAGTGCTGCAGTGTTTTTGTTTTTGCTTTCAGATAATAAGCATTAAAAGGGAAGATAATAGGAACAACGAGCGGCCTTTGCCTTCGCCTCCCTCTATGGAGGAAGGGAGGAAGGAAAGAGCCGAGACACCCGGGCCGGGCGGAAGAGGCGGGCTTTGCGTCAGGCAGGGCAGGGATTCCCTCCCGGCGCTTCCCTCTCTGCTGCCTGAGCTGGAAGGAGGCAGGCGTTGGCTGGCTTGGTCGGTCGGTCGGGGATTCCCAGGATGGGCCGCAAGAAGAATAAGCAGCGGCGAGACGCGCAGCTCCGGAGGGTTGTGTCTTTTGACGAGGAAAACCGACGGTGAGTAACGCAGGGAGGGGCGAGACGGAGGAAGGGAGCCCCGGTTGATGATGGTCGCGATCATCACCCGATCCGTTCCCAGGCAAGCCTTCCATCCACGTGGAGGCGAGAGGACCGTCCGGAGCTTGCAATAGCAATTGTATACTTTATATAAATTAGCATTTTGCCCCCAACATGCTGGGCACTCATTTTACTGACCTCGGAAGGATGGGAGGCTGTGTCCACCTGTACTTCCCTGTCAGGATCGAACTCACAACGTTTGGGCTGCACTGCGCCATCAGGGTTCATAATACTCATGTGTACCGGTGGATCCTTCGCGGGGTCGCGCGCCATTTTACGATGGCCTCGTTCCCACGTGCACCAAGGGTTAGGGTAGATCAGGGTTTCTCAACCTTAGATGTTCTTGGACTTCAATTCCCAGAAGCCCTGATCAGCAGGAGTGCTGACTTGGGCTTCTGGGAATTGAAGTCCAAGAACACCTGGAGAGCCAAGGTTGAGAAACCCTGGGGTAGATTGTACTACTAGAGAGTAGGAGGAGAGTGTATAGTAGAGTGTACAAATATAAGGGAGGGCAGGCGCTCTGTTTTTAAAAATGTTCTGCCCTTGAAAGGTCTTCCATGATCTAAAACCAATTCTGTCCAACTCTGGGGTGGCGCTTATCTCCTTTTACAACCTAGAGCCAATGCTATCTGCATTTGCAGATGTTGCCATGGTCATGTGGTAGGCATGACTAAACTTCAGAGGGCACAAACACTGTTACCTTTCCTGCTGAAGCAGTATCAATTTATTTACTTGCAATTTCTTGCTTTTGAACTGCTAAGTTGGCAGGAACTGAGACAGAGACAGGAGCTCACTCCGTTGTGCAGCACTCGGGTCTTGAACTTGCTGAACTTTTGGTCATGAAGTTCGGTGTCTTGACCACTAAGCCACCGCAGTCCCTATAACATGAAATCGCAAAAGAGCAGTTCAACCCAAGGAGGCATAGAGCTTCCTCCTTGATCTCAAGGGTTTTCACATTTGCCAGGGCACCCACTGCCTGCCATATGTCATGGTGTGTGTGTATGGAATAACTTTTCCAAGTTGTGACACTTCAGAGGCAAAGAGTGAGAAGATGAAGCTGGTTCCTCTCCTCATCCAGGCAGTGGTACAGATGGGGCCTACAGGGAGAACACAAAAGAATAGACATTGCTTTAAAATACTGTATTACTGATCATAGCACTGCAAATGCAAAGCTGGAATGGACTCAGTGGATTATCAAGTCCCGCCCCTGTCAAGGAGGCACAGTGGGGAATTAAACTCCCAATCTAAACCACAGCGCTATCTAGCAGTTGAGATTGAAAAGGGGCTTATTGTGAGCATTTGGCCAAAAAATTCTGCAAACCTAGATCATAAGCTACCAGGTATGTCCTTTTGTTGAGCTGGGGAGATGTTCAAAATGGCATTTCTCCCCCATCACAGTTTTAAATGGTGTAGTCTTTTCCACCATCTTGGTTTCCGGTGGGAGAGCTGGTCCCTAAAAATCCACTTTTCATAAAAGTTGTTTTATGGCATGTGAACTTTTACTTGATAGTGGATCACATGGGATACCTGTATGGGGAAATGCTTTGTATTTTTAATGTGGGTTTTTTGTGCATGTGCTATTGGATATGTGTGGTATTTTATTTGTAAATTGAATTGTAGAACATAAGAACATAAGAACAGCCTTGCTGGAACAGGCCACAGCCCATCCAGTCCAGCATTCTGTCTCACACAGTGGCTCACCATTTCCTTCAGGGTATTCCCAAGCAGATGCCTTCACCTGCTTAGGATTCCCTGGAAATGGCATTGAGAGATATGCTGCCTATCTCTCCAACCCGGAGGTTGTCCTTAGGTAGCCATAATTATAGCCATTGATAGCCTTGTCCTCCATGAACTTGTCTAATCCTTTCTTAAAGCTGTGAAGACTGACAGCTGTCACCACTTCTTCTGGCAGGAAGTTCCATAGACCAGTAATCCTCTGGGTGAAAAAGTACTTTCTCTTATTTGTTTGAGAACTAGTACCCAAAAGTTTCACGGAGTGTCCCCTAGTTCTAGTGTTGTGCGATAGGGAAAACAGTTTTTCCTTATCTACCTTGTCCACACCGTGCATGATTTTATAAACTTCAATCAGGTCACCTCTTAGATGCCGTCGTTCAAGAGTGAAAAGGCCCAACCGTTGCAGCCTCAGATGGTAAGGGAGGTGTTCCAGTCCCCTAATCATTCTGGTTGCCCTCCTCTGTACTTTCTCCAACTCCATAATATCCTTCTGGAGGTATGGCGACCAGAACTGTACACAATATTCCAGATGGGGCCTCACCATAGATTTATAAAGAGGCAAAATGACACTTGCTGACTTATTTTCTATACCCTTCCTAATGATCCATAACATTGAGTTTGCTTTTTTCACTGCTGAGGCACACTGGGTTGACACCTTCATTGAGCTGTCCACCAGGACACCAAGGTCCCTTTCCTGGTTTGTCGCAGAGAGTTCAGACCCCATCAGTTTATAAATGTAATTGGGGTTTTTTGCCCCAACATGCATCACTCTGCACTTACTGATGTTGAAGCTCATTTGCCACTGTTTTGCCCACTCCCCCAGTGTCAAGAGATCCCTCTGGAGCTCTTCACAATCTCTCACAGTTTTCACTACCCTGTATAATTTAGTGTCGTCAGCAAATTTGGCTACCTTGCTTTTTACTCCTACCTCTAGATCATTTATGAAGAGGTTGAAAAGCAGGGGTCCCAGTACTGAACCTTGGGGGACCCCACTCTTTACTTCCCTCCACTTGGAGAAGTGTCCATTTAGTGCTACCCTCTGTTTCCTGTCCCTTAGCCAGTTGCTGATCCAGGACAAGACCTGTCCCTTTATTCCATGACTGGTAAGTTTATTCAAGAGCCTTTGGTGTGGGACCTTGTCAAAAGCCTTCTGAAAGTCCAGATAAACAATGTCAACTGGATCCCCCTTATCCACATGCTTGTTGACACTCTCAAAAAATTCCAACAGATTAGTGAGGCATGATTTGCCCTTGCAAAAGCCATGTTGGCTCTCCTTTAGCAGCACCTTCTCTTCTATGTAACTATTAATTCTATCTTTTAGGATGGTTTCCATCACTTTACCTGGGACACATGTCAAACTGACAGGCCGGTAATTTCCTGGATCACCCCTGGATCCTTTTTTGAAAATTGGTGTTACATTCGCTACCTTCCAGTCATCAGGCACAAAGCCTGATTTGAGGGAAAGATTATATATTTTGGCTAGGATATCAGCAATTTCATCTTTAAGTTCCCTGAGAACTCGTGGATGGATGCCATCTGGTCCTGGGGATTTGTTAGTGTTTAGCTTAACAAGACATGCAAGGACCTCCTCCCTGGTTATTTCTATCTTGCTTAATTCTTCGGTTTCCCTCCCTACGAAGATAGGCTCTGTTTTGGGCATGTGGTCTCTGTCTTCTTCAGTGAATACTGAAGCAAAGAATTCATTGAGTCTCTCTGCAATCTCTGTTTCCTCTTTAATAACCCCTTGCCTTCCATTGTCATCTAATGGTCCAATGGCCTTCCTAGTTGGGTTCTTACTTCTAATGTACTTAAAGAAGTCTTTGTTATTTCTCTGAGTATTTTTAGCTATACGCTCCTCAAAGTCTTGCTTTGCTTTCCTGATTGTTGCCTTGCATTTGTTCTGCCAGAATTTATGTTTCTGCCTGCTGTCCTCATTTGGACAAGCCTTCCATCTTCTAAATGAGCTTTTCTTGCTCTTGATCACTTCCCGAACAGCTCCTGTAAGCCACATCGGAGTCCTCTTGGACCTGGCAGTGCCCTTTTTCCTTTTGGGTATGCATTCCAATTGAGCCTCTGTTATTGTTTTTGTAAACAACCTCCATGCCTCTTGGAGTGTTTGGACTCTCTCAATTTTCCCTTTCAGTTTCTTTTTTACTAGTTTCCTCATCTTTGGGAAATTTCCTTTTTGAAAATTTAAGGTCTCTGTGTTAGATTTTATCAGTGACTTGCGGTCTATGATCAAGTTAAACATAATTGAGTTGTGGTCACTGTTCCCTATTGGATCAGTCACATTAACATCTTGCACCAGATCCTGAGTATTACTCAGAATCAAGTCAAGGATTCTTGAACCTCTAGTTGGGTCTTCAACCATCTGTCCCAGGGAACAATCATTGAGCATATCTAGGAACTTTATCTCTTTATCATGTGCTGAACAACAGTTCACCCAGTCTATGTGAGGGTAATTGAAGTCCCCCATTATAACCAGGCTTCCCTTCTTGGATGCCTCCTTTACAACATTCTCCAACTGCCAGTCTCCCTCAAGAGTTTGGGTCGGAGGCCGATAGTATATGCCTACTGTTAGACCATCCTTGTGGCCTGGTACTCTTACCCACAGAGCTTCTAATGGTGACTCCAAATCACCTAGATATTCCAATTCATACGATTTTATCACTTCTTTGACATACAAGGCTACACCACCTCCTGTTTGCCCCTTCCTATCCTTCCTGTACAGTTTGTAGCCTGGGATAACTGTATCCCATTGGTTATCATCCGTCCACCAGGTTTCAGTGATACCAATAATATCAATATTCTTATCTATTGCTAAGTATTCCAGCTCCCCTATTTTGTTCCGGAGGCTTCTGGCATTTGTATACAAGCATTTATATATGCTTTTCTGACACAGTCTTTTGTGTCCAGTTGCATTGTTAGACTGCCTCTTGCATCCTTCTGCTAGAATGCTAGTGACTAGCTCCTTGCTCTGCTCAGTAATTTTTGCATCCTCCTCACTACTCAAGTACACACTTTCCCGAACCGGATGCTGCCCAGCTCCTGTCGGCTTTCCCCCAGTTATCAGTTTAAAAGCTGCTCTGCAGCCTTTTTGATGTTGAGTGCCAGCAATCTGGTCCCATCATGGTTTAAATGCAACCCATCCCTCCTGAACAGATTTGGCTTGTCCCAAAATGTTCTCCAGTTCCTGACAAATCTGAAGCCCTCCTCTCGACACCACTCAGAATAAAGAGTTTTTTAAAGGCAGAATTGGCTAGAGCTAGTCAACTGACATCGGCCAGTGATGTCTAACTTGCTATGATATGTTTCCTTTTCCCAGTGAGTACTTGACTGGTTTCCACAAACGTAAGGTGGAGAGGAGGAAGACTGCTCTGGAGGAGATAAAACGCAAGCTGAAGCAAGAGCAACAGAAGATGAAAGATGAGGTACTTTGCTACTTCCAAACAGACCCCATATGTCAATTCTGTGTCCATTTGACAGGTATAGGCCTGAGTCAGGATCATGCCCTGATTTAAAACAACAACAACAACAATCTTCCAGACCCTCCTCCCCAAAGATCAGACACAGAATGCAAAAGAAAACTGTGGGACACATCTGAAATGGCTTTTTCAAAACTGTAAGGAGAAACTTTGCTTTCTTAGCTGCTGCCTCCCTGGGAATGAAAGAATTTATGAGATTCCTAATTTGTCAAAATTCTCCTTTGGCATTCACTGTTCTCTTGTGAACAAGTTATGCCTTAGTTTGGTAGCCTTTTGTGGCATTTAAAGTGATGGTGAAGGATATGAATGGTTGCTTCTTCTTTCGTGACCTGGCAAAAAGACACCACCCTCTTGGCCCCATCATTGGACAAACTCAAGTCCTCATCGGTGCATGTCTCTGGCAGGAATCAGCATACAGTACTAATAAATAGGCTGGATTCTTGGCCAAGTGGGCAGTATAGAAATTGAAATAATAATAATAATAACAACAACAACAACAATAATAATAATATTAATAATAATAATAATTTCTCCGCATTCACACTGTGTTGTTTTCCACCGCTTGAGCATGTCGGTCTTGCATTTAAGGCAGGGGTGCCCAAACTTTTTGGGCCGTGGGCTGGTCACATGGTTCAGGGAGCTGGTCACTATGGCCTAGGGGCCAGATCCGACCCCCGACACCTATTCATCTGGCCTGCAAAGCCCTCGTCACGCCATATGGGTGCGTTTTACTTCCGCTTCCAGCAGCGACGAGGGCTTCATGGGCTGGATGAATTGGCATCGGGGCTGAATTTGGTCACCGGGCCGTAGTTTGGGCACCCTTGATTTAAGGATTCCGAACCTCAGCCTATTCAGGGTCCTCCAAGTGATGTAGGGGAGGTTGAGTTCCTCAGCTATATCCTGCTTTAATGATTGTCCTTGCCCCGTGAGCTTAGGAACTGGGAACAAGTTCTGAGACAAGCAATGCCAAAAAAAAGTTCAGACCAGAAAGTGACCAGATATCCACATCTGCTTTTGATTTTGATTTTTTTGCTTTGAGGGAGTTTTCTGGATATGTGGGTACCTTGCAGCACCCCAGATGCAAAAAAACAATTGTGCTCCAGAATACCTCTTAAGTGTTTAAACTTATTCTTCATTGCTAGAGGAGGTATAAGAAATGGGGGAGGGGGGACATGCAGCCTGGGACTTATTCTTTTTCCGTCTCTGCTTTAGAAGACAGTTGAGAAATATGGGGATCTCCCTATTATATTTGTTTGTTTTTATTTCATTGTCCATTAATACTGTTAAGACAAAGCACAACTGTATTGACTTACTGCCCTGCCAATATTTTTCTTCCCAGTTTTGCCACTTTGTCCCATTCTAGATGTGCGACTTGATAGCATACATCAGGAGTTCTCAACCTTTTAAAGCCGGGAGCCAGGTCACATTCCCTCAGACAGCTTCGGGGTCCAGACAGCCATTTTGCCCTTCCTCCACCACATGGCACTTCCTGGTTGTGGTGGAGGTGCTGGTGGGCCATATAAAATGGTGCTGTTGGCTGTAAGTTGAGAATCCCTGGCATACATGCTTACCCCAAAGTAAGCTCTACAAAATATAACTGTTCTTACTCCCACATATATATGCTTCTATTGTGCCATATGGCATAGGAAGCGCTGGAAGCAAAGCATTTCTGAAGTTCATGTGGTGGGTTTTTAACTGATCTCCTCCATGACATTCTGAAAGTCCACCACAGATTTAGGACTTTGGTATTTTTTGCTTTTCTTTTAGAGGCACAAGGAGTACATGAAGATGTTGAAAGAACGGGAAGAAGCCCTAGGTGAGCTGCCCAATTTAAAAGTATAACCATTAAATCATGCAGGGTTTGGGTAGCCAAGGTAAGAGCCGATGATGTGGAGCAAGTGGGTTGGTGGGTGTCTTGTGTCAGATCCACAGGCTGCGCTCCTAAGCACATTTACTAGAAAAGTGTTACATTGAACCCAGTGGGACATGGTTGAAAACACATAGGTCTAGCCCAGTGGTTCCCTATGTAGGGCTCACGCTCCACAGGGAGACTTCAATTCCCACATGCCTAAGTCAGCATATTGGCAGATCAGTGCTTGACTTAGGCTTCTGGGAATTGAAGTCCAAAAACCAAAGGTTGGGAAATACTGGTCTAGCCCTATTAAGACATTATTTGTGCTCTTAGCCAACACAGTAGGTGTGTTGTGAATGCTCATAAGGCACGAGGGGGAAAATGGAGAGTAGCAGAGTAATTGTTGAGTGGATGTACAGGATGGTAGTCCCACAATAGAGTAGTCGGAAGTACAGTAAAACTCCGACTTACATATGCCTCGAGTTACATAAAATTTGACTTACATAATGATTTTGTGCTAAAACCATGTCCCAATTTACACGCTTTCCTATGGGTTTGCTTCAATTTACATAAAGATTCTTTTTCCTATGGGTTTGCTTCGAGTTACATAAAAACTGATTTAAGCAAAAGCCTACGGAATGGACTTTTTTCATAAGCAGGGTTTTTACTGTAGTTAAAACAAATAAGTAGCCTTTATTAAGAACTTACATTCAAGATAGATTCTGATTCTAACTAGGTAGACACATGCTTTAGAAGGAAGCGCTCCCATTGGGCGGGGCAAACTATGTGCTATGTGCAGTGCACATGCCCGCAAAAAGGGCTCTGAGTGCCACCTTTGGCACACGTGCCATAGGTTCGCCATCACTGTTATATGCTGATGTCCTGTACAAATTAGATTGCAAGCAGGACGGCTGGTAAAACAAACAAGTAGATTGCTAACAACCTCAACAGAAAGCACACTAATGTCTAACAAAGAAATTGATGGGTTTTCTAGCTCTGAGGTGCACATCACTGTAGAGTATATTTGAAGAAGCAGAAAGCAACAGCAGCCTCTCTGAGAACTCAGAATTTTGGATTGTTGCTGCGGTTTGCTATTCTCATAGTTTATTTGGGGAAATATCTTTAACACTTGTAATTTCAGTGTGTTTCTTCTTTAACCTTCTCAGAGGAAGCCGATGAATTAGAACACCTGGTAACGTCCCAGACAGAATCTGTGAGCTATGATCACCCAGGCCACACCGTCACTGTTACCACAATCAGTGACCTGGACCTCTCAGGCGCACATGTACTGGGCCTGAACACACATGAGGTAATGCTTTCCCACTAGCTTGAGTTCAGGGATCTTTGACTCAATTCTTCGTTTTACCAGAAATATATTGGAGTACTGTATTTCTTGATTTAAGCCAGATAGTAAACAAAACAAAAAGACAAAAAAATGTAGCACCTTAAAGACTAACTGCTGTATTTTAATGTTAGCTATCGTGGATCAAGCCCACTTCATCAGACATAAGAATGAGACTTATTTGCATTAATTTATACATATCAGGTACACAATGGTTGGTTAGTATAGCAGATAAGTTATACCTGATGTGTATAAATTGATGCCATGAAGTCGTCTCACTCTTATGTCTGATGTAAGATATTGAGAATATTTGATGGAGAAGGTTTATATGTGCCGCTGGTGGTGGGTGCATGTAGAACAGGGGTGCCCAAACTACGGCCCAGTGCATGTAGAACAGGGGTGCCCAAACTACGGCTCGTTGAGGGCTTCATGGGCTGGATGAATTGGTGTCGGGGGCCACATCCAGAACTTAGTGACCGGCTCCCTGAATCCCGTGAGCGGCCCGCTGCCATCCTTTTCCCCTCCACCTGGCTTGGCATATTCCTAACGCCGCTTCATAGCAGGGTGGATGTTGTAAGAAGGCTTAAAACATCCACCCTGCTACGGATCGGTGTTAGGGACACGTCAAGCCCCGCGGGCAGAGGGGAAAAAGGCAGAAGTGGCAGATATACACATCCGCATGCGTCCTTCCGGAGTGCCGCTCTGGCTGAGTACAGGCAAGGACAGGCAGGACCCCTCCATCCACAGCAGGCCAAGCAGGGAAGTGGCGGCATTGGCAGCGTGGAGGGGAGTGTTTGTGAGCCGGACTGGTGGCATGGGGGAAGTGTTTATGGCAGAGGTGGCAGCATGGGGGGAAGTGTTGGAGTGCCGGATTGGTGGCGTAGGAAGGGTGTTGGCAGCAGTGGTGGCAGGGGGGATACTAGTCGGACCCGCCAACAATCTGAGAGGGCGAGATCCAGGCCCTGACTTTAAAAGGTTGAGAACCCCTGGTTTAAACTGTTGTACTGCAGCCAAACGTGAATTCGATACCAAGGGATCAAGGTTGACTCAGACTTCCATCCTTCTGAACCCAATAAAATGAGTACCTAACATGTTGGGGGCAAAAATGCTAATTAGCTTGAGAACGGTCCAGAGAGAGCACTAAGCACAACGGAGTGATATTTAAGTGTTACTGCGATTGCTAACCTCATCACCACACAATTTGGCATGGTTTATTTATGGTCCCAGTCATCTCTGTTAACTGCCACCACCTGCAGATCCTCATGGCCAACATTTGACAACCAAAAGTTCTCTCCCCGCCCCCATCACCACCACCACCACCACACAAAAAAAAGCTTTAGTATTTTTACTCTTCCAAAATTGAATAGAGATTCTCTGGTCTTCAGGGCTCTGGCAATTTGTCTAGCCATTTTTACTCTATAGAATATATTTTCCCATTTTGATATTAATAGCTGTGCAAGGTGATCTCTTTCTGCCATTTAGTACTATTAATCAGTGCAAATGAACTTGAAGTGAATTTCTGTATAAAGTGTCCCCTAGAAAACTTTACTTCTAGGTAACGAGTAGCCTTCAGATGTTGTAGGACTTTATCCCCCATTATTCATTAGCATTGGCCATGCTGATTAGTATTGATGGGTGTTGCAGTCCAGTAACATCTGGAGGGCCATTAGTTATCCAACCTTACTATAACTGAATACTAGCCAGTCTGGCCAGGTTACCCTGCTATGGTAATAGAGTAGACCCTACAGCAGAAGTGGCCAAACTATGGTGCGTGGGCCGGCCCTGGTCCACGGCAACATTCATATGGCCTATGGCCGCCCTCGTCGCTACCGGAAGCAGACGCACCCCACACATGCCAAAACACTGCCATAAATGCACCCTGGCAGACACGTTTTACGGCAGGAGGAACCACATGATCAGCCTGCTCAACCACATGACCTGTCTGTGGTGCAAAAAGTTTGGAAACCCTTGCCCTACAACCAGCTACTCAATGCCTATCATCAGGCAGTGGCTAACTAACCTGACAACCATAATAACTAATAGCCTTGAGTGGCGAAGTCCATAGGGAAGGGTGATGGTCCCCAAGTGGATTAAGCCCCACTTGAATCCACCTTGATGGAGGGCAGCAGCTTCATCAATACTAGCCTGGGACTGAGGAGGACTTTGTATGTCAAAGGGGCTCAGGACCAGAAAGTGACTTGTGGAAATGGATCAGTGATATGGGTGTCACACTAAGACACAGAAGGCAAATGAGAGACCACTGCATTATTTTTTTAGGACAATCTTCTTGGCCAATATTTAGAATTGGATACGGCACTTGAAGAAGAACCGCTCTTGTGCCCACAAAGTAGAAATCAGGGCTTGGTGTGTTCTACTAGTTCTCCTCCTGCTGTGTTGCCCAGGAGAAGTCTTATGCTTAGGCTCTCCTGCCTTAAATATACCATAACTAGAGGGAGTCTAGTCTATCTTTGGCCCTTGTCTATGGAATTTGCTTCCTCTTGTCATCTGCCAGATTGCCATGAGCTATTTATTGAAAGTACAAAAAGCATAAACCCTTAAAGTGTCCTTTGATCAGAAAGAGACTGTTTATAAAAATTTTAAATCTTTTGAGCTTTATTTAAATCTATGGCTTTGATGAAAGCAGTATGTGTTCATGATAGAACATTTTGAATTGAAGGATAATTATAAAGACATGGTTTAAGTTTAGATATGTATGTATTGATTTTTGTCTAATTTTGTTCTGCCCTATTTCCATGAAACTCCCAGACTCTCCGTGTTTATCCTCCTAGCAACCTTTTAGTTTAGTTAGTTTAGTTTATTCAATTTAGATAAGTGAGAGATAATTACTGGGCCACTCAGTATACTTCATGACAGGCCCATGGATTTGTGCCTGGACCTCCCTGATCCTAAGCTGGCATCCTAACCACTATAACCTTCCCATACCTCTTGAATTGTACCGTACTTTGAGTGCTTAAAAAAAGATTTAGCATCAAAAATCTTGCTGTAGTACCTACTACAGGATTGTTTAATTTAACAAGAATTGCTCAATTTTAGTATGTGGTTTAATAATTCATTTGATGAAAGTACTTCTATTATATTTTGGAATGGGCTTTCTGAGCTAAGTACAATAATAATAATTTTATGTCAGAAATTATTCTGGGTTGAAAGGATTGTTGCGGAAGAAACTCTGCTCAGGGAATGCCCAAATGAGGCTCCTTTCATGTCCCCAAGAGCTGGGACCAGTGATGCACTGCAGCAGGTTCTACAGAACCGGTAGCAGAAATTTCCCCATGCCACGCCCACTTTGTTGGTTACGCCCACCTCCATAACCCATAATGCAGGATGTTTGACCATGCCCACAGATTTGGCCAGCCCACAGAGTAGGTAGTAAATTTTTTTGCAATGCATCACTGGCTAGAACAGAGACGGCCGCTCAATCCATCATGCAGAAACCTGGTCTTTAACTGCTGACTTGCCAGCCTTCCAGCTAACAAGGCAAACTTCTTAACCACTGAGCCACCACAGCCCTCTCTGAGTTAAGTAGTTTTCTTCTAGTAAGAAACACACTAAATGTGGGGAACTTCTGACTTATTAGCCAGATGTGATCAGTGGGGACACCTCATTTGGTTCACAAGCTTCTTCTATTCTTATCTCCAGTAATTAGTTTGCAAATATTCAGATTATGTAGCAGAGAATTAAACGTGAAAGTGTTCTAATTGATATGAACTGATTAAGACGCTGAACTTGACAACCAGAAGGTCAGCAGTTTGAGACCCAAGTGCTGTGTGATGGACTCTGCTCCTGCCAACCTAGCAGTTTGAAAGCAAAAAAAATTGTAAGTACAGTAGATAAATAGGTACTGCTTCAGCAGGAAAGGTAACAGCCTTCTATGTGCTCCAGCGTCTAGTCATGCCTGCCACATGACCGTAGAAATGTTTGCAGACACAGACAATACTGACTCTTGGCCGTAAATGGAGATGAACACCACTCCCTAGTTCAGTGTTTCCTAACCTTTGGTTTTTGGACTTCAATCCCCAGAAGACAATTCCTCAAAGCACTGATCAGCCAATGTACTAAGAATTGAAGTCCCCCTGTGGGGCATGATCCACACATTGGGAACCACTGCCCTAGAGTCAGACATGACCGGCTTTTGAGCATGAGAGACCTTTATCTTTACTATATCTGGACACTGACCACATTACTGTACTTTGGTCTCACTGCCTCTGTTCTTGTGCTTGCCTACTGCTGAACAGACTGGAATTTTAGCCAGTGACCTAGACTTCTGTGTGGCTTAATAATGCTGCAGTGATTCATTCATTTGCTTTTTTTAGGGAGAAGAAGATGAATTGAAAAAAGAAGACGCCTCCATCAATCCTGCTTCCACAATTCCTAAAAAGTCAAAAGATCCTTTTCTGTCTCAGAGGTATGATGAAAAATTAAATAGGCACACTCAGAGAGGATTTAGAACATCCTGTCAGTCCTTGGTAAAGGAGTGCTAGGAAGAATTATTTTAGTGTTTGAAGGGAAACCTTCCTTTTACTTTTCTTGGTCTGTTCACATATCTGTGAACACAAACTGTTGTTAGCTGTGTACCTAGTTAAGAAGGGCCTTGAGACCTAGTTCATATTGTTTTTTCCACCATGCTTTTGCAGGTCTCACTGAATATGACCAGAGCCTGGAAAAGTTACTCTTTTGGACTATTAACTCTTAGATGTACTGGCTGAGAGAGTCTCAGAGTTTGCACCCAAAAAAGTCATTTTTTCCAAACTCTGAGTTAAACTTTAGTTGTGGGCTCAAGGTTTAAATATATTTACATACTAAAACCTCAGGATTCCTTGTGGTCTCACAAAATGGCAGCCTGCTTCTTATGCCCAGTGCGCTTCAGAGGCAAGATGAGCCTTATTTTTCAAACAGGTGTCCTGTGACTTATTGTGTAAGTTCATACAAAGACTTTTTTAAAAATTGTCTCAGTTTTTCCTTTATTGCTCCTCAGTTTTCCCTCCAGTTATAGATTGTTAATTGCTGCCTGTAGCCAGAGTTACACAGAGAAATTGTACTGTAATTTCCAGAGTGTGTTCTCTCTTGAACAAGTAAGGCTTGCATTTGGCTAAAAATATGTACGATTGTGCAGTTAAATACATTTGACAGGCTGTAAAATTGTGGAGGAGCATGGTGTGGCAGAGACCGATGTTAGGTGGAAAGGAAGAAGAGGAAAATTATATGAAGGTAGTAATTCAGTTCAAATCAGACCATACATGGGAAAGTTACTTTTTGGAGAACATCTCTCCCAAAAGTGGCTGAAGTCGCTGGGAGATTTATGATCTGAAAAACAATTTTTTCATGTCCTGAACGTAGGCTGAATTGAAAAGAGACAGGCTTTCTCAGCCTTCTTCGTAGTACCTGGCATTTACTTTAATATCCTAATTTTCCTAGGTCTTTTTACATCTTATTTTGTGCTTTTACAGTGGTACCTCATATTATGATTGCTTCTTTTAACGTAATTTTCGCTTAACAAATGAAAATTCATAGAAAATAATGCCTCATAATATATATTTTTCCGCATTACGAAGCAAGTTTTCCCATAAATTACATGGTATATAGTGGGCTCTAGTGGCCACTTCTGACAATACTGTATGTCCTGCATTGTGCTTCATATTACGAATCTTCTATCTATCTATCTATCTATCTATCTATCTATCTATCTATCTATCTATCTATCTATCTACAGTACATAAAAGAGAGGTGTACGTTTGTATGTCCAGTATAGAAATCCACACCCCTGGACGTAGCCCCCTGAAACTTGGCACACACCTACCTTAGCCATCTGCGCCGGTCACTGTCGGGGTCCCACAGGCAAAGGTGTGGCATGCGCTCCACAAAACGGGACAAACGAACTGCGCACATGCAGGGGAGACAGGGTACAACATCTCCCAGAACATCCTGTGGTCGTGTGCACAGTCAGTCCATGAGGAGAAGGGAGAAGCCGGCAGGACCATTGGCCACGTAGGGAAACAGGAACTGTGCACGTGCGGGGGAGACAGGGAACAACATCTCCCTGGAAAAATGGTGGAGGCAGAGGAGGCTTCAGTGCACAAGGAGGAAGAGGCCAGACGACCCCTCAGTAGCCCCAGAACGGGGCAGAGAGGGCTTGGCGGCAGCACAGGAGGCGAAGGAGACCCACCGTCCCTGCAAGGGTGAGGTGCGTGGGGGACAGGGTCTGAGCAGGGGTCAGCAGACACAGGCAATGCCAGGGATCCCAGGACATGGCTGGTGCATCTGCACACTCTGGCACCATGCAACGCCCCCCAGCCCCGTGGCCTTGGAACGAGGGAGAGGAGGACGGACCGGCATGCACTGCAGAAGGCCCAAATTGCACGTCCGTCACTTCCCTTTCAGCCCTCAGGTGGTGGCCATGGCACTCCAGCAGCCACCTCACATGCCCAGCAGGAGGGACATCTGAGCCGCTGCGACGCCTACACTGCAACCTCGCCACGGGGTGGTCCGGTCCTTGGGTGGAAGGAACGAGAAAAAAACCCAGCCAGCGGGAGCGAGGCGTGGGGCCCCGGGCCATGCCTGTAAGGCCTGTGCGGGGGCACGGATAGCGAGCAGCAGAGGGGACAGATCCTCACAGCACAGGTAAGGTGGGCGGAGGCCGATGACTGCACCAGGGGGAACGGCCCCAGGCGAAGCTGGGTAAACAGCTAGTCTATATATAAAAAACAAATGTGTGGTCTTGTTTGTCTGCAATGGGCTCCCACACCCTTGGATGGATCCTGCTGAAACTGGCCACACACCTACCTTGGGCTGGTGAGATGGCCACTGAGGTACTGGGGAACCCCGTTTATGCCCCCCCCAAAAGGGGTGCGAGGGCCCCCTGGTGCAAAACCAGAAAATGTAGTGTGCACGCGGACGCCACACACACACATAGTAGACTCAACGGCGACCAAGATAGCGTTTTGCGCGGCATATCCTGTGGTCGCAGGGGGTGTTCAAGGCGGCGGACAAGTCGATGCCAGACAAAGCTTGCCTGTGTGTGGGGGAGGCAGCAGTGAGTCCGTGCAAGGCGGTGGCACCAACACACCACTTGAAAAAAGTGCCGTGGCAGATTAGGACAGCCGTGATGAGAGACGACTTACAGAGGAGGTGTCACTATAGACGCCCTCACAAGTCTCCTCAACTCACTACAGTGGTGAGTTAAAATACCACGCGCAAAAGACAATTGAGTGTCTCACAGCACAGCGCGAGAGGGCAGGGAAGGTGGGCAGGCAAGCAAAACCGGCGGGCATCCACACACAGCCTGTATAGCAGCTTGCGCAGGTAACCCTTCCAAAAAAACAAAACACGGAGCCACAAAGGTATGTCCCACAGCCCCCTTTCAGACATTTGACAGCGGTTTGACAAAAATGGCATGCCACGGCGGCGGTAAAAAACCCGACTTCTCAAAAAAAGAGGGGGCCATGGCTCAGTAAGGCGAAATAAAGCGCAGTGTGTAAGGGAAAAACCATTCGCCAACAAAGTGTTCCGGCGTGCATTTCAAACTGCTGTCATGAACCATTGCCCTTTCCCTCGTGCCAGAACTAATAACATTACACACCAAGAGAGAGAAACCAAACGAAAGCAAAATTACACTAAGGAAAGACAACAAAAAAGCAGGCACACTGCATACACTGGGGGGGAGAAGAGTGGCGGTGTTGGGGAGGCGAAGAGAGGCGAGGAAAGAAAGAAAAGTGATGGGGATACCAGGAAGGAAAGAGAACGGAGGAGAGGGAGGGAGGGAAGATGTGAACCAACCTGGAATAAAGGAAGTAAGGGAATAAAATTGCAGCACACACAAACACTCGCAAACGTACAGAGACATAGCCCAACAGAGTTCACTATCTCACTTCATACCACTCATCCAGTCAAATACTCTCTCAAAAACCAGCACCACAGTGACACACTGCTCCACTAAGAAAAAACCTGCCCAGCCCACAGAGATACCATGCCCTCTTTCACACAGCAAAAGGAAAATATATATTTTTTAAAAGAATTACATCCCACAATCCGTAATAACACTTCCTTGCCCACATCAGGCAAAAAAAAGGCAACATGCAACACACATAAATGACAGTTACTGGACAACCCGGCCACATGCAAAACACACCATATAGGCCATACTCCCTAAACCCAAGATACAACTACACCAATACTAGCCTTCACCAAAAAAAAAAGCCCCAAAGGTGTAACCTACTCTACTTCTATTCCGTAACATTGACAGGATGCCCCCAAAGAACTGAGGATGAGCCGGGTAGGACCTGAGGCTAAAAGAAAGAAAGTCCAAAGTGCACAGGAGACTCCCCAGGAAAAAATATGAAAGACTAACAAAAGTAAGAGACACAGCTACAACATCTAGAGCAACAGAGACACCGCAACAGCATGAAACACGCCTGCAATATCAAAAAGAAAGGGATTCTAAATCTAGAGCTAAAGAGACAACAGAACACCAGGAGTCCCGACTGCAGAATAAAAAGCAAGAGGCAGCTCAACGTAGGGCTACCAAGAGCACAGCAATGGAAGGCTTCCGCTACAATGCAAACACAGACTACTACCTGCATTCGGGAGCTGACATTGCAAGACTTGACAAGATTTGCAGTTACTGTCAGGCAAAATTTTTTACCACAGAGTCTCCAGGACTATGCTGCAAACAAGGAAAAATAAAAATCCAACAACAACAACCACCACCAGAACTGTTACACGACACATCGGGTCAGACATCTGAATCTATCCATTGCCTATACAACATCAGAAAATACAACTCTTGCTTCTCCAGATGACTTCATTTGGAGCTACGTCCATTATACAACACGAAGGCTTTAACCCAACATTTACCGTACAGGGTCAAATCTATCACCAAATAGGCTCCTTGCTACCACTACCGGAACATCCTGCAAAATTTCTACAACTTTATTTCGTTGGAGACGAAGAAGTGGAAGCTCAACAATGATGCACAACCATTGACCAAACTAGACATGACATTGTCTTACAGCTGCAGCGCATGTTTCATCAGCACAACCGCATCATTCACACATTCAAAACAGCAATGGAAGCTATGTTCAGTCCTGTTCAGTCTGACCAAAGCAGGGGACAGAAGGCTAGGAATTGAATCTATTTCACCTACAGCAGGAGTTCTCAACCTTTTTAAGCCGGGGACCGAGTCATTATTCGGGGAATGGATGGCCATTTTGCCCTTCCTCCACCACATGGCACTTTCTGGTGTGGTGGAGGGGGGGGGGGGACACATGAAATGTTGCTGTGGGCCACATCCAGCCCATGGGCCTCAGGTTGAGAATCCCTGGCCTACAGGGTTATGCCTCCTCTCAGGTGGTCTCCCAGAAATACTTAACTGCAGTGAAATGGAAGTGTCTCCTGTGCCCTCCAAATAGAATAGGAAACCAAGTGTGACTTGGGAGTGATGAAGAGAACAAAAGATGAGGTCAGGGATGAAAAGTTAGACAGTAAGGACTGGAAACTGGCTTGGATTGAAAGTGTATTTTTTTTTCTTCTTTCCACTTTCCAGAATTTCTTCACTGACCGCCTCACTGCATTCCCGGAGCCAGAAAAGGACAAAAGGAAAGCAGACCAGACAGAGTCGAGGCATTCAAAAAAGAGCCCCAAAACCGAGTACAGGCCGAACGAGCAAAGCACAGCGTCGGAGGTTGACAGGGAAAGGCAGGCATATCCAAGAATAACAGGCACGCTCAAGTCAAGCTGGTGGGACTGTAGAAGACTGTATTAATGGTACTCAACAGTGAAGGCCTGTTTTTCTGAGAATGATGGGCAGACCTTGCTTGAACTAATCCAGGAGCCAAAGGAATGTAAGACTTGTGAAATCTTTGCTGACCAAGTAGCCCCAAGTGCAAGTATTCTGGTCCTGTGTAGAGCCATGACTAGAGAATGTTGGGAAGTATAGCCTAAACACATCTGGAGGCTGCAGAAAGCAACATTAAGTTGTCATGTCAACTGTGGGGAGGAGGTGTGCCCATTTACATTCATATTCAGGCTCTTATATCCCTTTGGAGAGATTTAGTCATCCTTGCTTAGAGGTCAGGAACAGAACTCACAAATGGTTAAGCATAGAGACAATAGACAGTACTCCATCCCTTTGCAACTTTTTTCTTTGTATATATTTATAAACACTTCCTTTTCCTGAAGAAACACTTTTGTTTCTCTTGGATCCTTTTGACTTCGAAAAGGGGCAGTTAATTCTCAATATTTATCTTAGAATTTTTTTTCCTACTAAACGTGCTTTACAACCTTTTGTTCTCCATTTTTTTGAATTTTTCATCAGGTTTTGGCACCGTCAGAAGCTCTCCGTGCAACCAGGAAGTGCCAAAAATTCCCCCTTCCCTGCAACAGCTGATCATTGGGTACTTGTCTTGTAATTACCAACATTGGCCACAAGGTGGCACTGTCGGAAATGTGCCGAATATGCATTGAAAACCAAACCAATCAGTTCTGGTGCCAAATAAATGTCTTTTATCTGTTCAAATTTCTTTCTAAAGTTAACTTTGGAATTTTTTGCCATGTTTTCACCACTTTAAAAAGAGTTTTGAACAGCTAAAGACTTTTTTTCCTTGAGCTCTGGAATGGATTATTTGGCTTTCAATGCATTCCTATGGGAAACTGTATTTTGAGATACGATTTTTTTGAGATACTTGTGGAATGAATTAATTTCGTATCTCAAGGTTTTACTGTATTATTCTTAAAGTGCTGTATCTGATTCCAAATATTGGCTATCATCATGGCGATCAGCCATGAAAATTATCCTGGGGACAATATAATGCAATGGCATTCCATTTGCCTTCTGTATCGCAGTGTGACACCCGTACCACTGATCCAATTCCATGAGTCCCTTTCTGGTCCTGAACCCTTTTGGCACACAAATTCCTCATCAGCCCCAGGCCATTATTGATGAAGCTTCTGCCCTCCATCAAGGGATTCAACTGGGATTTAATCCACTTGGGTACCATCACCCTTCCCTGTTGACTTTGCCACCCGTTAGTCCTCAGGGTTGTTAGGTTAGTTAACTGCCGCATGATGATAAGCATTGAGTCTTTTTGGCCTTGTGACTCAATAATGTGATGATTTGGATGTACAATTCATAGGATTAAGCTTTTGGGTTATTCCTAGCATATGGCTAAAAGCCAGAAAGTAATAGCTTCAAGGCAGTAAGATGATTTTCTATTTTTTCCATTTAATCTTTTGATTTCTGAGTTACTAGGAACACTCACTGCTTTGGGAGAAAGGGTGTTCTCACATTTTTAGGGGGTCATATTTTTCATATTTACTCTTCAGAATTGTACAGCTTCTCTGTTGTACAAGCTCAGAAGGGTCCTCTGAATCCCAAAGTTGTTACTAGCAAGATAATGGGCATGGTGTAGGTGAAATGTTTGATGCAGGAGTGCCAAAAGGCAGATGTGAGAAAACTTGTCCCATCCAACCAGAGTGGACCGGAGGGGCTCTTGACTTGTACAAAATCTTGTGTTACACCCCCACTCTCTAACATCTACTTCAAATAGTTGCCTTACTTTGCCCAATGGTAGGGCTGGCCATGCCAGCCATGGTACAGCAACAAAAATGTAGAAGTCTTTGAGGATAGAACCTGTCTGTTGAGACTTGTATTGTGGAGCTCTGTCACCTTGCATTTAGAGAACTCCTGTGAGTAATCCAGAGTGACAGAATAGCTTGCCTCCACCCAAAAGCCAGAAGGAACAACACAGTCTGTGAGGTATGTGAGAGAGCAAGAGCCATGTGCTCTAAACCAGTGATGGTCAGTGGTGTACTGCTCCAGGTTCTCACTGGATCCCGGGAACCGCTAGTGGAAATTCCCCCAGGCCACGCCCACTTGGCCAGCCACACCCACCTCCCTACCCCAGGCCATGGTGTGGCTGGCCAAGTGGGCGTGGCCCACAGAGTTAGCCATACCCACAGAATTAGCCACACCCAGGATGGGGGTAGTAATTTTTTTGCCAGTGCATCACTGGTGATGGTGAACCGTTTATAGAGAGCAAGTGCTCAAACAGAGGGGTGTAGTGAAAACTGTGCTAGAGGAGGGAGGAAGCACTCTCCCATTGGGCTGCAGGGCAGAGGGGCGGGATGAACTCTGTGCTGGGGGAGGGAGGAAGTGTTCTTCTATTGAACTGCTGGGCAGACGGCTGGGGTGAATTTGCTGTGGTGACGGTGTGCGTGCCCACAGAAAGGGCTGTGTGCCACCTCTGGCACATGTGCCAGAGGTTTGCCACCACTGCTATAAATAATTACAGACCAGCCCCAGACACCTCTGTTCCACTTCTCAAAGTGCAGTTAGAAAAACAAGATATCCCACGGAAAGGATTATTTCATAAGAACAACTGGATCAGAATAAAAACCCATTAGTCCAGTGCCAAGTTCCGACATGCCTCTGAAAAGCCCAAAGGAAGGCTGTGAAGGCAATAGATCTCTTGCTCATATTTCCTAGCAAATGCTAGTCAGAGAGATTCCACCCACTGTATTATTATTCTTAAAGTGCTGTATCTGATTCCAAATACAGTACATTGGAAAGGTTCCTTGGAAATACAACTTACAGAATCCCCAGCTAACGTGACTGGGTTAAGAAATTCCAGAAGTGTTATCTCACTGTACTGTATTCCTTTCATACTTTGACAGTGTATTAGTCATCATAACAGTAGCCATTGATAGGTTTCGCCTCTGAATTTGGCATATCGCCCTTTAAAGTTGTTTGAGCAATACATGCATTTTCCCATGGGAGTTCCTGTCGTCTCTGTCTCAGCTCCTGCCAACCTAACAGTTTGAAAGTAAGAAATTACAAGCAGATAAATAGGGATCACTTCCATGGGAAGCTAAACGGCAGTCTGTGCACTCCGGTGTTTAGTCATGCCTGCCACATGTCCACAGAGATGAGCACAGAACGACTGGTTTTCGAGCAAGGGTGGCCTTTACCATTAAATTACACTAGCTAGTACTGAGGAAATTGCTGTCGCACAACATCTGCAAGGCCGCATGTTCTCCAGGCTTGTGCTGTTGCTGCTGTGGAACTTGCCAGCATAAGCTCCAGTTTGGGGGTGGCCTCTTACTGGCAGCACAGAATTTTGAGTCAGTTCTTATTTGCATTGCTATATCTGGGAATTGTGCATAATGTGACATAACAGCATGGGCTTCAATGTGCAATGTATTAGCTTCTACTGATGTGTAGAAGAACAAAATGTCAGTGGTTGGGTGGTCTAAGAAAGGGATGCTTGGTTATTTCAGTCATTTCCTACCACCACACATTTTGAGAACAGCATGTTCAAATTAATCAAGAGCAAATTAAGAGTGGTTAAATGTTTGATGTTCCAGCTGGATTCCAAAAAGGAAGAAGCCCTCCAGATCATGCAACAAATATCCAAAAGTTACTGGAGTACACCAAAGGATTTCAGAAGTTTAGTGATCCAATAAAGGTATTGCCTTCCTCCTGCATTTGCTGCAGAAGATGAATGTATGCTTCATAGCATAGATTCCCAATCTGTTGGTCGTGATCCCCAAACGGGTGGCAAAAGTGTTTATTTAGGGGTCACCATATAGTTATGCTACACTGCAATATTCAAAAGTATACCACGTGGGAATTTCCATAGAGGGACACAAGGACAGCACATAGGCATTGTGAATTTTCAGATGAACATGCAAACATTCAGATGAACATATGTTCTGTTTCCCTGCATCCGATGGTTACTTTAAGTCTGAGAACATACAGTAGAACCTCGGATAAAGTCCAAACTCTGTTCCACAAGTTTGGACTTTATCCGAAACAAATGGGCGATGCATTGGATGACGTCCAAAAATGGACTTTATCCGAGGTTCCTATACCAAATACCTTGGATAACATCCATTTTAATGGTTTTGGACTTTATGTGATGCGTCGTGTGCATGAAAACCGTGACTGTTTCCGAATCGGACTTTATCCGAGATACGCTGCAGCATGAGAACATGAGAAAAGGATGTCTCTAAGTGTGTGCACAATGTTGTATCACTCCATAGCCATCAGCTAAAGACCACATATCTGGATGGAAGAGTAAAGTCTATGAATTGGAAGATTTGACAGCCCCTGTGCTTGTTGATATCTCATTTTAAAAAAATCTTTACTCTTGTTTCCAGTTCATTTCACTCAAAAGCTCTAATACATTTAAGGACTATTGCTAGGGAGAGCAATGGGTAAAGTGAACACAGCTGAGAAATCTAAAAAAGTTACAGGTGAGGAATGAGTGGGTTGGCTTGAGGTTGACAAATGTGCAACATTTGCTGACAGTGTTGCAAATACTGTACTGTGATAGGTGTAATTCAGTCTAATTTAGTGTTGATGAGAGATAAATCTTTAGCCTTCCAGGTCTTTCCTTGGGGAAATTATATTTGAAGTACAGTACAGTTCCCAGCCAATGTAGCTGGCAGTTGTGGGTTCTGGGAACTATAGTAGCAAAAACCTTTGATGATTGCAATATTAAAGTGTATTCCAAATTCCAGTCTTTGGTTGTATCTTACAACTCCCATCTGCTACATGCAACACAGCCAGTGATAAATATTTCTGGGAGTTGACGTCCAAGATACCAAGAGGACCAAAGATATCTTTAAAAATTCTAAACCCTGGTGTAAAGTAGCTTCCTGTGTCCTGAACCTATTTTCCTCAATTGTGACAAAATATTACAAAAATTTCAGGGTACAGGCGCGTTTTACTTCCACTTTCAGGAGCAGTGAGGGTGGCATGGACCAGATGAATCACAGTAAACCCATTCGTGTGGATTCACAGGGGCTTGGGCTTCTGGGAATTGGAGTCCAAGAACATTAGATTGCCAAGGTTCACCATCACTGTTCTAGATGATTTGTGGCCACAAAGGTTTCTTGTAAGGAAGACCTCTTAGAGGGTGTGTTTATTTTGAAGGACAGCTCTGTCAGTTCTGGTACTGTAGACAGATTCCAACATGAAAATTTAATGTGTGTTCAGAGAGATCCTTTAAAAAAAAAGACTAGTTGGTGAATCTTGGGTCTCTAATACTGATTTGTTTTAAAGAATGTATATATTCCTTGTCATCTGAAAAATCCTAAAAGAGTTCACAATAAAGACAAATAGATAATATCAGTGTCTAAAAAGAATAAAGGCATAATTAGTTACTGCTGTTATGTGCCGTAATGTTGCTACTGGTTTATGTCATCCATATAAACTTGTGGTTGGCTTGATATTTTAGTATGGTAGATCAATTTCCCACTGTGCCTCCTGTGAGAAGAACCGGCTTGTGTACTCATGGGCAATTTGCACGGTCCCAGGGTGCTACCAGAAGAAGGGAATAGTAAACCACCTCTGAGTATTATCTACCTAGAAAACATTGGAAAGGTCATGTAGTAAATCAGAGTCAACTTGGTGACACACAATTATTATTTTGAATTAGTGATGGAAAGTCCCCATCATCATTTTCTAGTCCTTCTCATGCTTGCAAACTAAGCACCATTTCATATTCAGCCTTCCTACTGTATGCAGCTTTCCCTACCATAGCATAGTCTTCTCCAGTATTTTTAACGATCACTTCTGTTTTATTATTTCATCAAGGGGCTTTGCTGTAACTTTATTGTCTCAAAGTCATCTGGTGAGACCATAAAACAGTAATGCCCATTAAAAACAACTCATTGTAAATCAGTGTGACTGAGAGTGTTAACAATTAGGAAAGTAATGAGGAAAAATCCTGGGTCAGAACTGGATGGGTCTGTATTAGGTCTGCTTGGATTTTGCCCATCCTTTGATCTCACCAGGGGGATAAGCAACATTTAGTTCTCCAGATGTTGTCGGACCAGTTGCCATGAGAGGCCTGGCCAGCACGGAATGGTGGGAAATGCAGTCAGTACAGCAACATCTGCAGAGCCACATGTTCCCTGTCTTGACTCTTAAGAGAGAGATTAAAATTTGCAAATGGTTGAGACGTGACCATCATATATGATTGATTCTGGTCCAAAATGTGGCATTTGCTTGCTTGTGGAAAATGAAAACCTGAAGAGGTGTTCTGGGAGCCCTGGTGGTGCAGTATTAAACTGTTGAACTGCAGCCAAAATGTTGTGAGTTCGATCCTGACTGGATTCAAGGTTGACTCACCCTTCCATCCTTCCTAGGTTGGTAAAATGAGCACCCAGCATGTTGGGGGGGGGGGGTGCAAAGTACTAATTACCTGTGAATCGCCCAGAAAGTGCAGTAAGCGCTTTGGGACGGTATATAAGTGTAATTGCTATTGCTAAAAGAAGATGACTTTCTCTGAGCAGAGGAAGACAGTGCAGTCTTCGTGATGGCGAAAAGGGAGGCAGTTAATTTCATAATGATAATTGTGTGACAGCAAGACAAATCGAATTTACGGTGACCCTTTTTCCAAGGTTTTCCGGATAGAGAATACACAGAAGTGGTTTACCATTCACTTCTTCTTCTTTGGACACCCTGGGACTGTGCAGCTTGCCCATGACTGCACAGGTTGGCTCTTTTTACAGGAGGCACAGTGAGGACTCGAACTCTCAAACCCTAACCAACTAATGAACCCCATAGCTGGGACTCAGAAACCAGATGTCACGCTCGATGGCTACAGTGCACATGTTATCATCTCCTGATTAAAAGACCCAAAGCAGAAGAGAAAATGCTTATTTGGCACAAAAAGGAAGGAAGCGAAGCCCTACTGGGAGAGGATCAATCGCACATCCTGTGTCAATGCAATGTGGGTTACAAAACATGAGGCGACGGGCAGGTGTTTAGGCGCTGAGTTTCCTTTAAAAATATATATCCGTGATGGTGAACCTCAGCACTCCAGAAGTTCTTGGACTTCAAATCCCAGAAGCCCTCATGAATCCACACAAATGGGTTTACTGCGATTCATCCGGCCCACGCTGCCCTCGCCGCTCCTGGAAGCGGAAGTAAAATGCGCCTGTACGGAAGTGTTTTACTTCCAATTCCAGGAGCGACGAGGGCAGCGCGGGCCGGATGAATCGCAGTAAACCCATTCGTGTGGATTCACAGGGTGCTTGGGCTTCTGGGAATTGAAGTCCAAGAACATCTAGAGTGCTAAGGTTCGCCATCACAGATATACAGGTGAAACTCGGGAAATTAGACTATCGTGCAAATGTTTATTCATTTCACTTAAAAGGTGAAACAAATATATGAGATAGACTCACTACATGCAAAGCGAGAGATGCCATGCCTTAATTTGTTATAATTGTGATGATCATGGCATACAGTGTACATGAGATTATGTGATGATTATGGGGTACATGAGATTGGGGGGTTGGGGTTTTCACAAGATGTACCCCATAAGCATCAATATCATAAAGTAAGGCTTGAAGTATCTCGCTTTGCATGTAGTGAGTCTATCTCATATATTTGTTTCACCTTTTAAGGGAAATGAATGAACAGTTGCCCTTAATTTTCCGAGTTTCACCTGTACATAAACACCACCCCGAAAGTTCTGATCCAGGTTCCGCGTATTTCATTCGCCCGCCCCTCTCCCCCTCAGCCAATGGAGAGGCGCCATTCAAATAAAGGGGACCCCTCGACCAATTAAAACGTAGCGAGTGGGAGGGGATTGAGTCCGGCCCCTCCCCCCAGAAAGTTTGTTTAAAAGGGGGTGGGTGGGGGAGAACTCGACAGCGGTGGAAAGGCTCACACCGCTGGAGTCAGGCTATAGACGCGTGTAGTAGGAGCTGCATTCTAAAGGACGCGTGTCTCCTCTTTCCTTACCGGTATGTTTATAGCAAGGAGTTCCCAGCGCTGGTGTCATCTCGGCTGGGAGTGATGCTTGAGAAATGGTACAAGGAATAAAAGGGCTAAGCATTTAAATTCCGGATTTATTTATATATACTGCATATTTAGGCAGAGGTGAAAACATCTGTGTGTGTTTTCCCTCTTTAAATGTGTATGTAGAAAGTGGGCTTGAAAGGGTTGGTAATTTCCCCCAGATGATTAATATAACCTGCCTTAAAGACTGACTGACCCCAGCTGCAAAGTGTTCTGTGTTTCTCAATGCATTGCTTGGTAATTAAAAGGAAAAAAAAGGGGGGAGGTGAGAATTAGAGCAAAAAATAATATTTTTCCAAGTCCAGAAAGCAAGGTTGAGAAGGGAAGAAGCTGTGTGTTGATTTTGACAGCGCCTTCCTCTTAAACACGTGAGATCTCCTATGGGGACATTGTTTTTAATTGCTTTTCAACAACTCATTTAGTTCTGAGGAATATTAAGTCAGAATTTGACTTGAAGATTAAGATGGGATCTACTGTTTCCTGTAAGAGAAAAGCTTACATAGAAGTGATTGTTTTAATTATATGGTAGGCTGAGCCTTATTAAGCCTTTCCCTTTGGATTCCTATAAAGTATTTTCAAAACAGAAGAGCAGGAGAATTTCTTACATATAGGTGGTGGCTTGTAAGTCCAGCAGACCGAAGTGGTAAACAGAGAGAAATGGATGTTGAAGAAACTTCATGGTATATGGGATGGGGAAACTATCTGATATTTCAAGTGTTGCGGAATTGCTAGATTGCCATATCAACTGCAGTTCAAGTGATAATCCTTTGACTTGTTTTATTATTCTATCTTTATGACCCTAAATAGATAAAAAAATAGGGGCAGGTATGCGTGAATATGAATCCAGGCCCTGTGCTTATGGAAACACTCATTGATTGTTGTTAAAATTAGCCTGGCTATCTAGCATGTGCTTCTCTTTTTAGCTCCCTCCTAAAGGTCTTCCCTTGTGCATGATCTTGCCCTTACTGGTTTACAGCATCTGTCAAGTGGAAGCCAGAACGAATCTCTCTCAAAAACATAGTGAAGAAAACTCGTTGAAGACCTGCATGCTGAAAGGACATACTTGTAAAATACAAGCGCTTAGGCCATGTAATACAGCCACATATAGTGAAAAGGTGGTGCTTGAAAAGAGTAGTTTGGAAAGTTGCCCTTTTAAACTACATGTCCCAGACTTCCCTAGACAGCATACTGGCTAGGAGTTCTGAGATTTGTAGTTTAAGTAGACAATATTTCCTTCCAAGCTCTGTTTTAAATGCATTTACACAATTGCAAAGGCAAAATACTCAATCCTAGATAAATTAGCTTTTTTAATGATAGGAAGGCCCTTGCACAATGATGTACATCCGCCTAGCAAATATGGATGTTAATGTTTTCCCTCTAGTAGAAAGCCAAGCACCGATTATTACTCAAAATATGCTGCCTCCAGGATGGAACAGACTAACTTGTCAGGAAGTGTTTTTTTAAAAAAAAACAAGGGAAAAGGAAGGAAAGTCATGCCTAAATGTAGAGCATGGGTGCCCAAACTATGGCCCGCAGGCTGGATCTGGCCCCTGAAGTCAATTCATCTGGCCTGTGCCGCCCTCGTCGCTCCCGGAAGCAGAAGTAAAACGCCTGTACAAGCACCCCTGGGTTAAGCAGAGAAAATAGCCGCCTAAAATCTATCTGATTGTGTTGTAAAACATATCTGTTGAACAACAGATTGCAAGCCATGTTTTACTTCCGCTTCCGGTGGGAGGAACCACATGACCGGCCGGCTGAACCGTGTGACTGGCCCATTGCCCGAAAAGTTTGGGCACCCCTGTTGTAGAGTGTTCATATACAGATGAATATTTTACCCCATCAAGACCAGTTCTACGTCTGTTACTATTTTCTGAATGTTCCCACTCTGGTCATTGGGCAAATAAGGGCATCTCCTTCTACTGTTGACATCCATTGAGACAGGGGTATCTCAAACATTCTCTTTGGTAAGTTGGAGAGGAAGGAAGATGTGGCTATGTCTTGGCTTACAATCTTTTCACAGCTGTTTCTTCTCTCCTGATACCCTGACCCCCTGCAGCTAGTGCCCTACAACTGCATGCCTGACAGTCCTCCTTTCCTTGCATGGACCATGCCAGAAATGGCTGATCATGTTGTCTGTGAGAAGTTTGAGGCCAATATGTTTGCCAAGAGCCGGTGCCAGAACTGTTTCCGTACAGTCGCTGCTCATCAGTGTGGTCGCCAGGTGAGCTGATGTACATTTGACACATACACACAGAGAATTTGCATGTCAGAATTGGGGGATCGAATTCAGATCTTCTGAGTCTGTCACACTGTCCACTATATGGGATACCCCACAATCTCCATCACATAGTATTTGTGCATAATTTTCTCACTAACTGAGCCCTGCCTCTACAAATGATTCCCAATCCACCAACTGGAACTGCTGCTAGCCTCGTTTGTATTAGGTATTTTTAGCCAGATTATTTGCACCAATACTCTTGCTGTAATTCCATTGGCTTTCAATTCCATGCTCACCATCAGCTTGTGCTGAATAAGGGATAATGGAAGTTGCAGTCCAATATATTAGTAGGGCCTCAGATTGAAAAATCTCCCATAGATTAAAACAGGCCATCCTTCCAGTAAGAGGGCTCTTTTTAAAAAAACCTTTACAGAATGTAGAGAAATAATATCATCAGCAGATGCAACTTCTGTCCTTCAGCATTTGGGTGAAACAGTATGGTTAGAGCATTTGGACCAAGATATGGGATATCCAAGTTCAAGTCCCCAGTAAGCCAGGAAATTCATTTAATGATTTTGAGCAAGCAACTCTTTGTAACACTTCATAGGGTTGCTGTGAGTGTAATGGGGAGTAAGGTAAAGGTCACCCTTGCTCGAAAGCCAGTCGTATCTAGTGGTGGGCTCCCAAAAAATTTACTACCACACTGTGGCCGTGGTATGGTGGGCGTGGCCAGGAGGAAAGCCCTGTGTTGCACCTGAATTAGGATTACTTTATTTCAAAACTTAGATGGGCGGGGCCAGCCAGAATTTTTGCTACCTGTTCTGCCAAACTGATGTGAACCTGCTGATGCCCTCCACTGGTCGTATCCAACTCTAGGGTCCTATTTACCTTCCCACCAAAGTGGTACCTATTTATCTACTTGCAATTTCTTGCTTTCAAACTGCTAGGTTGGCAGGGGCTGGGACAGAGATGGAAGCTCACTCAGTCATGCAGCACTTGGGTCTCAAACTGCCGACCCTCCAGTCATCAAGTTCAGCATCTTAACCACTAAGCCACTGCAGGGGAGTTGTTTATGTCACCCTGAACTAGGTACAGGAAGAGTGGAATAAAAAGTATGCCAAATGATTAAATAAATAAGTCTAGCTGTACCATGGAAATACTCTTTTCTTGGTGTATCAGGGAGGAAAACAGAAACACTGCAGCACTTTAAAGACTAACTGCTATATTTTTTAATGTGAGCTTCTGAAGCAATGGGCTTGGCTTTTACCCCGCTGTTCTGTTTTGAAGGCCAGCAAACAAGGACCAAAATGAACATCTTATTCTCTAAGGCATTCTGTGTAGAGCAAGAGTGAGAAGAGTCTTGTAATCCCCCACACATTGTTAAAGCAAAACAGTGACCTCCTCTTCCTGGCAGGCAAAACACCAAAGCAATGGGGGGGGGGAGTGTTAGGGGGGGAGGAAGAACAATCCTTCAGGCAAGAGACTTTAAGTGCTGTTTGCTGAGGTGGACTTTGAATGAAACCACAGAGACTGCTAGGTACTGTGTTAATGAGATACTAAGGATTCTGGCAGGAGGCATCAAGCAGCTGAAAATGAGGTCTCGATAGCTTCTGTGCATAAATAATAGTTTCCTTTGAATGGACCAGAGAGGCTTTTGTCTTTTTAACAGCTTCACAAGAGGTAGCAATTGAGCAGCTGCAAACGTTGCCAATTATTTTAGGCAACTCTATTCATCTGAATTGCTATTCAGTATGTACTTTGGTTTGTTTTGCTGTGTTTCTAACCCACTGCTCCTCCAATGAGTGAGTGGTAGCTTTTGTTATGTTCATATCAACCCTTTCGAGGTAGATTGGTGTGGGAGAGATGGCTGTCCAAGGTCACCTGTTGTGTTTCATGGCTCAGCGGGAACCAGACTCTGGGTTGCCCCAGTCTCAGGCCAGCACCAGGACTCTTAACTGCTGTACTTCACTGGCTTGTCTGGTGCCCCAAGGAGCTTACAATCCTGCAATTTACATACAAAGCTGCCTTTGTTCATGCCAGACTACTTTCCATCTAGTCAACCACAGTGGTGCTTAACTTATGATCTTTGGGATATTTTGGACTTTTGCTCCCAGAGGCTAAGGATTCTGGGAGTTGAAGTCTAAAAATTTCTGGGAGCTGGCAACTACTGGTGTGTCAGCCCTACTAACTGGCAACAGGTCTCCAGGGGTTCAGATGTGAGCTTTTCCCAGCCCTATCTGCAATACAGAATTTTAACCACTGCGCCACCAGGACTCTCACCTGACCTGCTGTTTGAGGGCGTATAACCAGTGGTGGGCATCAGCAGGTTCACACCAGTTTGCCAGAACCAGTAGGAGAAATTCTGGCTGGCCCCGCCCATCCAAGTTTTGAAATAAAGTAGTGCTAATTCGGGTGCAACACATGGCTTCCCTCCTGGCCACGCCCAACATACCATACCCACCATGTGGTAGTAAAAAAATTTGGAGCCCACCATTGGGTATAACTTTTGGATTTGCCAAACGCTTCAGTGTTGTTTGACTACAGTTCCATCAGCCTTACCCAGCATATCGAGTAGTGATGGATGTTTGTTGGATGCTAGCAGAGTTCGGGTGTGTGTCTGATTTTTTATTTTTGCTATATTTTTCAATATAAAATTTTGTTTTCAGGCTGTTCCTGGTGACTGTTAGCTGTAGAAAACCTTTTTTAAAAGTGGAAAGATATGGCATAAATGAAATTCAAAAGTAGGACACACTGAGTGCTGCTTTGTATAAGAGAGAGCTGCTTTTATTTGTACTGTCCAGAAATGGCATCTCTTTTGCTACAGAGATCTTAGACCAGGAGTTCCCAACCCTTTTAAGTCGGGGGGCCAGGTCACGCTCCCTCAGACAGCTTTGGGGGCTGGGTGGCCATTTTGCTTTTCCTCCACCACATGGCACTTCCTGGTGTGGTGGAGGCAGTGAGGGTCTACGTGAAATGTTGCCATGGGCCGCATCCAGCCCATGGGCCACAGGTTGAGAATCTCTGTCCTAGACCTTGTCCCAGATAAAGAATGCTCATTCTCATTTATTTATTTTATTTATTTATTAGTCAAATTTGTATATGCCGCCCGCTCAGGCAGAACCCGACTCAGGGCGGCATCACAACAATTTAAAAGACATAAAAACAATTATAAAAAATAATTATAAAACCCCCCCCCAACCCACCCCCTTTAAAAACCCCCATGTCCCACCCACCCATCCCATCCACTATACAAAGGAGGAAGAGAAAGTTCTTATACAAGCCAGCAGGCGGGCACCATAGTCCCATTCGGGCCCCACACCTGCCCTGCCAGCCAGGTCTTCACTCCTTTCCTGAAGGGCAGCAGTTCACTTTGGAGTCTTAGGTCTATTGGCAGGAGGTTCCAGAGAGTTGGTGCGGACATGGAGAAGGCCCTCCTTCGGGTGCTAGACAAATGTGCATCCCTAGTCGGTGGCACCACTAGAGAACCCCTCCTGTCCGCTCTGGTTGGACGGGCAGACACTCTTGGGACGATGCGGTCTCTAAGGTATCCCGGCCCCCTGCCATGTAGGGCTTTAAGGAAGTGTGTCGTCTTTTAAATGGTGTAGGATTGCTAAAGCCTGGAATGAATGAATTTCTGGCCTGCTCCCTGGCTTGGCGGGGCAGGTGTAAATCCTATTCCTCCTTCCGGAGTGCCCACTGACTCCTGTTAACAAAGGGTTTCACATTATTTGCTACTGGGCTAGATCAGCCCAGAATGATGAAATAGTAATGAGGTTTCCGCTTTCCCCCTTGCCAGTCATGGTCCTCTAGAATTTCCTTCTGGCTCTCCTGCAGTCTTCTCTGATCAGCCATCCGCCTGCCCTAGCTGTTTGAGCAGGACAATGGAGGAGAAGTAGAGGTGCTGACAGCCAGGCTGCTGGTAGGGAGGGGGGACCCTCCTTTTAATGATCATAACCTGCAAAGGTAACAGATTGTGTCTCTCTAATTGACTACTAGGGTGATGAGAAAACTCTTAAAGGGACAGGCAGACTTAGGGATTGGCTTTAGAGCTGAGCAAGGGGGAAATGTTTCCCTCTGTTACTTTTGTTTTCATTTCTAGAAGCGCTCTCCCCCAAAAGCCATGTATTTCTCATTCTGTGATTCATAGAAGTTTCTTTGGTATAGTGACAGGATGCCTCAAACCTATACCAGTTGAGAAAATATACCCTCTTGTTGGTGTTGCTCCATCTAAGATCAGGAGAGAAGTAGCAGCAGACGTCGAGAGAACCAAGCAAGACACCCTCTGAACCAATATGAGCCTCAGGTCCGCCAACTCAGATCCAGGAAGAGGTTTATGGCAAGAACAAACATTCTTGAGAGTGTGCAAGGGCAATACCAAATTAGAAGATGGAAGAAGGAGCTCACTAGACAAGCAACAACATTAAAGGATATAACTGAGGAACTCATCTTCCCCTACATCACTTGGAGGACTCTGAATAAGCTGAGGGTTGGAGTGCCTAAATGCAAGACCAACATGCTAAAGTGGGGGCTGCTGGCAAACAACAACACGCTGTGTTAATGTGGAGAGATACAGAATTTGACTCATTTATTGCTTTGCCGATTACTGCCAG
This sequence comes from Bradypodion ventrale, assembly GCA_035047345.1. NCBI lineage: Eukaryota > Metazoa > Chordata > Lepidosauria > Squamata > Chamaeleonidae > Bradypodion > Bradypodion ventrale. The sequence continues at coordinate 220,152,179 of JAWDJE010000005.1, read as the reverse complement.
AAACATGCATCAATGAGGACTTTAGTTTGGGCAACGATAAAATGAAGAAAGTGGCTTCATTTTGGCAATCCAGGGTTTGATCATGAAGGAAGAAGAAGAATCTCTATAAGTCTTGTCTCTCCCACCAACTACATGTAGGGCTGATAGTTCAACCCAAAGATCTGCAGTGTTGGGAAGGATGGGTGTCTCATCAATTGACACAGCAGCAGTGGCACAATGTAATGTAGTGGCATCAAATCTGTTTTATTATATCAGGGTCACAGATTTCATCTGCTTCTCTAGAATTTCCCTGTCCTTTCTGTATTTAACTGTCACCCTCATAATAACTGAGGCTGAGTGGGATGCATTTTCCCTATAACAAAAAAGTGTTGTGCACTATATCCTCATTGGCACTGTAAGTAATTTGAAGTGGCTTGATTTTAAATAGTCAAGACCAATGAGCATTACAAGAGACCTGCTCCTGATAGATGTGCAAATTGCTAGAACTGATTTGTTCTTCTGTGTCTAGACCAGATGTGAAATTGCCAAAATGAAGTCACCTTTTGATGAGATCATTCTGTAGTTCCTTTCACCTGACCTAGTGTGAGAAAGATTAGCCAGCAGTTCAAGGTTGCCATCACCAGGATACACCTGGTTGTGGTTCAAAAATACCCCAATCTTTGAGGAGGCTCTTTTTGTGTACCCCAACTGATTTGTTGATGAAGATCAACACAGCTGTTCAGCTAGTTTTGCAAAGGTGTGGTTCTCTTTTGGGTGTGTAGCTATGCAGATGGCCAAGATAAATGTCTGTTCGTCAAACTTTACCATTAACTATGTATATGTAGCTTACCCTCCCAAAAAAAGGGCAGGATTTTATCTCTGGCTAACTTGTACTACCTGCTGGATTTGGTGCAACTAGGGCTTAACATTTCAGCAGCATCTTTTGTGATGTCACGTGGTGGACAACACCAATTGTAAATGATGTATTTACGGCAGACAGATAATGTCGAGACTGATAAATTCCTAGGCCTATGTATGTATTCTTGCAGTAGTTCTGGAATGGCTTAATGAAGGAGAAATGGTGCTTTTGTATAAATGACATGTCCTGAAATCATAAGAATTAAGAATTAATTCCAAAACTCAAGACTGCCAGGTTAGCAGAATCCCATGAAATTTCACATCCAAAACCTGAGACCTAGAAACTAGGCAATATAGTCTGATGGCTGGTGGTCTTCTGTGCTGTGATGTTGGATGTTTTGTAGAGCAAGGCAGGGTTCCTTAAAGAAATGTGTACAGTATATACAGTATATGTATTGAGCCCTGGTGACTTAGTGATTAAACTGTAGCCAAAAGGTTGTGAGTTTGATCCTGATCAGGGATCAAGGTTGATTCAGCCTTCTGTCCTTCCCAGTTTGGTAAAATGAGTACCCAGCATTTTGGGGGCAAAATGCTAAGTAACTTGTGAACCACCCAGAGTGCTCTAAGTGCTATGGGGCAGTATGTAAGTGTAATTGATATTGATATTGCTTAAGCAAGCCTTTGAACTATAGGAAGGGAGAGTTTGTAGCTTTCCAGTTGTTGGACTACAACTCCCAGCATTCCTTACCATTCATAGTAATGGCTGTGGCTGATTGGAGCTGTATTTCAATCAGCTTTAAAAGAACCACACGTTGACCACCTTCAACTACAACATCTGGGAATCTGATTTTTTTTTAATGAATGGGAAAGTGTGTGATACACTTAGTGATTTTAACAGTAGCTATGTCCTATCCTTTTAGCTAACACAATGCTAACCATGTGTTCTTCACAGCATATGCTATTGATTGCTAGGGATCAATTGGGATGATATGCTAATCTGTTTTTGTTTTGCAAGCTCTTTGGTTCAAGGTCTCTTAAAGTCTTCTTTCAGCTTGTGTGTTAATCTTATTTTGAGTCTAACCTATGTTTAGCCTTAACAAATAAGAAGGCTGCAAAATTTGTTTGATTTTGGGCAAGTCAGTATGTCATAGGCTCAGAACACCTTGAGGTAAGAAATATGTCTGGTATGAGATGTGATTTTTCTCAGCACCGCACAACTTGTCTGTTGTTTTGCTGACCTCAAGGTTGCTTTGTTGTGTGTTCAGACATTCAGGAGAGGTCAGGGAGGGTCCTCAAACTGGATAATGTCACATCACCCCTTGCCCAAAAAGGAAAGTTTTTGTTTAAGGAATGTTTAATTTGGACTTTGTCTAATGTGTTGTCGAAATGAATTATACAAGTTGTCTAATAAATGCACTACTCTTGATTTTAGATTTTGTCTGATATCCTTTTGGCTTTTTTTCTTTTCTGTAATAAATGTGCATATGCTTGCAAAGAGAGTAATTATTCAAACAATTAAAAAAATCAGAGTAATTAATCAAACAGTAACAAAACGTTCTACATATGAGCCACAAGCTGTTAAAAATACAAGATCCAGAGACTGTAGTCTGGCATTGGCAATTTCTGGCCTTGTAAATGATGTTCAACTATGAAGCCCATCAGTTGTAGTTAGCATAACTGCGTGCGTGCGTGCGTGCGTGCGTGCGTGCGTGCGTGTGTGCTGGAAGTTGCACTCCATTAATAATTAGATACAAACCTACCCCTGCTGTCATCCAAAGGCTGGGATAAGCAAACAAAATCAACACTTTTACAAGGACCATAATGGGGGTGGGGGACATTTTGTATTTGAGACCACCACAAAGTTAGGGTAATATCAGCAGAACCCAAGAACACATTGTGCAAAATGTATATTTCTTGCTGTGCAGAAGAGGGGAAGATTGAAACAAAGAAGCAACCTGTGTTACTTCTCTAAGCAAGAATCGTCATAACCATTAAGGGGCCATTCAACAATTACATTATCCTTGAAGGTGGGGGGGGGGGGTCGTCTGCCATCTGAATTACGGAAAAATTATGTGGGGGACTGGGGGGGGGGGTCGTCAAAGATTACCTAATTCATTTGGAGCTGTTATGCATTAGGCACCAATAGTGAAAAAGCTCTAAAAATTAGAGTTTCAATACAAAAGCTCTGGATTATGTAATTTTAAGGGGGAGGGGGTCGAAGCTAAAATTACGGTTGGATTACATAGTAGCGAGGGGGTCATTTTTCACAAAAATAATAATCACATAATTGTTGAATGGCCCCTAAGGAGTATGAACTTCTTTACTAAGAGAAACTCTTAGGAAATAAATAGATAAGCTTTAGGCTTACACAGATCTCTTTATAAAACTGAATGGAAAGGTAGCTGGGTGGTGGTGGAAATGTAGTAACTTTCTGTGCTAATTCTTACTGAGCAATTAAGCAATAAGAAACCAGTAGGGAGCCATTGTTCCACCTTTTTTCAATTTCCGTTTCCTTCTGACAGGAACCAGAGAAAAATGGAGTGAAAACTCCCAACTTTGTTGCTAGCACGGATGGATCTATTTCTTATGATCCCTTGGATCCTTTATGCATTTTAGTGCCCCAGTGTGAGCTGTATGTCTGTCTGGGCTCAGAGGAAAAAACTGTGATGTAAGTATGTTCCAGTGGGGAATTGGAGAGAGATACCATCAATGTAGCATTCAATTTATGCCCTTCTAACATGTAAGGAAAAAAATCTAGTAAATGGCCAAGATAATGCTATTGAAGTAAACTAGTAAAGGTAAAGGTCTCCCTTGATCGAAAGCCAGTCGTATCTGACTCTAGGGATCCATGCTCATCTCTGTATCATAGTCGAAGAGCCAGCGCTGTCTGCTTATGCTGGCTAATCTTTCTCACACTGTGTTCATGTGGCAGGCATAACTAGACACCAGTGGAACACAGAACACTAACTTTCCCCACCTTCCATTCAAGTTCAGCATCTTAACTACTAAGCCACTGAAGTAACCTACTTCGGCTCAAAACTAGTCTAATCTTATTTCAATTTGTTTGAATTGTATCTATAGATCATATATACAGTATCCATAATTTTAGAATTGTGTAGTTCTCTGATATATATAAATGAAAAAGAACAGCCAAGCTGATAGGCCACCTTTGATTTTTCTTGAGTCTGATTGGTGATGCCATCACAACAGAGCTTTGGAGCAGAAATTAAGGACCGCACTCAGCAGAATGATGCAGTAAATTAAATAGTACACCTTATGATTTTGGTCAGACATACAGCATGTACCTGTATAGTTCTCCACATATCATCCTGACACTTCCTTACCACTAACCTTGCTGGTTTGGGCTGAAGGAAGTTGTAGTTCAATAGCATTTGGAGGACTCTAGTTTCCCCATCTCTGATCTAAAGAGCTTCCTTGGAATAAGACCCATTAATTCCTCCTCCTCCTCCTTTTGCTGTATCTGATTCCAAATATTGCCTATCATTGTGGGAATCAGCCATGAAGATTGTCCTGGGAACAATATAATGCAATAGATTTCCATTTGCCTTCTGGATCGCAGAGTGACACCTGTACCACTGATCTAGTACTGCAAGTCACTTTCTGGTCTTGAGCTCTTTTGGCACACAAAGTTCTCATTGGCCCCAGTGTTGATGAAGCTGCTGCCCTCCATTAAGATGGATTCAAGTAGGATTTAATCCATTTGGGGACCATCACCCTTCCTTGTGGACTTCACCACCCAAGTCTGTCACATTAGTAAACCACCTCCTGACTCTGGGTGTTGAGCCACTGGCAGTAGGGTCCACTCTATTACCATGGCAAGATAACCTGGACAGTTTCTCCTTGGCATAAGATCCATTAAGTCCAGTCTAAAATTACATCACTGCTCCTACTGCTGGTGGTTCTTAACTGCTGTAGCTTTGGCTGTTGGGGAAGGCAGAACTTTCTTGCTAGGAGTGTGACTCTTAGCATAAGTAGGTCTCACAGCACAGATGTTGAGTGATTTGTTTTATTTTTGTTTTCCTTGCTCTGCAGCTGCAAAGAAAATGTAGAGCACCCCCAGCTCATCTGCAGAGCTCAGGAAGGATCTGAAGAAGCCAAAACTTGCCTTGATGCCAAAACTACCCCATGGACTGATGAAGGCACCAATGACACACTCAGCAGGGTGAGACGAGTGTGTGTATTCTCTCTTCAACAACCAAAGGACTTTCCCTGCACTTTTTTTTAACAAAAAAGGGCTTAAGAGCCCTGGTGGAGCAGTGCTTAAACTGCTGTACTGCAGCCAAAACATTGTGAGTTCCAGCCTGACAGACCTCAAGGTTGACTCAGCCTTCCATCCTTCCAAAGTCAGTAAAATGAGTACCCAGTAAGTTTGGGGGGGAAATGCTAATTAACTCATGAACTGCCCAGAGGGTGCACTAAGCACCATTGGGTGGTATATAAGAGTCATTGCTATTGCTAAAAGTAAAGATTCCTTTTTCCTTTGGAGTGCTGCTGTTGAGGCACCTTTCTATTTTAACTTACCAAATAAAGGCAGGCAAAGTACATCTTGGGCATCCTTTGAAAGCTTTGTTGGACAAAATGTGGCCCATGGGTCACATTTCGCCCGTCTCTTTTTGATGCCCCCTCCAGACATCCAAAAGGTACCCACTGGAAAACAAAAATGTTTACCAAAACGTGCATTTTCACCTCAGTTTTGCTTTCAAAGCTGTTATCGTCACCCCAACTGTTCCCTAAAACAAAACTGTAAATAGATACTTCTCCATTTCCTGTTTTGTGTGTCCATTTTCCAATGTGAGGCAGCCAACAGAGGATTTTGGAGTCAGAAAAAGGGGGCCTGGGGGGATCAGAATGTGCCCATTTCTGTCTTAAAAGGTATGATTTTTGTGCTGGAGATCTAGTGTTAGTATAGGATCATGTTTGAAGCTGGACTTTTCTATCTGTAGATGTACATTTGCCCTCCATGTCTATAATTGTCTCTTATCAGTTGCACCTATTATTCTAGCTTCATACTTCTAGAGACATTAGCACTTGTTTTAGCTGTGCATGCTCTGGTCATATCCTCTGGGTAAATACATTTCATGTCAGAAATTACTCTGGGTTGAAAGGATTTTTGCTGGAGAAATTCCACTCAAATGAGGCTCCTTTCATGTCCCCAAGATTCATTGTGCAGCACTCGGGTATTGAACCCCAACCTTCCAGTCTCCAAGCTCAGCATTTTAACCACTAAGCGACTGCAGTGCTGCAATCCTCTGGATTAGATGGTGGTGTGTAGTCGTTTTGCCCATGCCTCACCACTGCTGCGGGAGCTGCACTGGCTGCCTATATGTCTCCTGGTGCAATTCAAGGTGCTGGTTATCACCTTTAAAGCCCTTCATGAAGGTAGACAAGGATACCTCAGGGACCACATTGTCCCTAGGACATCGACCCGTCCCACGAGAGCAAACCGAGAGGGAACCCTCCATATACCATCCGTTGGGGAGGCGCAACTCTCCAGCACAAGGAAAAGGGCCTTCTCGGTCGTAGCCCCCACATTATGGAACCTCCTTCCAGTAGAATTACGCCTCCAGGTGCAGTTGCTACCGTTTAGGAGAGAACTGAAAACATGGTTAGCGAAGCGGGTCTGGGGGCCGTGATTGTCAACAAACTCCCCTTTTTGGCTCGTCTGAAGTCCCCCCCCCCGCCTTGTTATTAGTTTTTAATGATTTAATGATTATATGGTTTTTAATGTCATGCTGTTTTTATACCTGTTTTAAGAGATCAATAAGTCACAGTGTGGGGGGGGGGGCAGCATAGTTATGTTGAAAGGGCTTTTAACTGTTTTTATATTGTTTTTAATTGTTGTTGAGCAACCAGTGAGGTGCTCGCTGGACTGTGTACACCACCCAGAGTCCATTGGAATGGGGCAGTATATAAATCTACTGTAGGTAGGTAGGTAGGTAGGTAGGTAGATGACTGTAATGGATTCTCCATGAGGGTGTCTCTGGAGGTGGTCTGGAAGTTTCATCTTACAGAATCTCATAGGCTGGATGTTGGTAGACATTGTGAAAACAGGTCATGTAGCTTTTAAATTCTGAGTTGACTGTATTGGTTGCCAGTGTGTTTCCATGTGCAATTCAAAGTGCTCTTTTGACCTGTAAAACCATATAACAGTTTTGCTTATTTATCCATCAGAATTTGCTGGGACATTAAAATCTGCTTTATAGGCTGTTCTTGTAGATCTGCCAGGAAGATGTACTAGTTGGAGAATTAAAAGAGACAAGACCTTTTTGATGGTGGCTCCCAGATTAAGAAACTCTGTCATCTGTGAGCTTCATACCATATATACTTGAGTATAAGCTGGGTTTTTTAGCCCCAAAAATGATCCTCAAAAAGGGGACCTGGCTTATACTTGGGTCAATGACCACAAGGGTCCCAAGACTGCACTGGATTGAGATGTGCCAGCAATTTAATTAATTTCACCATATTTTCATATATTTTGATTATTGAAACTCACTAGCAGCTGCTGCATTTCCCACCCTCAGGTCAAAATTAGGTACCTTGGCTTATATTCAGGTCATCTTATGCTCAAGTATATACGGGTATATCTTCAACACTGCTTTTAAAAAAGCATTTACTAATTCCAAGTTATTTTCTCATAATTTCTTTATCTGTCGTTTAAAAATTAATAAAACTCTTCAAGGATTAGGCATTCCTATTTGCTTAGGATTCCTGTGTGTTTTCTCTTTTATGGATTAGGTTTTATAAGTGAATTTTGTACTGGTATCATTTGTGTGTGTGCATCTTGTTTTTTTCATATTTTATGGTGTGTTTTTAAAAAAATCTATAGAGACCCATTTTCTAAACAGTATGTTCTGAAAGGCAGCCTATAAATACTATTAGAAACAGATATAATAAATACATGAGTTTCTCTATGCAGCCTTCTAGTGACATGTTACAAATTCTCTCATTTCCTCCCTTTTCTCATAGGACTGGGAAATGACCAGGATCCTTGACATTTTGAGATTTGACCGAGAGGACATGATGTACTATGCAGGCCAAAAGCAAGAGGTACGACCTGAAAACTTACACTCAGGTAGACCCAGATGGTCTGAGACAGTATCCTCTGGAAGAACAGAATCCTGGAGCTGTCTGAAAGAAGGTACATTTCCCCAACACTAGGATCCTATATCGGTGTGGATCTTTGTAGGTGTTTCTAAATGAACCGCTCCAATCAGCAGGAAGTATAGTGTGAGCGCTCTCAATCTTAAACTGAGACTAAATATAGAATTTTACATTTGCATAATTAGTCCTTGTCCTGCTGTTTAGATCTGTTGTGGGATCTTTAAATTTTGATGGGCTACAGTGTCCTGAAGTCAAGACTATTAACTCTTATGGCTAGGGCTGATGGGACTTGTAGTCCAGGAACATTTAGAGAACTGCACTTCTAACCTCTGATTTAGATTATCAAAGAACTTTGAAACTTTTTAGAAAAGAGAGGGCACACTAAATGAAATGAAAAGTTGAGAACCCTTTGGGGAAGGGGTTGAAGCACCCAGTGTTGACAGAAACTGGATGAGCCTTGGTGGTTATACTGCTGCACAGTGAGTTTGATCCTGATGGGGATCAAGGTTGACTCAGCTTTCCATTCTTCCAAGGTTATTCAAATGAGTACCCAGCATGTTGGGGAGAAAATGCTAATTGCCTTGTGAACCAACCAGAGAACGCACTAAGGGGTGCCCAAATTTTTTGGGCCACGGGCCGGTCACGTGGTTCAGGGGACTGGTCGTTATGGGCCTGGGTCAATTTTACTTCCGCTTCTTGGAGCGATGAGGGCTTTGTGGGCTAGATGAATTTGCATCGGGGGCCGGATCCACCCCCGGGCCATAGTTTGGGCACCCCTGCAATACGTGCTCTGGGGCAGTATATAAGTGTACTTGCTATTGCTATGAGGGAATCTGTGATGGAGTGGAAGGAATGTGTTGCGTATGGAAGTCACTGCCAGAAAAATAAACAAATCCAGTTAAGTTGTGAGGTTTTTAAGTCTTCTGTATATTTGGCCTATGTTTCCAAATTCTTGTCAGTCACCAGAAAGGCAGAAACAAGGTAAAGGTCACCCTTGCTCAATAGCCAGCCATGTTTTTGTGGACATGTGGCAGGTATGAATAAACACCGGAATGTACGGAACGCTGTTTACCTTCCCACTGACGTGGTATCTATTTATCTACTTGCAATTTCTTGCTTTTGAACTGCTAGTTTGGCAGGAGCTGGGACAGAGACGGGAGCTCACTCCTTCGTGCAGCACTCAGGTTTCAAACTGCTGACCTGCCAACCTTTCATTCATCAAGTTCAACATCTTAACCACTAAGCCACCGCAGTGGCAGAGGGCAGAACGCTGATGTAAATGCTCAGTCATTACACTTCTGGTACAGGGAGGAGTTTGTGACGTGGAGGTAAGAAAGCTGTAGTTCAGCTGTAGTTGAGAGCTGTAGTTCACCTTAGTAACGTTTCCAAGCTCTGCTTCTGCCCACACTATATGGGCCTTGTACCAGAATGGAATGCACCCCAGCCTGTACATAGTGTGGAGTTCCTTTTATATAAAGGTTTCCTGTTTTTGCAGCATAACCTCTTGACTGAAGAGGTACATTTTGTCCTGAAGGATGGCCGAGAGTGGTACAAAAGTTGCAGGCAAGCACTTTTACAAGAGAGAGAATAGCCCATCCCAGAAATTTCAAGCATTCTGGGTCTGATGGGTAGTCCAATGCATTCTGGAAGGCCCCAGTTTGGCAAAGATTGCCATAGGTCTCTTTCTGTTGGCCCTTCTTTTGGACTGGAGGGAGGGGAACTGCTGCATTCATTTGCACATTAATCAATATCACTTGATATCAATATCTCTTAATAAAGGCACACTGACAGCAGAGGGAGGCTGTGAATAGTAGATCCAGGACTGCGGTGGCTTAGTGGTTAAGACGCTGAACTTGACGACTGGGAGGTTGGAAGGTTAGCAGTTCAAGAGCGAAGTGCTGCATGGATTGAGCTTCTGTCTCTGTCTCAGCTCCTGCCAAACTTGCAGTTCAAAGCAAGAAATTGCAAGTGCTGTATATACCTTCGGTGGGAAGGTAAACAGCATTCCGTGCATTCCAGTGTCTAGTCATGCCTACCACATGTCCATGGAAACATCTGAAGACACAGACAGTGCTGGCTCTTTGGCTATAAACAGAGATGAGCACTGGACCCTAGAGTAAGATACGACTAGCTTTTGAGCAAGAGCAACCGATGGTCTTTAGCCGATGGCCAACCTTGGTGCCTCAGGTGTTCTTGGACTTCAATTCCCAGAAGCCCAAGTCAACACTCCTGCTGATCAGGGCTTCTGCGAATTGAAGTTCAATAACATCTGGAGTGCCAAGGTTGGCTATCACTGGTCTGTAGATTTCCATGTTCTGACCTAAATTCACTAATGCCCTAAGAAGCTCTCTATAATAATGCATCACACTATACTTGACATTCCATTTTGGCTGTTTGTTTACTTTGTTTCCTCCCTAGCCCGGCCCGCACTTTGAGCAGGAGAGGAATTTCTTTAGCATCTCATTCTTTCTGCTTGCAGGTTTTCGAGCTGTGAGCCAGGATCTGGGGGACGGCAAAAGAAAGCAGCAAGCTGAGAGTGGCTATTTCTCTTCGGAGCAAGGGAAACCGGAGCCCACCTGGGCTTCCTCCCCTCCACGGGTGGGCTGTGGCACTTTGCCCGCCCACGGTGAAAGCCCAGGGGTTGGAGGGCGGCCCCCTTCCTCTGCCAGCTCTGCAGATTCTGACCTGTGCTGGCGCCTGAGTGGTACCAGCTGTGAGGGTAGGCAGGGGCTGATGAGGCAGGAGTACACGGTATTGGCAGACCTGCCCAAGCCAAAACGGCTCAACCATCGGCAGGCATTTGAAAAAGACCACAGGGGTCCTCGTACTCAAAGTCCTGGCCGGGTAGAAGTGGAGCGGATCTTTGGACCTGAGCGCAGGTGAGAGATGCTCTAGGTGTTAAGTTAAATTTTGCAGCAGCACAGCAAAGAAGCAGCCAGTGATAACCAATAATAACACAAGAAACAAAACCAGCAAAACCTTGTTCTGTCAGCTAATCTTTCTCACACTAGGTTAGGCGAAAGGAACTACAGAATGAACTCACAAAAAGGTGGCTTCATTTAGACAGTTTAAAGTCTGACCTAGACATGAAAGAGCTGTTTTTGTAAGTAAGCGTCAGTGCCAGATAATCCATTGCCCTAACTCTGTTAGAGCAGGGATTCTCAACCTGAGGCCTGTGGGCTGGATGTGGCCTGTGGCACCATTTCATGTGCCCCCCACCACCTTCACCACACTTGGAAGTGCCATGTGGTGGAGGAAGGGCAAAATGGCCATCTGAAGCTGTCTGAGGGAATGTGACTCAGCCCCCAGTTTTAAAAGATTGAGAAATCCTGTGTTAGAGCATAAACTCTCAGTATCGGATATAAAGAGGATACCCATTAGTTTCCCTCCAAGAGCATGTCATAGTGCTACATTTCCCCAAAAGAAAACTCAAATGTTGACTGCCTTCTAAATGTTTAATACATACATACTTTTATTTACGGTCCATGACCAGCATAACAAGAACACAGAAAGCATAAACCTCACATCCTAAACTAGGCTGGACAAGGGTAATAAGAAAGCACACTTTGCTACTAAAAACTTACTGGGAATTGACATACAACAGCAGGCCACCTATCTAAAAGAATAATATTCCTAGAATCCATTAATAATTGCTAAAACCTAGTGTCATGAAGGTAAAATGTTAATACAGTAGAACCCCGCATAACGAAAAAACTCCGTTCCACAGAGCTCTTTGCTATGCGTTTTTTCCCGTTAAGCTGTTCCCTATGGAAGATACCCCACATAACGGGGGGCGGGGGGAGTTCGTTAACCGGGATTCCCATTAAGCGGGTATACCTCGGTTACCAAAAAACCCACATAACAGGAAAAAAATCGTTATGCGGGGTATCGCCATTGCATAATGAACGCTTCGTTGTGCGAATTTTTCGCTATACGATGCATTTGTTTTGCAAGGTACCACCATGCATACAAAGACAGAAGAGGAGTGGCCTCGCTACTATGCTCTCTGCTAGGATTATCATTTACTAAAACTCAATGAATTATAACCGAACCGATAATGAAAGGGTGAAGAGGAAAACTAATAAGGTAGTTTATATCAGGTGCTCAGTGTGAGAGCAATCTCAGTCAACTATTGGGGCACACTGGACTTCCTAGTCAGCAACCGACATATCCTGCGGGCCTTCACACAGAAACCCACCACTTTGCGCATGATGGCAATACAGTACTACTCTCCTGTCGTAGGAAGGAAACTTGTTGGGAAGGCAACTTTCCTGTGCCTTCTAAATGTAGGACCTTTGCATTGGGAGGCCTGGGGGAGACCAGCCCCCCCCCAAAAAAAACACCACCTTCCTTGTGGTCTGCCCTATTTTGCCAACCCCTGTTGTATCTGCAGCTGTATAAAGGTCTTGTTATCTGGAGGGCAAGGATCAGTGGGTTTCTTGGATGTGCTTGGAGAGCTTTTGAAGTACAACTCTAATAGCACCTAATAACTGCATTTCCAATCTCTTTGATGTTAGGAAATCGGAGACACTGGAGGCATTTCAAGCCCTTGAGGAGGGCCTCTTAGAGCGGCTGGACAGCAAGAGCTTAAAGCTAGCCAAGGAGAGGCGGCTGGTCAGAAGGCAGTCAAGCCCTACTCTGCGCAGAGATGTGAGTGGCCAGTCCGTAATGTAGGATCACAGACATATGGTGTAGGATTACACTAACTTAATACCAGTTTCTTCTATGGGAGAAGGAAACAAAGAATATGCTTGGCTAGGGACTGCAGTTTCTTAGTGGTTAAGACTGGAAGGTTGGCAAGTCAGCGGTTCAAGACCCAAGTGCTGCATGAAGGGGTGAGCTCTTGTCTTTGTCCCAGCTCCTGCCAACCTAGCAGTTTGAAAGCAAGAAATTGCAAGTAGATAAATAGGTACCACTTCATTGGGAAGGTAAACAGTGTTCCGTGTTTAGCCATGCCAGACACATGTCCACGGAAACGTCTGCAAATGCAGACAGTCCTGGCTCTTTGGCTATAAACAGATGAGCACTGGACCCGAGAGTCGGATATGACGGGCTATCAAGCAAGGGCGACCTTTATCCTTGCCTTGGCGCTCAGAGGCAAGCATAGTGCAAATATGCAATTTCCCTCCTTAGTTGCATCATGACAGAGGCCCTTTACCTCTGAGCAGCCAAGGAAGCTCCTACTTAATCATCCTTTCAGGTTGGCCTGGGAGTGTCATTTTGCCAGTTCAGTGCCTCTGTGGCAAGCTGTGTTTGGTACACCACCTCTAAACTGTTGAACAACCCCTGGCTTTCCTCATAATCTTGGCAGGGGTGTGAGGAGGCAAGGATTATGGTCAGTTTCCTCTCTGTCTCCGCAGTTTCACTGTTGGAAGGAAGGGTGGTTAATCATCTCTCTTTGCCAGACGGTGGCAGTGCAGTGGCTCTATTGAGTATGGCAACTGACAATGCCAACTCCAGATGTTGTTGAGGCGTTGCTCCCATTGGCCTTAGCCAACATAACTGACAGCCAGAAGTAACTGGAGTTGCAGTTAAGACGCTGAACCTGACAGCTGGAAGTTAGAGATCCGAGTGCTGAATGACAGAGTGAGCTGCCGTCTCTGTCCCAGCTCCTGCCAACCTAGCAGTTTCAAAGCAAAAAAAAAAGCAAGTCGATAAATAGGTACCACTTCAGTGTGAAAGAGAACAGTGTTCTGTGCACTCCAACATCTAGTCATGCCTGCTACTGGCCACGGAAACATCTGCAAACGCAGACAGCTCTGGCTGTTTGGCTATAAATAGAGATGAGCACTGAACCTTAGAGTCAGATACGACTGGCTTTCGAGCAAGGGCAACCTTTACCTATTTCAACTTCTGTTTTCTTTGCTGTACTATGCTGACCTTGGACTGTAATAAAGATTGATTGATTTGAGTAGGGGGGCTACTCTGCTGCCCTTACTTTTGCCCTTCTCCTATCATATCATCACATCATAGCATCAGACTACCTAAACAGTTTCCAGGCCAGCTCTTGTAATTAGAAAAAATTACTGTGCAAACTGCTATTCATACTTTCTCTCTTTTTCTTTTCCCCTTCTCCTCCCTTTCTCCTTCCGTGTCGTGTCTTTTTAGACTATAAGCCACAGGGCAGGGACAGTGACAGTACTGATCCATGTAAGGGGTCATTTGACTAAAGTTTTTAAAATAAATAAATAATTCTAAAGGTTTTGTTTTAAACGACCAATAACAACCAAAAGACTGCTGCTAAGTAACATCACAAAGCCTTCTCAGTGGTGGCACCTACCGGTACTCTCTGGAGATGGAATGCACTCTTCCTAGTGACTCCAAGGATGAAGGCTCTGTTCAACATTAAATGGCAGCTGGAAGCATACTTGTTTATACGGGCCTTCTCGAGCCAGTAATATTGATGACATTTTTGGTTTTGAATTGCTTGTTGTAGGGTTTTTAATCTATTATTTCAAAAACTCGATGCAAAACTTCTTTAAATGACTTTTATACAGTCTCAGACTGAGGTGGGCAACCTTCCAGGGTTAGGAACCATTTCCACCCTTCCCCCAAAACTTGTGGGGCTATACTTTTCCCTCTGGGAAGGGAAAGATGGGCCCAAGGAGATTGAGGGGGCATTTCCTTTTAAAATCTATCCCACCCCCCTGCAGGCCTAAAGTAAGCTTTTCGCATAAACACACAGACATGGAGAAGGTGATGTAGCAGGCTAAGAGACCACCTTGGTGGACTACCTACAGGCTGTGTTTTGCCCACCCTCCTGCATTAGACATATCTTAGAACAGTTAATTTTTTGGACTATACAGGTTGCCCTACCATGGACACCTGAAACTGTGGATAACAGCAAACTCTATATTTTACATTGCAGACAGTGGCCTCTAGTGGCCAGCTCTGGCAATGTGCCATAGAAATACGTACCGGTATGTCTTTCAGCTTTTCATATTAACCTAGTCCTTAACTTGATGACTGCACTTGATGACTGGAAGGTCAGCAGGTCAGCAGTTCAAGACCCAAGTGATGCATGGCAGAGTGAGCTCCAGTTTCTGTCCCAGCTCTTGCCAACCTAGCAGGTTGAAAGTAGAAATTACAACTAGATAAATAGGTACCACTTCAGTGGGAAAGGTAACAGTGTTCCATGCACTCTGGCATCTAGTCATCCTTACCTCGTGGCCATGGCAACGTCTGCAGATGCAGGCAATGCTGGCTCTTTGGCTGTAAACGCAGGTGAGCACTGAACCCTAGAGTCAGATACAACTGACTTTCAGGAAAGGGCGACATTTACCTTGACCTTAATAAGTAAACATGGCACCCCTCTTTCTTCCTTCCAAACCTCATTAGGTGAAAAAGAGATTTCCGCAGGACTCTGCTCAGTCCAGCAGACATGGAGGAGAATCTTTGCGTTTGGGGAGGTCCGATCAGCCACGTGAAAGGTTCGGGAGGAGTCGAGGCCAGTCTTTGCCCTCAGGGAGTCCCCCTCAGGGTCTGGAAAGAGAGAGTCGGGGCAGAGGGGTCACCCTACAGTCCAGCGCTCCTCTTTCTCAGCATGTGGAGAGAGAAAGGAGGAGAGCAGAGGAAGCAATACAGAATCTTCGAGTTGGAGGGGAGAGGGCCGTCCTCCGTTCCAAGGACTACCGTAAGCCTACGACCGATGGTGGTACCCAAAGGCAACTTGTGGAGACCAGTCATTCCAAGCCCTCAGGGAAGAGTCCAGAGGCAAAGTGGAAAAGCTGCCTGAATGCTTTGCATGCAGCCAACCCCACAAAGAATTTGGATGAAGGCCAGGGCGGCCCCAGGAGAACATTGGAGAGGTATAAAGAGAATGACCGAAAGGCCCGAGGCAAACCTTTGTTACCTGTAGGTACAACCAGATGTCCGAGCGAGGACACGAAAGATTGCCAAGATGGGATACGTACTTACAACCTGGGGAGGGGAACAGCAACTGGAGAGAAAGGCGGGCGGGTATTGAGTCCTCCAAGGCTTCAGGAGGTTAGTTGGGAGAATCAGAGAGAGGCCAAGCATCCTGTCAGTCCTGGGAGAGAAATGGGTATCAATGAGCGGCGCCACGGGGATGCTGGCAGGGTGTTTAGTCCAGGAAGGTGTACCGGTGAAAGCCAACGACAGACAGGGCACTCCCGCAGCCCGGGGAGAGGCAGAGAAAGCAGTGAGAAACCATCCAGGGAGGCTGGTCGCTCTCCCAGTCCTGGGAGGCTGATGGAAGTGGATCGCCATGTATGTCGCAGTCAGGCAAGTTGCCATGCTGTTGCTGAAGAGCCCCCACAGCCTTGCTGGAAAAGCCACAGGGAGCCTGCTGCCGCTCGAAGGAATCAAGGCCTGGAGAGTAACTGGCCTCCCAAGAGCGAGCCCTCCCATTCTTTTGTTCCTAGGAGAGGGAATGACTGGAAGCTTTGCAGCCAGACCTCGTGTTCCACACATCTGCCAGCTACTGACCAGAGGAGAACTGGCCAAGGGCATATTCCATGCTCCGTGAGGCCAGAGAGTGGTCCCCAAACTCCAGAAGGGCTGTTATGCCATGTACATCCCATGCAGCTCTTGGAAAGAGAGTGGTTAAGCCAAGGAGACTACCTGAATTCTGTGAAACCTGGGCAGCGGCCACAGGGGGAGAGTCACTTGAGAAGCCGAGCAAGTCCGCTAGGGCAGATGAAAGAGGATGAACATCAGAATGAAGAGAGGTGCCCAAGTCCCAGGAGATTGGAGAACCAAGCAAGGCGTGACTGGAACAATGAGGAGAAGCTTTCCTACCAGGTAAGATAGCAAACAGAACCTTTTACCCCACCTTTTCTCCTGGTTTTGACAGAGGAAGGTTTGCTTCCATGTTTTCTGCAGTTTAGCACCTCTCAAAAATACAGCCATGCCAGCATATATGCACTAATACAGGGGTTCTCAACCTATGGCCTTATTGTTAAGCAGAGTAAAATGAGTACCTTGAGTAGGGGATGTTGGGAAGAGGTAGCACCAATCTTCAGCTCTTTGGTTGTTCCTCTCTGTTAGAGAGATAACTGATTGTGTATGTGGGACAGTGTTTTAATTATTGGTATCAAAGTGAAAATCAGCTACCGTCCTAGTCAGCTTTGTGTACGCAATGCAAAAAAATGCCATCTAGATCTTTCTTTTGCAGACAGCAAAATGTTTTGAGCAGCCCAGATGAAATCTGTCTTCAGCCTTTTGAACTAAATAAGATGCTTTGCATTTGGATTGCATGCTTTCCTGTTGAATTTGTATATAATATGCAGAGTTTGAAAATGTTGCTGCTTTGCTCTCATCAAATGTATCAAATGTATGAAATTTCTTTGGTCTCTTTCTCTGATCCAATTATTGAAAATGGGACTGGTCTGCTCATGTTTCCACTGTCCACACTGTCACATTGCTAGAGCAAACCAATTTGCCCCAACTCATACCTTTCTGAGCCCCTGCCAGAGGGTTCCACTGTTCTGGCTTGGGTTGATGGGCCGTAGTTTAGTTCATTCCAACGCATAGGATCACTTGGAATTTAATTTAATTTAATTTAATTGTCACATTTATATACCGCTCACTCGGCCAAAGCCAACTCAGGGCGGTTCACAATAAAAATTAAAAAACACATGTTAAAAACAGTTAAAACTACCCACCCCCTAAAAACAAGGGCTGCAGGATCCAAAGGCACCATGGGGAAGAGTTCTTCTACACCAACCACCCAATGGAGGTTACCCTTCCACCTGCACCCCACACTTGACCCGCCAGCCAGGTTTTAAGTTCTTTTCTGAAAGGCAGCAATTCCGTCCGGAGACGTAGCTCTGTTGGCAGGAGGTTCCAGAGAGCCGGTGCGGACACGGAGAAGGCCCTCCTTCTTGTGCCAGAGAGGCGAGCCCCTCTGGCTGATGGAACAATTAGAGAGCCCATCCGGTCCGCTCTGGTTGGACGGACAGACGTCCTCAGGGCGATGCGGTCTCTTAGGTAACCCGGCCCACTACCATATAGGGCTTTAAAGGTCAAAACCAGCACCTTGAATTGCACCCGGAGACAAACTGGCAACCAGTGCAGCTCCCGGAGCAGTGGCAAAGCACGGGCATAACGCCCACACCCCATCACCACCCTGGCTGCCGCATTCTGGACCAGCTGTAGCCTCCGAATGGTCGTCAAGGGCAGCCCCATGTAGAGCGCATTGCAATAATCTAGTCTGGAGGTGACCAGAGCGTGAGTGACCATGAGCAAGGAGTCCCGGTCCAGGAGTGGGCGCAACTGGCGAATCACCCGAAGTTGGGCGAAAGCCCTCCTGGTCACAGCCGCCACCTGTTCTTCTAGCAGTAGCCGCGAATCCAGGAGGACCCCCAAGTTGCGCACCGGGTCTGTCTGGGGCAAAATAGCCTCATCCAGAACCAAAGATGGTAGCTCCCGGGTTAACGCAGGACCCCTTATCCATAGCCACTCAGTCTTGCTGGGATTCAGTTGTAGCCCGTTAGCCCCCATCCAGACCCCAACAGCTTCCAGGCACCTGGAAAGGACTTTGATGGCATCACTGGGGTCCCCATGGGCCGAGATGTACAACTGAGTGTCATCCCCGTACTGATGGTACCGCACCCCATGGGAACGAATGATCTCACCCAGCGGCCTCATGTAGATGTTAAATAGGAGAGGAGAGAGCACCAAGCCCTGAGGCACCCCCCATTTGAGGGGCCTAGGACTGGACCTCTCACTCTCCAACCACACCGACTGGGTCCGACCCCTCAGAAATGAGGAAAACCAGGATCACACAGTGCCCTGGATTCCCAATCCTCTGAGCCGTTCCAGAAGGATACCGTGGTCAACGGTATCGAAAGCCGCTGAGAGGTCAAGAAGAGCAAGGACGGATGGGTGACCACCGTCCCGCTCCCGCCAGAGATCATCCATCAGTGCGACCAATGCCGTCTCGGTACCATATCCAGTCCTGAATCCTGACTGAAAGGGGTCCAGGTACTCCGCTTCATCCAGTACCCCCTGCAGCCGACGCGCCACTGCCTTCTCCAACACCTTCCCTAAAAAGGGGAGGTTGGAGACAGGCCTATAGTTGGTTAGGACAGCTGGGTCGAGGGAAGATTTCTTCAGGAGGGAGCGCACCAAGGCATGTTTTAAAGGTGCAGGAAACACCCCCTCCCGCAATGATGCATTGATCATAGCCCCAACCCAGCCACCTGTTACCGCCTTGGAGGCTTTCACCAACCAGGTGGGACAGGGGTCCAATGGGCAGGTAGTGGCGCGCACAGCTGCAAGGAGCCTGTCCACTTCATCAGGGGCAACTGGATCAAACTGGTCCCAGATGGTATGGCAAGACTGTGCTCCAGCTCCCTCCGGACTCTCCCCATCCACGCCAGGATTAAACCCCGAGCGAATCCGATCGATTTTCTCCACTAGATGGTCAGCAAAGTCCTCAGCCGACCCCTGCCAACCAGGCACCGGGGTCCCCCTACCAAGGAGAGACCTGGTAACCCGGAACAGGGTGGCTGGGCGATTATCAGCGGAGGCAATAAGGGTGGTGAGGTATTGCCGCCTCACCACCTCCATCGCCACTAGATAGGCCCTAATAGCGGCTCTAGCTAGTGTCCAATCGGAGTCTCTCTGGGTCTTCACCCAGCGGCGCTCTAGGCGTTTCTTTGCCCGTTTGAGCTCCCGCAGTTCATCTGTGAACCACGGAGATGACCTAGCTCCATGAGCTCTGAGAGGCCGTAGTGGTGCGATTTCATCCAAGGCCACTGTTGTCATCCTGTTCCACAGGTCAACCAGCGCCTCGGGCGAATCGTGTTGCCGATCCAGAGGGAAATCCCCCAGTTCCCTCTGGAATCCATCAGGATCCATCAGTTGCTGGGGGCAGGCCATTCTAATAGGCCCTGCCTCCCTACGATGAAGCGTCGCACCCAGGAAGTCTAGAGCCACCAAATAATGATCTGACCATGGCACAGGTGTTATGTCTAATTTCCGTAGTCTCAGATCACTCTGCCACCGCTCCGACAAAAAGATTAAATCTGGTGTGTGGCCACTGCCCCTGGTCGGGCCCTGAATTACCTGAATCAGGTCCATAGCTGTCATGGAAGCCATGAACTCCTGAGCCACCTCGGAACCAGTCCCCACCGAAGGCAAATTGAAGTCCCTCAGAACCATCAGTCTAGGGAACTCCAACGCCAACGCTGAGATGGCCTCGAGGAGCTCAGGCAGGGAGTCCCTTACCCTGCAAGGGGGCAGGTACAGGAGTAAGACTCCCAACTGACCCTTAGAGCCCAGACGCAGAAGCAGGGCCTCACAACCCAGAATTTGTGGAGCAGTAGCCCTGGCGACTCCCAGTGACTCCCTGGCTATGATGGCAACGCCACCGCCCTTACCCTCATCCCTAGGCTGGTGCCAAATACTGAACCCAGCTGGACGCATTTCTGACAGAGGAACCCCATCCTCTGGTCTCAGCCAGGTCTCAGTGATACATGCCAGGTCGGCCCGCTCCCCCATAATGGAATCTTGTATCAGGGGGGCCTTATTACATACCGACCTGGCATTCATCAGCAGCAGCCTAAGGGCAGGGTCACCCTGGGTCAGCTGCTCAGGACCTAGAGGTGTAACGGGGGGGGGGGGGGGGGCTGGAATGAGGGACAGATACTAAGCATCTGCCCCGCATTCCCCGAGTGCGGCCCGCCCCTCGGTACCCGCTATATCGCCCCATGCCCATCACAACCTCTATATTGGCCTCCGGAGCCTCCCTGATTGCCTTGGACAGAATGCTGCCTCTCCTTCCTGGCTGGCCGGGCAGTCTCTCCCTCCCTCCCACCCCCATATAAAACCGCCCCCCCACTCCCCCCCCCCACCCTCCGCAAGGCTCCGGCGGTGATGGAAGTGGTGGGGCATTCTTCCAAATCTACCTTGAGCCCTCAACTGGGGTGAGACATTCCACCCACAGTAGCGACGGCAGTGGGCCGGCTTTTCAAAGCCATCTCGAATGGTCACCTTAATTTTATCCCCATGGACCTCCAAGCCAGCCCCAGACAGACTGCTGTTGCTATTCCCTGGCAGGCAAGTTAGTCCCTCAATCCTTCTAGCTCTCCCTCCCTCCCTCCACCATCTCCTCCCCCCTTTTGGCCCATATCTCCCCCCATCGCCCCCAGTGGGCCGTAGAACGTTCAACTCCCCACCTCCTCCACTCAAGGCATAGGGAGGAGGAGGGAGGGCGGGCTCAGGACGCCGGTGTTGGAGGCTGCCCTGATGCCTGCAGTTGTTCCAGCTGGCCTCCAGAGTCCCAGGCAATGGAGAAGCCCCTCCAGCATAGCCTCTCTTTAAACCCCTGCTCAAGGCCAAGTCAATGGACTAAATGGAATGGACTAAACTACAGGTGAAACTCAGAAAATTATAATATTGTGCAAATGTTCATTCAGTTCAGTAATGCAACTTAAAAGGTGAAACAAATATATGAGATAGAGTCATTACATGCAACATGTGATAGTTCAAGCCTTACTTTGTTATAATATTGATGCTTATGGCTTACAGTTTATGAAAACCCCAACCCCCCAATCTCATGTACCCCATAATCATCACATAATCTCATGTATGCTGTACACCATGATAATCACAATTATAACGAATTAAGGCATGAGATCTCTCGCTTTGCATGTAGTGAGTCTATCTCATATATTTGTTTCACCTTTTAAGTGAAATGAATGAACATTTGCATGATATTCTAATTTTCCAAGTTTCACCTGTAAGTGGCTACGACACTGACTGGGAGGCGGAAAGTCAGCAGTTCGATTCCCGAGTACTGCAGGACAGAATGAGCTCCCATCTTTGTCCCAACTCCTGCCAACCTAGCAGTTTGAAAGCAATAAATTGCAAGTAAATAAATAGGGACTACTTCGGTGGGAAGGTAACAGCGCTCCGTGCGCTCCGGTGTCTAGTCATGCCTGCCACATGACCATGGAAACGTCTGCAGCTTTGAAACAGAGATAAGCACTGAACCCTAGAGTCGGATATGACTGGCTTTCAAGCAAGGGAAACCTTTACCTTTACCTTAGAACCTTTCAGCTATCAAAGGCTGCTTCCAGTTTAAACTTCCAGTAGCATAAAGCAGTTTATGAGCCGCTTCATGGTATTGTAAAACTGAACATTTCCCTTGCTTGTCTGAAGAGGGGCAAGGGACGTAAAATTATTTTTATTATGTCTACTAGGTTGTTATTGATGTGCTGAATCAGTTGAAATTTTTTTCCCTTTCTCTTTCTGTATATTGCTGATTGAAACAGTAGCTGAGAACACCAATATGTACTAATAAATTCTTGCACTCCCCCCACATCTGCTAATCTATACCTATAAAATGGTGCGTTAACCATTGGAATGTGACAAAGGATGTTGCACCAGGCCCCACTAGCCCGTAATGGGCCTCCGTTCACTTGCCCGAACCCGGTTCGCAGGTAACTGTCGGGTTGAAATTTTCGACCCGGGGGCAGGAGCCCCCCAGTCACAAACAAAAAAAGGGAACTTCAATTCCCAACGTTCCTTGCGCCGTGCCGCGCCAGAGCCAATCAGGCTGAGTGGCGCGGCAAAAGGAATGTTCAAAAACGCGCCGCGGCCAATCAAAAAAAAAAGCCGCAGAAAACAAACCGCTAAAGTATACAAACATGCGCAGGCAAAACTACAAGCCCCAGCGTCCTGTGCGCCATTAGCGCACAGAACGCTGAGGCGGCCAGTGCGCGAAAAATAAAAGTTTTAAAAAAGCCCGCCGCCACTGCCGTTCTTCCCCACGGGCCAGCCAGCATGGCCCGCGGGGGGGGGGAGGAACCCCCCGCCGCCGGTGCCCTTCTTCCCCAAGGGCCAGCCAGCCTGGCCCGTGGAGAAGAAAGCAAAAAAAAAGCCCCCAAGCACTTCTTCCCCACGGGCCAGCAAGCATGGCCCATGGGTGGGGAAAAGGAACCCCCCCGCCACCGGTGCCCTTCTTCCCCACGGGCCAGCCAGCATGGCCAATGGAGAAGCAATCAAAAAAAAGCCCCCCTCCCCAGCCTTTCTTCCCCACGGGCCAGCCAGCATGGCCCGCGGGAAAGAAAGCCACTGAAAAAGTTAAACCCAAAAACAAACCAAAAACAATCAAAAACACTCAAAAATCCAAAAAGAAAACACAAAAACAGCCAAAAAAAACACAAAAAAACCACGCACACAGACCCCCCCGCCCCCCCAAAAAACAACAACAACAACAACAGAGAGCTGACCAACAGACGTCTTGACTTCAGGACCATCGGAAATCAAATGAGCTAAGAAAGGAAACACTAACCGGAAGCACCCAGAGGACAGAAGAGAAGAATTGTAGAGAGGAAACAAAGCTCATCACCCCCACCCAGAGGACACAAGAGAAAAAGCATTCAAAAATATTTCAAAATAAAAGATTAATTCCCAAACAAATCAAAAAAATTAGCCAAAAAATCAAAAATATTCACACTAATCTCAAAAAATTCCCCAAAAAACCAGAAATCAAATAAATTAAAATAAAATTTGCATAAACCAAAATTAAATTTTAAAAATAAAATAAAATAAAATTTGCATAAACAAAAAAACCTTCAAAAACAAATTTAAAGAGCCTGGCACTAAGGAAGCCAGCGCACAAAAAATAAAAAATAAAAAATAAAACACACACTGGGAGTGCAAGTCCGCCGCAGGCGGACGCAGCGCCTCAAAGCCACAAAACCACAAAAACCTTCAAAAACAAATTTAAAGAGTCCAGCACCATTTGGAAAAGAAAAAAAAGAAACCCTTTACTATCCAACACAATTTTAAAAAGCCCGGCACCGCCTGGCAAAATATGCTAGTATTTTATATACACAGCAGTAGGTGAGGCAGGTTAAACAAATAGTTATAGCTGGGAAGTTCTCCAAATATTAGACTCCCATTCTAGCCCAGCAAATTAAACTCTCCACACGTCTTGAAGTTTAAGAAAATGTTATTTTGCTTACAGTTGCTTAGCTTTAGAGATAGAAGAGGTAAGTAGTTGCTTTGGTAGATAAACAGTTTTGTACAATGACTCCATTTAAACAAACACACTTTGCTTGTAAGGCAAATTGGAGAGTATAGGAAGGAGGGAGAGAGAGAGCAGCAGCATTAACATGACTATGAAAAAATACCTCACGACACTACACTGACAGAAAACCAAATAAGTAAAGATAAAGATCACCCTTGCTCGAAAGCCAGTCATATCCGACTGTAGGGTTCAGTGCTCATCTCTGTTTATAGCCGAAGAGCCAGCGCTGTCTGTGTTTGCAGACGTTTCCGTGGACATGTGGCAGGCATGACTAGACACCGAGGTGCATGGAATGCTGTTTACCTTCCCACCGAAGTGGTATAACAATTTGATTATTCCCAGGTAGGACTCAGTAGTCCTCCGGCCTCCTGGCAATGGGATTGTGCCTGATCCTGCTTCCTTGGCCCAGATCGGACCCAGCAGTTCAGAGCTTTTCCTATCAGTGTGCCCAGTTACTCCTGACCAAAATCTAGGTAGTGAGCAAAGGGTGCACGTGAAACTAGTGTAGATTAAGGTAACGTGTGCCAAGTAATCACTCCAAGTTTCTTAGGTATTTTTAGAAATATATTGAAAGCATAGCAAGATTCAGGATACAGTTCAGCAATAGCTTAGAAAACATTTCAAAGCAGAAATAAAGCAAACTGCATGTTCCAGGGATAGCCCCATAGGCTTTCCTTTCTCCCAAGTGTCTACATTTTGGCAAGCTTACAAGCACAGCACTCCAGAGAGCATCTCTGTGTCTGCATGTGTGCGTGCGTGAGTCTCTGGGTTATATCTCCTCCCACAGGGTCCACCTTTGGACCAATGATCGTACAGCAAGACATGTCAATCACACCTTAGGTTTCATTTCTTCTACACCACGAGGCTCGCATTGTTTACATACCATTCTCTCTCTCTCCCTGATCTGAAATCGCCATATTGAATGAGAATAAAGAACTGTTACAAGTGGTACTTACTTATCTACTTGCAATTTCTTGCTTTCGAACTGCTAGGTTGGCAGGAGCTGGGACAGAGACGGGCACACATTCCATCATGCAGTACTTGGGTTTTGAACTGCTGACCTTCCGCCTCCCAGTCAGGGTCATAACCACTTAGCAAGCAATCTAATACAGGTCAGGTGACCAGATTTCCTCTCATTTAGAGAATGAAGAATTTAAGCTTAGTGATAGTTAAGTAACCAGGTTATTAAGGCAGGTTCTGGTTAATGACTAATCCTGAAATCCCTGCAATGGGCAAAATGGGAGAGTACAGTATTAGATTAATGCAAACCAGGGTTAGAGCAGCAAAGCTAATGCGCAAGTGGAGGGGTAGGAAGGAAAGAACTAACTTAATGCTTCATAACAGTTCATGGAACGAGTGTAAAAATGGATCAGTGTGCATAAAACTTTAATATCAACACGGATCACTAGAAAGATGACCGTGAACGATGTAGAGGAAAGCAGCAATACTGGAAGAGTAGAAATAAAAAACTTCCTGTAGTAAGCAAGCAGAAATTGTGTCAAACACACAAATATTTCTAAGTGATCTAATCTGGAATAAATTCTTCCTGAGTGGTATTGTACACCCACTCAGAACTACTTCAGATACAGTAGTTACTTCACAAGTATGTACTGATAGTTGGAGAAAGGCAAAATATCTCTTGCCTCTGACTGTATACAACCTGTATATTGTTACTCGTCCCTTCTATAAATGTATGAGCATGAAATTGGCTTACATTTGCTAGTAGCCAGTGTTGGAAGAAAATTCTTCATATATGATTTTCTTTATGCATTTCTATTTGTAGCATCAGCTAGATGGAACAAAACCTCTGAAAAGCTCCTGCTCCTTAAGAAACCAAGACATTTATCTGGATACCAGCAAAATACAGAAGGTACAGTAAGCTATAATTAGAGTGGTCAGCACAGTGTCTCTATCCAGGATTGTTAACTCTTGGTTGGGAAAAAGGCTCCTTTTAACTAATAACTTGTGTTTCAGACAATGGCCTCCCTGTCAAAGTGTTCTTGGCGGTTGATTTCTTCTCTGTTGCTGCTGGTAGATGGCTGGTCACTTGAGAACTGGTTCTGTAAAGAGCAAAGCTGCAGTTTGCTAATAGCAATCCTTACTTAGCCACAGACTTGGTTGCTGCATTTCCAAATAAGGAATCTCTACTAATGGTCCAGGACCGAGAAATCAGGAGTACTTGAAACTTACACAAACATGATAGTGGCCTCATACTAAGTCAGACTGTTTCTCTCTGTAGCAAGGTACTGTAGGGCTAGTCAGGCCACCCTGACTAGAAATGATGGTCTAGACAGTGATGGGCAGTCTTGGCCCTCCAGCTGTTCTTGGACTTCAATTCCCAGAAGCCCAAGTCAACACACCAGCTGGTCAGAGTTTCTGGGAATTGAAGTTCAAGAACTCTAGATTTCCCATCATCTACTGACAGGTTCTTTTAGCTGGAGATGGCCAGTAACTGAATCTGGGTATTTCTGAAGGCAAATCATTTGCTATGGTCCCTTCTCCTGATAAACTGGAAACTCTTAAGAGAGCCTGGAAAATAAACTTTTTGAGGTCTACAGTTCCCAGTATCTCTGAACTAGCAAGCTTAGGGATTCTAGGTGCGCCGTTGCTGCTGCTGCTGCTGCTGCTGCTGATGATGATGATGATGATGAATAATCATGTCATTGCATTTTCAAGTTCTGTATTACTACTACTTCTGTATCCGAACCCGAATATTGACGATCATGGCAATCAGTCATGAACTGCCCTGAGAATATAATGCAGTGGCCTTCCATCTGCCTTTCACATCACAGCATGACACCCGTACCACTGATCCAGTTACGCAAGTCACTTTCTGGTCCTGAGCCCTTTTGGCACAAAAAGTCTTCCTCAGCCCAAGGTCAGTATTGATGAAGCTGCTGCCCTCCATCAAGATGAATTCAAGTGGGATTTAATCCACTTGGGGAACATCACCCTTCCCTGTAGACTTCGGCATCCAAGGTCGTTAATGCTCAGGGTGGTCAGGTTAGTTAACCGCCACCTGACACTCGTCATTGAGTCGCTGGCAGTAGAGTCTACTCTATTACCATAGCAGGATAACCTGGCCAAATTGGCACGTTCTGTACTGGACTAAGTAAATTATTCCTTAGTCCTGCTTTTTCTGTATAAAGAGATGCTTTGTGAACCATGCTGAGGGTGCAGTCCTATGCATGTCTACTTGGAAATGAATCCCACTGATTGGACAGTTGTGCATTACAATAGCACTGCATCATAGATTATTTTTCCCACCCAATGAAAAATTGTTGGATATTAGCCTTTTCAGGCTACACGGTCCACATTATGCTAGATACCAAGGTGAGATGATGATCAAATGCTTTTCTAAAGTTGGCTCCAGATTTCTGGTGCTGGGTATAGTGCAGTGGGAAATGTTGCCCTGTGGGAGCTAGTGGAAAGTTATAGCCATGAATAGGTAGCTGGATATACACTGTGATGTAGGAGACAGAGTGATGGACTAGGAGTCAGGAAGCCTGGATTTGAATCCTGCTCAACCATGGAAACTCATGGGAACAGGGTGGAATTGTTAAAACCAATCCTTAAATACTTTGCTTACCTTGAAAGCCTTATTAGGGTTGTTTATAAGTTGGTTTTGACTTGACAGCAACTAACAAGAAAGCAAAGGAGCTGAGAAATGCAAATAACATCAGGATCTTTTCAGTTTGGAGATGTAAGTTGGTCAAAAGAAAGGCAAACAGACCGTAGTCTTTTTTCTTAAATGGAAGGTGCTTGGCTCATATCTCTCATGTCTATGTTGAATTGCCACGAGCCTTCTATAGAGATCCCCCTCTCCTGAGCAAGCCTTTGCATGAAATGGAGTTGAGATAAAATGATATGCATCTAGCTGTATGCCTTGAGCACCAGCGCCTCTTCTCTTCTATTACTTTACTTCTTTACATTACATTATTTCTCTTGTAGAGCCTGCATAACTTCTTAATAGCAGTAGTGGGAAGCAACCTTTTATCAGTTCGGTGATAAAAACCAAAATGTCCAAAGGACGGTGTCTGTCTTGGAATGCAAACATTTCTTGAAGTGCACTCCAGTTATATTCTGTATGTTAAGATCAATGTGGTTTCTAGATAAAGTTTGGGGCATCTTTAGAACTATGCAGTCTGCTCTGAAAACAAGCAAAGTACTGTACATCTCATATGTGGAAGCCTTTGATCATAGTAGGAACTGTGCTTTATTAAACTGAGTTACTAGTAGAACTTCTGCATCCACTTTCCTTCTTCATGACTAAGAAGAAAATATGGGGTTATGGAGTATATAAGGCTTCATTGGAGTGCTTTTATAGGTTTCAAAATCCCCACAAAGGAAGGCTTTGTGCAGTCTAATTGTAGTTTTTAAGCCATGACTATCTCATAGGGACAGTAGTGACTTAGTGGTTAAGACGCTGAATGTGATGACAAAAGTTGGCAAGTCAACAGTTCAATACCCAAGTGCTGCACAACAAAGTGAGCTCCCGTCTTGGTCCCAGCTCCTGCCAACCTAGCAGTTCAAAAGAAGAAATTCCAAGTAGATAAATAGCTACTGCTTTGGTGAGAAGGTAACAGCATTCTGTGCACTCTGGTGTCTAGTCCTGCCTGCCACATGACCTTGGAAATCTCTGCAAACACAGACAGTGCTGGTTCTTTGGCTGTAAATGGAAATGAGCAACATAGCCTTGAGTCAGATATGACTGGCTTTTGACTAAGAGCGACCTTTACCTTTGCTATTTTATAGGTATGTTTAATTTCATGCATGTGGATATGTTTAGTCTTTTTTTTAATGAATAGATTTAATTTTAATAAATCAGGGTACAGAATCCACAGGTTGCTCATTCTCTCCCCCAATGGTTTCCAATCACAACTGGGGAAGGAAATGTTTTACATTTAGAAGCCAATGCAAAAGAACTCTTTTTTTAAAAAAATGGAGTGATGCAACTTAAGCTTAAGTTAGATAAGAGACCATCTTTTGCTATGCAGGTACGCGGTTGAGCAAGACTGCCAGATGGTGGGCAGAGACAGCTGCTAAATGCAGTGTGTAGGTGATAACTCACTCCTCTTGTTCTTCTGTAAGTATTCTCCTCTCTGAGAAGCCAGTGAAACAAGATAGGCTGCCAGTAAGCAACCAACTAGTTGTTTTTTTAAAAAAAACACCAGGGTCTAACATGGATGAAAACTGCAAGTCTTTCTGGCCACAGAGAGCATTTCCAGTAAGGACAAATTACAATAATTTGTTTGAAGAGTTGATCATTTCAAGTCTCGCTTAAAGAAGGAGACCCCTGAGCAGAAGGAGACTTGAAATTGTCACTGCAATTGGCAGTATATGTGCCATAGCTACACTGGTCTGTAGGATGAGATTTGTCACATTGATGGTGCTGATCAATGGCCTTGTTATTTTATCACTTAGAAGTGATGCTAATATGTTTTGTTCCTTGGTGAACTGAACTAGCTACTAGTTGGTTTGTTTTTTGCTTTGTCTGATGTGCATACCTGTCAAGTATCCCAGATTGGCCGGGATTTCCCGTATTTCTGCACCCGTTCCTCCCCTTTCCCGCCACCATCCCGTATTTCAACAGTGAGGAAAGGGTTTACTGTGCACACACACCCTTCGCAAATGGGTTCTGTGCATGCACAGAGGGGTTCTGTGCATGTGCAGATGAGGTGTTGCGGCGCATGCGCTCCCGGGCCAGAGCAGTTCCCGTATTTCCAGGAACTGCACTTGATGGGTACGCTGATGTGCTGGTGGTTTAGTCTTAGTTGCTTCCATGGAGCAGCTGCCGTTCACCTCTGTGCAGAAACTGACAAAGGGCTCCTTTTATAGAGAAGTATGTCCTCTTTCAGGAAACAACTTACATCTTGGCCTAGCCAGTGGTGGCGAACCTTGGCACTCTAGCATTCTTGGACTTCAGTTCCAGAAGCTCAAGTTAATATACTTGCTGATCAAGAACAGGTTTGCCACCTCAGGCTGGGCTCTGAGTATTTGGATGGGGAGCATGAGTACTGAGGAAATAATGAAATATGTATGTGGAGGAATAACCATACACTGATGGCATTTCAGTCATGCTTGATTTTGTTGGGGGGAAATAGCAAATTCTTACCATCCTTGGTGTTTTGCATGGTAGTAATGAGAAAATCAGAAGAAACACAAGGAAGTCTGTTCTGTGCAGTTCCAAGTCTGTATTTACTGTTCCTAGTGTGATAGTATACTTAACATAGAGACATGTGTTACATTTCTTTGCACACAGACACATGAACTGCATGCATTCTTTGCAGTTATGGACTAAATGATATGCCAATGTGGTTCCTGTGAGTCCACTGAGGCCAGATGGTAAAATTACCTAGTTGCTATTGGGGGGGGGGGGAGCAATGATTGTAACCCAAGTGGTCTGAGAGAAATTAAGTGCAGAGAACAGTACTTAACAATGGTGCTTATTTTATGAACAGTGGATATTAACAAAACTGTTATTTAAGTCCTTAAAGTGCCACAAGACTCTTTCTTTTGATTTGGGTCAGGATATTCCCTGAAACAAAATCTTCACTCTAATGGGCAATTCTCCTGCTGTGAAGTGTTTCTCTCTCTCTTTTGTACAGTGTCACAGTGCAATAGTTGTACAGAACTGCTCTTTCACTGGTCTAGGGGAAAAACAGGGAAATATGCGAAAAGTGTCCAGGCTGTCTATTTCTTACTAATCACGAGAAGGCAAGACTTTCTGGGGAAAGATCATAATGAAGAAGACCAGATTTGAGATTGATCGGTTCAGTGTTCAAAATCCACAGCCTTCAGTTTGCAAGAACTGTGAAAAATTGTTGGTGATAGGACCTTTTCGAGGTTACTAATGTATAGGGCTGTCATAGGTCACTCTAAAGCAACTTGATGGCACATTACAACAATTTTTAATTAAGTGCATAGCCTCCTCTTCTCCATGTTTACTCAGAAATGAAGCTTGTTGTTTTGGGGTGGTGATGATAACTGTGGTTGGTGGTCCCCAGAATCATTGGATTGCCAGGGGTGTTAGCTGCCAGATCAAAACACATTCACACCCCACATTGTGAGAATCTCTCCCTTCCCCACTCAGTGATTATTTCTGGGACGTTCAGGCCTTTTTTGTATCATTTACATTAGGATTCCTCCCATGCAGGCAGGTAGGGTCTCGCCACCATGCCCTTCCCCTTCTATAAATTACAACCAGATGCTATCTCCCCCCCCCCCCCCAGTGTCGGGTGAGATACAAGTTTCTTGTTCTGGCACTTCTAGCAACCTCCATTGGCATTATTTGATGTTCTTGTAATATTTAATGTTATCCCTCCACCTTCCTCTGGATCTGCCTCGTGGTCTTTGTCCTTTCCCCCTTACCACAGAAACTTTGTATGGTGTGGAATTCCAAGACATTCTCTCCAAATAGGCATACCACTTTATTTGTTGTCTCTGTATGTAGTTTAACATTGGTTCTATTCTAATTTCCCTTATAACCTGTAGAAATCTGATTCATGTAAAGATCTCTTCTCAATCAGTCTCATGAAGCAGCAGTTTATATCCTCAGATCTTTTAAGAGAGAAACTTAAGAGTCCACGAAGTCCAGCTTCATTAGGCTCAGAGTAAGGAAAGAACAGAGAGAGACAAAAAACACGACTGCAGTCTTTGGCTGAACAAAGGATACTAATCGCTTCTCTTTATTCAAGCAGAGTATACCAGAAACGAAACTTAAGCTACATAATCAATCAGAATGTCAGAACCCAAATAAGGAGAGATAAGGAGCGTTGTCTCTCATGCAAGCAAAGAGGCTTTTGTTTACAAAATGTGTCAGAAGACAAGAGACAGAAACCAGATACATTCCTACAATAACCTCATTCCTGATTTTATCCCTTCTAGTTACGCCATCGACCTTCCTCAGACCTCATTTCCATGGTAACCAACTTTGTTTTGTTGTTAATGTTCATGTTTGACACTACAGTATTAACATCAGGAGGGAATGGATATGTTTTGTATCAGGTGTTTCTTTGTGCTGGTTGGTATTGCCTTATGTTGTTACAGGGGAGCTACCCTTAGTAAAGGTCAAGGTCTCTCTTGTTTAAAAGCCAGTCATATTTGACCCTAGGGGGCCGTTGCTCATCTCTGTTTACAGCCAAAGTACCAGCGCTGTCTGCGTCTGCAGATGTTTCCGTGGTCATGTGGCGGGCATGACTAGACACCAGAGCGCAAGGGAACGCCATTACCTTTCCCACAGAAGCAGTACCTAATTATCTACTTGCAACTTCTCTTTCAAACTGTTAAGTTGGCAGGAACTGGGACAGACGATGATGGCATGTGGCACTTGTGTCTCGAACCGCTGACCTGACAACTTTCCGGTTGTCGTTCAGCATCTTCACCACTAAGCTACCGCAACTCCCAAGACGGGAGCTATCTGTTCCAATATTTGGTTTGCCTTTCTGCACCGCATGTCCGTGATGGCAAACCTTGGCACTCCAGATGTTCTTGGACTTCAATTCCCAGAAGCTCCCATGAATCCACAAGAATGGGTTTACTGCAATTCATCCGGCCCACACCGTCCTCGTCGCTCCTGCAAGCGGAAGTAAAACGCGCCCAGACGGAGGAAGGGTTTACTTGGAAAGAGCCTTAACCGTACGGGCGCATTATACTTCCACTTCCGGGAGTGACGAGGGCAGTGCGGGCCAGATGAATCGCAGTAAACCCATCCGTGTGGATTCACAGGGGCTTCTGGGAATTGAAGTCCATGAACATTTGGAGTGCCAAGGTTCGCCATCACGGCCTTATATGGTGGCTTGACACTAACGCTGACTATTCGCCTGCCCAGCCCGGCCAACAGCAAAGCTCTGGCACCGGCGCTGCTCGGCTCCCGCCCTGCCTTTTGGAAAGGGAAAGGGGGCTTCCCCTCCCCCCAACCCTTTTACAGCCCCGCCCACTTATCCTCTGTATCCTTTTTCCTAGCCTTACCATCTCATTGGCTGGATGTTCCTGCTTTTTTTTTTTTTGGAACGTGAGGAGCCTTCCTCCCGCTTTTCCATTGGCTGACGGCAACTGGCGCTCCGCCCAGGTTCTCATTCGACGTCCTCCCATTGGCTAGGACGCGCCTTCATAGGAAGTTTTTAAAGAAAAAGAAGGGGGGGGCGCGCAAAAAAAGTTTCTTCTGGGCGGATCGCGGAGGTTTAGAGCCAGCCGGGAAGAGGCAGATCGGGAACTGCTGTTGCCGCTGGCGGTGACTCTAGCTTGGCTTGCATGAAAAGTCGTCCCAGGCGGAGGCTAACGTAGCGGGTGGATTCAGCCGACGGCATGACGGTAAAACCTTGACCCGCTGCTGGGCAAGTGGGTGATTCCCCCTCCCCCCAATACCGTAGTTGGCTAGCGGGGGTTATCTAAAGGGCTGGAGGGCGTGTACAGGTAGGGGCGATGGACTTCTAGGCGCCAGGAAGCCCCGGGGTTACCAGGTTCAGAGTTTCCGATGGGACTTTCCCCGAGGCAAGCGCAATCGGGGTCTAGGCTACCCAAACGAGCCTTGCTTTTCTCTCCCATCTGTAGTCCTCGTAGTTTTAATTAAAACTCATTTTAAAACTCATTTTTTCCTGGTTCCTGAGGCCTATGGCTTCCTCGATCTGGATTGGGAAAGACGTACTAGGTCAGGGAGGGGTGGGTGCCCGAACTACGGCCCGGGGGCTGGATCCGGCCTCCGGGCGTAGTGACCAAGCCCCCTGAATCACATGACTGGCCCGCGGCCCAAAAAGGTTTGGGCACCCCTGTACTAGGGTGAGCACATGGTAGGCACGGGAGTGGGTGGGATACCGTTCCCACATTTTGCGTCGGAGTACACAGATGTAGGGAACACGTGAATGCCTTGTTTGGTCACCCTTAGGTAAGGTAAAGGTTTCCCTCGCTCGAAAGCCAGTCGTATCCGACTCTAGGGTTCAGTGCTCATCTCTGTTCCAAAGCTGAAGAGCCAGCGCTGTCTGCTTCTGCAGAGGTTTTCGTGGTCATGTGGCAGGCATGACTAGACACCAGAGCGCATGGAACGCTGTTACCTTCCCACCAAAGTGGTCCCTATTTATCTACTTGCAATTTCTTGCTTTCAAACTGCTAGGTTGGCAGGAGTGGTCACCCTTATGAAATGTCAATTTAAAAACACTGTAGATTCTTCATCGGACACCCCCATCCCCCAAAATGCAAAGGCTTCTGTGTTCCTGGAAAGCTGGCATACCTTTGCCTGGGTGTTTAGGCTATAAACTTCATCAAACGCAAAAAAGAGGAGGTGATCCTTCTGATCCTGTCCCTTTTCCCTTCTGCCATGAAAATAAAATAAATCCCCACCTTTCCTGTAAGGCATGTGTGTTTGAAACCAGGAAGAGCCTGTGGTTCTGCTGTTGGGTTAAGAAAGGTTGTTTGCATGTCTAGGTTCTGGCTGCTGTCTGGGCCTTGGAAGTGAGGATCGCTGGTCTACAATCCGTTCTCCTCCCCCAATCTAGCCTCCTGGGGATGGGCGTGGAATGGAAGCAACTTTATGATTTGGAGAAACGAGCAGTATTGCGCTCATGTAGGACAGGTTTTGAGCTTATGTGTGTTCTTTCTTTTCTTTTCTTTTTGCTTGATAACTGTAATACAGTATGTTAGAGAATTGGCTTTTAAAAGTTGCCGGAGGATTAGAGTCATCATTAAAAGACCTTCCTTACCATCTGAGGCTGCAACGGTTGGGCCTCTTCACTCTTGAACAACGGCGTCTAAGAGGTGACCTGATTGAAGTTTATAAAATCATGCACGGTGTGGACAAAGTAGATAAGGAAAAACTGTTTTCCCTATCGCACAACACTAGAACTAGGGGACACTCCATGAAACTTTTGGGTGCTAGTTCTCAAACAAATAAGAGAAAGTACTTTTTCACCCATAGGATTACTGGTCTATGGAACTCCCTGCCAGAAGAAGTGGTGACAGCTGTCAGTCTTGACAGCTTTAAGAAAGGATTAGACAAGTTCATGGAGGACAAGGGTATCAATGGTTATAATTATGGATACTTAAGGACAACCTCCGGGTTGGAGAGATAGGCAGGATATCTCTCAATGCCATTTCCAGGGAATCCTAAGCAGGTGAAGGCATCTCCTTGGGAATACCCTGAAGGAAATGGTGAGCCACTGTGTGAGACAGAATGCTGGACTGGATGGGCTGTGGCCTGTTCCAGCAAGGCTGTTCTTATGTTCTTATGAATAGCTACACATGCAGAGCACCAGGTAAGGCATATAGCTCAGGTCTGTCACCATTTAAGCCTTCTTGTTTTGCTCTCCAGTTGTGTACTTTGGCACAAAATGGAAAGGGTTCCATCCTTTCATAGAACCACTAAGTTGGAAGGGGCCTTTTAGGCCATTGAGTCCAACCCCCTGCTCAATGCAGGAATCAGAGTCAAAGTAGACCTGACTCATGGTGGTCCATTTCTCTTGAATGCTTTCAGTGTTGGAACACTCTCTACTTCTCAAGGCAGTTGGTTCTCCTGTCGTACTGCTCTAACATTTAAGAGGTTGTTTTCCTGATATTTCAGCCTATATTGGATTCCTTTACTTTGAGCCCATTATTACACGCCCTGCACTGTGGCATGACCGAGACCAGATCCTACATGTCTTCTTTATGACCATCTTTCAGGTATTTGAAGAGTGCTATCATATCCCCTCTCAGTTTCCTTTTCTCAAGGCTAAATATGCCCAGTCCTTTCAGTCATTGCTCATTTTTGTTCACACGCACAGTCGATTCCGACTCTTTGCGACCCCATGGACCATTGCTCTCCAGGCACCTCTATCATCCTCCTCATCCCGCCCAGCCCTCTGCCTACTGCATCCACAATGCCATCTAGCAATCTCATCCTCAGCCGTCCCCTTCTTCTTTTGCCTTCCACCTTTCCCAGCATCAAGGCCTTCTCAAGTGAATCCTCCCTTCTCATTTGATGTCCAAAGTACTACAGCTTCATCTTTTTTCTTTGTTCTTCTAAGGAGCATTCAAGGCTAATCTCTTGTAATATTGACCTATTTGTTCTCCTCGCCATCCAGGGGACTCTCAAAACTCTCCTCCAACACCACATCTCAAAGGTGTCTATTCTTCTGCGCTCAGCCTTTCTAATGGTCCAGCTCTCATAACCGTACATTACCACCGGTAATGAGATGTCTCTACTTTTCACTATGTTCCCCAGGTTTCTCATAGCTTGTCTCTCAAGAATCAGTCACCTTTTTATTTCATGACTGCAACCCCATCTGCAGTTATCTTTGCTCCTAGGAAATTAAAATCTGTCACTGCTTCTACTTCTTCCCCATCTATCATATGCTCATATGGCCTGGTTTCTATTCCTCTGATCCTCCTTGTTGCTCTTCTCTGTACCAACTCTAATTTGTTTGCATCTTTCTTAAAGTGCAGTTCCCAAAATTGGACACAGTACTCTAGATGTGGTCTCACTAGTGCTGAATAGAGGGGCACTAGTACCTCATGGGTTTTTGAGACTATACTTCTGTTAATGCAGCCTAAAACAACATTGGCCTTTTTTGCAGCCACTTTTTGAAAACGAGGAAGGGGAATGTAGCCAGCATGTGTGGCTGGTATGTAGGCTCTTAGTAGAGGGGGAGGGAATGGATAAAGAGAAAAGAGAAGGTCAATGATTATATTTTCATTGATTGATGTTCTGTTCTTCTTTCTGAGAACCCAAGGCAGCTAACAATTCAGATTGAAGTACAGTGGTACCTCACATAACGAACGCATCGTATAGTGAAAAATTCGCACAACAAAGCATTCGTTATGCAATAGCGATACCCCGCATAACTAATTTTTTTTGTTTTCCGGGTGTTTTGGTAAGGGGGTATACCCGCTTAATGGGAACCCCGGTTAACAAACATTTTTTTTCTGTTACACGGGGCATCTCCCATAGGGAACCGCATAACAAAAAACCCGCATAGCAATGAGCTCCATGGAATGTAATATTTTTGTTATGCGGGGTTCTACTGTAGTGTGAGAAGTTTGAAATTGCAAATATCTAATTACATTTTCTAAAAGTACACATACTTAAAACCGGAGGTGATGAAATCGATACAAAGAAACAGTCATAAAGGCAAACACTTTATTTCCCCAAAGCTTCTGGAAATAAATGTATTTTTAAACAGTGTCTGAAATAGAAACTCCTAACCAGATAGGCTGGAGCGGTAGAGACAGGTACCATACAGTATGAGAAGAAACTACTGTACTCCTAACCTGAAGACAGCCACAGGATCTGGTGAGAGGATAGACTGATACATGTTAGGAGCAATTCTCTCAAGGTTATGATGCAATTGTGTGACCCACTAAATTAGGGGTGGCCAATCTTTTTGTGCTGAGGTCCTGACCACGCCCCCGGAACAGCTGAGCGGGCCAGAGCACATCCCCATAAGCACAAGCGGGCATATTTATGGCTGTCACAAATGCATCCACTTCTGTGTTACGTCAGCTGTGGGCACGTTTGCATATGCACGGGCATGTTTTACGGCTGACGTAAACACTTCCAGGTGCGGGGGAAACATCAACGGGCCGGATTGAAAGGCGTCGAGGGGCAGGGCTGGCCTGTGGGGCATAGGTTGGAAACCACTGCACTAAATTGTAAGAGGTCAAATAGCTGTGCATAATGGTTGACCACAGCTTGTTCAACCAAACACCTTTCAGGTAGATTGGACAGGAAGCAAATACAGCTGCTTATATACTACTCTTTCTTCTTGTTCTGCCGTATCTGAATATTGTTGATTCTCATGGTGATCAGCCATGAAAAGTAAGAATATAATGCAGTGGCCTTTCATCTACCTTCTGCATCGCAGCATAGCACCAGTTCCACTGATTCAGTTCTGCAAGTCACTTTCTGGTCCTGAGCTCTTTTGGCACACAGAATCCTCAGCAGCCCGAGGCCAGTCTTGATGAAGCTGCTTCCCTCCATCAAGATGGATTCAAGTGGGATTTAATCCACTTGGATCATTACCCCATAATGCTAAAACACTCTAGTACCAAAGCCACTGGGCTGGACATAGTCCAGCTATAACTCAACACATTAAGCAGATGCTAGAGTAAGAAAGAAGCATGCTTACCACATACATGACACACATACCATGTTCTTGTACAGCAGAAAAAAATTGATTTGCAAGGAGACACTATTTGGTAACATTCTATGTGACAGTGAAAAGAGTGAGCCAAGTAGAAGTCACAGAAGAAAATGTCCTTGCTATACCTCATTTCTGCTTAGAAGTCTAAGCTTTGAATTGGGAACTTGAGATGTTTTGGATTACAGATTCCTTGATCTCTGACAATTAGCCCTGATATAAATGGAAGCTATAGAATGATTCTCAACTTGCGGCCTGTGGGCCGGATGCAGCCCACAGCACCATTTTATGTGGGCCCCCACTACCTCCACCACACCAGGAAGTGCCATGTGGTGGAGGAAGGGCAAAATGGCCATCCAGGCCCCAAAGCTGTCTGAGGGAGCATGACCCGGCCCCTGGCTTAAAAGGTTGAGAACTGCTATAGTCCAATCAAGAGGGCATTGTAGTTCCTGGCCTTTTCATGGGTTGTGTGGTTTATGTTCTTAACTCTGTGCATATGTTTCGGCACAGATTTATGCTTAAGGATGATTCCGAGTGAGAAGCCTGGTGTAACAAAGTGTGTGCATGTGAGAGGGCAAGGCATTTAGTTATGGCTGATTGCAGAAAGAATGTAGGTTTCGAGTGATCATGCATCCATATTAGGGGAAAGCGGTGGCCCTGAGCTCTGCCTGCATTTCCTACAGCCTCGTAACATCCTGCCGCTTTTCCGATCCTTCCTAGAGACACCACTCCTTTTCCTTTTTTCTTCTCTCACCCCACCCACTCCGGCCTGCTTTTGGGGAGGAACTTGTGGGGATCTGTCTTTTATAGATTAGACTTGCTGAAGATACAGAAAGTGAGCTGTTTTGATCTCTAGGAGTGTTAGATTTCTTCCCATTGGCTAGTGCAAGACTGGAGTGCAGGTAATGCGCTCCCACACTTGCTCTCTTCTGCCGGCATGGTCTTGCTCCCAATTCGTTTTCTTTGGGTGCCAAACCAAGATCTATTCATGGGGATTAGGTACCCTACTAGCATTCGTTCCCACTCCCTCCATTCACAACTAGATAAAATGGAGTTGGTGATGCATAATTCTACTGCGCTGTGACAATAACCAAGAGCTGCTCCTGTAAAGAATGGGCTATAAGGCCGCATCTTGTACTTTGCAAACTCTTCTAATGCATTCAGGCATATGTTTCTCGCTCTTGCCAAGCTGGGCAGGTAAATAAC
This sequence comes from Bradypodion ventrale, assembly GCA_035047345.1. NCBI lineage: Eukaryota > Metazoa > Chordata > Lepidosauria > Squamata > Chamaeleonidae > Bradypodion > Bradypodion ventrale. Next base: position 220,112,900 of record JAWDJE010000005.1, on the reverse strand, counting down.
AATTTAGCAAATGGTCACTTACAGCAGTGCGTATAGGCCAGGCGTTCTCAACCTTTTAAAGCCGGGGCCTGGGTCACACTCCCTCAGACAGCTTTGGGGGGCAGACCACCATTTTGCCCTTCCTCTACCACATGGCACTTCCAGGTGTGGTGAGGTGGTGGTGAGCCACATGAAAGGGTGCTTTGGGTCACGTTTGGTCCACAGGTTGAGAATCCCTGGTATAGACCCAGAACTTGGAAAAGAGTTTGGGGGCATTAAACTATGCCTCCCATAATCCCCCAACGAGCACCGTGCTGATCATGATGTGATCTTGCTGGCTGGGGGATTTTTTTAGCTAGAATGAAATAAGCTTTACATATCCAAATTCTTTACAGAGCAACAAGTGGAAGTTGCCAGTACTTTTGTCGTCATAGAATGAGCCCAGAGGAAATCCCCATGCTTTCTATTCCCCCACCCCACCCCCTTCTTACACAGTTTTCAGAAATACCTGATTCCTTTGGCATGTCAAGCTATACATTGGTGTTTTGTCCTAACAAACTCTTTTTGTGATGATCTCCTGCCAACCAAAGCAATCACACTTAGCGCACTCTCTGGGTGCTTCACAAATTAAATAGCATCTAGCAGTTCAAAAGCAATAAATTGCAAATAGATAAATAGGTACCATTTCAGCAGGAAAAGTAACAGCTTTCCAGTGTCTAGTCATACCTGTTACATGACCACGGAAACGTTTGCAGACATAGCAGCACTGGCTCTTTTGCCTGTAAACAGCTTTCAAGCAGGGGAGACCTTTACCTTTTATTGTACAAACAAAAGTGGCCTTGTGGCTGTTGTTTGTGGCTCATTGCAAACCAGAGCTTGCCTTTTAGGACGAAATGCCACTGATTGCAGTGAGCAAAAGCGCACGTGAGCCACAATTTGGGATCCCATGAATTTAGCATGGTAACTGAAATTGATTCCTAAATTTACTTCTGCCTTTTTTAACATTGCAATATGAGTATTGTGGTTGTTAATAGCTTTGATGTAAAATGAAAGCTTACGAAAGTGTGGCTCTGTGTGATAGTTCTTGCAGAAAGTTTTTTTTAAAATGCCAGTGGTGTGCCAGTAAATTCACTTTTGACTTTCAGAAAGAACTGACCCACTTGGACAAAACACAACCAATGGTTGGCAGAAACTCTAGGCTAGACTACCAGTTTCTGTAGCAGCTGTGCATAACAAGAGGAAATCAAACGTCTGCTACATGACCATCTAGCTAGCCAATATTGTCTTTCCTATATCATGAATTGCTATATAGTAATTTGTGTAAGGGTGAAATGGTCACAGCTCCTCTCGCTTTGACCCCCCCTAGCACAGGGATCCTCAATCTATGGCCCGCAGGAGGCCAGATCTGGCCCATGGCATCAAATCAGCCTGTGCCCTCACTCCAGCCACCACTAACCTCCTCAATCCTTGTCTCCTCTGCTTGGTTTAACACATCCCTAATGGCACTCTGTAGCAGGACAGATGTTGTAAGCCTTACAACATCCACCTTGCTACAGAGCACTGTTAGGAGTATGCCAAGCCAAGTGGAAGAGACAAGGATTGAGGAGGAGGAAGCGGCCGTGTTTCTGGCGGCCACGGCAGTGGGTGGACCATCAGTCTGGCCCATCAACAGTCTGAGGGAACCTGACACGGCCACGGGCTTTAAAATGTTGAAGACCCCTGCCCTACCACATCACTATCTGCCCTCCAGCAGCCTCCCCCCCTTCAGTGAAGCCCACACACCCTTAGGGTGGCTTCTGGTTGCCAATGGCCCTGCTTTTGACTAGCATGACCGTGATAGGTATCACCCACTGATTGTTTGAGCTTGCAAACCAGCCAGATCAGGTAGGACAGGCAGTCCAAAGTAAAGTAGCTTCAATAGCTTATGGTAACGTTGCCAAGACACCAGATTCCCTCCAGCCAGCTTAGCTCTCTATACACCAGAGACAACGGTTCTGGGTTCAAATAATCATTTATTAGTGCACAGATATTTAAGTTTCAAAAGATTAGAGCAGAGGAACATAATTTACAAAATACCAATTTCAAATACTATATTAAACAATAAAGCCTTTCTAGCTGCTTGGCCTAGCCTGGCTTATTTACTTAGAAACTACATTTTGTTAGCTTTTTACTCACAAGCTCCCATTTTTACTCAAAGCGATCCAAAGCATGGTGAATTCTCCCTCTTCTTCCCATCCAAAAACACATATTTCCACACTTAGTCCTCCTTCTGAAGGATTTCAGCCAATTACAACATAGAACACAATGCCTATCAAACTTAGTTCCATTCTCGCAGAATTCAGCCTGTTTTGACAACACACACTATCTCTCCCCCGCCCCCCGCCCCCATCTGCTGTTTGAAGGCCACATTCCTTCTCTACCACTGTGAACATAAAAACAGAAATCTGCTTTACTATTATGAAGCTAGCACCCCCTTCTATTTCTTTACAACTTGCTTGCTTTTGAGACTAGGAGAGAAGATCTTTCCCTGCCACTCAGCCCAGGCTATTGACTGTTACAGGGATTCTCAACCTGTGGCCCATGGGCCAGATGTGGCCCACAGCACCATTTCATGTGGGGCCCCCACTGCCTCCACCACACCAAAAAATGCCATGTGGTGGAGGTAGGGCAAAATGGCCATCCGGCCCCCAAAGCTGTCTGAGGGAGCATGACCCGGCTCCCGGCTTTAGAAGGTTAAGAACTCCTGGACTATTGTAAGGAGCATCATGGATTCTCAGTTATATTTTTGTTATGTCACTTATGACTTACCATATGAGATAATGCTTCTGAATGTCCTGTGAGTAACAGCCTTGCTGAGTTTTGCCACTTCAAGACTCTGGTTTTCTTTATTGTGTTAATTCATCTCATGATTCTCCTGGCCTTCTACTTTTCTTAGCATTGTTACATTTTCTACTGAATCTTGTTTTCTGGTGGTACTGTATATCCTAACTACAATAGCCTCAGTCTAGTCTTTTCCTCAAACATGCACCAAATCATTTATTTATTTTCCCTTTGAAGTTGGGGGAATTTGGCAAGGGACAGGGAGACAGAGAATAGAGATGGGGCTTGTTGTTGTTGTTTTTAAAGACAAATAATTAGTTTCCAGTAGTTTGTTTCTCATTGTGTCTTTGTCTGTAGAACAGCGGAAAGCAGTGATGCCTGCCAAAAGTGTTCTGCTATGAAACTTCTCAGTTCTGCTTCAACCTGCAGACTAATGTTTGCAGGTGATGAGAGATGTCATCCAAAATATCTGAAGGTGCCAAGTAGCCTATCCCTGATAGTTGGAATTAAAGAAGAAGGAGCAAAACCCATTCACTTTTCCAAGTCTAGAAAGCAAACCATGGCTGGCTAAAGAATTGTATATGGTTGGTGCTTTATGTTCTACCAACATGAGCACATGCTCCCAGTCATTTTCCTGGTTGGACCTTCCGCCAGATCAAAGTTTATGCTGAGTTACATTCGTCCCCCATCCGTCCCCGTCCCCCCCCCCCCGGCTTTGATATAATTTATGCCAATTTACAGTTGTCAGGTATTCTTAATAACTGGGTTGTATTTCACTGGGTGTTCCACCTAAAATATGCTCCCTACCTAGAGCAGTGATGGTGAACCTATGGCATGCGTGCCAGAGGTGGCACTCAGAGCCTTCTCTGTGGGCACCCATGCAGTCACCCCAGCACAGAGTTCACCCCACCCCTCTACCCAGCAGCCCAGTGGGAACGCTTCCTCCCTCCCTCAGCACAGAGTTTGCCCCACCCCTCTGCCCAGCAGCCCAATGGGAGAGACCAATGGAAGCATTTCCTTCCTCTCCTATTGCCGTGTTGGCACTGTGATAAATAAGTGGGTTCTGGGTTTCAGTTTGGGCACTCGATCTCTAAAAGGTTCGCCATTACTGTCCTAGAGAGTTTTGGCACTACATTGCCTATTGTGATGGGCACTTTCTATCATCCTTCCCCATTGAAGGAGGGGGATGGAAGTATTCTGTCCTAAGCTGTTATAAGAAATCAAGATTTATTTCTGCGTGGATGCTAGAACTCATGTTTATCAGATGATATGTACTGTATTCTGATACTTTTTGTAGCTTATTCCATGGTTGTGAGGGAAGGGTTCTCACCATGAATTTCTAGATTCTTCCCCTCCACCTCATTCCATTCTAAATAATTATGTTCAGAAAAGTTAACCCCTTAATCAGTGAGTGCAAACTTGTGGCACATGGGTGGGTGGGTGGGTAGGTAGGGGGGAAGGAAGGGAGTGAACTAGTACTTGGTTTACAGAATGTTCTGATGTGGTCACCCAAGGATGTTTTGTATACAAGACAGCCAACTAGTTGACAGGTTGGCTTGTTGCTGCTTGTACACAGTAAGGTTGATGGTGTTATTTTTTAAAACATTCTGTTTGATGATGTTGCATTGTGAAGCTAGACACCATCACAGAGCCTGAGTAGAAGTAAATCAAACACAAAATTTGGAGGCAGAAAAAGTTTGGACTGTGTTTTGCAGACTTAACATGGCAGCATGATCTGTGGTTTCTAGGAGCTATTAAAAACTCTCCAAGCTTCCTAGTAGAAGCACAATAATTTTAAAAAATAGTAGATAGGCTTTTACAAGTTGATTAATTTGTTCTTCTTTCATGTCCTGATCATACCCTGGACTGCCAAAATGAAGCCACTTTCTTGGCTTTGTCGTTAGCCAACAAACTTAAGTACTCAATGGTGCATGTTTCTGGCAGGAATTGGCAGACCAGTAAATGAGTTGGATTCTGTATCTCAACATTCACAGTGCGTGTTGTCTGCCAGCAGCTCCCACTTGAGCATGTTGGTCTTGCATTTAGGGACTTCAACCCTCAACCTATTCAGAGTCCTCCAAGTGATGTAGGGGAGGTTGAATTCCTCAGCTACATCCTCCTTTAATGTTATTAAAATTTTACATTTATTTATTTATTTGAATTTGTATCGCCGCCCCCTCGCCGGAGCGACTCCATACAAATCACTTAAAAAACCTTACCAAACCACTAAAAACCCACCCGCCCCACCTGAAAAAGAGGGGCAAATTATTTTAAACGAGCCAATGGGCGGGGGTCACCTCCCCGTCAGTGCCCCACACCTGCCTTGCCAGCCAGGTTTTAAGATTCTTCCTAAAGGGCAGCAATTCTGTCGGCAGGAGGTTCTATAGGGCTGGAGCAGACACGGAGAAGGCCCTTCTCCTTGTGCTAGAGAGACGAGCCCCTCTAGCCGATGGCACAGTTAGGGAGCCCCTCCGCTCCGCTCTGGTTGGACGGACAGACATTCTTGGAGAGACGTGGTCTCTTAGGTATCATGGCCCACACTACCATGTATTAAATCTTTCCTCCAATAACCTCAAGGTAGCACATATGTCTCCCCTTTTCACCCATTTATTTTTTAGATGATGATTTTATATCACCTGATTTAGTAGAGATCCACTACTCTGGGCAGTTAAAGGGTACACAGAAAGAGCTGCCTCAAAGATTGTGGTATTTTTGAACCACAGTCGGGCGTACCCAGGTAATTGCAATCTTGCCGGCTAATCTTTCTCACATTGGATCAGGTGAAAGGGACTACAGAATGAGCTCATCAAAAGGTGGCTTCATTCTGGCAGTTTCACGTCTGGCTTTGACACAGAAGAAGAATATACAGTAAAACCCCGCCTTACGTATGCCTCGAGTTACATAATGATTTTGCGCTAAAACCATGTCCCGATATACATAACGCGATTTCCTACAGGTTTGCTTCGATTTATGTTAAAAAAAATCATTTTTCCTATGAGTTTGCTTCGATTTATGTTAAAAAAATAATTTTTCCTATGGGTTTGCTTTGATTTATGTAAAAAACCATATTACGTAAAAACCTACGGAACGGACTTTTCACGTAAATTGGGGTTTTTCTTGTGTATGTATATAATTTCGTCTCAGAAATTATTCTGGGTTGAAAGGATTTTTGCTGGAGAAACTCCGCTCAGGGGATGCCCAAATGAGGCTCCTTTCATGTCCCCAAGAGTTGGGACAGAGACAGGCGCTCAATCCGTCAGGCAGTACCTGGGTCTCAAATTGCCAACTTGCTGGCCTTCCAACTAACAAGGCAAGCTTCTTAACCACTGAACAATAGACTCCTCTATCTCCTTTCACAACAACCCTGTAAAGAGCAATTGTCTCAATGATGATCATGGACTTCCTGGCTCAGTGAGAACTAGGAGCTTGGGTCTCCTTAGTCCTAGACTCTTCACATTACACCACACTGGCTCTCCTAAAAAAGCACAAGGAGCCATTTATTTTTTCACTCCTCCGCCACCTTTATTTTGGGAGATTTTCACCTCCAGACTCATGCATGGCTTCCTTTGAAATCCACCTAGCACAGTACCTATGGCACACGTGCCAGAGGTGGCACTTGGAGCCCTCTCCATGGGCACCCATGCAGTCACCCCAGCACAGAGTTTGCTCCACCCCCACCCTTCCGCTCAGCTCAATGGAAGTACTTCCTCCCTCCCCCAGCACAGAGTTTACCCACCCCACTGCCCAGCAGCCCAGTGGGAGTATTTCCTTCCTCCCCTGTTGCTATGTTGGTACAGTACTTTGTGATAAATAAGTGGGTTTTGGATTGCAGTTTGGGCACTCGGTCTCTAAAAGGTTCGCCATCACTGACCTAGCACAAATGTGATGAGTTGTGTCTATTGATTTGAATCATACAATATTCCAAGCTGCAAAGAATCTTGATCGTCTGGATCCCCCCTCCATAGCTTGAAAAAGCCTGGACTGTAATTCCCAAAATCCTCAAGCCAGCGTGGCTGGGACATTCTGGGATCTGTAGTCCAATAGAGGGAAATTATCCCCTGAATCAGACTTAATTATGTTGGTCATAGCGCTGTTATTTAAAGAACAGAAGTTGTAATACTTAAGCTCTGAGAGAGAAACAGCATGTTATGTTTGGATTTTTCCTGTGTAACCGATATTGCATTCACCTTATCTCATTCCTCTCTATCTCACGACCTTTTCAATAAAGTGCTTATTTGCGGTTTCTTCCTCTGTCTGCCTTAGATACAAAGTACAGTTTGCTTTTAAGAACGAAGCAGGGGCAATGTTTGGTTGGCTTCTGACTTGATAAAGATTCTGAATCCAAACTATGTTTGGCATCAATATTCTCATTCTTTACTAAAAGATAAATCATCCCATTTTTTGCCAGCCTCTGAAGAGAAATGTGCATGTCATAAGACTTAAAAACCTAAAAAGTACCAGCCAGCGTTTAAAAGTTGGCAAATCAATGTACTGTATTTGAAAATGGATTTTTTAAAAACAGACCCACACTCTTCTGTCTTTGCATGACTGTAACAGAGCAATAAGTGCCTTTTAAAAATCCGCTAGTGCCTTAATTTCTGTTTTTAATTTCCATTGCATGTAATTACCTGCCTTGGGTTGAAGTATGAATGGCATTTCAAAAATCTATCCAGATAGTCACTGTTATTCCATTTCTGGCACGGTCTTTTCATCTTTCATATTCATCTTTACAACTATGTCAGGAAGAAGATTGTTGTTTTAAGCACTGGGACACACCGGGTGAGGTGTAGTGAAGAAGAGATGAAAGGCAGGTCCTCTAGATCAGGGGTGCCCAAACTACGGCCTGGGGCCATATCTGGCCCCCAACGCCAATTCATCTGGCCCACAAAGCCCTTGTCGCGTATGGGTGTGTTTTACTTCTGCTTCCAGGAGCGATGAGGGCTCCGTGGGCCAGGTGAATTGGTGTCGGGGGCCGTATCCAGCCCCAGGCCATAGTGACCAGCTCCCTGAACCACATGACCAGCCCACGGCCTGAAAAGTTTGGGCACCCCTGTTCTAGATTATGTTCATGTTCAATGAAATTCTCTGCCAGCTGTCTTGTTACTGAACTCTTGGGTAGTAGTCTAGAGTAGACATTTCTTGTGTTGCCTTAACTTTTGTCAATTAATGGCTGGTTTTCATTACTCAAGTGTTAGATTTGTACCTGGGAAAGACCTCATGTTTCCCAAGATCTGTTTCCTTGTCCATTTGCTGTAGTTGAACATGGGTTTGGGTCACAGTCGTGGAGGGGCGCTAGTCCACATGGTTTAAATTACATCTATGAGCCTTAGTGTTTTGAAAAGGTGTAAGGTGTGTGTTGTTTTAATTCTTGCATCATCTTTGTGAGCGTTGGGCAGATGGATGGTAACTCTGCCAGAAAAGCCTGTATGTTGTCATAGTTGTGCCAGGAATTACATACAGTATTTGGTTCCGCACATGGGGATCCTGAATTCTTTTTGAATATCTTCAGCACCAACCTGATCTTGTGCCCCAAACGTTATGATTTATCAGAGTATTATCTCACACTTTCTCCTTCAATCCAAGGTTTGTTTTGCCCCAGATCATTTCCCATCACTGACTGCTGGCTGGAAGTGTTCCAGAACCAGGTATGCTCTCAGGTTGGAATCTACATCACTGTATTTTTGTTTTGTTTTCTTCCTTTAGCAATGTAAACAGGCAGGCCTGATAGTATGCAAGATATTTCTCTGCTTTTGGCTTACTTTGTGCTCATTTTAATTTCTCAGCCTGATTCTGAAGGTCAAGTATCTGTACATGTCTGACAAAGATTCTTTCTTGTTGCTGTTCTGTACATTTCTGCCATTCAATATTCCTTTCTTTCTTTGGTATTTACATTCTTTGCATGCTTCCACGCTATTATCTTGTCGTCGTCCCCCCCCTCCCCAACTGATTTTTGCCAGGCTAAGCAATTTAATTCTCCTTAACCTTTTCATGCGCTGCAGCCCTTCAACTCTCCAACAGGCGTTGCGAGTGTCTCTTAATTTTTGTATTTTGTATCTCCCAAGAGGAATCTCTGTTAGTCCATTGGTGGAAACACGGGGTCCTACTGTACCTTACAGACTAATTGACTTATTATAGTGTGCTAGTAGTACAGAGGTACCCAAAATACGGTGCCAAATAATCTGGCCCTTGGTGCTTCTGAAAGCAGAAGTTAAACGCATCCGTGAATGTGCAAACACTGCCATAAATGCACTGCGGCTGTCGTAAATGCGTTTATGACAGCTGCTGGTGATTTGTTGTTGTTGTTGTTCAGTCGCACAGTCGATTCCGACCCTTTGCGACCCTATGGACCATCGTTCTCCAGGCGCCTCTGTCCTCCACCATCCCCCTCAGTCCTCCCAGCTCTGTGCCCATTGTGTCTACAATACCATCTATCCATCTCATCCTTGGCCTCCCCCTTCTTCTTTTGCCCTCCACCTTTCCCAACATCACGGCCTTCTCAAGTGAATCCTCCCTTCTCATTTGATGCCCAAAGTACTTTAGCCTCATCTTTACTATTTGACCTTCCAATGAGCAGTCAGTGTTGATTTCTTCTAAGATTGACCTATTTGTTCTCCTCGCTGTCCAAGGTACCCTCAAAACTCTCCTCCAACACCACATTTCAAAGGCATCTATTCTTCTGCGTTCAGCTTTCCTAATTGTCCAGCTCTCACATCCGTACATTACCACTGGGAATACCATTGCTTCGACTATTCTAATTTTTGTTTTCAAGGTGATGTCTCTGCTTTTCACTATGTTCCCCAGGTTTCTCATGGCTTGTCTCCCTAGAATCAGCCGCCTCTTTATTTCATGGCTGCAATCTCCATCTGCAGTGATCTTAGATCCTAAGAACGTAAAATCTGTCACTGCTTCTACTTCTTCCCCGTCTATTTTCCAGGAACTGATCGGGCCTGTTGCCATTATCTTGGTTTTCTTGATATTGAGTCTCAAGCCAGCTTTTGCACTCTCTTCCTTCAAACCGATCAGGAGATTCTTTAGGTCTTCCTCACTTTCTGCCATTAGGGTGGTGTCGTCTGCATATCTCAGATTATTGATGTTTCTCCCAGCAATTTTGATCCCATATTGTGATTCCTCCATCCCTGCATTGCGCATTATGTGCTCTGTGTATAAGTTGAATAAGCAGGGTGACAGAATGCAGCCTTGCCTTACTCCTTTTCCTATTCCAAACCACTCTGTCATTCCGTGTTCTGTCCTAACTGTTGCTTCTTGGTTCATGTACAGATTTCTCAGGAGGCATATGAGGTGCTCTGGTATTCCCATCTCTTTAATCACTTGCCACATCTTGTTGTGATCCACACAATCAAATGCCTTAGTGTAGTCAATAAAGCAAAAATAAACTTGTTTCTGGTATTCCTTTGTTTTCTCCATGATCCAACGTATGTTGGCAATGTGGTCTCTAGTCCCCCTGCCTCTTCTGAAACCAGCCTGATTTACTGAAACCAGGTGATTTACAGCAGCATTATACGCAGGCGCATTTTACTTCCACTCCCAATGGGAGGAACCATGTGACCGGCCCGCTCAACCACGTGACTGGCCCATGGCACAAAAAACTTTGGGCACCCCTGTAGTAGTACATGTTACATATTCCCAGTGTTCTATATGGAGTTGAAGCTTGGACATTGACTAAAGCATCTGAAGAGAATCAAAGCTTTTGAAATCTGGATCTACAGATGGCTGCTAAGAATATCATGGGTTGATCATGTGACTAATGTAAAAGTATTGTGCTGGATGGTTTTTTTTTTTTAAAAAGAACTCTTTAAGACCATTAAGCAAAGAAAGCTCCAATACGTTGGGCGTATCATGAGGAACAACATAAAGTATAGAATACTTCAACTCGCTCTGCATGGAAAGATCCCTGGGAAGAGAGGCCCTGGACATACCTGTAGATGGACTTCATGGCTGAAGAACCTGAGAGACTGGTGTGGCATGTCCTTGGAAGAACTGTTCCAATGAGTTAAGAACATGAAGACTATCGCCATAATGATAACCAAAATCCAGAATGGATATGGCACCTGAAGAAGTACATTACAGAACTCCTGTGCTGCAATGGTTAAGGTGCAGTACTGCAGCCCAATCTGTTCATGATCCCAGTTCAATCCCGACAGGCTCAAGCTTGATTCAGCCTCCATTCTTCCAAAATTGGTAAAATGAGTACCCAGCTTGTTGGGGGCAAAATGCTACATATCTTGTAACCTGCCCAGAGAGTGCTGTAAGCGCAATAAGGCATCATGTAATTGCTGTTGCTATACAGGTAGGATACTACATCATGCTGTAACAAATGGCTTAGCCTTTAAAATGCCATTGTACTCTTCGTTTTTGATAGCAACCAGAGTGTAGTTAATTAGAGTCTGATTGCCCTTTTTTCAGAATTCCTGACATACTGAGTTTAAAATGATATTTCCTACTGTCATCTCCAATTTAATATGACACACATCAGGCTTTTTAAATGTGGTGTGTCACTGTTCTTCTTTCGCGTCCAGGTCAGACTTTAATCTGCCAAAACAAAGACACCTTTTTGGCTTTGTCGCTGGCCAAACTTTTAAGTCCTCGTCAGTACATGTTTCTGGTAGTAATTAACAGCCCAGCAAATGAGCCGGATTCTGTATCTCTCCACATTCACAAATCATGTTGTTGTCTGCCAGCAGCCTCCACTTAAGCATGTTGGTCTTGCATTTAGGCACTCCAACCCTCAGCCTATTCAGAGTCCTCCAAGTGATGTAGGGGAGGTTGAGTTACTCAGCTATATCCTCCTTTCATGTTATTCATTGTCCAGTGTGCTCTTTCCTGCATCTTTTAATTTGGTTTTGCTCTTTGGTACTGTCAAGAATGTTTGTTCTTGCCATGAAGCTCTTCTTGCATCTGAGCTGGCGGACTTGAGGCACATATCCATTCAGAGGATGTTGAGGGTCGTTCTCTTGCTTAGTTCTCTCGGTGTCCGCTGCCACTTCTCTCGTCATATTAGGTGGTGATAACAACAAGAGGGTATATTTTCTCAACTGGTGTAGGTTTGAGGCATCCTGTCATTCACCCCAATGTCAACTTGTTTTGTGGGTGTGGAGCAGCATATTCTGCTGTGGATATGCTCAGAGCCATACTGATGTGTTCATGTGGATGGTTGAGTTCCCCCTTTATAGTTTGTGAGTTTCCTGATGATGATATTCCTTGTACTAACTTTATCTTTGGTATTCAGGCAGTGCTGCTTAAAAGAGAGTGCCCTGTCAAGTCTTATGTCAAGGTATTTTATGTGTTAACTCTGTTCTATTATATACTCTCTCCCTTTTTTGCCAACCATGTTGAGATGTCAATCGCTTGGGTTTACCACATTCAGTTTTGCAAGGCAGGGGAGGATTGTAGCTCAGTGGTAGAGCACATAATTTGTGTAAAGAATACCTAGTATCTTTCCTTACAGAGGTTGGAAAACAGCCTCCCCTACCTAGCCTATGTCTCTGAAATGTAAGCTATGGTTCCCTTCACCCTTAACCTGTCAATGTAAGATGGGCTGATCAGAACTATAGTCTAGCACAGGGTTTCTCAACCTTGAGCCCCCAGGTGTTCTTGGACATCAATTACCAGAAGCCCAAGTCAACACAGTTGCTGATAAGAACATCTGGGAGCCCAAGGTTGAGAAACGCTGGTCTAGCACATAATGGAGGGACCAAGATTGAGGAAGGTTGATCTACTACACCATGCAGGACTAGGTACAGTATACAAATAGTCTGTAGCTTTGCTCGTAGTGGAACATGTGAGCCCCATCTCAACTGTCTTGGCATTATGATAGGCACTTAAAAATAGCACTTCACCCTTTTTCCTAGCCAGGAGATGGGTCTGCTTACACAGGTGCCCACAGAGTTGCCTTCTAGGGCCTGAGGAAGGAACGCATGGTAGCAAAAATTCAGCTGAAAGTAAATAGCAGCCTATAGCTCATGATTCTAAAGGAGGCATTCCTTTGTTGGGTAGGCATAGTAATAAGTGGGATTTTTGAGTTGCATTAGATAGTCCCATTTCATACTTATAAGGGGGAAAAATCAGTATTTGCCCCCTCCCCCCTTGCTAAAGGGGTTTTACTCATTGTGCTTCAGTAGATCTTACAAGGGACTGCAGTGGCTCAGTGGTTAAGAAGCTCGCCTTGTTAGCTGGAAGGCTGGCAAGTCGGCAGTTCAAGACCCGGGTACTGCATGACAGATTGAGTGCCCGTTTCTGTCTCAGCTCTTGGGGACATGAAAGGAGCCTCATTTGGGCGTTACCTGAGCGGAGTTTTTCTAGAAAAAAATCCTTTCAACCCAGAATAATTTCTGACACATTATTAGTAGACCTTATGCCACTGTTTCCCAACCTTTGGTTTTTGGACTTCAGTTCTCAGAAGCCTAAGTCAATTCCCCAAAGCACTGATCAGCAATGTACTGACTTAGGCTTCTGAGGATTGAATTCCCCATGTGGGGCATGGGCCCCATGTTGGGAACCACTGCCTTACAGGGTACACAGAAAGTGCCTCCTTGAAAATTGTGGTACAGTATTTTTGAACCACAGTTGGGGATACCCGAGGTAACGACCACCTTGTGCTGGCTAATCCTTCTCACACTAGGCCAGGCAAAAGGAACTGCAGAACGAACTCCCCAATGATGGCTTCATTTTGGCAGTTTCATGTTTAACATAGACAAGGAAGAAGCTGACCCTACAATTTCTGTATCTTAATTAGAACACTTTTGTTTGTGTGTTTTGTTTCTGTAGGAATTCTTCCCGCAGTTATTGCAGTTAGAGCTTAGAGCCAGTTCCTGGTATCTTAACATTTAGGTACCACCGCAAAAATAGAAGGGTGGGGAATCCTTGGGGTAAGATTACATTTTTAGGGGTAAATCCTATCCTGTTCCCACCTATATTAGGAAATGCAGAAGCCAGAGCCTAGTCCCGTGCTGTGGACCTATTTATTTTCCGCTGTAAAATACAGTAAAACCCCAACTTACAAATGCACCGAGTTACATAAAATTCAACTTACATAATGATTTTGTGCTAAAACCATGTCCCAATTTACACGATTTCCTATGGGTTTGCTTCAAGTTACATAAAGATTCTTTTTCCTATGGGTTTGCTTCGAGTTACGTAAAAAATCATTTCCCTATGGCTTTGCTTAGATTTACATAAAAATTTCATTTTTCCTATGGGTTTGCTTCAAGTTACGTAAAAAATAATTTTTCCTAGGGGTTTGCTTCGAGTTACATAAAAGTTAGATTTAAGCAAAAGCCTACGGAATGGTCTTTTTTTCGTAAGTAGGGGTTTTACTGTATAAGGTTATAATGATTCTGTTTTCCATGGGCAAAAAAGGCCTGATGTACTTTTATGAGACTAAAACACTCCATCTTATTACTTTGATGTTTGTTGTGACTACTGCAACCACAGCTTCTAGTCTGCCATGACAGCCTGTTCTGTTCGGACATTAAGATGCCATGGAAACGCAGTATTATATTTTGGCTACAAAGGGCGCATATGGTTCTACACTCTGCATTCCTTTGGCCCACTCTGAAAACTGGGTGTAACGGGCTAGATTTAGTCGTTATAATAGCTTGCTGTTTATTGTTCATGCTTCTGTAGCCCTTGGAAGTCAGGAGGGATTTTCTTGCAAAACTTCTCATGTACTGTATTTATTTTCTGGGAAATGGCAATGAGGATATTTGGTTAATCTCAAATGTGATGGGAGATTCCAGGAAGAGGGAGTGGATTAGAGTGAGGACCGTCAGTTTTTGGTCAGTAGTGTTAGGACATTTGTCGGATATTTGATGCAATGTAAGTGCTGTGGATAGAGCCTGAAAAGAAACAGGGCAAGCGTTGGCAACTGTGACTTCTCAGATGTTAAATATGCCAAAAACTCCAGTCAACTCCTTCCAGAATAGCCATTGGTGAGGGATTATAGGAGTGGGACTCTAAAACCTGGCTGCGTAGCACATTGAATTGAATGTCTGTTTGCAGAGCCCAGAGGTAGGAAATTCAATTCCCCGCAGTGTGTCTCTGGAGAAAAGCCATCCTATGTAGCCAGATCCAGTTGTGCAATGTGCGCGCGCACACACACACACACAGGTCCTCATTTGTCAGAATTTACTTGACAACACACCATTAAAAATTTAAATCCAAGCACTTTTGGATTTAAATTTTTAATGACCAACCCCACGTAGAGCTTTGAAGTCAGTAATTCAAATGAAATGAAATTTGCAATTCAGGTCCATTTCAAAGTCAGTGAAGATTTCAGTTTCTGTTACAGTGGAAATCCATTTTATCTTTGAGTTTGTCAAACCACTGTTATTGATATGGATTTGACTCCCAACTTCCTTTTTTCTTTGCTGCTAGCTAACCAGTGTGAGGCCTTTGGAAATGAATGCAGCATTGTTTTATTAATGTCTTATATTGTTACTAGCATATTTTGCCCGGTGGTGCCAGGTTTTGTAAAATTGTGTTGGATAGTAAAGGGTTTCGTTTTTTTTCTTGAACCAATGGTGTTGGGCTGTTTTAAATGGTGTTGAAAGGTTTTGTGATTTTGTGGCTTCGAGGCGCTGCGTCCGCCTGCGGCGGACTTGCGCTCCCAGTGTGTGTTTTATTTTTATTTTTTGTGCGCCGGCTTCCTCAGTGCCGGGCTCTTTAAATTGGTTTTTGAAGGTTTTTGTTTTATGTTTATGCAAATTTTATTTTAATTTATTTAATGTAAATTATTTTTTTTTAATTTAAAATTTAATTTTTGGTTTTTTAAATCTTTATTTTTATGCATTTTTTATATTTTTTTTTGTTTTTTTTTGTTTTTTGAGTGAAAAGTGATTTCTGGTTGTTGTTTTTTTTTTTTTTTGAGATTAGTGTGAATATTTTTGAATGTTTTGATAACTTATTTGATTAATTTTGGAATTAATTTTATTAGTTTCAATATTTTTGAATGTTTTTTCTCTTGTGGCCTCTGGGTGGGGGTGGTGAGCTTTTCTTCCTCTATACAGTTTTTATCTTCTGTCCTCTGGGTGTCACTTCCAGTAAGTATTTTCTTTATTTTCTCAGTTGAGTTCCGGTCGTCATGGAGTGAAAACGTCTCATGGTAAGCTCTCTGGTTTTATTTTTTGGGGGGGATTTGTTTTTTTTTGGGGGGGGGGTGTTTGTGTGTTTTTTCTTGTTTGTTTTTGGCTGTTTTTGTGTTTCCTTTTTGTATTTTTGATTTTGAGTGTTTTTGGTTTGTGTTTTTGTGTTTACTTTTTTCGGGGGGTGTCTTTCTTTTCCGCGGAAAGGAAAGACAAGGGCGAGGGGGGGGTGTCTTTTTTTTTTCCACTGGCCAGGCTCAAAACCTGGTCCGTGGAAAGGAAAGGCCAGGTGGGGCAGCGGCAGCGGGGAGGCCTTTCTTTTCCGTGGGCCATGCTGGCTGGCCCGTGGGAAGGAAGGGCAGCGGCGGCGGGGGGCCCTTTCTTTTCCATGGGCCATGCTGGCTGGCCCGTGGGAAGGAAGGGCAGCAGCGGCGGAGGGTTTTTTTTCTTTTATTTTTCACGCGCCAGCTGCCTCAGCGTTCTGCGTGCAAATGGCGCACAGGACGCTGGGGCTTGTAGTTTTGCCTGCGCATGTTTGGTTACTGCAGCGGTTTCTTTCCTGTGGCTTTTTTTTTATTGACCGCGGCGCGTTTCTGAACGTTCCTTTTGCCGCGCCGCTCAGCCTGATTGGCTCTGGTGCAGCACGGCACAAGGAACGTTGGGAATTGAAGTTCCGTTTCTTTGTTTGTGTCCGGGGGGCTCCTGCCCCCCGGCCAAAATTTTCGACCTGACAGTTACCTGAGAACCCCATTCAGGCGAGTGCACGAAGGCTCGGACGGGGCTAGTGGGGCCTGGTGCAACATCCTTTGTCACATTCCAACAGTTAACGCACCATTTTATAGGTATAGATTATTTTTTAACATATGAGTAATTGAGAAGATGCATTTACTCAGGCTTTTTAAATGTGGTGTGTTACTGTTCTTCTTTCATGTCCCAATCAAACCCTGGACTGCCAAAATGAAGCCACTTTCTTAACTTTGTCGTTGGCCAAACTTAAGTCATAATTGATGCATGTTTCTGGCTTTAATCAGCAGACCTGTAGATGAGCAAGATTCTCTATCTCTCCACATTCACACCATGTGTTGTTGTCCGCCAGCAGCCCTCACATAAGCATGTTGGTCTTACATTTAAGGACTCTGGCCCTAAGCCTATTCAGGGTCCTCCAAGTGACGTAGGAGAGGTTTGAGTCCTTAGATAAATAGGTACCGAAGTGGTATCTATTTATCTACTAGCAATTTCTTGCTTTCGAATTGCTAGGTTGGCAGGAGAAGTACATTGTAGGTTCCTACAAAACAACTGTGTTTGCTCCTAGATAAATGTTTAGCAATGGCAGAGCAGAAGAAAACGGTATTCTTTTTCCTTTAGTCCTGATGTTTCTGTTTTTAAATAGGATACAAAAGGTGAAACTGCGCATACTCAAAGAATTTCTTTGGCAGGGTTGGTAAACATATGTATTCATCTGAAATCCTGCTCACTTACCCAACTGCCAGTTACTACCAGAAACGTATTTCAATGAAGATTTAAGTTTGGCCAACGACAAAGCCAAGAAAGTGGCTTCATTTTGACAGTTCAAAGTTTGATCTGGACGCGAAAGAAGAGGAAGATCCAAAATCTTAAGAATAAAGAAGCAATTATAGATGATACAGCTGGAAGAGAGGAGATAAAGGGGTGGTGCTTTTACTACTGAAGTAATTCATTCTGTTGGAGTGGGTGGAGGCTCAATAAAACCATTAAATCCAGGGTCTAAAATTACTTAGAGTTGATGAGATTTTATATTGTCCTAATTGTTGAAGTATATAGGATTGCAGTGGCTTAGTGATTAAGACGCTGAGCTTGATCAGAAGGTTGGCAGGTCAGCAGTTTGAGACCCGAGTGTTGCATGATGGAGTGAGCTCCTGCCTCTGCCCAAGCTCCTGACAACCTAGCAGTTCGAAAGCAGGAAATTGCAAGTACTGTATTTTCTGGCGTATAAGACTACTTTTTAACCCCGAAAAATCTGTGCCAAAGTCGGGGGTCGTCTTATAGGACAGGTACTTAACTGCAGTTTGTTTCCCCTTGCTTCATATGTCCGGCGCATATGGGGGGGTGCCGCGGCCGAGTCCCTGCTCTGTGCGGGGAGTATGAAGCAAGGGGAAGCAAGCTGCACACATCTTCCTGTACCTCGAGGAGGAGAACGTGAGCGTGGATTGGCTCTCCACCAGAACCTGCCCATTCGACTCGGAGGGCTGCGCGTCTTCGGGTTGAGTGTGGGTTAATTTTTATTTGGTGTGATTTGGAAGAGAGGTAGTCTTATACGGCAAGTATATTCCAAACTCTATATTTTAACTGGGAAAGTTGGGGGTCGTCTTATACGCCGGAAAATAAGGTAGATAAATAAGCACCGCTTTGGTGGGAAAAGGTAACAGCATTCCATGGGCTCCAATGTCTAGACATGCCTGCAACATGACCACAAAAACGTATGTAGAGGCAAGATAGCTCTTTTGGCTGGAGGTGAGAACTGACCCCTAGAGTTGGATGCAACTGGCTTTCCAGCAAGGGTGACATTTACCTGTTAACCTAATTGTTGAAGTACTTTCACTCCCCCCAACCCCTGCTTTACTCCCAATATTTGGCAGTCCCAGAGGTGAAGAGTGATGAAGCTTGGGTGTCGTCTTGGCTCTCGTTTTCATGTGGCTTTTCTTTTCTCCCTTTCCTTGCAATCAGACACCCCAGGCAGGCAATAGGTTGGAACTCACAGTTATGGCAACGGGAGGCCTTTCCTCTGTACCTAGTCAGGTTGTATCATCCTGGTAGGGGAGGGACTTGTGTGTTTCAGTTTGCTGCCTGCCCATAAACGTGGGTGTAACCCAGTAACTCTGCCACCTTGGAGATAAAGCACGGAAGTTTTGCTAAGCTGGGTTTGCAGAGGCACCTGGTAGGCTGGCCGTGCCGAAAGCTGGGTTAGGGAACTGGGCCTTCATCCTGGAAGGCGCTGAGTTTTTCCTGCCGGTGTCTCTTCCTGGGTGAAGAATGTGGCAGTTGGATCTGTGGAATGACTCATCTACAAATGGCTTTCTTGATTACGATAGCTCTGTGGTATGGAGATGTTGTATCTTATTTTATTCTTACTTTTTTCCATAGCTGGCAAGAAGCATGTGGAAAAGTGTCAGCGGTGGAAAGGGGCTGCGGCGGCTCAGTGGTTAAGCCTGTGATGGCGAACCTTGGTACTCCAGATGTTCTTGGACTTCAATTCCCAGAAGCCCAAGCACCCTGTGAATCCACACAAATGGGTTTACTGCTATTCATCCGGCCCGCACCGCCCTCATCACTCCCGGAAGTGGAAGTAAAACGCACCCGTACGGCTAAGGCTCTTCTAGGTTAATCCTTCCTCCGTACGGGCGCATTTTACTTTCGCTTCCGGGCGTGACGAGGGCAGCGCGGGCCGGATGAATTGCAGTAAACCCATTCATGTGGATTCACAGGGTGCTTGGGCTTCTGGGAATTGAAGTCCAAGAACAGCTGGAGTGCCAAGGTCCACCATCATGGGGTTAAGCTCACCTTGTTAGCTGGAAGGCTGGCAAGTCAGCAGTTTGAGACCCGGGTACTGCATGATGGATTGAGCGCCCGTCTCTATCCCAGCTCTTGGGGACATGAAAGGCGCCTCAGTTGGCCGTTCCCTGAGCGGAGTTTCTTCCGCAAAAATCCTTTCAACCCTGAATAATTTCTGACATGAAATTATTATTAATGTCAATTTAGGAAACGTAACTTTTTTTACGACTGCAACTCCCTGAATCTGTTAGGAGATCTGGGAGCTGTAGTCTAAAAAGTAACTCTTCCAAACTCTTTGAAAACAAATCCATTTTATAACCAGTTCTTTTTAGAAAATAGTGGTTCACATAGATACATTTTAAACTTTAATTTACAGTCTTCTGATGAGCCATGAGTCTAACTTGTCTGAAAAGTTAATTTTTGGCAAACAGCTGACCTTCTCAGTCAATTTTTAGGAACAGAAATTACTCTTGAGAAGCTCCTGTCACTTAGCGGGGATGCAGTAAAATAAGGAGTGAGGCATTGTTATTAGAGCAATTTGACTAAGTAATGAGTTACTTGTAATTATTTCTTTCTTCAGAGGTATTGGACTACAATCCCCAGCAATCACAGCCAGTCCAATACCTCTGGAGGGTTTGGAGCTTATTTTATTTATTTGTTTGTTTATTTGGATTTATATCCCGCTCTCTTGCTCTCCGAAGGCAGGCTGAGATTAGTGCTTCACATCAATAAAGGTCACTAATAGAAGAAGGCCAACATGAATAAGGGATAATGTAATTCCTCTTGTTGTAAAACTGTAACTTAATTTACTTTTCTAGTTACAAGACATGAGCAGCTTCATAACTTAGGTATGTTTCATATCACAAGTCAGTAGCTTGTAGCATTGTGATGTTAAATGAGTGAGTAAAGCATAATCATTCTAAGTGGTTCCAAGTAAAGAACTGCTTTAAAAGTTGCCTCAATATCAGTAACTAACTACACTAATACCTCATACAACGTCCAAACTTGGTTCCACAAGTTAGGACGTTGTATGAATTCCGACTTTGTATGAGGCATGCAAAATCCTAGCTGCGATGCCTCATACAACGTCCGAATTATTGCCACTGATGCTTTGTATAACGTCGTTCCCTTGGTTGTGAGCGGGGAAGGGGGTGCTAGAGGCTGGCCCCAGCTGTAAGGCGGCCGGCATGGCCCATAAGAAGACCTGCCATGCTGGAGTCTGCCGCCCCCACCTCCCCGCTCTCACTGGGAGGGGAAGCGGGGAGCGAGACTGGCCCCAGCTGTAAGGCGGCCGGCGTGAGCAAGAGAAGCGACCGTGGGGGAATCCCCCAAAATATCCAGCGCCAACCACCGACTCACCCTTGGTCCGCTGCTTGTTCTTGCCTCCCATGGCTGCCACCCACCGACGGAGCCAAGCGGCCCCGACCTCCCTCGCCCGGTGGCGCACAGGAGAGGAGGAATGGGGCGAGGAGGAGGAAGGAAGTTGGTGAACTACGGGGCGGCAGCGGGAGACCCGACCAGTCTCCTCCTCTTCAGGCACGATGACAGCAGCGCCGCCCCACTTGAGAGGAGCGGTCCCTGGGAAGAGCCCCAAGGAAAGGCCATGGCTGGCCGGCCTGCTAAGCAGCGCTTGCTTTCTCTCTCTCTCCCCCTTGGTGAGAGCGGGGACCACTTCGGTGGAAAGGTAACAGCGTTCCGTGCACTCCAGTGTCTAGTCATGCCTGCCACATGACCACGGAGACATCTGCAAAAGCCTCCCCGCTCTCACCGGACGCTTCCCTTGGTGAGAGCTGGGAGGCTTTTGCAGACGTCTCCGTGGTCATGTGGAAATGTTTTGGAAATGCTGCCCTAGGGCCTAGGCCATCTTTGACCTTCAGTCCTCAGACACAATTGGATTACAATTCCCAGAAACCCTGACTATTGGCCATATTGACTGGGGTGTATGGGAGTTGAAGTCTAACAATTTCTGGGGGTTTCCTCAACCTTGGGCCCCCAGATGCTCTTGGACTTCAATTCCCAGAAGCCCAAGTCGCACACCTGCTGATCAGGGCTTCTGGGAATTGAAGTCCAAGAACACCTAAGGGCCCAAGGTAGAGAAATGCTGAAAAGTGACATCTTCCTTTTTGTCCTCCTTTCTCTTTATTGTCTGTTTAATTATTTATCTATTTATTTAATAGATTTATATATCACCCTAATCCGGTGGAATCTAGGCGGTGTACATAGGCCAGCGAGCACCTCACTGACCATACAATAAAACAAGTTAAAACCAATGTAAAACCAATTAAAAATCCTTAAGAACATTTGACAATATTGCCCACCACTGTGCCGTTTTGCTATCTAAAAATAAAAATAAAATCAACATAACATTAGAATTGGTTAGGGGAGGGGGTCTCAGACGAGCCATAGTATACAATGCGTCCGTGTTGTCCTGATTTGGTGTTAGTGCTATGTGCTTTTCTGGTTTTATGAGGAGACAAAACCGTCTTCCTATGCCAGGTATTCTACACTGAGAAGTGAAACTGTTTGGGCTGCAATCGACAACCAACTAGTGAGAGTGCTTTGATTTTGGAATGACATCCACCCCGTTTATGTAGATGGTGCATGAATGTTCAACCACCTGAGCCAGGCAAGGACGTGTGTGAGACCAGTGGGAGGCTTTTACTCATTGGAGTGCGTCCCTTGCATTTTAAGAAGATGTTTGTAGTCTCAGATCAGGTTTGTTCCATAGCCTTGGGAATGTAATTTTAATATATGTTTACACTGACTCATCTCCTGTGTAGACATTGCAGTTTCTAATGATTTTTGTTTGTTCCTTTTGCAAAAGGAAGTTGATGGAAGGGTACCTTTAAAAAAAGAGAGAGAAATGGATAATGTTTCATTAGCGAGTACCATTTAAATATTGTTTTAAAAAATTCTTTTTCAGTCTTCTTTCGTGTCCAGATTAAACTTTGGGCTGCCAAAATGAAGCCACTTTCTTGGCTTTGTCATTGGCCAAACTTAATTCCTCAATGGTATATGTTTCTGGCAGTAATCGGCTGACCAGCAAATGAGCCGGATTCTGTATCTCTCCAAATTCACACAGTGTGTTGTTGTCTGCTAGCAATCCCCAATTCAGCAGATTGGTCTTGCATTTAGGGACTCCAATTCTCAGCCTATTTTTCAGCATGTAAACATGAAAGACTCCAACCATAATACTGATTCTAATACAGTCAGTGAAATAATGTCATTTCTAAAACAAAAACAAAACAAAAAAAAAACTGGTGACAGTCTTTGCCTATATAATATAATACCGAAATTCTTTAGACTTACGTTCCTGGCTGATGCCAGTGTTTACACTGAGACTATTCTGCCAGGAATGGCTCAGGGTTTCACAGCCATCATGACTACAAGGGGTATGTTTCAAATTATTTCTGCTCACGCATATTCACCTGGTAGATATAAAGAACTTTATTTTGTTTTTGCTTGTGTGTTATTTAAGGAAATATAATGGACCATACAGGTAAAACTCGGAAAATTAGAATATCGTGCAAATGTTCATTCATTTCACTTAAAAGGTGAAACAAATATATGAGATAGACTCACTACATGCAGAGTGAAATATGTCATGCCTTAATTCATTAGAATTGTGATGATCATGACATACAGCGTACATGAGATTATGTGATGATTATGGGGTACATGAGATTGGGGGGTTGGGGTTTCCATAAACTGTAAGCCATAAACATCAATAATATAACAAAGTAAGGCTTGAACTATCTCGCTTTGCATGTAATGAGTCTGTCTCATATTTGTTTCAGCTTTTAAGTTGCATTACTGCACTGAATGAACATTTGCACGATACTCCAATTTTCCGAGTTTCACCTGTATATCTACCATCTATTCAGTGTACTGTGTGTGGTCGCATGTTCCATGCCAGGATTGGTTTGTGGGAGTCATCAGAGACACATCCGCCAGCTGAGAAAATGACCTCCAGGAAAAATGTGTCTTCGGATACGAGTAGCAGACGACGACAACGATTTAAGGAAAATTGAAGAGGCTTTTATTAAGTCCTATCATGTCTAGAGCGACTGTGGTGGCTTAGTGGTTAAGATGCTCAACTTAACGACTGGAAAGTCAGCAGGTCAGCAGTTTGAGACCTGAGTGCAGCATGGTAGAGTGAGCTCTCATCTCTATCCCAGCAGTTCAAAAACAAGAAATTGCAAGTAGATAAATAGGTACTGCTTTGGCAGGAAAGGTAACAGTGTTCCGTGCGCTCCAGTGTCTAGTCATGCCTACCACATGACCACAGAGATGTCTGCAGACGCAGACAGCCTGGCTCTTTGGCTGTAAATTGAGATTAGCACTCCTGGGCTAGTTAGCAGGTGTGTACATGCAAATTTGGTGCCCTCTGAATGTTTAGTATCCTTGGCCAAAGCCCAGTCATCCCACCATACTTACAGCTCTCCATTGTAAGCAGGTGTTACAACCATATAGATGTTTCCTGTATAATGCCACTGGAAACCATCATATTGGGCCCAACGGCAAAATGAGTGGAGGAGGATCTCTGATTCCCAATGGTCATGGAGGCGGAAGAGACCATGCCAGATGGACTGGCTGTGAAGGTGCACCTTGTCCATACCCTCAAGGCTGCGTCAGTCCATTGCAGTCCTGGTGTTAAATCCTGCATCTCTCATTTCATATGTACCACAGGAGACGGTTCCGTGATCACAGCGTGTGGGTCACTTCTTGGCACCTTAAACAAATTCATGCCAATGGCATTTTTCCTACTTCAGGGGAAAATGCATTCTCGGATACAAGTTGCAGACGACCACGAATAGGGGAAAGGAATACAATAAAACCCCGCGTTATGGGGGAATACGGTTCCCTGGCCTATTTCGTAAGTTGATTTTTTCGTAACTCGAGGCATGCATGAAAAAAAAGCAGAGAGATTTCCTACCTTCTGCCTGCTGCTGCTTCCTTTTCTTACACTTTGAGTTTGGCTCAGAGTGATTTTTAGTACACAAAATTGCGCCCGCGCCATTTTGGGCGCCAAAAAACTGAATTTTTGAGTTACACATTTTTTCGTAACTCAGGGTATTTTGTAAATAGGGTTTTTTCTCATAAGTTGGGACCCCAGTTTATTGGGGGAAAACATTTTGTAACTCAAAAAATTCATACCTCGAGGCGTTCGTAAGTTGGGGTTTTACTGTATTCCAAATATATATGCCATTTCAAAGAAGGCCTGTTTTTGCACTGCTGCTAGATGATCATCTTGCATCTTACAGTATGACCAAAATTATTGTTAATTTTGTTGGCCCTCAGGTTTCTAGGTTTATTTTAGGCCTTCCTTGACGTCTTTTCTTAAAACACTGTGTGGTCTTGTCTCATTCCAGCCAGATCTTCTCAATTTCAAGAAGGGATGGATGTCAATACTGGAGAAGCCAGGAGAGGTAAGGCTGAAATAAGGTCATTCTGGAGTCCCTTTTTCATGCCTCCTCCTTCAGCATCTCATTAAGAAAAAAGTCAGACTGGGAGGATCTACTTAACACTGATTCTTTAAAACACAAAAGTAAGCTTCCTTAGACTGACCTGTACAGTTAATTCCTTTCAGAGTAGAATAAAATGGACAAGTCGTTGAGATGTTGGGAGAGCGTGACTGTGAGAATAAAATTTGTGCTACCCGCTTAACCCAGAATGCTTTGTATTTTCTGCAATTCCAGTCAAAACCCTGTGTATATCCCATTGGGAGGGAAATTTGGGCAAGAAGTATCTCTTGATTAAAAAAAATCTCAAACAAACTTGGACTTGATTGGTTTTAAGCTTTAGTTTGAACTGCCAAGGGATGGAATGCACTTCCATAGATATACCAGTTACACTTACCGTATTTGCCGATGTATAAGATGCATCGGAGTATATGATGCACCCCGTTGTTACCAAAATAGGCCACTATATACAGTACAAGACGCACTCCATTTTTCCAGTGTAACAATCCGCTTACTCCCAGGTAGGACTCGGTAGTCCTCCGGCCTCCTGGCGATGGGATTGCGCCTGATCCTGCTTCCCTGGCCCAAATCAGGCCCAGCATTTCAGAGCTTTTCCTATCGGTATGCCCAGTCACTCCCAACCGAAATCTAGGTAGTGAGTATAGGGTGCCCGTGAAACTAGTGTAGATTCAGGTAACGTGTGCCAAGTAATCACTCCAGAGTCTCTTCAGGCATTTTAGAAGTGTATTGAAAGCATAGCAAGATTTAGGATAAAGTCCAACAAAAGATAATAAAACATTTCATAGCAGAAATAAAACAAACTGCATGTTCCAGGGATAGCCCATAGGCCATGGGCCTCCCTTTCTCCCAAGCTTCTACATTTTGGCAAGCTTAAAAGCACACCATTCCAGAGAATGTCTCTGTGTTGGCTTGTATGTGTGCGTGACTCTCTGGGTTATGTCTCCTCCCACAGGGTCCACTTTTGGCCGTCCCCCTCAGGGATTCCAACCAATGATCTTATAGCAAGACATGTCAATCACACATTAAGTTTCATTTCCTCTAAACCATGAGGCAAAGATGTTTGCATATTTTTTCTTTCCCCCTGATTTGAAATCGCCATTTTGAAAGAGAAGAAAGAACAGGGTATACTGTACTTCGTTCTCCCACATCCAGTATATTTTAAAGGGAGGGGAATGGGTCTTATATGCCAACAAATAGGGTATATACCATCACATAGTGCTTAGTGCACTATCTGGGCAGTTTACAAGGTAGTTAGCATTTTGCCACCAACATGCTGGGTACTCATTTTACCAATATGGGAAGGATGGGAGGCTGGGTCAACCTTGAGCCCTGGTCAGGATTGAACTCACAACCTTTTGGTTGCAGTACACCAGTTTAACTATTCTGTCACCAGGACTCCAATTCTATGTTGCATATGTTAATACAGCTCTTTTTTCTCCTCCTTTCAATGCTCTCATCATGATTCCATCTACAGTGGACGAAGCATTGGTTTGTGCTGACAGACTCAAGCTTGAGATATTACAGGGACTCCAATGCGGAGGAGGTAAGGAACCATGCATTGCATCTTGCATTTACTAAGAAGGTTAGGCAGGGAGTGAAGCCTGTTCAGCTTACAAATCATTAGCAGAGGACAGGAGGTGGGATGATGCAGGAGGCTGATTCTAGGTATGCAAAGTTTGTTTGTTTTTTGGCCGGGGGGGGGGGGGGGGGATTCAGGGAGTTCTAATTTTAAAAAGTACCTTTGTAAAAACTCTGTGTTGTGTTTTAAAGGAGATAGTAATAAATCAGGAATGTCGTTGAATTTGATGCTTAGTTTAAGTTGATTATAATTGCAGGCAGATGACCTAGACGGGGAAATCGACTTACGGTCTTGTACTGATGTGACAGAATTTGCAGTGCAGCGGAACTATGGTTTCCAGATACACGTGAGTGCTTGGATTCTATAGAGGGTCTGAGATGGGTCAAAAGGGTCCATGAATGTGAAATTCCCCGGGCACTAGCATTTGAAATGATTAGGTGTTGCTGCCATGAAAAGGCCAACAAGCTTTGGCTATGAGTTAAAAAGACAAGCTTTAGACCAGGGTTTCTCAACCTTGGACTTCAATTCCAATATCTGCTTTAGATAATTTGGTTTGAACTTCCAGTGAAGACAATATTCTTTCTTCTTCATTCATGTCAGAAGCAACCTAGGATAAATCAAGAAAAATACCAAATAAAATTGACAAATAACAGGCAGCATAATGGGTTTATATTGGGGAGAGAGAATGCTTGGCCTTTTTGATGTTTCAATCTTTGATTCCAGTCATATAGCTAAATCATAAGAGATGGGGGGGAGGGGGATCCTGAGGGCTGGATATTCCCCAACCCTGGTTCCTTTGGAAGTGTTTTGCTTGGCTACGCTGTTTTTATCCACATTAAAATCCCACTGATTTCAAAAGTTTATGTTAAGTCAAAAACATAAACTTTTTAGGATATTGGTCATTAATGGATTTAAGGTTCAGCTCCCCTGCACCAACTCCTTGATCTTCAGATCTCTTTTTGTTAGTCAAAGGAAACATCTGGCTGTGTGAAATATATGGCCAAGCCATGTGTGGTATTTCCCTTTCAGACCAAAGATGCTGTCTTCACGTTATCTGCTATGACATCGGGAATCCGACGGAACTGGATTGAGGCTCTGAGGAAGAGTATACGCCCTGTCAGTGTGCCCGATGTCACAAAGTATGTGCCCTGGGAACATTTTCCTGTGCTTCTCAGGCCTGGGTCGTTCTGGGATGAGCATGTGCTCCCTCCCCATGCTTCTGTTGAGACTGTGTCACTGGTAGTTCCAGGCAGTTTGTGCTTTTAATATTTTAATAGTGCAGAAAAGTTACTTTTCTGGATTGCAGCACCCACAGTCTTTCAGCCAGCATACTCCCTAGGGACCTGTTATCCAAACAGAAAGAAACTTTGCCAAAAAGAAAGTAACTTTTATTATAACCTGCTGTTACGATTTCATTAGAAGAGTGGAGCATACGTCGTAAGTATCGTAAAGTGAAAGAAATGCACCAAACCAGTTTAATGGGAATGTGTGGGCCCATTCATCTAGTTTTGCTTCTCACGTTGCAATCCTGTACAGGTCAGCAGTTCGAGACCCGAGTGTTGCAGGATGGAGTGAGCTTCTGTCTCTGTCCCAGCTCCTGCCACAACCTAGCAGTTTGAAAGCAAGAAATTGCAAGTAGATAAATAGGGACCACTTCAGTGGGAAGGTAAACAGTGTTCCATGCACTTCGGTGTCTAGGTATTCCTGCCAAATGTCCACGGAAACAACTGCAGATGCAGGCAGCACTGGCTCTTTGGCTGTAAATGGAGATGAACACCAAACTCTAGAGTTAGATATGACTGGCTTTTGAGCAAGGATGACCTTAGTCCCGTAAGAAAAGTGGGACAGCATAGTGTTTATGCATGGTCTAGCGGCAACTGGAAATCATTAGAGGTTGGACCATTTACTTTTTTGGACTACAATCTTAAGAATCTCCAGTCAGTATGGTTAAGTAAAGATAAAGGTTTCCCTTGCTCGAAAGCCAGTCGTATCCGACTCTAGGGTTCAGTGCTCATCTCTGTTTCAAAGCCGAAGAGCAAGTGCTGTCTGCTTCTGCAGACATTTCCGTGGTCATGTGGCAGGCATAACTAGACACCGGAACATTACTACCTTCCACCTCCCAGTCAGCGTCTTAGCCATTTTACAGATTGCTAAAAAGAATCCACATAGTTTATTTATTTATTCTTCAAATTTCTATTGCCGCCCAACTCGGCAACAACTCTGGGCAGCTAACAACAATTAAAAGCAACATCAAACTAACTAAAAGCCCTTAAAACCCCATTAAAAATAATTTACCCACTGACCCAATCCATTAAGAGAGAGAGAGGAATCTTAATTATATAAGCCAGCAGGTGGGGGTCACCGCTCCATCGGTGCCCCACACCTGCCCTGCCAGCCAGGTTTTGAGTTGTTTTCTGAAGGGCAGCAGTTCCATCTGGAGCCGTAACTCTATTGGCAGGAGGTTCCATAGGGTCGGTGCGGACACAGAGACGGCCCTCCTTGTGCTAGAGGGACGAGCCCCTCTAGCCGATGGTACAATTAGAGAGCCCCTCCGGTCCGCTCTGGTTGGACGGACAGATGTTCTTGGGGTGACGCTGTCTCTTAGATATTAACAACTCACCTCCTGTTTCCAAAAACTGTATAACTCTGGACCCAGTTTCGTACCCCTTAACACATGGATTTCCAACCTAAGGCCCATGGGCCGGATCTAGCCCATGCCACCATTTCATGTCCCCCACTGCTCCAAGGGCATTCGAGAAACAAAATGGGCTCCCCCTTTGAAGCTGTTAAGGCAAAATGGCTGCCCCCATTGTGCAGGCAGGGAAAAACGGCCATCTGGCCCTCAAAACTGACTGAGGGAGCATGACCTGGCCCCCGGCTTGAAAAGGTTGGGAACCCCTGCCTTAACAAATGCACAATTGACAAATTCCCCCAAATATCTTTAAATTTGTTTATTTTCACCAGACCATTTTTTTATTTTTAGCTCACGTGTCAATTTTTCATTTATGGCCATATCCCATAATTTTTGTACCAATCTTCAAACTTAACATTTGTGTATCTTTTCCAAATTTTGGCTATCAACAACCTCGCCGCTGTCACCATAATACTAATGAGACTCCTTTTATTTTTATCAATTATTGTGCTTTCAAACCCCATAGTAAGGCAACTATGGGACTCGGCTGTAGTTTTAAATCTAATATTTCCTTTAAAAATTGTATCCAACTCACCTTTGAGTTTGTACCTAGGTAGCTTCCTTCTTTTTCTCTCTAGGTTGTCTGATTGCAACAAAGAGAACACCTTTCGCAGCTACGGGTCTCCGAGGAGCCCCTTCCGGTCGGAGGAACAGCGGCCAACTGCTGGACCTGAGGTCATACCCAAAGGGGGTGGCAGCAGCCGGAAGGCAGATGGCCAACGCCATGCCTTCGACTATGTCGAGCTCTCCCCCTTGGGTTCTCTACAGCGGACAAGGGGAAGCACAAGAGCTGCGGAGGGCAAGCGCGAGGAACTGGAACGGGACCTGGCTGTCCGCCAAGAGGAAAGGCGGAAGTGGTTTGAGTCGCCAGCTAGTGGCGCCCTTCAGACCGATGGCCCCGTGGGGGAAATTGGTCCTAAGACGGGGGTCCAAGACTCAGGAGGGACAACACTCACTGAGACTCAGAAGCATCGGCTGAGTGAAGAAATTGAGAAGAAGTGGCAGGAGTTGGAACGGCTGCCGCTAAAGGACTCCAAGCGGGTACCCTTGATGGCACTGCTAAACCAGGGCAAAGGAGGACGTCAGGATACCAATGAGGCACTGGAGAAAGAGGTAGAATTCTCCCTAGAACTGGAATAGCAATAGCAATGACACTTCTATACTGACCCATAGCCCTTAGTGCACTCTCTGGGCAGTTCACAAGTTAATTAGCATTTTGCCCCCAACATGCTGGGTGCTCATATTACTGACCCCATCGGGATCGAACTCACAATGTTTTGGCTGCAGTACAGCAGTTTAGCCACTGTGCCACCAGGGTTCTTAGAACAAACCCAAGAATAAGAGAGCAATTTTCTTTTTAGTAGCGAAACAACAGAAGAGTCTTTTATTTGTTACATTTTTATCTTGTCCATCTGGGATATTTTCCCACTCTGGACAGCATACAACAAATTAAAAGATTTTTAGAAGTTACAATATAAAATGAAACATAATATAATGCACACAAAATATGAAACAGAATAAATTATGGACAGAAACAATCAACACATTTTAGCACCTTAAAGGGGTACTCGAGCACACCCTGGTAATGGCTACCTTGTGCTGCTGGCTAATCTTTCTCACACTAGGTCAGGCGAAAGGAACTGCAGAATGAGCTCACCAAAAGGTGCCTTCATTTTGGCAGTTCCACGTCTGGCCTAAACACGGAATAATAAAAACCTTAAAGATAAGCTTACTACAGTTATTTTATTTTATTTCTTTCCTGCCTTTCTTCCAGTCAAGAAAACAGAAGGTGGTGCACAGCAATTTTAAAAAATACATATATAAAATCATGGTAAATTAAGACACTATTGTTAAAATAGGATTAAACCAAAATAACGTTAAAATATCATTAGTTTAAAAAGTTAAAAAACCAGTTTAACAGGACTGCTTTACAAAAAAGTTAATAAAATATGCTACATCCTCTTTAATAAATAAATAAAAAACATTTGGCATGAGCTTTGGAGGATCGAAGGAAGATTGACCATTAGTTCAGGTGACACTCAAGTGCAAGGGTGAACAACTCCCATAAGCCTTAGCAGAATAGCTGCAGATGAGGAATTCTGAGAGCAAAAGTCCAGCAATGTTTGGAAAGTTAAGCTCAGCCCACTCATTCCTTGCACTGGCAAGTAGGATGATGGTTTCAGATCTGACAGAATAATCACTAGGATTGCTGGAAAAGAGAAAAGCCTCGTTCTCAGAGTTTGCTGGGGCTATTTCAGTGAAACCTGCAACCATAACTTCATCTGCTAGAGCAGTGATGGCGAACCTTGTAGACATTTGAGTGCCCAAACAGAGGGGCAGGGCAATCTCTGTGCTGGGGGGAGGGAGGAAGCGTTCCCATTGGGCTGCTGGACAGAGGGGCGGGGCAAACTGTGCTGGGGGAGGGAGGTAGTACTCCCATTGGGCAGAGGGGCGGAGTGAACTCTGTGCTGGGACAACAGTGTGCGTGCCAACAGAGAGCTGGGAGTAACCCCCTCTGGCATGCATGCCATAGGTTCGCCACCACTGCTAGAGCATAAGACACTAATGTGGATTTTTTGTGTTTTTTTCCTTTTGTCTAGCATGGCTATTTTTGCTTACTGTGGATAAAGGCACATGTGGTTCTTCCCACTGGAAGCAGAAGTAAAATACACGTGTGGAACACTGCCATAAATGTGTTTACGACAACCTCAGGTCTTTTATGGCAACTTTCTGCACAGGTGTATTTTACTTCTGCTTCTGGGAGCAGCGAGAGCCGGATGAATTGGCGTCAGAGGCCGGATTCAGCCCTCAGGTCATAGTTTGGGCACCCTTGCCTTAGTCTGTCTAGCTGGCATATATTATCCTGGTTGAAAATGGATGTTTTTTCCCCCCTCCAATGTGGCTAAATCTCATTTTTTGATGGGGACAGGTCCAACTGTTGAGGTCCCAACTAGAGTCCTTGAGTGCCCAAAAGGAAGGAAAACTGCACAAAGATGCACAAATGCCTCGAGGCTACATCTCTCAGGTAATGGCATAACCTGAAATTATCTCCATCCTTCTTTCCCCCTTCCACCCTTTACTATTCTTTTCACCTCTTTCTTCAACGGTACAATAAGGGCAGGGAGATGAAAACTGGGGTCACTCCTCTGCTTCCATTTGCTTGCCCGTCATAGATTTATGGCTGTCATAGCAACCACAATCAGACCTATGTGTAATCAATCTTAATTATATATAGCCACTGCATGTAAGGATCTGCTTTACATATGGGCAAATTTACCAGACCAGAATAGAGAGGAGGAAATTTGATGCAAGAAGAAATTATACCAGGGCTTCTGACACAGGCATACATTTACAGGTCTAATGTTTTAGAAATTCTTCTCAGTATACAGGATTCTTTGCTGCTATGTGCCATCAAATTGCTTCCAACTTAGGTTGACCCTATGAGCGACCTAAAAATGTCTATCATTAACAACTGGCGGTTTACATTAATGGAATGTCCTCTGTGACTGTCTAAATCAGTGGTTCCCGACGTGAGGCACACGCCCCACAGGATGACTTCAATTCCCAGAAGCCATTGGCCGATCAGCGCTTTGAGGAATTGACTTAGGCTTTTGGGAATTGAGGGCCAAAAACCAAAGGTAGGGAAACAGTGGTCTAAATGGAACTGCAGTGGAGAGGATTAACAGTTGCCTGGAACAAAGCTGCTGTTCCTTTAGCAGTGCAGTGTAGTGGTTGCAATATTGAGCTAGTAGTCTGGTGCTCCAGGTTCAGGTCCCTGACTGAACCACCTATGCTTCCATAGGCTCTTTGATGCACACTTTAATTACTTAATGTAGAGAACAGACAGGGAATTTAAATGGGATAGATCCCGACACCCCCCCCCCCCCCCCCCCAAACTGAAGAGTGTCAAGGATACCAAGGTGTTATTTTGTGATTTTGACAGGCTTTGAAGTTAGATTTAAGGTTGAAAGGCTGAGTCACCCTTCCCCAGTATGGAACTTATTGGATGCTTTGAACTACAGGTCCCATTCTCCTTAACCATTGACAGCCAAGGCGCACCAATGTACTAGATTGAAATGGATGGCAAGACCCATGCTGAGGAAGGCCTATTGGCTCACTCTCTGCATACAGGTTTACCTTCCCTAGAGCAGATTTCAGCTCTGTTTCGTAGGGGAACAGAGTGTTTTTGGAGATAGTGGGTTTTCTTTTACAAAGCAGAGACTGAAAACCAGCTCTCAGAAATGCCTGCAGTGGCTATAATCCTTCATTGTAGGCAGTGAAGTGAGCAGAGAGAGGTTGGCTTAGATCCCTGTTGGCGAACCTTGGCACTCCAGATGTTCTTGGACCTCAATTCTCAGAAGCCCAAGCACCCTGTGAATCCACACAAATGGGTTTACTACGATTCATCTGACCTGCGCTGCCCTCTTCGCGCCCGGAAGCGGAAGTAAAACGTGCCCGTACGGTTAAGGCTCTTCCGGGTTAACCCTTCCTCTATACGGGCGTGTTTTACTTCCACTTCCGGGAGCGACGAGGGCAGCGCAGGCCAGATGAATCGCAGTAAACCTGTTTTTGAGGGGAGTCGGATGCTCTTTTGGCCTTTTCAGTGACACAATTTATCTTTTGTCTTAGGTTGTTAATGTCTAAATAAATCCTAGTATCCAATATATCACAAAGCCTACCCTGCATGATTATCTGTAAGCTGCGGTGGCTCAGTGGTTAAGAAGCTCACCTTGTTAGCTGGAAGGCCAGCAAGTCAGCAGTTCGAGACCCGGGTACTGCATGATGGATTGAACGCCCGGCTCTGTCCCAGCTCTTGGGCGACCTCCTGATCAGAGTTTCTTCCGCAAAAATCCTTTCAACCCAGAATAATTTCTGACGACTTCTTATTATTCTTATTCTTATTCTTATTAGAGCCTCCTCAAAGATTGTGGGGTTTTTTAACCACAATCGGGCGTACCCTGGTAACAACAGCCTTGTGGTGCTGGCTAGTCTTTCTCACACTAGGTCAGGCAAAGGGGACTGCAGAATGAACTCACCAAAGGGTGGCTTCATTCTGACTGTTTCACTTCTGGCCTAGACACAGTAGAAGAAGGAGAACCAAGCCAGGAAGTTACTCATCTAGACACACAGTCACCACCCCATGTCCGTGCATCAGGGCAGTTTGACCTACACCCACCAAGTTGCTCCTGTCAAGAAAATATTGCCTGTCCTGTTGAAGAACTTCAAGAAAGTCTTTCAACAGGACAAATGTGGGGAAAGGACGGAGTGAAGGCTGTCCTTCTCAGGACATTGATCCCTGGGAGCTCTGATGAACTCCAGAGGGCAGGGGAAAAATCATAATAAAGTTCTGAGTCACATTGTTCTTGCCATGGTGCCAGGGCATAAATGTTCTTTGGTCAGCTGTTGACCATCTTGAAAGGAAAATTCCCTTCCTGTGGGGTAGAAAGGGTATTATGGGAAGGTCACATGATGTCCCAGAATGTTCTGCGGTGCAGTCTGGCCATCACAAGGATGGTTTTAGTTTAATGTTATTGATGACACCTGGGAAGAAGGGACATAAGAACTGGAGCCTTGGAAAGTGACTTTTTTTTTTTTACTATACTTCCCAGAACCCACTAGGCTTGTTGTTTGGGGGAATTCTGGGAGTTGTGGTCCAAAACAATAACTTTAAAATGTTCTAATGGAGGTCAGTATCAAGATCTCTTTTCCAGAACCTGCACTAAGAGCAGGAGTTCCCAACCTTTTCAAGTCAAGGGCTGGGTCACGTTCTCTGAATCAGCTTCGAGGGCCAGATGGCCATTTTGCCCTGCCTGCATGATAGGGGTGGCCATTTTGTCCCAACAGCTTCAAAAGGGGTGGCCATTTTGTTTCTCGAATGCCCTTGGAGTCACATGAAATGGCTCTGGGGGCCGTATTCGGCCCATGGGCCTTAGGTTGGGAACCCCTGACTAAGAGGGTCACTTGTACAAGGGTCTTTTTGTCTCTGAAGCAAGTTGTGTGGTTGTGAACATGCTTGTGCTTATCCAAGTTTGTTTAGATAGGAAGTGCATCTCATGAGCTGCCTCATCACAGTCTTGGCACAGAGGAGGACCCACTATGTAGGCGTGGGCAATACCAGTACAAAATGAGCAGGCAGGTTTTTTGCACTGGGGAGAGACAATGTTAGTTATGGTCTCCCTTGCTTGAAAGCCAGTTGTATCCAACTCTAGGGTTCAGTGCTCATCTCTATTATAGCAAAAGAGCCAGCATTGTCTGTGTCTGCTGACATTCCATGGACATGTGGCAGGCATGACTAAACACCAGAGTGCACAGAACGCTGGTTACCTTCCCACCGAAGTGGTCCCTATTTAACTACTTGCAATTTCTCGCTTTCAAACTGCTAGGTTGGCAGGAGCTGGGGCAGAGACGGGAGCTCGCTCCCATCGTGCAGCACTTGAGTCTCAAACTGCTGACCTAGTCATCAAGTTCAGCTTCTTAACCACTAAGACACAGCATTGGCAGTATGTTAAAGATGTACAACTAAGTTAAGTTTCTTTGAATAATGATGAATGCACAGCCATCTAAAAAAAAAAAAAAATCTCAACATTTGGGCAATTTTTGTTTTGGGTTTTCCAAACATAAAGCCCTTGATCCCCAGAGCTTAGAAAAGTTACTTTTTTGACTACAAGTCTCAGAGTCCCTCAACCCATCATGGCCAGGGGACGTTGAGGCTTGTAGTCTAGAAAAGTAACTTTTCCTAGGTCTGCCGATTCTCTTTAGTTCTTTCTTATTCTAGCATCCAAATGGGTTGTCAGCAAATTAAGTGTTCATCCTCTCCTTCCTTTCCCTCCCCAAAATCTTGACTTGGTAGGAGGCGTGCGAGCGCAGTTTAGCCGAAATGGAGAATTCCCACCGGCAGGTCATGGCAGAGCTGCAGCGACACCACCAGCAAGAGATGGAGCGGTTACAGCAGGAGAAGCATCGCCTTCTTTCTGAGGAAGCCGCAGCCACTGCTGCAGGTAAAAGCTGGTATACTTCTATATCCTTGACGGCAAACCTTGGCACTCCAGATGTTGTTGGACTTCAGTTCCCAGAAGCCCCAGCACCCTGTGAATCCACACAAATGGGTTTGCTGCGATTCATCCGGCCCACGTTGTACAGGCGTGTTTTACTTCCGCTTCCAGGAGCGACGATGGCGGCGTGGGCCAGATGAATCGCAGCAAACCCATTTGTGTGGATTCACGGGGGCTTGGGCCTTTGGGAATTGAAGTCCAAGAACATCTGGAGTGCCCAGGTTCGCCATCACGGTTCTATATGGTTGCCTAAGGTGCAAGAACAGTAAATTTTATTTTTAAGGGGGGCAATTCATGAATGAGTTATTATCAGTGAATGGCCTTTTAGGCTTCCTCTAGGTGAATAGGAGTTCATCTTTTGAATAATAAGAATTACAGTTGTACCTCATTCAACAATTTTAATCCGTTCCATGGGGCTCGTTGTACGAAATAATTGCTATACGATATATGCATCGTATAGTGATTTTCCCTATGGGATGCATCGTACAACTATTGTTTTTGCTAAGTGGTTTTTCCCATTGAAAATTGTTGTACGATTTCCCAAATTGTTATGCGGGACACCATTCCACCCAAAAACTAATTGTTATGCAATTTTGTTGCTATATGGGGCAATTGTTGTATGAGGTTCCACTGTATATGTCACGAGGTGCACCAGGATTTTAGGGATGCTTAGGTGGGGCATGGCCCAAAAAAAAAGTTGGGAACCACTGATCTAGAATATTTTGGTGGTATGAGTCAGAGTGGCAGGCTAAAAGACCTGAGTTCAAATTCTCCTAAGTGACCTTGGACTAACCGGCCCCTCCCAGATTAATCTACTTCACACAGTTGCTGTAAGACGAAACCATTTCTGCCATCCAAGAACTTACTGGAGAAAGGGTAGAAGGTTGCTTTATCTAGCTTTTTGAAGTGGTCGCCATGTTAGTCTGTGCAAAGGATATTGGAGAGTCAACAAACCAAAACATTAAAAAAGAGAGAGGGAAACGTTGTGGCACTTTAAATGTGAGCTTTTGTGGACTTGATCCATGAAGGCTTACATTGAAATACAGGAGTCAGTCTTTAAAGTGCCACAACATTTTTGTTTTGTTCTGTTTACTCTGATAAAATTGACACATGTCATTTTATACTTACTAATCTTGTGTACTTATCAGGAGCTGCTGCAGTGCAGCTCCCATCAATCCTGCCTCTTGGTCATGGTGCCTGGGACAAATATATATTATAACCCTGCAATATTTGGGGAACATGTTGCGATACACTTAATGATGATAGCTAAATGGCTGGATGAATAAATCATTATATCGGCTTTCTTCCCCAGTCTTAGGAATTTATGAAGCTCATTTGTTCACCTAGCCTTTTACTGTGTGCTCTGCCTGGTGTGGGGGACTGCAGTGGCTTAGTGGTTAAGATGCTGAACATGACAACTGGAAGGTCAGCAGTTCGAGACCCAAGTGCTGCATGACTGAGTGAGCTCCCATTTCTGTCCCAGCTCCTGCCAACTCAGCAGTTTGAAAGCAAGACATTTTTGGTCAGAAAGTAAACAGTATTCCATGTCCAGCCATGCCTGCCACATGAGCATGGGAATGTCTACAGACTTGGACAGCGCTGGCTCTTTGTCAGTACACAGAGATGAGCACCATACCCTAGAGTTGGATATGACTGGCTTTCAAGCAAGGGAGACCTGCCTGGTGGTGATCATTAGAGTCCTTATGTAAAAGGTCTTCCTTACTAACTTCAGCCAAATCTCCCACCGACCTACACCTCTTACATCCAAGGTTGTCTTGTTAGTCAAGAAGAAATATAAGGCATTATATTTGCTAGTTCAACAAATATCTTAAGTCTTTCCTCCTCCTCCTCTGTTTCCCCCATTTCTACTTCCGGGTCTTTTGTTCTAGCCATTGAAGCCCTCAAGAAGGCACACCGGGAGGAACTCAACAAAGAGCTCAGCAGGACACGCAGTTTCCAGAGGGGGGATTCAGACTCAAAAACGCTCCAGCAACAACATCAGTAAGCAACTCCAACAGAGTAACCTTTTCTCTCTAAACTGCTGGGTTGAGAGAGTTTTAGGGTATCATCATGTGTTCTCATTGAATTTGTGGTCCAGAAAATCCAAAAGGCCCATCCCATAGATTGCAGTGCCGTTGAGCCTAATGAAAAGGAAGAATGATGGGTTGTGTCCACTGGATTTCTGAATACCCAGTTACCTTATGGGTTAAGCCAAAATGTTGTAGACATAGAACAATAGTGTCTGTTTTCATTGGAAATCTTCCCTATTCCCATGGAGGCTAACTGCTGATCATGCGACACCCATAGCTGTCAAGTGTCCTGTATTGACCGGGAACTTCCCGTATTTTACCCTCTTTCCCGGTGTCCTCCCGTATCAGTCGGACTGCAATTCCCTAATGCTGCCACTGGAGAGCTGCACAGGATAAGCATAGCTGTCAAGTTTCCCGTTTTGTCCAGGAAATTTCCTGTATTTTCAAATCCAAAACTTGACAGCTATGGACACCTCCCCGGTCCTATCAACTATGCCAGGGATTCTCAACCTATGGCCCATGGGCTGGATGCAGCCCGCAGCACCGTTTCATGTACCGCCACCCACCACCTCCACCACACCAGGAAGTACCATATGTTGGAGGAAGGGCAAAATGGCTATTCAGCCCCCAAAGCTGTCTGAGGGAGCATGACCCAACCCCTGGCTTTAAAAGGTTGAAAACTCCTGAACTATGCAGAATCTTTTCTTTTTATTTTTGAGACAATATCTGTTGCTCTCCAAAAGGGAACCAGCAGTGGGAAGGATTTGTGTTATTTTTTTTATATAGGCAGCAGTAGGTGGGGCAGCTATACAAATAGTTTTACTTATAGTTTGCAAGTTCTCCAAGTATTATACTCCTCACTCTAGCCCAGCAACTAAACTCGCCACACATGTTTTGAAGTATAACAAAATATCTTTACTTACAGTTGCTTTAGAAAGATTAGTAAACAGTTGCTTTGGTTGATTAAAAAAGTTCTTTACAGTAAGTTTCGTAATAGACAAGCATGCTTTGCTTGTAAGGCAATCATTTCAATTAAAGGAGAGTAAAAGAGCAGCAAGAACAGTAGAATAAGAACTGGAACAACACACACGACTGAATAAGCCCGAACAATAAGGCAGCTTAATCATGTCAGGTGACCCTAGGGGCCGGAAACAAAACTTCTATTGATTGGTTATAGACATAATTTACATCAGCAACCCATTGCATGATGGGGTTGCTCTAATATACTCAACAATTTGAAATGCTAGGGAGTGTTAGCATGAAGGCCTGACATGGGTTTGATCTCCTCCTCCTCCTATCTGCTGCAGATCCGACGTGGAATCTCTGAAACGGGAGCTGCAGGTGCTTTCTGAGCAATATTCCCAGAAGTGCCTGCAGATCGGGGACCTGGTGCAGAAGACAGAAGATCAGGAGCAAACGCTACAGCACTGCCAACAAGAGGGGAAGGAACTGCTTCGGCAAAACCAGGCAAGCTTCTCATTTGGCCTCAGAAAGGGAGTGTGAAGAATGGGCTTGTCAGCCTAGAACGGGGTGGAGACCCTCGATTGTGGAGACCAGGGCTTGGGCCTGTCCAGATCACCATATCCGTTTGCCCGCGAGACTATCTTTTGCTGGTCTCCCAGCCAAAACAGGGTGCTTTTATCATTCTAAAACAGAGGTGCCCAAACTACTGCCTGTGGGCCGGATCTGGCCCACGACACCTAATAAACAAGCCCTCACCACTCTGAAGCAGAATTAAAACACACCCACGCATGCACAAAATGCAGCCATAAAGCACCCGCTGGTGTCAATGGCAGGAACCACATGGCCGGCCCACTCAACAACGTGACCAGCCCGCGACCCAAAAAGTTTGGGAACCCCTGTTGTAAAAGTAGGATCCGTACGGGCGTGTTTTACTTCCACTTCCAGGAGCGACGAGGGCGGCGTGAGCCAGATGAATCGCAGTAAACCCATTTGTGCGGATTCACGGAGGCTTGGGCTTCTGGGAATTGAGGGCCAAGAACATCTGGAGGGACAAGATTCGCCATCACAGATCTATAAAATTCTGAGTCACTTTACACAGGAAAATAATGTGGGCTGTATTAAAACTCTGGAAAGCCCTGGGGAAATGAGCTTTAGGAATACGTGGAAACCACATTTGGGACCCTGGAAAGTTGCATGTATCCTGCAATCCACACTTTGCCAACTTAAATTCCAATTTTTTTGCCCTCCATTTGCCAGGAATTACAGAGGCGCCTGTCAGAGGAGATTGGGCAGCTACGAGCCTTCATTACTGCCCAGAGCCCGCGTGATGGTGTGTCACACAACAAGGAAAGGAACTCTTGTGAATTAGAAGTAAGAGAAATGTTGTTCTTCTATGCTCATCGTTTGATACAGTATATGTGTTGTTTGATATAGAACACTGGTGATCTCTGAAATTGCCAAGGGAAGAGTGATCAGATAGAAAGGAAGAAATTTGGAGGCTGGAAAGAGAGAGATTTGTGCAGTTGCCAATAGGATCTGTGCTTGGAATAGGTTTTTTTTTAATGTATAGAACATTTTAGAATCGACTGAGAGTGATTTATTTGGAATGCATGACTTCATTTCAGCCTTAGTGTAAGACTACAGAACTTAGCATGCTACCAGAGTTGGAGGGCTTGACACTGTGTGACTTCACCAACCATTATTCAAAATCCAGCAGCCTTCAAAGATAAAAGTCCACATAGATTCTTTGTGTCTGTATCGCAATAAAATTTGAGCTTCAAGGGGTACCAAAGTCCATTTGTGCATTTGCAAGGTCTGGGGAGAACAGATTACCCTTCCCAACCTACCTCACTAAAAACTTGGTTGCTAATTCTCCTTTGTGATTTTTCCCCTTTCCTTGCATCTATGGCAGTGGTGGTGAACTTATGACAGAGGGGGCACTCAGAGCCCTCTCTGTGTGCACACGTGCCATCACGCTGGCACAGTTTGCCCCGCCCCTTTGCCCAGCAACCCAATGGGAGCGCTTCCTCCTTTCCCCCAGCACAGAGTTTGCCCCGCCCCTCTGGCCAGCAGCCCAATGGGAGCGCTTCCTCCCTCCCCCAGTGCAGAGTTCACCCTCCCCCTCTGCCCAGCAGCCCAATCGGAACACTTCCTCCCTCCCCTCAGCACAGAGTTCACCCCACTCCTCTGTGGCACAGACGGAAGCCTGTTGTTGAGTTG
Organism: Bradypodion ventrale; assembly: GCA_035047345.1. NCBI lineage: Eukaryota > Metazoa > Chordata > Lepidosauria > Squamata > Chamaeleonidae > Bradypodion > Bradypodion ventrale. The sequence continues at coordinate 220,071,454 of JAWDJE010000005.1, read as the reverse complement.
GGCACTTGGTCTCTAAAAGGTTCATCGTCACTGTCCTATGGAAGGCTTCTTCTATAGGTGACACAACTCCTTCTGTTTATTTCTGAAAAGAACTAATGTGCCAACCAGGATCTTCAAGCCCCCATTGTTCAAGGCTGTGCTTTTAATTCCTCTTACTTAAAACAGTGCAGTGGATCTTTCAATTGACACTTAATATGAAATTCCATAGTATGTGCCCAAGAATCCTGGGTAAGCCACAAGAAAACCAGTCATTATTGGGGAGGGGGGGAGAGACAGACTGTCCACTCTAGATGTCCATCAATACAGATTAGGTTAGAAATGTTATTATAAATGAAATAAACTAACTAAATTTGTCTTGGATATCCTGAAAACAAGGGCAGAACTCAAAAGCTAGACGTATCCGACTCTAGGGTTCAGTGCTTGTCTCTGTTTATAGCCAAAGAGCCAGTGCTGTCTGTGTTTGTAGATGTTTCCGTGGATATGTGGCAGGCATGACTAGACATGGAACGCTGTTTACCGTCCCACCAAAGTGGTGCCTATTTATCTACTTGCAATTTCTTGTTTTCAAACTGCTAGGTTGGCAGGAACTGGGACAGATGACGGGAGCCCACTCCGTCCTGTAGCACTTGCGTCTCGAACTGCTGACCTGCCGACTTTCCAGTTGTCAAGATCAACATCTTAACCACTAAGCCACCACAGTCCCTTTAATGCTCGTCTAACAGAAGTCCACATCTGGAGTAAATGTTCTGAGCCCAGTCACTTTCAGACATTGCTCCATGACCTAAACAGCAATGCCTGAACATTAAAGTCTACTAGCAATATTGTCTATGCCATGGATTCCTTTATCTCAAGAGCATAGATATAGATTTCTAAATCGGGCCAGCAGTGCTCATAATAAAAGAGAAATGTCTGAGATGGAATATAAATATTCACTGGTTCTTGCCTGATATTTTTTTCAAGCAACTGCAGGTGGGCCATGGGATTGGAAGGGACTGCGGTGGCTCAGTGGTTTAGAAGCTCGTCTTGTTAGCTGGAAGGCGGCAGATCAGCGGTTCGATACCCAAGTACAGTACTGCAGGACGGAATGAGCTCCCGTCTTTGTCCCAGCTCCTGCCAAGATAGCAGTTCGAAAGCAAGAGATTGCAAGTAGATAAATAGGGACCACATCGGTGGGAAGGTAAACAGCGTTCTGTGCACTCTGGTGTTTAGTCATGCCTGCCACATGTCCACGGAAACGTCTGCAGAAGCAGACAGCGCTGGCTCTTCGGCTTTGAAACAGAGATGAGCACTGAACCCTAGAGTAGCACTGAACCCTAGAGTCGGATATGACTGGCTTTCGAGCAAGGGAAACCTTTAAAGCTGAGTTCAGCTTGGATTGACTATTAGCTGTGCTACTGCAAGTAAAACTTCACAATGATTTGCTAATACCATGCAAACATCTAATCCCTGCTGAATTCTGAAGATCAGGAAAATGAGATAAATTCCTTTCCCGAGCTGTTAATCCCAGAATTTCCCAGCCAACATGGCCACTACTGTAGTCCTAATAGCATCTTTTCCAACCTTTGAAACAGATGTACACACAGTCTGTCTCTGAACTGATGCCACTAACAATTGACATTGACGCACTTTCATGCTACAGGTGGCACAGGCCATGAAATGGTTGTGTGAAAAAGGCCCTAGAATCCACGGTTGTTCTTAAGATGAATTATTATTATTATGAGTATTATCATTATTATAATTCAACTTATATGCTGCCCCACTCACAAAGTGTGACTCTGGGCGGCTCACAAACATATCCTAACCTCGACCATGTACATCAACATGATAAAATACCATAAGATACAATTTACACAATAAAACACTAAAATAGCAAATAAATAGCAAAAAGTCCTTGCTGCTCAACGTCCTCAAAGAGGCCCGGGGCTCAATGTCCTCAACAGAGCCCGGGCCTCAATGTCCTCTGCAACTTCGGCGGCTTTTAAAGCCCTCCGACTCAGGCCGGTGACAAGGTCTTGGGGGGGGGGGGGGTGTCCGGCGTCTTCAGCCACCCAGTCACTGGCAGCTTTTAAAGCCCTCCGACTCTGGCCGGTGAATTATTTGCTGAATCTGGTTACATTCCAGTCATTTGAGTCTTTGTAAACCATTTGGCTTCTTTGTAAAAACTGGTACATGTCAGAGTGGGATACCACCCAATTGGGTGGTACGGAAATGCAAGCAAGCAATAAATAAATAAATAAATTCTATGTGTAGAGCAATGGCATTTTGATCTCACATGCTGTTAATTTTGCCAGATTTTAAGGACATTAAAGGTGACTGCGATGGCTTAGTGGTTAAGATGCCGAACTTGATGACTGGAAGGTCGGCAGGTCAGCAGTTCGAGACCCAAGTGCTGCAGGATGGAGTGAGCGTCCATCTCTGTTCCAGCTCCTGCCAACCTAGCAGTTCAAAAGCAAGACATTGCAAGTAGATAAATAGGTACCACTTTAGTGGGAAGGTAAACAGCGTTCCGTGCACTCCGCTGTATAAGCATGCCTGCCATATGTCCATGTCTGTAGCCCAGAACAAGAGTTATTTCAGAAAGGAGGTTAGGACACCTAATAAGAAATTAAAAATTGATGAATAATTATGTGCTAAAGCAAGATATTGGAAAAGCCGAACCTGTAAGGATTGTTAAATATAATATTAATAAGATATGTGCTGGTAATTGGAAATTGGAAAATCAAGCAACTAGTCTGAAGAAGGAAGCATTTCAAAACCGGTCACAGATTGCCTTGTATTGGAAGATGTCAAAACTTTATAATGTTAATAAATTCTTACAGTCATTTCATCATGCATTCTCAGCCTCAAACGGGTTTTTCTTTGCTATATATTACTATACTGTTTGGCCACTGTTTCTATGTTATAAACAGAGATGAGCACTAAACCATAGAATCAGATACGACTAGCTTTACCTAAGGACATTAAAGCCTGGTTTGTCTTACTGCAAACAATCTCTTTCCAGGAAATGCAGAAATGCCAAACCATTCCTTTAATAGCTCTTCTTTTACTGCCTTCTGTTTACAGGTGCTGCTCCGAGTGAAGGAGAATGAACTCCAGTACCTGAAACAAGAAGTCCAGTGCCTTAGGGATGAACTTCACATGATGCAGAAGGTAGATTCATTAAGGAGCAACTTGGGTTGTTTTTCAGCTTTAAGGAAAGAAAGTGAAGGCTTCCTTGCTTAAATCTTAAAAGTCAAGAATGGGAAATCTGTGTCCTTGCACGTACAATCCCCTTGTTCCATTAGCTGGGGATAATGGGAGGTGTCATCCGACAATACCTGAAGGATAAGAAAAATGTAATGCCTGTCTTAGGGACAGGCATAAAGAGCCATTGGTACACAGAACAGGCTGCCTTGACACACACACACACCGTTCATATTACTGTCTTTAAACTTCTTCCTCCAACATCAGTTAGCATACCAGCACAGAATGGTCCTTTATAAGGGCTTCATATCTTTGTTTTCCATTTTTTGTAGGCTGTAGACTAGGGGTCGGCAACCTTTTAAAGTCGGGGGCTGGGTCACGCTCCCTCAGGTAGTTGAGGGGGCCAGACTGGTGGTCCCCCCGCTGTAAATGCTGTCATAAAACGCATCCATGACAGCTGTGGCCGTATTTACGGCTGTCGTAAACACGTTTACTATAGCTGTGGATGCATTTATGGCTGTTTCCATCGCTTGTGGTAGTGTCGGGAGTGAAGGCGGCAGGCCAGATGATTTGGCGCCATGGGCCAGATCCGGCACATGGGTCATAGGTTGCCAACCCCTGCTGTAGACCTTAGGAGACTAAAAGAAACAACTAAGGATCTGCAAAAAAACACTCAAGCTTTTAAAATATATATCTATTACCAAATAATCTTAAGTAAACTATTGCATGGAAATCAGTCGGGAACAATAATAATCAGTCCTGACTTATGATGACCCTGTCCTGGCTTTCTAGTTATTCAGAAGGGGTCTATCATTTCCTCCTTCTGGGGGCATTTCTGGGACTTGTCCATGAAGGCACAGCTTGGCTCTTCTCCCAGAAGCCACAGTTGATAATCAAATTCCCAGCCTCCAACTCCACAGATAGATGCCTAAACTACTGTGCTATCAAACCAACATTAGAGAACAATAGCAGGCTACAGACGATGTTCTGCTTCTGTTACTATGCAGTGGCCACATTCCCCAGCTGTAGAAAGAGTGAAACCACAATGCCATCATGGTCTTGTTTGATTTTGGTAGCTAAGGAGAGTTTGGTTTGGCTAGTACTTGGATGAGAGGCCACTTGGAAATACTGTAAATGTGCATGTAGGGATTTAAAAAATGCTGCTTGAATCCCTGGTGTATTGTTGCCTGTCTGAGTTGCCAGTGTTGTCTGTAAGGTGTGTTTTTGCTTTATATAGACCCGTGATGGCGAACCTTGGCACTCCAGATGTTCTTGGACTGAAGCCCAAGCCCCCGTGAATCCACACGAAAGGGGTTTACTGCGATTCATCCGGCCCACATGGCCCTTGTTGCTCCCGGATGCGGAAGTAAAACGCGCCCTTACAGGCCGGATGAATCGCAGTAAACCCATTCGTGTGGATTCACGGGGGCTTGGGCTTCTGAGAATTGAAGTCCAAGAACATCTGGAGTGCCGAGGTTCGCCATCACGGATATAGACTGTAGAACCTGTGATGGGGAATACATGGACCAGTGATGGACCAACCTTGGCACTCCAGGTGTTCTTGGACTTCAATTATCAGAAGCCCAAGCCAGCACTCCTGCTGATCAGGGCTTCTAGTAATTGAAGTCCAAGAGCATCTGGAGTGCCAAGGTTGGCCCATTACTGACAGACCATTGTGTGTCATTGGACTACACCTCATTTTACCATTAGCTGTGCTTGTTATGGCTGATGGGACTTGCAGTCCATTGTCCTTGGGCAGTGGTGGTTGAGGTCACTACAGAAGTGCTTAGAGAAGAGGATTCAGATACAAACTGTTTTTGTCAGACAAATACTACAGAGTGATTCCTTTCTTGTTTTCTGCAGGACCAAAGGTTTGCATCGGGGAAATACCAGGATGTCTATGTGGAGCTGAACCACATCAAGCGGCGGTCAGAGAGAGAGATTGAACATCTGAAGGAACACCTGCGCCTCGCCATGGCAGCCCTTCAAGAGAAGGAGATGCTACACAATAGTATTGGTAAGTAAGTGGCAGAGGGGCACTACTGGGCATAATGAGACTTGTGTGAAGCTGAATTTGCCAGATATTGTAAGCCTGTTGTTGCCCTGCAACTCCCATCAGCCTTTCGACATCATCATCATTATTAATATTATTATTAATGATGTTGTTGTTGTTGAATTTATACCCTGCCTTACTCAGCACAAGTGCAACTCAAGGCGGCTACAGCAAAAATAAATACATTATACAGCATAGCCAAATATGAGGAGTCAGTCACGAGAGGGTTATATTCTAACCAAACCATAGAAGGCCATATATTCTCCACGTGTTACTCCCTAGGGCCGTGATGGCGAACCTTGGCACTCCAGCCGTTCTTGGACTTCAATTCACAGAAGCACAAGTCCCTGGGAATCCATACAAATGGGTTTACTGGGCTTCTGGGAATTGAAGTCCAAGAAGAGCTGGAGTGCCAAGGTAAGCAATTATGGCCCTAGGGAGTAAGTTTGGCTTCATGTTGATCAGGAAAAAATACTGCAAAATGAGATAATTTGTCTGTTGATATTTTTCTAACTGGGCTTTGATGTTGCAAAAGCAGAGTAAGAGAAGGCATGCTAAATATTAAAAGAGGTGGAAGAAATGTAACATTTACCACATTATTTACTATACCCCATGGAGACGGTGATTCACACCATACTCAGTAACTATGAAAAATGGATTATGGCTTTTCATGCTTGCTACTTTCCTGATGCAACAGGGATTTATCCCTCTGCTGAATTTACATCTGTCTTTTCCACATTTGCTACAGTTACATTACCAATTTGATTTCTGTTTATTGGCTGCTGATTATGCTTAGTGTTGTATTTGTAATAACTTGAGTTTATTTGAAAGGTTAAACCAAGGTTGGCCAAACTATGGCCCATGGGCCAGATCTGGCCCATGGTGCCAAATCGTCCAGCCTGCGGCGCCCTTGCCACTACCGGAAGCGGAAGTAAAACGCACATGTGCAAATTCTGCCATAAATGCACCTACGGCTGTTGTAAATGCGTTCACAACAGCCACCGATGCATTTTACGGTGGGAGGAACCACATAACCGGCCCGCTCAACCACGTGACCAGCCGGTGGTTAAACAGTTACAGGTGAAACTCAGAAAATTAGAATATTGTGCAAATGTTCATTCAGTTCAGTAATGCAACTTAAAAGGTGAAACAAATATATGAGATAGACTCATTACATGCAAAGCGAGATAGTTCAAGCCTTACCTTATTATAATATTGATGTTTATGGCTTACAGTTTATGAAAACCCCAACTCCCAATCTCATGTACCCCATAATCAGCACATAATCTCATGTACACTGTATGCCATGATCATCACAATTATAACAAATTAAGGCATGACATCTCTCGCTTTGCATGTAGTGAGTCTATCTCATATTTGTTTCACCTTTTAAGTGAAATGAATGAACATTTGCACGATATTCTAATTTTCCGAGTTTCACCTGTATATAAATGTTTTGGGGGTGGGGTAATAGAAAAGGGTTAACTCTGGGTATAATAGTCTTGTAGCAAATGAACAAACCATGGCTTTTTTATAGTCATCTAAGTATCCTTACAGGAGACTGCAATGGCTTAGTGGTTAAGGTACTGAACTTGACGACTGGAAGGTTGGCAGGTCAGCAGTTCGAGACCCGAGTACTGCACAACGGAGTGAGCTCCCGTCTCTGCCCCAGCTCCTGCCAACCTAGCAGTTTGAACACAAGAAATTGCAAGTAGATAAATAGGTACTACTTTGGTGGGAAGGTAAACATCATTCCGTGCACTCCGGTGTCTAGTCATCTCATGCCTACCACATGTCCACGGAAATGTCTGCAAAATGCAGACGGCACTGACTCGTTGGCTATAAACTGAGGTGAGCGCTGAACCCTAGTGTTGGATACAACTTGCTTTTGAGTAAGGGCAACCTTTACCTAAGTATCCTTGCAGCCAACAAACTGAATGGCCTATACTTGTTTTTTTTTTCTCAACAAGCACCTTTGTATGTCATACAAGCCATGATGAGTTGCATCAACCATGTGTTGCTGCTTAAATCATGAGTTTTGCATGGCAGACATCCTATTGGTGGCCTATGTTCCCCATTTCTGGTTTTTTGTCCTGCCACTCTTGTCATCTCCAGTGTCACAGTGGGTAGCTAGGGAAATAAACCATCATTTAAACAAGCCAAGTTTTGTAAGCCAACAACAAACTGTGGATTCAGATTGTGCTTTGTGGCTGGTTAACAAACCATTGCTTCATAACAGAAAGAGATTCACACATCCAAACATGGCAGAGTTTGATGTGGCTAGCGTAAACCACACTGTGGCTTGCCATGGCAAGCGAATATGGGCAGCGTCCCTGGCAGAAATGCTAATCCCCTGCCATTGTTGCAGAAGTCTCATTTTGAAGCTAGGAGAAATTAAATGAAAGCAATAGTCCTTCTTTTTCCATGTCTAGGCCAGATGTGACATTGCCAAAATGAAGACACCTTTGGGTGAGTTCATTCTGCATTTCCTTTTGCCTGGCCTAGTGTACGAAAGATTAGTTGGCAACACAAGGTTGCCATTACCAGAGTACGCCCGATTGTGTTTCAAACGTAGTACAATCTTCGAGGAGGCACTTTCTGTGTACCCCAACAACAGCCATGGGAGCTGCACAATGCTGTCTTCACCTGAGGAGCTATCTTAGGGGTTGACCCAAATCAGTGTTAGTGTTTGTATGACCATACAAATGGTCATTTGTATGACCATTGCAAAGGAGATGCTGGCAGGGCAGGTTCAATTCCAGGCTTCTGGTGACGTAGATATTTGAAAATGTTATCTTTTACTACCTGGAGATGTGAATCCTTTATTTCTTGGCTCTTTATAGAAGATACGGAGACTTTTTCCAGTTGAGGTCCGTCTTCTCTTGGCGATGATTTGTTAGAATTTGCATTCCAGTGGTGGCTGAGGCTGAAAAAGGGTGATTCCCTTTCTCTCCCACCTCAAAGCTGGTGACCGACAGAAGAAAAATGGTTCACTTTTGGGGAAGGTCTAAATCAGGGGTGACCAAACTTTTCGGGCTGGGTGCCGGTCACATGGTTCAGCAGGCAGGTCACATGCTTCAGCGCACCGGTCATGTGGTTCCTCCCACTGGAAGCGGAAGTAAAACATGCCTTGCAATCCATTTTGCAACAAGATGAGATAGATTTTAGGCTGTCATTTTCTCTGCTTAAACTATGGCCCATGGGCCGGATCTGGTCCCGACACAAATTCATCTAGCCCTTGATGCCCTTGCCACTCCTGGAAGTGGAAGTAAAATGTGCCCGTATGGGCACATTTTAATTCCGCTTCCAGGAGCGGCAAAGGCTGGATGAATTGGTGTCAGGGGATGGATCTGGCCCACGGGCCAAAGTTTGGGCACCCCTGGTCTAAATAGATTGTTCGCAGAGGAACCTATAAAATCAGGCCAATGTTCATAGGGTCACCACTACCACCCTGCACTTCTAAAGTTTTACCCATAAGACTTCGATGCTTTTCCTCTATGCCTCGGTTGAGGCCTGTAAAAAGTATAATATCATCGTGGGTCTAAGACAAGTTATAAATAAGATCTGCTAGAGGGCAACTCAGTGCGAGGGGGCATTTCTTGCCAGCTGCTAATCTTTGCATGTCTCAGTTCATTTCATGCTGTAAGTCAACTTCCATAATTCCTGTTGTCTGTTTGCTCCTTAGGTTAGCTGTCTTGGTATCCCTGGCTGTGAAGGACAGAGTGGTATCCTAGCAACAAGCACCCCTCTCCAGGAAAAAAACGGGAGCATGGCTCTGTCAGACAATCCACCGCACACAGTTTTCGGCTGGATCCTACTATTTGCACCTTCTTTCAGATTTTATACACAAAGATATGTTTTATATGGTTGGGGCTGGGTGGGCTGTATTATGAAATCCTATATTTTGTTTTTAACCAGCAGTTGACCAGAGAATTGAACTAGGTCCTTCTTCCCAGCCTCCCTTTTAGTCCTAATTAATCCCTTTCCTAAATCCTTGAGTATTCTCTATAAAATATACATGACTACCTTCTTCCAGTTCTGCCCAAGCAGACAAATGAAGGTCATACACCTCACCTTTATGTTGAGTTTCCTTGATTAGACATTGTCACCGACATAGTCACCGCAGGGTGATCCATGTTTTGAGATGCACAAGGTCAGGAAAAGTTTTGCTGACAGTTTGTGTGTGTGTGTGTGTGGGGGGGGGAGAGGTTTTGTCCATGGACTATGCAGCGGGCTTCTTTTGTTTGTTTTGTTTCACTAAGTTTCTGGGACTAGCCATTTGTTCTGATCTACTCAAAACAAAGGTAGATTTTTTTTTCCTGTGTTGATAAAATGCCCAAGCATCATACTGCAAAGTCAGCATCTACTGCATTCAAGATACTCATCTTCCACCTTTGTGTTCCTGGCAGACAGAAACTTCACTGCTGACATTGCCAGAGCCAAATGATGAAGGCAGCTGGTTTTCCCTTCCTTTCTTTCTGCACAATTGTAAACTAACTTAATAAAATGCTCAAGATACCAAAAAAAGGTGGTTGTTGCTTGTTTGGGTACTGACAAGCACCATAATTGTAATTACGGGTCTGTGGTGGCTTAGGGGTTAAGATGCTGAACTTGACAACTGGAAAGTTGGCATTTCAGCAGTTCGAGATCCAAGTGCTGCATGCTGGAGTGAGCCTCTGTCATTTGTCCCAGCTCCTGCCAACCTAGCAGTTTGAAAGAAGACATTGCAAGTAGATAAATAGTTACTGCTTTGGCAGGAAAGGTAAAAATGTTCTGTGTACTTTGGTGTCTAGTCATGCTTGCCACATAACCATGGAAATGTCTGCAAATGCAGACAGCACTGGCTCTGGCTGTAAATTGAGATGAGCACCGTCCCCTAGAGTCAGCTCCATAATGAATTCTCTTTTTACAGTAGTGTAAAAGTGTGTTCCTCTGGAGTACAGCAAAGTGTCTGGATGTTGAGCCCTATAGGAAGCAGTTGTAGAAATTGGGTACATTAAACGTAAAAAAAGTTGGCTGAAAGGTAAAATAACAATCTTCAAATGTTTGATGGACTGTCAAGTGATTGGTAGAGCAAGCTTGTTTTCTGCAACACCAGAATGTAAGATTCACGTGTTTTTTAAAACAAGATTTCAGCTAAGCATTAAGAAGAAACTCTGGACGGTAAGAGCTGTTCAGCAGTGGAATAGACTCTCTTGGAAGATGGTGGATTCCCCATTGTTGTAGGTTTCTAAACAGGCTGGATGGCTTTCTGGCAAGAATGATTTAGCTCTGGATTTCCTACTTCAGAAAAGAGTGCCACTCAATGTCTCTTGGAGTCCTTTCCAACTGTACAATTCTCTAATACGGATTTCTTAAATAACAGAAGAGAGATGACTGCTGCTCTCGCATATCATATGTTGCACCAAGAACTTATCAGAGCTGGCACCCCCATTAGAGTAAGTGGTCATCTCACCCCAGATTGGAAGTGGCAGTAAAACATTGAAGGAGTCAGATATCTGACATTTAGTCTATACTACTCTAGTCTACTACAGTACCTTCAAGTTCAATTGAGGATGCTGTCCCATCACTATGGTTAAAATTCTCCACTGCCAATCCATTCTGCTTTTGTACTCAGAATGATAAGCACCTCATTGCCTATTCATTTTGGGCAGCAAAATATCTTGAGTAGGCCTTAGTGTACATGGACCATTCAAAACTCCTGTTGTATCATCCTAACTCTGAATGCTGCAAAGGAAGGGTGGGCAGGAATTATAGATAAGGATCTGTTCAAAGAATACAGGATCAGCCAGTGCTTGAGTCATAAGAGCAGCCACAAAAAGCCCCCTCCCAACACCAGGCTTTTATAACCCCTGATTAGCTGTACCTAGGATGTGGATTTGTACCTACTTACAGAATTTAGCCTAGTGCAGTGATGGCAAACCTTGGTACTCCATCTGTTCTTGAACTTTGATTCCCAGAAGCCCTGATCAACAGGAGTGCTGACTTGGGCTTCTGGTAATTGAAGTCCATGAACACCTAGCATGCCAAGATTGGCCATCACTGCCCTAGTGCCATGATTGCGAACCTTGGCACTCCAAATGTTCTTGGACTTCAATTCCCAGAAGCCCAAGCACCCTGTGAATCCACACGAATGGGTTTACTGCGGTTCATCCGGCCCGCACTGCCTTTGTCGCTCCCGGAAGCGGAAATAAAAAGCAGCGTGGGCCGGATGAATCGCAGTAAACCCATTCGTGTGGATTCACAGGGGGTTTGGGCTTCTGGGAATTGAAGTTCAAGAACATCTGAAGTCTAGTGCATGGCTCTTGGGATTTTGGAACCTACATGTTGGAGTAGAATTCCCAGAATTCTCCCCATCAATATGGCTAGTGGACATGCTGTTTGGTGGATGCTGGGAACTGCCATCTCCAAAAGTAACTTCTAAGCCCTGGACTTCAGTAAGCAATCTCTTCCATTCTTTACCATTGTTCATGCTTGATACACTTGATAGATGTAGGCTAGAAACATCTGAAGGGCCAAAGGTTCAACGTTGATGCTTTGCCAGCACTCACCTAAACTACTACACTGCTTTCTCGAAAAGAGAATTTGGGTGACAACCAAGAAAGCCAATAAAGGGCCAGTGAGGATCATGAAATCCAGGTTAAATGCTTTGGGGCCATTCAACAATTACGTGATCCTTGAAGGGGGGGTCTGCCATCTGAATTATGAAAAAATATGTGGGGGCGGGGGATCAGGTCAAAGATTACATAATCCATTTGGAGCTGTTATGCATTAGACACCAATAATGAAAAGCTCTAAAAATTAGAGTTTCAATACAAAAGCTCTGGATTACATAATTTTAAAGGGGGGGGAGGGGGTCAAAGCTAAAATTACAGTCGGATTACATAGGAGGAGGGGTCAATTTCCCCCCCAAAAAATCACATAATTGTTGAATGGCCCCTTTGGACATCTTTTCATTCTCGGCTTCAGCCACCAGAGATGATAATCTGAGAATATGGACGCTAAAGCCCTAAACATCAGAGGGCAAAGAGATTGTCTACAAGCATCCAGAAGGCAGGCATGCTGGCTGAGCAATTGAACAGGAGTACTCTGATTTAGGAGACACTGCACAAATAATTAGGTGTCTAAGATGATTGCTGTAAACCAGCATATTGTGCTCAGAACAAGGCTGTGAATGATTCCTCTTGTTCTGTCCTGATCTGGTTTACTTTCTGTTAGAATTGCTGAGAGATTAGATGATAAATTTTTATGCTCAGATTTTTGACCATTTCCTACCTGTCATTTTCAGATTTTTCTGCATATGTTAAGTGTCGTCAAAATCCATTTCATTTATGGCAACCCTAAGATGGTTTTCAGGGGATGGGGAGATGTTGAAGGGGCAATTTTACCTGAGCCACCAGCCAGTCTCTCTACAGGAGAGCAGGGGTTTAAGATGAGATCTCTTCTGAGATCTAGCCAGATACTCACCAGTACATCACACTGACTTTTATTGCAGATTCTTCTGAAGGTTTACGAAATTACTGCTTTTTTAAATAATGGGAAAATGCACAAGCCATTTGTAAGGAAAAACCATGCTTTTTACTTGGAATAATATCTCTCTTTCCATCTTCAGATTTCATTAACAATATTTGTAGTTATTTTACGTTTGTTCAAATCCTGCTTGCTTGAAAATCGCACTAAGCCCACTTGACTGTCATAAGGGCTGGAAACTTGTTTCTTAAAATGTATGGTGTAAAAGCGAGATCAGAGATTAACAGACTGAATTCTGGGTGACTGGAAAGTCGGGTTTCGATACCCAAGAGCTACACTTGAGGACATGAAAGGAGCCTCATTCGGGCGACCCTTAAAAATCCTTTCAAACCAGAGTAATCTCTGACATGAAATTATTATTAGCTACTAGATTAATTTTCTGGATACATATTTGTTTTCGCACATGCCATTAATCCTTAGGCAGGAGTGCAACTATGTAATCTTCTGTGGGAAGCAACGTCCTGATCCACATCTTTGCTTAAAGTGCATCTTCTCTCTCCTTTTGAGTTAAAAATTGCTAAACCATTTCGTTTCCAAAAATTGGAATTGCATTCAGGATGGTGAACATAGCTCTTCCCTTCTTGAAAGGGCAATGGGTACAGGTCTCGTGGGAATACTGGGGAGGGGCTGCCCTATTGCCCACAGCATCTCCAGCTAAGGTGGTTGCCTCAATCTGAGTAACAGTAAGGTCTACCCCAGGGGTTCCCAAATTATGGTCTGTGGGCTAGATCTAGCCTTCGCCATTCCGAGAAGTAGGAGTTAAACACACCAGTGCATGTGCAAAACTGCAGCAAATGCGCCCATGGCTGTCGTAAATGCATTTATGACAGCCACAGGTGCATTTATGGCAATGTTTTGGCCATGCATGTTTTACTTCCCTTTCTGGTGGGAGGAACCATGTAACCAGCCCACTCAACTACATGACTGGCCTATGACCAAAAAAAATTGGCTACCTCTGGTCTATCATGGAACGGTCAGAGCAAGTTCAAGTCCATCAAGACTAGCTCTCTATTGCTTAGCAGTCAGACATCTGTGAAAGATTACCATAAAAAAAGTGCTGGTTAGGGAGACATGACCACACTTTCATATTGTCAGCCTTCAGCAACATGGCCAAACAAGAGACCAAAGTTTTTGCAGTGCAAAAAAAGGCTACTGATAAATCTGTCCTCCATGGGGTTTTTTAAGCCATCTATTCTGCTGCTCATCATACCTTCCTTATGGGATAGGTTTGATACTTGCCTTAGGGACAGGGTGCCAACAATCTATGTGTCAGCCCTTCCTTCCTTTGCACAATGTTTAAACTGCTGTATTGCAGTCAAAATTGTGCTCACAATCTGAGTTCGATCCTGATGGGGATCAACATTGACTCAGCCTTCCATCCTTCTGAGGCTGGCAAAAGGAGTACTCAGCATGTTGAGAGGAAAAATTACCTTGTGAATGGCCCAGAGTTCACCCCACTAAGCGCTATGGGGTGTTATATGCATGTAATTGTTACTGCTACAGTATTCCTTTCTTTGTATCAAGAATGCTGCACAGCTTAAAGTTATGGACATACATGAAACATAAATTCTTCTTTGTGGTCTCTGTGAATCCACACTGTAATTCAGAGACAACCACCCTAAGGACATTTATAGGTAGGAAACCTGCCCTAATTATGGCTGTAAATGAAAATTAAAAATATAGACTATTTTTAATAAAAAGTGGACTATTTCAATAACGTTATCTTGGCCATTTACTAGATCTTCTTGTACACATAGTAAGGCATAAATTGCTTGCACATAAATGTTGCATTGATTGAATTTCCATACATTCACATAAAATTTGTGTTGGGTTCACTTTAATTGATTATTCTTAAATCTTTCTACTTCGCCTTGACGTCTATTGTTTGTTTGTCCAAAGCCAGCAGTAAACAGGTAGGAGTCACGACCTCTGAGGCTAACCGCAAACAGGAAAGAAAACAACGTGCCTACCGCAACAAATCTGAAGAAGGAACCGCTTTAAGGTGGCTTCCTTCCATACAACAAAGGAAAGTCGCATTATTGTTGACGACTGGGACGAGTTTCCCCCAAATATGTTAAGGTGATTGTGATGAAACTGAGAAAAACGAACTCTCGACAACAACAAAAGAAGTGTGTTTGACCCAAGTGTCTTGACAGACGTTATGTATTTGTGATTTAGCGTCGGGGGGCAAATTATTGTATGTTTACAACATTCCTATATGTTTATTTCGCTTTGTTGCTATTACAGGAGGAGACACCCCGCAACAGTGACTACATTTCCCACAAGCCACCGCTCGAGCATCTACGGTGGCTGTGGGCGACAAAAGGACAGTTTGTCTCGACGACGGTGGCCCTCTGCAAGAATTAATCGGCTGACTGATGAGAGGCTCTTCAAAGCAACTATTGGCCACTTGTCAACAAATAGTTGTCAGCAGAGCACTGGGATTTATCGATCGCTTTTGCCACCATCGCTCTCAGTTCCTGCACTGAACACATAGAATAACCCATTCAAATCGATTTACTTTCTTCACCTCCAGAAAGAAAACCAAATCCCACCTTAAGAGTTTCAATTATTTCATTTCAACACTTCGACTTTAGGTATACATGCATGTTGCATTTGTATATGCAGATTTTTAATACTCAGTTTCTATAGGCTACTCATCGACTATGGTCACCACTGCACGCAAGCACACATTTTAACAAATTGGAGCTTAAGAAACTGGAAATTTAGTTTTAAGTTCCTGGTCCGACTTCCCATCCAATTATATTAGGGTACCTTTACTTGGCCAAACAAACTAAGGTGAAAGGCAGGTTTTTTTTTAAAGGTTCCTCAAGGACACAGGAATTCATTCCTCCTCTGCTGCAATGTGTCAAATTGGTGTTTGTTTGTTTTTTAAAAAAAAACACGAGTAAATATAAAATCGATAATAGATCTTATAAATATATAGGAATTGGGACAAAAGGTGACAAGCCAAACAAAAACATGGAAGGCAAGGGAGGACTGGAGTCTTATGACAGCAGTAAACCGGGATTTTGGCAAGGCAAAACAACCAGCCCCCCAAAACCTTATTCACGTCTTGAAGTCTGGACAATTGCCAAATTATATGGCTAAATTGGGACCCCCACCGTCCTCACCCAAATCGGGGATTTATCAGATCACTTTGGAACTAAATGAGAAAATTTGCGGTGTGGTGGCTTAGCTGCACCTAAACTGCAGCTCGCTCTCGCGTTCATTTTATTCTTCCCCCTCCCTTAGATTTTAAACAACTTATATTTTTCAAATCGAGAAAAAAATATCCAATTCTTGGGGGGGGGGGCGATTTTAGGAAGATCGCGAGGAGGGGGCACACGTTGACATTTCAAACATATTTATGTTTAATTATCCACATCCTACCTACAGCCACAGAAGTGTACTCCATTTTTGTAAAAGCTAAATAGCAATTGCACTTCTGCTACTGATCTGGAATAGAGGGGTGTCCCAAGCAGGGCGAGGGTTGGGGTACTGATGGGGAAGACAGAGGTGCCCAAATGCCAGGGTATATATATATATATATATTTGTTGCTTGCAACCGTGTTGCTAGGATGCCAGCTTGATTTTTATTAATCTCTTTTTTTGGTAATGTTCTCGGAGGAGTGTTTTGACTTTCCCTCCTTTGGATTATTCGCCTCCAAATGCCAGCTTCGCCTCTTTTAATGTCGCGGCCACGACGCTTTTAATTAATATCTTTATTAACGGGGAGAATCATCGGAGGGGGGGAGATAAGGAGCGGGAGGGGAGGGAAACACAACCTCAATTCTTTCCAGCAAGATGGCGATGGCACGTACATTTAATCTCCCAACAACAGTTAAGCACTTAAGCACACTGAGAAATTAATGCCAGTGCATTTAGGGAGACCGATCTTGTGTCCCCCACCCCACCTCCCATCATCCCCCCCAACCCCGACTTTCCCCACCCAAGCAATTCAGGTCGGAAAAGTGCTTTTAAATACTGGGACCACCGACTCCACCTTGAGAAAGCCACGAAGGAACAAAACAGCCCGTGTGAATTCGCAGTCTGTCAATGGGTACTAAAACATCGGGGTACGGGGTGTGTGTGTCAGGTGCAACCCCGGGGGGGGGCAGGAGGGGCATTAAAGAAAGTGCCAGCAAGGGATTAAAAAGAATACACGGGTGTTTGGGGTGTTCCCCCTTCCCACGTCTTCCTTCTTGTATAGTACTACTGAATGTTTACCACTGTGGCCAATGAATTACTTTTGCGGGGAGGGGCTGCCAAGAGCAAAGTGGGGCAATCGCCCTCCTTGCCCCCTTCCTTCGCCCTCTCCAAGCAAGGTAAAGCCCCCCACCTTGAGGGACCTGTGCCCCCCAACCCGGAGCAAGGGGGCTGCCAGGTGCTTCTTAGGGGGAGGGGATGGCTGCAAACTTCCCACCAAACAAACCAGGAAAGTTTTTTGCACCGCTGGGGCTTGGAGGAGGGGGTGGCTGGAGGAGGGGGTCGGGGGGGATAAGGGGCAGGGGGTCCCCCCGGAGAGCCCCCCACCTTGGGGGGAGTCACTCCTCCCCCCCTTCCCGGCCAGGTCTGAGCCGAGCCCAGCCTGGCTCGGGGCTCCCTGTGTTAGTTGGGGTCTGCTCCCGAGGCTCCTGCGCGGCTCCCGGGGCTCGGAGGAGGCCGGAACGGGGGTCCCCCGACGGCCTAGGGGTGCCCCTTGGTCCCCGCCGGGCCCCCGGCCCGAGCCCCCCGGGGCTGCTCGGCTAGAGGGGGGCAAAGGGGAAATGTCGCGGCGCCCCACTCGCACCCAGCGCCGTTTGGGGCGTCCTGAGCCAGCGGGCGGCCACGGCCCGGGGCGGCGGCGCCCTGGCCGGGGAGCCGAAGGAGCGGAGGAGCGGGCGGCGGCGGTGCGGGGCCGGGGCGCCGCCGGGAGAGGCGGGAAAAGGGCGCTTGACTCGGCGGAAGAAACACAGATGTCGGCGGAGCGGCGCCATTCGGGGCCTGAGCAGGCAGCCAGCAGCCCTGTCCTCACCGCGGTCCGCGCCTGAGCGCTAAATACCCGGATGCGCCGGCTGCTGCCTAGAGAGCCAGACGCGCGCGGAGAGGCAAGAGGCGGAGAGAGGAGAGGAGAGGAGAGGAGAGGAGCGCCGGCCAGGAGCAAGAGGCAGGCAGCCGGGCGAGGTGGTGGTGGTGGTGGTGGGCAAATTGCGCCCCAGAGACAGGGGAAGCCGCTCCAGAGGCCCCCCCACACACCCCGCGCACGTTTTGGAAGCTGACAGGCCTCTTCTAAGCCAAAGCTTAAGTTTCAGGGGACAGTCTTTGGGAAGCCTGCCTTGAGACCACCACACCCTGCCTGCCCCCCACGGCAGCTGCCCCGCAAGAGACCTGAAGGGGGAGACATTGAGCATCTAAAACAAAAAACCCCAACATCTGCAAAAGAGACTTTTGGAAGGGGGAAAGTTGGATCCTCCTTACCAAAAGACCTTCTTCAGTTATAAGACTGTGGAGAGGGAAGAAGAAAGTCTCACGGGTCTTAACGCAAGCCTGACAGCAAAGCCGGGACTCTTAGGCAACAAGTCGCTCTGCAAGGCAAGATGACCGAGAATTCTTCCGCAGCACCGGCTGCCAAGCCCAAGCGGGCCAAGGCGGCCAAGAAGGCGACCGACCACCCCAAGTACTCTGACATGATTGTGGCTGCCATTCAGGCCGAAAAGAGCCGGGCTGGCTCGTCCCGGCAGTCTATCCAGAAGTATATCAAGGGCCACTACAAGGTGGGAGAGAATGCAGACTCCCAAATCAAGTTGTCCATCAAGAGGTTGGTGACGACAGGTGTCCTCAAGCAGACCAAAGGAGTGGGTGCCTCCGGCTCCTTCCGCCTGGCCAAGGGGGACGAGCCCAAGAAAGCGCCTGTCAAGAAGGTCGTCAAGAAAGAAGCCAAGAAGGCTACAACGCCCAAGAAAGCAGCTAAACCCAAGAAGGCGGCTGCCAAGTCACCGGCCAAGAAGCCCAAGCCTGCGGCAAAGAAAGCCAAAAAGAAGCCAGCGGCTACTCCAAAGAAAGCCAAGAAGCCAAAGACTGTTAAGGCCAAGCCAGTGAAGGCATCTAAACCTAAAAAGGCAAAAGCATCAAAGCCCAAAGCAAAGTCCAGTGCAAAGAAGACAACTAAGAAAAAGTGAAGTGCAAATGGGACCTTCTTTCTTGGACATTCTTCTTGAGCCGTACTCTGTAAATAGAGCTCTCCTTTATTCTCTACTCCTTTCTATTGCAGCTTTATAAAAGACTGAACTATTATTCCTTCATGGTAGTTTAAACTAATTAGTTTTTGTTTTTGTTTTTTTAAAAAGGCATCATCCAGTAGATAACCTTTTTGTTGGTTTGGGGTTTTTCAGTTTTAATTTTAAATGCATTTTTATGTATTCATCTTTGCTTCCCCTCCACATTAAAGGTATGCAATATTTCTTTGTGTTCTGAGCATGAGGGAAGACTGTTTGGAGAGGATTTTAAGAAGGGATTTTATCTGAGGAAAGGAACATGATGTGGCCCTTCCTTAGTAGGTTCTTTAAATTATGTCTTTAAAAAATGTAATCATGCTGGAGGCTATCAGTGACTGAATGCTGTAACTTGCCTTTAGTTTAAAGTGCAACTCCAGTTTTTTTACAGATAAATTAGATACCAGTGTTAAGTGAATGCATATAGGATGATAAGTTTCTTTATAGCTCCGGTGAGGGTTGGGCTTTTTTACTGACTTTGCTCTTTCATAAAAGGAGAGTGTTGGTGTTGGGGAAAGGGGATGGATTAAAACAAAATTATGCAAATACTTGGGTTTCATTGTTTAAAATTTGTATAGCTTGATCATGCTGAAGTGGAAATGAGTAAAAATTGTAACACCTCTTCTTCCTGAGGGGTTAAAAATCTTTTCTTCTGAAGTTTGACCACTGTTTTGAGTCCTGGCAACTTCTGGGGAATGTGTTAACAAAAACTGTCCTTTCCATGTGCTTCTCAAGCCTGCACTGCCTGCCTCCTACTCCACAACTTTAGTGTTTATGCAGTACACACACACCCTTCCCCATCAATTTTTATTTTCACATTTGTCAGTCTCTTGACTGGGTGAAGGAAGGAACAAATGTAGAGATTACTGGACATGTTACCTATATTGAATCTCCAAATAGCTTTATAAACCTATGTTCTATTACAGTATTTGCTTATTGTTTGGGGTGGGTGTTTTTTCCACAGGTGGGCTGGAGAAGGATAATTTTCAATACTCTCAACTTTAAAAACAAACAAACCAAGGTATGCTTGTTTAAACTAAGGAAAATTCTCATAGGATTGATAACCGATTGTCCATTTTACTTTGTATGTGTAATTTTGTGTAAGAAAGATTTAGCTGTCTTTGTAATTTTAGGATTTAAAAATAAAACAAAAAAACAACATAGCCTCATTTTACTGTCTCTCATAATACAGCTATATAAACGAGCAAGAATTTTAACATTGCAAATGAAGTGCATGTCTTCAGAATTATATTTAATAAACAGGAAAAACACCCCTTTTTGTAGAGTTCGGTAAGCAAAAAAAGAAACCATCCCAGTAAAAACTAAGGGAAGGGTGGGGGAAGCTTACACATTTGTACCTAAACTACAGAAACACCCTAGGTGGGAATTGTGAAAGGGCTATGTGTATCTTGACAGGTTGGGAAAAGGAAGCCTTCACCCTAGCTATAGGGGGGGGGGGGGGTCAACATGATTAGCCACCAGATGGCAGCCTTGTAAGTTATCTTGCTTTATGTTTGGAAAGAAGAGGCATGAAACCATTATGTGTTTCACAGAAAGGGCAAGTAATTAATTTGTTACTTGGTTCATTGCCTGATACTACAGTCCTAGGCCAACTGTGATGTGATTGGCACCAAGTTACAGATAGATTTGCTGTGTTTGTGGTACTATAAGAAGATAGATATTAATTCATGAACATGCCGTGGATATACACCTAGAATCTCGTCTACTTCTAGAAGTGTAATGTATGCTCATTTCTGTGCTCTATAGTAGATTATACATGACAGGCACAACTGATATACAAAATTCTACTTAACCGTAAAGAGATGCCCTTGTGAGGCTTTGATTTGCATTTCTTTGGTAAAAAATTGTTAACATAGTAAATGGTACTAGATTATTTTTCTTTAAGTGCCATATCATATTCTGAATATTAGCTATCCTAGTGGTGATCAGCCATGAAGATTGTCCTGGGAACTAATTTAGTGGCCTTTCATCTGCCTTCCACATCGCAGCATGACACCCATACCACTGATCTAGTTCCTCAAGTCACTTTCTGGTCCTGAGCCCTTTTGGCATGCAAAGTCCTCCTCAGCCCCAGGCCAGTATTGAATGAAGCTGCTGCCCTCCATCAAGATGGATTCAAGTAGGATTTCATCAACTTGGGGACCTTCACCCTTCCCTGTGGACTTCGCCACCCAAGGCTGTTAGTCCTCAGGGTGGCCAAGTTAGTTAACCACTGCCTGACACACTGGCAGTATGGTCTATATTACCATAGCAGGATAGCCTGGCCAGACTTCTGGCACTAGATTAGGCCCATTGAATCTGGTGATTTTGTGAGTAAACTCAATTGTCCCATTAATTGAAATGGGCCTACTCTGATTTACTTGAGCATAGCAAGTTGCTATTACAATTAGGCCTATTTGAAGAGTTGAGCAACTAAATCCTTATTAATTCAGTGAGCCTATTCTAGTGTGATTTTTCTCTGCTAGTGAAATTTTGGCTACAAAAACGGCAAGTCATAAAGTCGTATAAGGTAAATTTGGCCAGTTACACAGCTTGCTAACACTGACATACCAGTGGTGGATTCCAATTACTATTTCAACAGTCTGTTGCAATGGAAGTAGCTTAGGGGAAATCCACAGCACACAAGGGCCACAGGGGAATAAATTTGTAACAGGTACATCTGGTCACACAATTAATTGAAAACTTATATGTCTGCAAGTCAAGAATTGGAAATAAGGTTCTCCAACAATTGATAACCTGTAACTCCCATAATCCTTTACAATGACGTGATTAGAGCTGATAGGATTTGCAAGGCAAGAACGTTTGGAAAACAATACATTTTCCAACTTGCAAATGCTGCATGCAAATGAAATTTTCAGGTGGTACAAAACTTTATTGTTTTATCTTTAGAAAAGTTACTTTCTTGGACTACAACTCCTAAAATTTGCTAAAAGCTGGTGTAGTCCAGCTTTTAAGTATCACAGTAAAATATTGAACTGTTAGCATCTATTCCTACAAGAGTGAACATAAAATAAATAACGTGTTTATGTTGTCCAGTCAGTCAAAATTGTTTCTCCTCAGAATAGAAATAGGGAACGGTTAGAAACAGGAAGCAAGAGTTTGCCTTGAATTCCTACACTGAATTATGTTATCAGCTTTCCACATATGGTAAGTTTCCATTCGTCTCTACACAGTAGGCAAGCCAGGGTTACATTTCCATTTGCCCTCATAACAAGGGGTTTGGGGAGCTGTGAGCCAAAACTTTAACTTGTCCAGTCCTAGGGAGCATGAAAGGCATCTGCCAGTAATCCACTGTCATTCTAAATAGGATGCAGTAAGCTAAATACTGTATTAGAAATTATCTTAATGTCCAATGAAGTCTTGGTTAGGGGGAGGCAAAAAAAAAATCCCGACACAAATATATTGCTTTGAGCTCCCACTATTGCAATATGAAGTATTCTGAGGTGACTTAGTCTTGAATGGGGTGTGTATGATCTACCCATTTTACAAAAGACCTACTCTTGGTAGAAAATAAACAGCTAAAACTGGTTTGTTGATATGGATCAGCAAAGCTTGCTGCATTTTATGGATTCTCCGTGTAGGAGTGGCAGTCATCCTGAGCCTGTACTGTACTCCCAAATATACACATATCAGTGTTTGTCCCTTAGCAAAACATGACACTTCAGCAAAAGTGTCTCAAATATTGAGGGAAACTGTGCATAGGAATATTGTGTCAATTATTATTAGAACCCAAATCCAGTTAAATCCAGTTAATTATGTCTTG
Source organism: Bradypodion ventrale (assembly GCA_035047345.1). Classification (NCBI taxonomy): domain Eukaryota; kingdom Metazoa; phylum Chordata; class Lepidosauria; order Squamata; family Chamaeleonidae; genus Bradypodion; species Bradypodion ventrale. The sequence continues at coordinate 220,048,650 of JAWDJE010000005.1, read as the reverse complement.
AGCAGTTAATGATTGCAGTGCAACACTTCTGGATTTGAAGGATTGACTGACTACTCTGCTGGCCAGTGTACATCCTAGTGTACTCAAAATGATTTTTACTCTTCCAAGAGGTTTGTTCTATCTCCCCCATGTCGGATACAGGAAATATTTTCTGTGAATGTGGAGAAATTCAAACAATGCAACATTTGTTTATGCCCTGTGATATGTGCAAAAGAAGATCAAGTAAACGGCTGTGATAACGTTGTTGCCTGAACAAAAATAATCGAATCATTTTAACTTGCTTTGAATTTCACCAATATTTCATGCACATCCATTAATGTTAATTGTGCAACTCTCTGACATGAAGGAAAAAGACAGAAAGAAAGACACTAATATGGATCTAATATTGCCTTTCCCTTTTAATTGGCAGAGAGAATCCCTAGCTTTTGTGGTTAATTAAGAAAGCTGGAAATGTAGCTAAAAGTGTATGGGGTTTATTAAAAGGAGACTGAGGGGGGATATAAGAGCACTCTTCACATACCTGGAAGATACTCATAAAGAGGAAGAAAAGGATCTGTTCATCATCTCAGAGTGCACAACAATATATGCAAAAGTGTGTGTAATATGTGTGTAATAACGGGCAGAAACTACAGAAAGCCAGATATAGGCTGAATATGGGGGGAAAACATCTTAATGGTTAGAACAGTACAACAGTGGAACCAACTGCTTCGAGAGGCAGTGAGCATTCACTGGAAGCATTCAAAGGAGAATTGGACAGTCATCTGTCAGATCTACTTTGATTCAGATTCCTGCATTGAGCAGGGGAGCTGGACCTGATGGATTAAAAGGCTCCTTCCGACTCAGTGAGTCTATGACAGTCCACAGAGCTCTCTTTCAGCACCATATTTCAGATGCATTAAAAAAAATGTGGGCACCCATTCATTGAGAGGTTTGGCCAAAAGATGGAGAAATTATTTCTTTAGGACCTCAATTCCCAGAAAACCATCTATGAGTATGGCCAACATGGTGGTGAGATATTCTGGGAAGCATGTCCCCCAAAAGTAACTTTGCTAATTACCTTGTGAATTGTCCAGAGAGTGCATTAAATGCTATGGAGTAATGTATATGTGTAATTGCTATTGCTATTCCTATTCCAGTGGCTCAAGTGGCTAAGATGTTGACTGGGAGGTGGAAGGTCAGCAGTTCTATTCCCAAGTACTGCAGGACAGAATGAGTGCCCATCTTTGTCCCAGCTCTTGCCAACCTAGCAGTTCAAAAGCAAGAAATTGCAAGTAGATAAATAGGGACCACTTCGATTTGATGGGAAGGTAACAGCCAGTGGTGGGCTCAAAAATTTTTTTACTACCACACTGTGGCCGTGGTATGGTGGGCATGGCCAGAGGGAAAGCCCTGCATTGCACCCGAATTAGGAATTACTTTATTTCAAAACTTGGATGGGCCAAAATTTCTGCTACCGGTTCTGGCAAACTGGTGCGAACCTGCTGATGCCCACAACTGGTAACAGCGTTCTGTGAGCTCCAGGGTCTAGTCATGCCTGCCACATGACCACGGAAATGTCTGCAGAAGCAGACAGCACTGGCTCTTCGGCTTTGAAACATAGATGAGCACTGAAACCCTAGAGTCGGATACGACTGTCTTTGGAGCAAGGGGAACTTTTACCTTTACTAGTCCAGTGATGGCGAACTTTAGCACTCCAGGTGTTGTTGAACATCAATTCCCAGGAGCCCAAGTCAGCACTCCTGCTGATCAGGGCTTCTGGGAATGGAAGTCCAAAAACACCTCGAGTGCCAAGGTTCGCCATTACTGTTAAATAGGTTCTGCCTTTCGCCCTGCCCTGCCTCCGAGAAGGGAGTCAAATATAAGTCGACTGAACCGGACCAACGGTTTGGCCAAGCCCTCGTGCTGGGCTTCCCCTTTGGACAACACAGCTGGCTTTCGGTCAACCCACGGACCCGCCTCCGGACCTCCTGGTTGGTATCGCCAAAAACAGGCCTTTTCCGCGTCAGCGTTTTCTTTTATTCTCCTCTGTCCCTTTAAGAAAACTCCGTCGCTGATTGGTTACGCCGCGGAGCCCCGCTTTCCCATTGGCTCCCTCAGCCGACGCCTCCTTCCACATGGACCGGGTGGGTCTGGTCCTCGTCGTCCTCCCCTCGCTCGCGCTCAGCCTCATTGTTGTCTAGCTGGGACCAGAGCAGGCGCTGGAAGGAAGGAAGGAAGGCAGGCAGGGGATGGTGGGATCTTGGATCCGCTTCTTACGCCCGGGCTGGCCGCTGGGCCGAGGCAAGGGCGCTTCCTCGCGAGCCCAGTCCGCCCTGGCCCAGCTAAGGCAGGTGCTGGAGGGCGAGCTCGATGGCATCCGAGACGCCGGGACCTGGAAGGCCGAGCGGGTCATCACCTCGATGCAGGGGCCCCATATCCACGTGCAAGGCAACCGAGGAGGTAGGAGGGCGAGAGGAGTGGGTGGCAGTCAGGAGAGAACAACACACACACACACACACACACACACACACACACACACACACACACACACACACACACACACACACACACACACACACACACACACACTGTAGATCATGACACCCTGTGTGAATGCGGAGAAGAACAATACAGTATCTCCCATACCATAAAGTGCACACGATGCCCCTCAACGTGCACCGAGGAGGACCATATGTTGGCAAGAGGAAATGCTGTTGAAGTGGCCCGATATGGGGTGGATGTCACTCAGAAAATTAGAATATCGTATATTCACTTAAAAGGTGAAACAAATATATGAGATAGACTCACTACATGCAAAGCGAGAGATGTCATGCCTTAATTCGTTATAATTGTGATGTTCATGGCGTACAGCGTACATGAGATTATGTGATGATTATGGGGTACATGAGATTGGGGAGGGTTGGGGTTTTCATAAACTGTAAGCCATAAGCATCAATATTATAACGAAGGAAGGCTTGAACTATCTTGCTTTGCATGCAATGAGTCTATCTCATATATTTGTTTCATCTTTAAAGTTGCATTATTTATTTATTTATTTAAATTAAGTTTTTATTGAATTTTCTAAACAGACATACAATAATTCAACAATAAAACATAAATGAACAGAATAAGAAAAATAAGAAAAGAAAAAAATAGCATCAATACATACAAGATTTTTACTATTTATATTGATACAATATTCTGACATAGTAGTTAATTTCTAATTTCCTGAACTGAATGGACATTTGCACGATATTCTAATTTTCCGAGTTTCACCTGTAATTCTATTTTGTTTTAGATGTGTTCATTTTAGTTTTGTTTGTTATTGTATGCTGGCGGTGCCTCCGACATGAATAAAGATAGAAAGTGAGGAAGTATTGCAGTTGGGTTGAATAAATAAATAAATCCACTTTGGAGGGGGTGAGGGGATCTGCTCGTAAGGAGGGAAAGATACCCACCCCAGGCTACACCCAATCGTGGTTGCAAAATACTGTACCACAATCTTCGATGACGCTCTTTCTGTGTAATTTGTGATTAAGACACTGAACTTGACAGGTCAGCAGTTGGAGATCCGAGTGCTGCACAACGGAGTGAGCTCCCGTCATCTGTCCCAGCTCCTGCCAACCTAGCAGTTCAAAAGCAAGAAATTGCAAGTAGATAAATAGCTACTGCTTAGGCAGAAAATGTGACAGCATTCCGTGCGCTCCGGTAACTAGTCATGCCTGCCACATGACCACAGAAATGTCTGCAGATACAGACAGCACTGGCTCTTTGGCTTTCTGTCCTAATAATAAAAATGCAACAGACTGCAAAGATACCTGTCAAAAATAGGGTCTTCCAAACATGCCTATGCATCTAAGATTAACTTTGTTAAGTGTAAGATGGAATGAGCGGTTGTGTCCCTCACAATATATTTGGACTGCAGTTCGCATCATTTCTCACTACTGGGTATGCCAGATAGAGCCGCTAGGTCTGAACTATCTTTGTAGGCAAAAATGATAAAACTCAGACTGCCCTATTTTGGGCATGTCATGAGAAGACAAGAGTCTCTGGAAATTATAATAATGCTGGGAAAAGGTGGAAGACAGGAAGAAAAGAGGAAGACTAAACATGAGATGGTTTGACTCTATGAAGGAAGCCGGAGGCGTCCATACATGTGTTTTACTTCCGCTTCCAGGAGCAACAAGTACAGTGTGGGCCAATGAATTGGTGTTGGGGGCCAGATCTGGCCCACGGGCCATAGTTTGGGCACCCCTGTTTTAAGCAGAGAAAAATCTATCTCATCTTAAAATCTATCTCATCCTGTTGCAAAACTTCCACTTCCAGTAGGAGGAACCATGTGACCAGCCCACTGAACCACGTGACCGGCCCGTGGCCCGAAAAGTTTGGGCACCCCTGTTTTAAAATACAATAATACACAGCTTTGCTACTCATTGGAATGTATTAAGTCAGGTTTCATAACAATATAAAAATAAGCAAGACGCTACTATAAAGTTACCTGAAGTTTAAAAAAAACCCTCATGAGCTCATTCACATTTTTGAACTAAATGCAGCTTCCACCAGCCTCTGAAACTGTTATTTTTATATGAACATAGCTCACATATTTAATATAGTCTTAGAATGGTAAATCACTTCTGTGCATTCTCTACCTAGAAAACCCTGAAAAGTCAGGATTGATTTGATGGCAAACAATTATTACTATATAATATGAACTATAATACTATTATATTGAATATAAAGTAGACTATTATAACAAATAGAAGCTTAACATATGCTCTCTATATCAGCCGGGAAATGTTGATGCTTTTGGCCTTGTGCTTGTTGCTCTGTGTGTTTGCTTTAGCCATTCAACTCAGTCTTGACTTAATAATGTGATTTCAGTTCACATTTCCACATTACTGGAACTGCCCATCGGCATGGCTAGTTTTTTATTTTTTTTGCTTCTGGGGAAACGCCTATTTCTTTTTGTACATGAGCTAGAATTGTACAGTTATTGCCAACTATTATGGACAATCATACCCAGAATCATGCAGCCGATATGGTCAGTGGTAGGAATTTCTGGAGTGTTCTGGCACTTCTTGCTATGAAATCAGCCGTTTGGAAGCCTTACGTCTGACTATTGGGAATGGGGAATACAATAGATCAACATAAGAGCATACTGCTTGCATGTCAAAAGTTCTCAGATTAGTTGCTGGCCTCTCCTGTCCAATTAAGGGGTTTAGGGCAGGGGTGCCCAAACTATGGCCTGTGGACCGGATACGAGTCTGTGAAGCCAATTCATCAGGCCCATGGCGCCCTCACCACTCCTGGAAGTGGATGGGGGTTGCGCCCGCCGATGCACATGTGTACCCGGAACCACTTCCAGGCATGGCACGGACTCATTTGCGCATGTGCAGGGGTGCACAAACACACCCTGCAGCACTCCTGAAATGGGTCCCGGATGTGCATGTGCAAACGTGCCCGCTTCTGGAGGAGTGGTCAAGCCTGCTCAGCTGTTCTGGGGGCATGATCTGGCCCTGACACAAAAAGTTTGGGCACCCCTGGTTTAGGGAATGTCATGGAATGTCAAATATTACTTTTTTATTATATAACTCCTCGAATCTGTCTTACTGGCCATAGTGACAAAGGGGATTTTAAGATCTGTAGACAAAAAACTTTTCAGCTTCTAGGTCACCCTTGCTCAAAAGCCAGTGGTATCTGACTCTATGGTTCGGTACTCATCTCCATTTACAGCCAAAGAGCCAGAGCTGTCTGCATTTGCAGACGTTTCTGTGGACATGTGGCAGTCTGTTTACCTTCCCACCAAAGTGGTACTTATTTATCTACTTGCAATTTCTTGCTTTCGAACTGCTAGGTTGGCAGGAGCTGGGACAGAAATGGCAGATCACTTTGTCGTGCAATACTTGGGTCTCGAACTCCGACCTTCCAGTCTTCAAGTTCAGCGTCTTAATCACTGAGCCACCGCAGTCCCCTTTTCAGCTTCTAGGTAGCCATAAAGCCACATATCAGAGACCCTCAGAGCCACTGCCATTATTAGATAGTACCAAGCTAGTTATTATGGAGATAATCTGGTGGTATATAGAGCTTCCCAGGGACTGCAGTGGCTCAAGTGTCTAAGACACTGACTGGGAGGCGGAAGGTCAACAGTTCGATATCCGAATGCTGCAGGACGGAATGAGCTCCCATCTTTGTCCCAGCTCCTGCCAACCTAGCGGCTCGAAAGCAAGAAATTGCAAGTAGATAAATATGGACCGCTTGGGTGGGAAGGTAACAACACTCCGTGCGCTCCAGTGTCTAGTCATGCCTGCCACATGACCATTGAAACATCTGCAGAAGCAGACAGCGCTGGCTCTTCGGCTTTAAAACAGAGATGAGCACTGAACCCTAGAATCAGATACGACTGGCTTTTGAGCAAGGGAAACCTTTACCTTTAACCTTATAGAGCTTCCCATATACCTAATGGCAGTGAAAAGTATTGTTTAGTAAATAGAAATAGCTGATATGTGTATTGTCCACACTTTCATCCTAGTATTATTGCCGTTGCAGATATTCTGAATTTCTGTGCCAACAATTACCTTGGACTCTCCGGTCATCCTGAAGTGATCCAATCTGGACTTGATACCCTGAAGAAATACGGAGCTGGCCTCAGTTCTGTCCGCTTCATCTGTGGAACACAAGTAGGAAGGAACAGAACTGTGGAACTATAACAGTTACTGTTTGCTTTTTCTCTGTTTGTGAACCTGGGATTCTTTTTTGGGGTGTGTGGGTATGTGGAGGTGGGACTACAACTTTGAAATAAGGTAACTTTTCCAAGCCTACCATTTGCAATGCAACTAGTGAGAATCACTAGTCTTTTCTAATTGTTCTTGGGATAGCTTTCTTGATCATTAAAAAAGAAAAAGAAAAACCCCGATAATGATTTTTTAAAGAGAAAACCCAGCAAGTGTGATTGCAAAGCAAAATGCTGTGCACACAAAAAAGGAAGGAAATTCAAATTTCTGCACAAGGCAAACGCTAAATTGCTGTCACTTCTACAAGATACTGTATAGTACAGAGCAAGCACAGTTGTATGTTGTATGCCCCTATTACATAGTTTTATTCTGCCACAGTTAGTCTATGGCAGTGGTTCCCAAAGTGGGCCCTACGCCCCACAGGGGGCTTCAATTCCCAGAAGCCTAAGTCAGTATATTGGCTGATCAGTGCTTTGAGGAATTGACTTAGGCTTCTGGGAAATGGAGTCCAAGAACCAAAGTTTGGGAAACACTGGTCTATGGGAACAATGAAGAAACCATGCAAGATCCTTTAGACCACAGAAAATTCCACTTGATCAACCTTGCCTGCCTGTTTTAACAATATTAATAATAATTGGAACCCTGTCTTGTACTTTTTTCTAACTGCACAGGTTATTCACAAGAATCTGGAGGAGAAAATTGCTAGTTTTCATCAGCGAGAAGATGCCATTCTCTACGCCAGCTGTTTTGATGCCAATGCTGGAATTTTTGAGGTTTGTATCACTTTGGATTATCAATTACTCATGCTGGTAAGGGTGGCTAGTGAAAAATGTTAATATCCCTAAATAACTATTTTCCCCCAAACTTTCCAGGATAGTAGGAAGCAAAAATGTCAATGTTAATCTGGAGGCAATTTAAAGATGATTAAGTAATATTATGTATACATTATATTAATAAATATACTGTACTAGATTTATTAATATAATATATTAATACATTATAATTATATAGATATACATGCACTTCATGAAATGGAAAATTCTTCATTTTTCAGTGTGTGTGCACAATGCACAAAATCATTAAGAACAGAATGTGAACAGAGAGGTTAGATCAGGGATTCTCAGCCTGCAGCCCATGGGTCGGATGCGGCCCGTGGTGCCATTTCCTGTGGCCCCCCATCGCCTCCATCACACCCAGAATTACCATGTGGTGGAAGAAGGGCAAAATGGCCATCCAGCCCCTGAAGCTGTCTGAGGGAGCATGTCCTGGCCCCTGGTTTAAAAGGTTGAGAACTCCTGGATTAGATTATACAGTCTGATGATTACCGTAGAGATTAAGGGCAAGCAAAATAAGCACACTAGATGTTCAGAACAGCCATAATTGGTATGCCTAACTCATGGGAGGTTCAGAACCAATAAGAGAATTCAATGCATTGCTGAGCTGCAGAAATCACTGTCACATAATGTAGATCAATTCGTGGAAAGTAACCCCATTAGTGGAAACTGGTCAGGCTGTCCAAGGCAATATGCCTTTGTGTATCCTAGGGGAGGCAATATGCTTCCCATAAGCAACTCATTGGTCTCGTATGGACAAGAGTTTACATTAGATAGATCTAATCCAGCAATGTTCTTCTTATGATAAGATAAACCTAAATTAACTCCAGTTTATAAATTGTGTTTTCCTCTAGAATAGTCAGTGAAGAGGCCTGCTTATTTTGCTGATTTCAGAGGAGAATCCAATCTCGGTCGCTTAGTCATATGTATGAAAGAGATCATCTTCTTCACTTCCTCTTTTACCCCTTCAGGTGTCAAGGGTGATACAAGTGTCTTGTTCTGGCACTTCTAGCAGCCTCCACCAACATTATTTGGTGTTCTTGTAATATTTCTTTGATGCTCTCTCTCAACCTTCTTTTAGGTCTGCCTCATACTCTGTGTCCTTCTCCTCTTTTCACATAAGCCTTATATGGTATGGAATTCCAAGACAATTTGAGATATGCAGATGATACCACCCTAATGGCAGAAAGTGAGGAAGACCTAAAGAATCTCTTGATTGGGTTGAAGGAGGAGAGTGCAAAAGATGGCTTGAGACTCAATATTAAGAAAACCAAGATAATGGCAACAGGCCCTGTCAGTCCCTAGAAAATAGATGGGGAAGAAGTAGAAGCAGTGACAGATTTCACTTTCTTAGGATCAAAGATCATGGCAGATGGTGATTGCAGCCATGAAATAAAAAGGGGACTGATTATGGGGAGACAAGCTATGAGAAACCTGGGGAACATAGTGAAAAGTAGAGACATCACATTGAAAACAAAAATTCGCATAATCAGAACAATGGTATTCCCAGTGGTAATGTATAGTTGAGAGAGCCGGACCATTAGGAAAGCTGAGTGCAGAAGAATAGACGCCTTTGAAATGTGGTGTTGGAGGAGAGTTTTGAGAGTCCCCTGGACAGCGAGGAAAACAAATAGGCCAATCTTAGAAAAAATAAACCTTGACTGCTCCTTAGAAGGTCAAATAGTAAAGATGAAGCTGAAGTACTTTGGACATCAAATGAGAAGAGAGGATTCACTTGAGAAAGCCTTGATGCTGGGAAAGGTGGAGGGCAAAAGAAGAAGGGGGTGGCCAAAGATGAGATGGCTAGATGGTATGTAGACATAATGGGCACAGAGCTGGGCGGGCTGAGGAGGATGGTAGAGGACAGAGGTGCCTGGAGGGCAATGGTCCATGGGGGTCGCAAAGGGTCGGAATTGACTGTGACTGAACAACAACACTCCAAATCAGCAAACCACTTTATTTGTTGTCTCTGGGTGTAGTTTAAGATGGGTTCTATTCCAATTCTTTTCCTTATAATCTCATTCCTGATGTTGTCCCTTCTCAGTCACTTCAGCAACCTTCTTCTGACATCTCATTTCCATGGTGACCAACTTTCATTTATGTTTTGTTGTAAGTTTGGCACTATTAACACAAGTTGGGAATGAATAGGCTTTGTATGAGGTGTTTCTTTGTTAAAGAGATGCTTGCTATAAATGCATTCAGTGTGTGTGTGTGTGTGTATGTGTGTGTGATTACAGGCACTGTTGACTCCTGAAGATGCAGTCCTCTCAGATGAACTGAATCATGCCTCCATCGTTGATGGGATCCGGCTATGCAAGGCCAACAAATATCGCTACAAACACATGGACATGCAAGATCTGGAAGCAAAGCTGCAGGATGCACAGGTCAGTGGGTGTTGTAGCTCCTTGGTTCTTGAGCAGCGCATGGGTGTAAAACAAAGTGAGATCCCTGCTTTTCCAAGTCTCTGCCTTCTTTCCTTTACCATCAGTGATTTCCTCTGGTTCCTTTGGCTGTGCCAAACCTTTTCTCTTTGTATCAACTCTCTTTATACACAGAAATATCGTCTGCGGATGGTGGCCACTGATGGTGCTTTCTCCATGGATGGTGACATTGCCCCCTTGAAGGAAATATGTAGCCTTGCTCAGAAATACAACGCCATTGTTTTTGTGGATGAATGTCATGCCACTGGGTTTCTGGGTCCCAATGGGCGGTAAGAGATCTGATCATTTTCCCTTGCCTAATCCTCGGTGTAAAGGCTTTCTGGCAATGAAAACAGATAGCAATTAGTGAGATCAGCTTGTCAGTTGTTTTTTGTGTGTTTGCTTTTTGTCCTGAAGACTTGCAGAGTGACTCAGAAAATTAAAGTGTAGAAAATATAAAGTGCAGGATATTGATTGACTGCCTTTTAATCTTCTGGCCTAGAATACTTCTGTATCTAAGAGCACCCGGTATAGTCCATTCTTTGTGTGGATCCAGTTTTTTGAACTATTGCTTTGTGTAAGCAGAAAGTCCCACAACATCGACTGAACCAATGCAAGAGTTTGTATGGAATTTGCTAATGACTGTCAGAATCATTCCTGCTAACATGTGAATCCACCTCTTTTCATATTTAAAAGAGTGTCTGGGGACACTTTAGAAGACAGGCAGGACGTCACAACTGCCCGAGTACCTCTTACTTAAGAGAAGAGAAACCAAACAGACTTATTTTATTTTATTTCTATACAATACTGCCCATTTGGGTGGTATCCAACTCTGGGCGGTGAACGAACAGATAACAAATAACAACAAAACCCACAGCATGTCAAAACAACCAACCAACAAATACATCAGAAACTAAATTAAAATAAAATAGAGGGCATAGGGACTCAACCTGACTGACTAATTTATCGGTAAATTCAGGAACATATTGCCTTCTCTTCATTTGAATTTGTGAAACTAGGTATAATTAGCCATACATAGTTTTTGTAATCAATTACCAAAATCCTGCTCATGCAAGACCCAACTGTGTAATACGATTGTACACTGAGTTGCATGTCCTCCGGTGCAACTAATCATGCCCTGTGCCAGTGGAACTGCTTCTTGGATAGCATTTCTGCCTTGGTGCTTCTGTAGCTACTACAGATGTAACACAGAGATACACTACATAGTTAAGCAACAGGTTTTGGACCAATATTTCTTTAAAGTGTGGCACTGGTTGGTGTGCCACTGATGCACTGTGTGTGAACAGCCTGGGCAAATATGGCTGTTCTGTCTCTGCAGGGGCACCGATGAGCTCTTGGGAGTAATGGATAAAGTCACAGTAATCAACTCAACACTCGGAAAGGCACTCGGAGGAGCAGCAGGTGAATCTTTTAACTTGCAAACTTGAGGAAAAACTTTTGCAGCTTGAGGAAAATGCAAAGATATTTGAAGTAAGCTAAAGGTTACCCTTGCTTGAAAACCAGATGTATTCAACTCTAGGATCCAGTGCACGTTTCTGTTTATAGCCAAAGAGCCAGTGCTGTCTGTGCCTGTGGACGTTTCCGTGGACAGGTGGCAGGCATGACTAAACACCGGAGGGCATGGAATGCTTTTACCTTTCTCACCCAAGTGGTACCTATTTATCTACTTGCAATTTCTTACTTTCGAACTGTTAGGTTGGCAGGAACTGGGCCAGAGACAGGAGCTCACCCCGTCATGCAGTACCCGGGGCTCGAACTGCTCATGTGCTGACCTTTTAGTCATTAAGTTCAGCGTCTTAACCACTAAGCCATGGTAGTCCCTTAGATGTTTTATTTTTTCTCCTAATAAATTATGCTTTGCTTCTCTTATAATCTCAAAGAACCTGCTCTTGTTGACAGCTTTTCAGAGTTCAGAGTTTTCTTCTCCTTTTGTATAAAGGTAGTTCTTTGGCTGCTGGCCATGATGGCCACTGGATTCTAAAAATAATTCTGGGCTTCCCGAGGCTGTCCATTTTAACTGTCTGGTTATGTCTGTGTAATGAGCGCAGAGACAGTCTATTAAAATTCAACAGGCCACAGTACATTAATGGGGTCATGTGCTTTGCAGTGTTCCTAGAATAATTGTGGTATTTTGTTTTGCAGGTGGCTACACAACCGGGCCGAAACCACTTGTAGATCTTCTGCGCCAACGCTCTCGGCCTTACCTCTTTTCCAATAGCCTGCCTCCAGCTGTGGTGGGCTGTGCCTCCAAGGCTCTGGATCTTCTCATGGAGAGCAACGCGATTGCACAGTCCATGGCTGCCAAGACTACACAGTAAGGGCAGGGAGTATTTCTCTCGCTTTCTCTTTAACAGAGTTAAGTTCCTTTTTACAATCAATTAGCCCACTGGCATGGCTTGCAAAACATACATACAGAGGGTGAGAAAAAATGCATACGCATTTTAAGAAAGGGAAAAACTGTATTAAAATTGTAATACTCAGTACATGTCGATAATAAAAGATGAATACAAGTGACCTTTGACTTCTGCAATTACAAGAGGTGTCCAAACACTTCTGATTACAGCAAACTACTGCTTGAGCAATGTTGTCCAAAGCATCCACCTGTATCATTGTGCGTGCCATTTCAAGTCCTCAAGTACCAATTGTGTGCATTTTTTACGTGTGCTGGAGGTACTATTGCATACTCATGTGTCCATTATCGTTGTACTTCCACAATGTCCTCGAATTTCAAATATCACGTCAAAACGGTCTTGCGCTTCTCGAACAACAACCTGCTTCTGCCATTTTCTTTGACTGTCCTGCGTGTTGCACGGTGACACTAGCATTCATTCTTTGGAGTGAACATCATGCTATACCAATGATGGCCAACCTTGGCACTCCAGATGTTCTTGAATTTCAATTCCCAGAAACGCTGATCAGCAGGAGTGCTGACTTCAGCTTCTGGGAATTGAAGTCCAAGAACACCTGGAGTGCCAAGGTTCACCATCACTGTGCTACACATTGCTACCATAATTTAGTTCAACTTCGGAAAGTAAGACATTGATATCTCTTAACATGTTTATATACAATTTTGGCACTGTATGTATGACTTTTTTGTTCTCACTTGTTCTTACAGTTACGCATACACATATACCTGTGCAAAGTAAAGAGCTAGCAACTTTTTAAAGCAACAAAATGTTGTAACAGAGTCTTCTTCAGGGTTTCATATATCAGTGTCACTTGGTTCAGAATATCTTTTTTTTCATGCATTCTTTTTTGTACCTTTGGAAACCTTGGCAAAACCTGCTGAGATTTCTGCCTTGGTTTTCAGTGGCTTCATTTTGATTGCACATCTGTTGGTGCTTATTAGCCGAATGCTTGATAGAATCACCACCATGAGATGTTTTCTGCTAGCAGATGTTCTGTAGCACAAACAAAAATGGAAATAAAATAGAATCCACTCCTTTTCCTTTAAACAAACTCAAGAGAAGGAGAAATGACATTGTGTATTGATTTGCCAGGCCTATGATCTTAGGGCAAAAAGTTATGATTGGGGTAGTGAGGTTGTGGCTATAGTGTTGGGTTGAGATTGAGAAAATCCCATTCTAGCACCAATGAGCCATGAAACCCATGTGAGTGTATTTGGGCCACCCTCTCTTTTTCATCCTGACCTGCACCCCAGGGTTGCTGTGCAGATAAAGTCAAAAGCATGAGAATAAGAGACACTGCCTTTAGCTGACTTAGGAAGTGCATGATATAAATTTAATAAAGAGCAGGTCTAGATGGGCATTTAGGCATAACTGGGAGATTTGGAAGGCACCCTGTTTGATGCTTCCACAAATGTTCAGAACTCCCCCAACGTGTACTTTTTGAACCCTTGTCAGGGTAACACTTGATTTTAGTTTGCTCTCAGTGAATGTGAATGCTGGAACAGAATGTATAGGAGCCTTGCAGCTTCAGAATATCAGAAATTGATTTTTTAAAAAATTCCTTTACCTATCTGTGTATTGCTGTAATGCACGGCTGCTTCCCTTTTGAATTGCTTCTTCTTCTTTGATGATGATGATGATGCCTTGGGTTGATGATTGCTTTAGTTAGTGCTGTATCACTTAGAATAGGCCCACAGCACCATTTCATGTGCCCCCTCCAAGGGCATTGAAGAAACAAAATAACCGCCCCTTTAAAGCTGTTGGGACAAATGTCTGCCCCCATCATGCAGCCATGGCAGAATGATCATCCGGCCCTCAAAGCTGACTTGAGAGAGCATGACCAACCCCCAGCTTGAAAAGGTTGGGAACCGCTGCCTTAGAAGATAGTTAAAATATTTTTATTGTGATCTAAGTGACACATTACAACATAAACAACAACAACAGAATTCTCCATAGTTGATTTTTTTGGAGTTCTTCAGTTTGCCAGGGTCAGGAAGTGGTTTTTCAGTAAGTTATTGTCGCTGTCTCGATGCTATTTAGCTCTATCTCATTGTCGTCAAGCAACTTAAGCCAGAACACTCTATACTGCACTAAGGGACTTCCTCGAAGATAAATATGAAGCCTTTTCTCTTCTTTGCAGGTTTCGAAGCAAGATGGCAGCAGCTGGTTTTACCATTTCTGGCAACAACCACCCTATTTGTCCTGTAATGTTGGGTGATGCCCGTTTAGCTTCAATGATGGCTGATGATATGCTGAAAAGAGGTACCTATTTGAGGACAGAGGGGAGTTGTGTAACCTGTGATATTTTTGCCTGCCAGATTGAAAGGAAATGGTTACAGGCTTCTGAGTCGGAAGGGAACTTCCATTTAGCTCTTCCTTTTGCTGAAAAGCTATTACAATCAGAACAGTTATACTTTAATTCTCATTTGAATGAACCTAAAGCAGGGATTCTCAACTTGCGGCCCATGGGCCGGATGCAGCCTGCGGCACCATTTCATGTGGGGCCCCCACCTCCAACACACCAGGAGGTTCCATGTGGTGGAGGAAGGGCAAAATGGCCATCCACCCCCTGACCCTGGTTGAGAATTCCTAACCTAAAACACAAGTAGTAATGAAAGCTTGATTTAATGTAAAGCAAATGTCACCATCCCGCCCTAGTACCCCCCCCCCCATGATTCCCTGTCCTTTAGTATTGACATTGGAAAGCACTGTTTACCTTTTAGGGTGCCTTCTCCCCCCTTTGAAACGACACATATTTCCCACACATCTTGTTTGTCTGGGGGTTTCTGGGAGCACAGGTCTTATCCTCCTAGTACCATTTCTTGATATCTTGTATTGTTCAGTAAATTACCTTATAAAAGTGTAATCTTAGAGATGCATGCTAGATTCCTTTACAGTGTAACAGTAATCCATCTCTTGGATCATATCAGGCACCAGCATTTTAAGACTACTTGGGAATCCAGGAAAGATCCCAAGGGATTTTAGGTGATGGTGTACTCCTATCATGGAAGTTGGCTTTCTGGAGACAAGACTGGCTTCTATAGAGCTGTGAGAGAATTTATGATTAGATAATGCAGTAAAGGTCTCCCTTGCTTAAAAGCAAGCCATATCCAACTCTAGGGCATGGTGCACATCTCTGTTTACACACAAATATCCAGCATTATCTGTGTCTGTAGACATTTCCATGGTTATGTGGTAGGCATGATTAGATGCTAGAGTGCTGTGCCTATTTCTATTTCCGCTTCCTTTTTTTCAAATCTGCTAGGTTGGCAGGAGCAGGGACAGAGATGGGAGCTTACTCCATCATGCATCTCTCGGGTCTCAAACTACTGACCTACCAACCTTCCATTTGTCAAGTTCAACATCTTAACCACTAAGCCACTGCAGTCCCAGCAGAAGATAAAGGGAGGCCATAAATGCCACCCTGGATTAAGTGGAGGTAGGGCAGGCTATAAATGTAACACAGATAGCAGCAACAACATCTCCTGTTTTTCACCAAACAGGTATCTATGTGATTGGATTCAGCTTCCCTGTGGTGCCCAAAGGAAAAGCTCGTATCCGGGTGCAGATTTCATCTGTTCATAGTGAAGATGATATTAATCGTTGTGTGGAGGCTTTTACTGAAGTGGGCCGCAAACATGGAGCCTTGTTGTGAAGGGTTGTAGAACTTGGCAACGTTCAAAATGCTGAAGATGGAGCCAGTCCTCTGAAGATTGGAATGTTCTTCCCACTTTCACCCAGAGTGTGAAAAAAGCACTTGCTCGGACTTCAGCTTGCAGAATCCAATCTCTGGCATAGCCAGTGGAAAAGCTACTTGTTTGGACTACAATTCCCAAAAAGCCTACAGTCAACCTGGACAATCCTATGGAGGTTGTCAGATTCTGAGAATTGGACTTCAGGCAAGCAACTTTTCCAAGCTCTGCTTTCCCCACTGGTCAAAACAGGCTTCTCAGCTGTTCCCAACATGGGGCACGTGCCCCATAGGGGGATTTCGGTCCGAGAAGCCTAAGTCAGTACATTGGCTGATCAGTGCTTTGGGGAATTGACTTGGACTTCTGGGAATTGGAGTCCAAAAACCAAAGGTTGGGAAACACTGGCTAGATTCATATCTTCAGGAAGATAGATAGCGGGATATAAAAGCTGACAATCCCTCTAATCATTCTGGTACTCTTCTAAGCCTGACTCAAAGAGAATTTGGAAAGCTGCCTTTTTGAACAACAGTTCCCGGAATTCCCAGTTGACATTACAGGCTGAGGGTTTCGGGGAATTCTGTAGTCCAAAACAAAACAAAAAATCAAAACAAAAGAACTAACTATTCCAAGCTCTGTCTGTCAGCCTGATGCATTTGGGTGTACTTCTACTAAAGAAAGATCACAAAAAAACCACAGTGCCTGAAGGAAGATAGAATAATAAAGCTGTTGACCTCAGTCTCAAAGAGGCATTTTTGAACCTACAGGTATCTATTGACATAGAAAGGTTGTGTTGTTATGTTGAGTTGGGTTGTGAAAGAATCCATCTGGCCCTCACTCCCGCCTCTGCCACTGTCCTTTTCCCCTCTGCCTGGCTTGGTGTGTCCCTAATGCCATTCTATAGCAGGGCAGATGTTGTAAGAAGGTTTACAACATCAGCCCTGCTACAGATCACCTTTAGGGACATGCCAAACCAGGCGGAGGGGAAAAGGACAGCAGTGCCAGTAGCAGAAGTGGAAGCAGCAGATGCACACGGCCGCCCACGTCTTTCCTGGGTGCCTTTTTGGCTGAGTGGGCAAGGTCAGGCAGGACCCCTCCTTCACCCACGGCAGGCCGGTAAGCAGGGAAGGAGTGGCGGGCCAGACTGGTGGCATGTGGTGAGTGGTGATGATGGTGGTGGTGGTGGGAAGTGTTTGTGGCGGCAGCGGTGGTGTGTGGGGAAGTGTTATCGGGCTGAACTGGTGGCATGTGGGGGAGTGTTGGTGACGTCGGCATGGGGGCAGGAGTTTTGGCAGGCTGGTCAGGTGTTCCCCCCTGCCGCTGCTGGGGGTGGGTGGGGGCTCTGGGTGGTCCTGCTGCCTTATTTTTAAGCCTGAGGCCAGATCATACCCCTCAGACTGTTGGTGGGCCAGACTGGTGTCCCCACTGCTGGCCCCTGGCTTTAAAAGGCTGAGTACTCCTGGTTACTCTTAGTAACTCCCTTCTAAGCTATACCTAAGCTTGTCCCATCTAAGCTATATCTTAACCTATAAATCCAAGTGTTCACCGTTGGAACTGGCTATAGGTTGCTATGTGTCGCCCTACTGACCCGCACCCACCCTTCGTGCGCACGGCCAAATTGCCTACGCAGGTCAACGAAGGATTTAAAAATCCGGCACGGGGGCCTCAGCCCCACAAACGGCAAGAAAGGGAAAGAACTTCACTTCCCAACATTCCTTGCGCTGCGCCGCGCCAGAGCCAATCAGGCTGAGAGGCTCTCGCACGGCGCAGCGTTCGGAATCGCGCCGCAGCCAATCAAAACAAAACCATTTTAAAAAAACGCAGCACAAACAGAAAGCACCAACCCATTACTACAAGCCCCAGCGTCCTGCATGCCATGAGCACGCAGAACGCTGAGGAAAACGGCGCCCGAAAAATTAAAAAGAAAAACAACTCACCGCGTCACAGCCAAACACACACCAGCCGGCTTTCTTTCCCTCACCCACGGCGCCTGGAGTTTCCCCTTTAATATCAGTGGGTGGGGGCTGCGACCCCCCTCTCCGCTGGCTTTTCTAGGGTTGGGAGGTTTGTGGGGAGAAAAGGGAAATGTTTCCCAAACCCTTCTGGACTCTGGACACCAGGGAGAGAGGATCGATTCCCACCCCCCTCCTTAAAAAAACTCCGTCTTTTCTACTCTTTAAAAACGGAGTTGTTTTAAATAGGGGGGGAGGGAATCGATCCACTGTGCTTGGTGTCCTGAGTCCAGAAGGGTTTGGGAAACATTCCCCTTTTCTCCCCACAAACCTCCCAACCCTAGAAAAGCCAGCGGAGAGGGGAGTCGCAAGCCCCACCCACTGATATTAAAGGGGAAACCCCGATCTACTTTCACAACTCCACACAAACAAAGCACCATAAAACAATAAAGCCCCCCTCCCTACCACCTAGCCCACCCTTCCTAACCCCCAACGACCATGCCCCCCTCCCCACCACCTAACCCACCCTTCCTAACCCCTAATGACCAGGCCCCCCTCCCCAACACGGGCCGGCAGCGTACATATTCCAACGAGTCTGCTTGCGAAAAAAACCCCAACACATGCTATTTCAATGGGCCACCCAGCCACCGAGGCCGGCCCACAGAAATAACCACACCAAACACATAAAATTTACACAGAAAATCTCCAACAAACACACAAAAAAAACCAAGGAAAAACACAAACCCCCACCCTCCACAAATCACACCAAAACCACCCATTACATATCGGAAATCACACCTTACCAAGACAGATCCAGCCACACCGAGAAAAAGAATTGAAATGGCAAAAGAACAGGAAGAAAACACAGGAGAGGACAAACATTACGCAACAGCACCACCAAGTGGCCACAGGAAAAATGACACTCAATGAATTCGAATTACACTTACACATTTTTTAAAAAAATCTTATCCAAAGTACACCTATCACCAAAAAAAAAAATATTTTTAAAAATGCAATTATTGGGAAAAAATATATATCAACCTTTCAACTTTTAAAAATCCAAATTTATTTATAACAGTTTAAAAAACTACCAATGTATAAAAAAATATTTTTAAAAAATAACATAACTCATTTAAACACACATACAACAAAAATCATCCAACACCATTTCTCATATTTTTTAAAAAACAAAACCCCCAAAAAAGCCCGGCAACGCCAGGCAACCCTTGCTAGTCTATACATATACCACAGAGTGAGTACCACTGTCCAACAGAGCTTGGAAAGGTTGCTTTATTGGATTACAGCTCCCAGAATCAGGGATTCTGGGAACTAAAGTCCAAAAAAGCAATTTTTCTCTGCCCGTTTTCCCTATTAGGTGTCCTAGGATTGTTGCTTTTGTTATCTCTTCCTACGATATCAACCTGCCTGAGACTTCAGGAGGCGTTCAAATAGGAATGTTCTTGTTTCTTTTCGTTCTTGTTTCCCAACCCACAGAACCTCTCTTACACACGCTCAGCTGCATGAGACGCAGTCGTGTACACTCCCACTCTAAACAAACATTTGGTGTATAAGACTGTGTGTACAGACAAGCAAAAAGGGGGGGGGGACTCTTTAAAAAACACAAGAGTCTGTTTCAGCAGTTGGAAAAACATGGCTTTAACCAATCCGCTCACTAAAATGAAATATTCTCCCTGCATGAGATAAAATCCTGGGAAAATTCAGCTACTGTTTCTTTGTGAACAACAAATGTTCGGTTTGGAAAATGGACTTCTTTCTCCCAGGCCTGCCTTCTTACTTTTAACAGAATTTTTTAATTTCCCCTACATCTTTTTTATGTGATTCCCCCCCACACCCTCCCCCATCCAGATTTTGGCAGCTGAGCACTGTATCAGACTACAACTTTTGGCAACTGTGAGATGCATGTAGGGAAATGAAAGGGGGTGCAACATAAAAAATTTAGTGGGAGTAAAAACGATTAATGGTGCAGTAGCTATTGGTTGCAATGTCCAGTTTTATTCCAGGATCACAACTCACTTCAGATTTGTGGGCATTCATGTGGTATAAAAGATTTCAGGTTGAAAGATGTGTGATTTAATTAGCAATATTCTAGTGTAGCCTGTGTCTTACCATGTGACACAATCCACACCATAAACAATGTGTTCCCTATCTTGCCCAGGACACAGATATAGAGTACAGTAAAACCCCTACTTAGGTAAAAAGTCTGTTCCGTAGGTTTTTATGTAAATTGGTTTTTTACTTAACTCGAAGCAAACCCATAGGAAAAAATGAATTTTACATAACTCAAAGCAAACCCATAGGAAAAATGAATTTTTTGCTTAACTCGAAGCAAACCCATAGGAAAATGATATTTATGTAAAGAAAAGCAACCCCATAGGAAAAATGAACTTTTTACATAACTCGAAGTAAACCCATAGGAAATTGTGTAATGTAAATCGAGACATTTATTTAAATCAGAACATATCAGTCGTTAGGGTTATGTAAGTTGAATTTTATGTAACTCGTGGCATATGTAAGTCGGAGTTTTACTGTATTTGGTCCATCTCATGTAATTCTTTACTCTTGGAATTCCAGCCATTCTCTATGACATGCCTGGCGCTTTACTAATGGACCAGTTCATTCATTTCCCACTCCTGTCACTGCATTACAGAACTCGATCATTCTTAATTACTAAACTCCTGCTTGATTCCTATCATCGCTGTGGGCTGACAGTGTTGGATTACGAGCCATTAAAAGAGTCTGCAGCTCTTAGCTGTGGAAGTTATAGACCAGAGGTGCCCAAACTTTTCAGGCTGTTGGCCGTTCACGTGATACAGGGAGCCAGTCGCTATGACCCGGGGGCCAGATCCAGCCCCTGACACTAATTCATCCGGCCTGTGAAGCCCTCGTCACTCCTGGAAGCGGAAGTAAAACGCCCGTATGGGCACGTTTTACTTCCACTTCCAGGAGTGATGAGGGCTTCGTGGGTCAGATGAATTGGGATTAGGGGTTGGATCTGACCCCTGGGCCATAGTTTGGGCACCCCTGTTATAGACCAAAGCATCTAGAGCAGTGATGGTGAACCTTTTAGGGACCAGGTGCCCAAGCTGCAACCCAAAACCCATTTATTTATCGCAAAGTGCCAACTCAGCAACTGGGGAGGAAGGAAGCGCTCCCATTGGGCTGCTGGGGTGACTGCACGAGTGACCACAGAGAGGACTCTGAGTGCCACTTCTGGCACACGTGCCATAGGTTTGCCACCACTGATCTAGAGAGCTCAAAATAAGGGAAGACACATCTAGAAGTTACAAAAGTAGGCCTCTTATTCTGTTTCTTTAAATTCATTTTAAGGACGCCTATTTCAAAAAAGAATGCAAAATAAATAGCAGCAGTTCAATATCAAAGATTCAGATCAAAAAGGGCAGAACAGATAATTTTGTCTTTGTAGCAACCTTGAAAGTTTACAACAAGAAGGCAATCAACAGCATGAGCTATAGGGGCACAGTCCTTTTGGAAACTCTTCTGATTTATGTTTAATGTGCAAGTTATTTTAAAAATAGAAATATTAATGGCAAAAATAGAGGAAATCCTCCTGTACAAATCCCAGTGAACTTGCAAGATGTACAATAGCAATCTTGTACTCTTGTTCCACCTTCGTTCACTTCAGTGGCACCTGAGCAAAAAGAAAAACACATCCTGATTGGTTGAGCCCATTAGCTCTATATTTAAGGCAAGATTGGAAACTTTTGAAACTTGAGATGTTTTGGACTAGAGCAGTGGTTCCCAGTGGTTGCCTTCACCCTCATAGGCAATCAAGAAAAATGCCACTGGTGTGAATTTGTTTAAGGTGGATCCTAGCTTTCCATAAAGTGACCCACACACTATGATCACGGAGCCATCTCCTGTGGCACATATGAAATGAGAGATGCAGTATTTAACACTGGGACTGCAATGGACTTCTGCAGCCTTGAGGATATGGACAAGGTGCACCTTCACAGCCAGTCCATCTGACATGGCCTCTTCCGCCTCTATGACCATTGGGAATCAGAGTTCCTCCTCTGCTCATTTTGCCATTGGTCCCAATATGATGGTTTCCAGTGGCATTTCCTCCACTGAGGGGACCATCACCCAACACTTGGTGTTGAGTCGCTGGCTGTACAGTCTACTCAGTTACCATAGCTGCATGTTGAGCCAGACATATTGTAAGGTGTGGGAACTATAATACCAAATAACTAGAGGATCAAAGGTTCTTCACCTAAGGCCCAGTAAGTTATGTTCAAACAAGACTGCAGTCATGAATACTTGACAACATAGCAACTGCTCTGGCTACAGCTAGAGCGAGAGAATCAACATGATCAGTTATTCAAAATACTCATTAAGGCCGTTTATTTCTTCACACAAACATCATTCCCCCCACACCCCATAACAATTACAAAATGCCACCTCTTGCCTCTCAAAAATATCACGGCTCGAATTAGCCATGTTTTTCCCATCTACGCATCAGCATTATGCTTGTTGAACTGAGAAAGATGCTGGTGTCTACAGATCATTCCCTTTGCTTTCTTTCCTTTAGATGTAGCACTAATTCTGGTTCTGTCTTGTTGCTGTGGAGATCTCAAGGCGCACCACCATCACGGTGTTGCTGCCTTTCATCTTGCATTAATGTTGCTCTTTAGGTCACATGCCTTGAGATTCTTCCTTCTTCATGTCTGGCTTCAGTTTTCAACTGACTAGAAAATGACAGCAAAAAAAATCTGAAAGAAGTCCCCATACCATCTTTTTATCACCAGGTAGACCAGAGATGCCCAAACTTTTTGGGCCACGGGCCAGCCACGTAGTTCAGAGGGCCAGTCACTATGGCCTGTGGGCTGGATCTGGCCTCAATGCCAATTCATCTGGCCCGTGAAGCCCTCAGCGCTCCCCGAAGTGGAAGTAAAAAGCACCTGGACACGTTTTACTTCCACTTTCAGGAGGAATGAGGGCTTTGTAGGCCGGATGAATTGGCTTTGGGGGCCGGATCCAGCCCACAGGCTGTAGTTTAGGCACCCCTGAGGTAGACTTACCTGCAGCTACAGTAGGATAAGAGATTTGTCCCCAACTGCATTGGTGAAGGGACTTGCCAGAACTTGGAGATTGGTCCCTGCTTATCTAACAATGCCATGCCAAAAGTTTGATGTGAGTGATCTCGGCAGGCTGGCAACTCATGCCTGGAGGCCAAGAGCACCCACCATGAATGATGACCCAGTCTGTATGAAGTACCAAGGGAGGCCAGAAAATAGATCCCATATTCACACAGGAAGAAGTCATGTGGCAGGTAGCAGCACCCACTAATCCAGGGATTTCCAACCTGCGGCCTGTGGGCCAGATGCAGCCCATGGTACCATTTCATGTGGCCCACCACCACCTCCACCACACCCAGAAGTGTCATGTGGTGGAGGAAGGACAAAATGGCCGTGGTCCCCGAAGCTGTCTGAGGAAGCATGACACGGCCCCCGGCTCTAAAAGGTTGAGAACTCCTGCACTAATTGCTGCTGGAAGTGATTGACGATGGTTTGGCTCAGGTTGTGAGGAATCTTGTCCTCAGATGACAACAGTTAGAAAAATCAAATCCCTCAGTCTCCTGAAAGAGTTTCTTCTGAAATTTGTCTGTATGTTCAGTCAGGTCCTGGTTCAACTTACCCAGTACTGTACTTCTAGGTTTGCATTCTGACCTTGGAGTTCCTCAGTCATCCAGAAGGGGTCATAGAAAGAACTGAGCAATTTCATCAAGCCAGCAGGTACTGTACATACTGTAGGTGTTTGGGTTTGGGTAAATCGTGGTGGTAGTCATCAGGTGAGAGGCTGCAGGGCTTTGCTTGAGTACCCAGCTTACTCCAGATGATGTGGACATTAGGATTGGACTGTCCGATCTTGCTGATCTGCTCAGATGTCACCTCAGCTTCGTTTGGAGAAAGCAATCCTCCTTGAGAAAGGGAAGTTGCTCCATTATGCAGAGATCTCTGACACCAGGGTCGCAGAAACAGCACATTGACTAAGAGTACCCTGACATCCATGACTTCCTCTGTTCCTTCAAGACTTGTGACTCTCTTAACAGCAGCAAGATTGACCCTGTGGGCTGCTTCCTTCCACCTCTTTTTGTTATCATTAGATCCCTTTGGCCAATTGTTGACCAGATCCCCTTTCCCCTAGTTATATAGCGGTGATGGCCAACCTTGGCACTCCAGCTGTTCTTGAACTTCAATTCCCAGAAGCCCTGATCAGCAGGAGTGCCAACTTGGGCTTCTGGGAATTGAAGTCCAAGAACATCTGGAGTGCCAAGGTTGGCCATCATGGTTATATAGAGTGTGAAATCTGTCAGCCCTGCTGCTTTCAGTGATTTCAGAGAGAGAAAATAAAAGAGGTGGAAATTGCTTGTTTTACAGTCTAATCGTGTTATGTTTTACCTTGTTATACAGTATTTACATGCCATTTTGCTTCCATTGAACCCAAGATTGCTGCTCTTCTCCCACTTTAATTTTCAAACAACCCTGCAAGACAGGTCATGCTGACAAGCCTGAGTTCACCCAGATGGTTTTATGGTTCAGCGCTGTGTTGAACCTGGATCTCCCAGTCCAGTTATCAAAACATTCTACAGCTTTATTGTCCATCTTTGTGCAATGGGTGTAACAAATCTTAGAAGGTTTAGAGATAACAAATGTAGATTCAACTTAAGGGCTACATTCAATAATGTAAAGTTTCTCAGTCAGGGGGAAATCCCTAAAGGAAGTTACATTTCACTTAAGTTACTCTACCCTTTAGGTAACATTATAGTTCTCCTTCGTATAGTTTGTGAATCCACACTCATGGGTTATGCGCCTGCGCAGAACGGCCGATCGGAGGCTTGAAAAGCTATTGGTCAAAAGTTTTGGCGGTAAGACCGCCCACCGTACCGCCCACCCTGAGGCGCCCGCGCGCCATTTTACCTCAGTTCTCTTCTTTCCGCCGTAGCAGCAGGACGATCGTTGAGAGCTTCCTCAATTTTTTCGCCCTTCTGAGGGAAAGTCTTTTGGCTAACTTTACAATTTTTTCGGCGATCTTGTCCTTTGGGCAGGATCGCCACCCCGGTGCTGTTTCTTCCTTCTGGTGGACTCAGTTACCTACTCGCTTCGGTCACCGTTTCCCCCCTCAAGGGGGTGGCGGCTGGCCAGCCCTTCGGAGTACCCGCGTTCCAGAAACTTCCGTTGGAAGAATTTTTTCTTTGATGGCCGCGGCCTTCAAACAGTGTTCGGCTTGCCTGAAAAAGTTTCCGGCCTCCGACGGGCATAGCCTCTGCCTTTTCTGCCTCGGAGAGTCTCATCAGAGCCAGTCTTGCCCTCACTGCAAGAAATTCACCCGTCTGGCAGTGCAGAACCGGAGCTACTGGCTCAAAGCCCATCTGATGGAACTCTCTCTGGCTCCCGTTGCGGCCGCTTCTACCTCGGCTAGTGTCTCTCAGCCTCCTCCGCCTTCGGCTTCTTCTTCCGCTCTTCCCATCAAGAAGAAGAAGAAGAGGGACAAGAACGGGGAGAAGAAGAAGAAACACGGGTCGGAGAAGAGGCGATCACTCCCGCCTACTCCGCGCACCCCTGTTTCTCCGGGACCTTCGCCGCCATACTCGGTCGCAAGATGTCCGTCGCCTGGGTCTTCCATCTGGGGAGGACAGTCCTCCTCGGGATCGCCTGAAAAAGGACGCAGGGCTGGGGCTCCAGCTTGCCCACTTCAGGTGCTCCCGTCGCCGCCTCGTGGGAGGGCCCATTCGCCTATGAGACAGGCCTCCGTCTCCCCAAGGCCCAGGACTCCAACGCTCGACGACGCGGCAATCACCATGCCGGCCACCGTTTCGTCGCCTACCGTTTCGTCGCTCCCGACGATGCCGGATCCAGCCCAGATGGAGCTCCTGAAAGGGATGTTTGAGGTCATGGCTCAGACTTTTGCCAGCCAGTTTAAGACCTCCATGCCTGCGGCCTCTGCGGCTCCGGTACCGACCACCGCAAGCCCCAGGGATGTTGGCCCTGCTGTGGCCCCTCCGACCTCCCGAGGGTCGAGTATCCGCTCCGCTGGCCCACCCACATCGTCGCGGGTTGGTCCAGACATTGATGCGGTGGACTCCCATACCGCCGGCCCGCCCAGGCCGTACTGGCGCGGTCCCGACGTGGATGTAAGAGTTCCTCCCTCGTCCTCCGATGACTCCAGCACCTCTTCAGAGGAGGACGAGGGAGACGTCGACGCCGAAAGGACGCCAGACCAAGCCATCGGCGCGGTTGACCCACCGCGTGGTGAGGATCAATGCTCGCTTACGGCCATGCTGACGCGCCTGGGGACCGCGCTGAACCTGAAGGTGGACCAGCCGCCACTGGAAGGTGAGGACCAAATGACCGCAAAGCTGGACAGACGTGCAGTACGGCCGGTCCATATCACCATGCTTCTGTCCATGTTGACGTCGGCGAAGGCGACATGGAGGAAGCCGGTGTCAGCACACTCTGTTTCGTCCAGGCTCGACGGCATGTACAGAGTCCTGGACGAGAGCGTCGAGTTTTTGCAAGCTCACCCCTTGCCAAATTCCCTGGTGGTCAAGGCCTTCCAACACAGGACGGCCACCAGCGGGTTCCCGGTGCCTTCGACCCCGGAAGGGAAGAAGCTGGACGCGATGGGCCGAAAATTCTACGCCACCGGTTCCCTCTTCCTCCGCGCCGCCAACTACTCGGCTGCCATGGGCCTTTACCAGTCCCACCTCTGGGAGCGAATCAAGGCCGAAACGGCGACGTTGCCCGCCGACGCCCAGAAATGGATCGACGTGCTGGCATCCGAAGGGGACTTCCTGGCGGAGCAACAAATGAGAACAGCCAGGCATATCAATGACTATGCGGCGAAGGACATGGCGTCTGCCATCCTGCTCCGTCGCCACGCCTGGCTTAGGGGCACCTCCCTCGATGATGCTATGAAGAAGCTCATCGAGGAGTTTCCCTTCGACGGGCAAGGCCTCTTCGGACAGGACACGGACAAGGTCCTCAATGAGATGCGGCAGACTAACTCCACCGCCAAGTTCCTGGGGCTCACCACGCCGGCTCCGGCTGCCAGGCCGAGATTCCAGCCCTTCACGTGGCAGTACCAGGGGAACCCGCAACAACAGGGTGGCCCTGTGGAACAGCCCAGGTCTGGCTCCTACAAGCAACGGCGCTAGCACAAGTCCCGCTACCAGCCCTACGGGCACGGCAAGCGTTCGGACACTAAGTCCAAGTCCCGCGTTTGAAGCTGCGACGGCCGAGTGTCTCTCGCTCCACATCCCGTACCTCCCCCTCCGGAACTTCCTCCAGGTATGGTCAGGCATCATGGATGACCGGTGGGTCTTAAAGATCTTGTCCTCTGGCTACGCCATCGAGTTCGTGCGGGCGCCTCGGGTAGGAAGACATCGTCTCACCACCTCGTCTCCCCATTTGGAGGAAGAAATATCAACTCTTCTGTCCAAGGGAGCCATCGAGCGGGTGGCACCGCCCGAATGGGACAACGGCTTCTACTCGAGGTACTTCATGGTTCAGAAGAAGGACAGAGGACTTCGCCCGATTCTGGACCTGCGCCACCTCAACAAGTGCATCCACACCAGGAAGTTCCGGATGGTGACCCTGCAGACCGTCCTTCCCCTCATCAACAAGGGGGACTGGTTCACAGTCATAGACCTCAAGGACGCTTACTTCCATGTCTCCATCCTCGAGGAGCACCGAAGGTTCCTCCGATTCCGCATCGGCGATTCGGTGTAAGAGTACCGATGTCTACCGTTCGGTCTGGCCACGGCGCCACGAGTCTTCACCAAATGCATGGCTCCGGTGGCTGCTTTCCTTCGCCAGCGGGGAATCAGGGTCTTCCCATACATCGACGACTGGCTGATTGTATCCCCCACCAGCTCGTCGGCCATTCGGGACACGCAATTCACGGTCCACCTCATGGAGAGTCTCGGCCTCAGGATCAACTTCACCAAATCGAAGTTGATTCCCTCCCAACGCGTCAAGTACATCGGAGCGGTACTCGACTCGCTTGCCACCAGAGCCTTTGCACCCCAGAAGCGCTTGCAGGACATCGCGCAGGGAGTGAATGACCTGCGCACCAAACCGTGCATCCGGGCGAAAAAGGCTCAAAGACTGCTAGGCCTTATGGCCTCAACGACGGCTGTGGTTCCTCACGCCAAGTTAAAGTTCCGGTCCCTACAGTCGTGGCTTCTGCACGAATTCGACGCGCTCCGGGAGAGTCAGTCCAAACGGCTAACTCTGTCTCCGGAGCTGAGGGACCAACTGCTCTGGTGGACAACACCACTCAACGTGGCAACGGGGAAGAGTTTTTACCCCCCGCAACCCTCGTTGCAAATATTGACCGACGCAAGCAACCTTGGCTGTGGGGCTGCCTGCGGGACTCTCACGGTCAACAACCCTTGGTCGCCTCAGGAGATGGTGCACCATATCAACTACTTGGAGCTACTGGCCATTTGGAAGGCCCTCCGTTCCTTCGAGAGCCTGCTCATGGGCAAGGCGGTTCAAGTAGCCTCGGACAACACCACGGCTGTGGCGTATCTGAACAAGCAGGGAGGAACACGATCCACCACCCTTCTTTACCTTGCTGTGCAACTCTGGGAATGGTGCCTGGAGAGGCACATTTTCCCGATTGGAGTGCACATTCAGGGCAAGCTGAATGTCTTGGCCGACCATCTCAGCCACCTCACCTCGACGACCCACGAATGGAAACTGAACGACGAGGTTTTTCAGTCGCTTTGCGAGGCCTGTGGGATCAGGACTATTTCTACGCTTTTCCTCCGTTTCCTCTGGTCCAGAAGGTTCTCACCAGAATGCTTCAACACAGGACCAGGGCCATCCTAGTGGCCCCAGCATGGCCTCGCCAACCATGGTTTCCACTGCTGTTGCGCATGTCATTTCAGTATCGCACGCTGCCGGAGTCACCGACGCTCCTCCAAATGGAGCAGGGCCAGCTTCACCACTCGGACCTGCCCAGCCTCCACCTCACCGCGTGGAGGATAACCCCAGACTGTCCAGGATCCTGGAACTAGCCAGGCGCCCTTCCACAAGGAAGTCCTACGCTTCCAAATACAGACGCTTTTGTGCTTTCCTGACATCCCAGCAGACGTCCCTCTCACAGGTGGGGCTGCAGGACGTCTTGACCTACCTCCTCCATCTGGCGGAGTCTGGCCTCAGCATCACCTCCATCTGAGTACACCTCGCAGCGGTGGTGGCTCACTCTCCGGCTGGCTCGCCCGCTTCTGGCGCTTTCCGCGACCAAACGGTGAAACGTTTCCTCAAGGGGTTGCGGAACGCCTTCCCTCCGGTCAGGACTCCGACGGCCCAATGGTCACTCTCTACCGTCCTCAACGCGCTCACCAGGACTCCTTTCGAGCCCATGGCTACCGCGGATGCTCGTCTCCTCACTTGGAAGACGGCCTTTCTTGTGGCCATCACGTCTGCTCGACGAGCTGGTGAGCTAGTTGCTCTGCGGGCAGACGCACCCTTTCTTCAATTCTTCAATGACCGTGTGGTACTCCAAGCGGACATCACCTTTCTTCCCATGGTGGTCTCCCAGTTTCATATGGCACAGACTATCTCCTTGCCTACATTCTTCCAGAACCCCACTAACGCCCAAGAAAGGACTTGGCACACGCTGGATGTCAAATGAGCTTTATTGTTTTACACCAGCAGGACAAGGGAGTTCAGGAAGTCGCAACGCCTTTTCGTGGCGTATGGGGGCAAATCCAAAGGTGGACCCATATCTGCGCAGCGGTTCTCCAAATGGATCACCTCTACCATCTACTTGGCCTACGAGTCGTCATCGCTGCCCCCTCCACCGCATGTCAGGGCGCACTCTACCAGAGCGGTTGCAACATCCACGGCCTTTCTGGAGGGCACACCGCTTGAGGACATCTGTAAGGCTGCCACCTGGTCCAGACCTTCTACATTTGTCCAGCATTACAGGGTGGACACCAGAGCCACTGCGGACGCCAGGCTTGGCCGTGTCGTCCTCACTCGGGGGCTCCGGGCCCATCGCCCTTGACAGTTCACCCTGCCTGACCGTCATCATCTTCATCGTGGGATCATCTCATCCGACTGCCCACCGACCAAGTAAGTGTGAGCTTGCTAATCTCCCATGAGTGTGGATTCACAAACTATATGAAGGGGAAAGTTCGGTTTCACTTACCAGTGATAACTTTCGTTCTTCGAGTATATAGTTTGTGAATACACACTACCCACCCTGCCTCCCCTCTTGAGCTGCACGGATGAGATCAATTGGTTTATCCTGTGCTTGGCTTAAGTATGGAACTGAGGTAAAATGGCGTGCGGGCGCCTCAGGGTGGGCGGTACGGTGGGCGGTCTTACCGCCAAAACTTTTGACCAATAGCTTGTCAAGCCTCTGATTGGCCGTTCTGCGCAGGCGCATAACCCATGAGTGTGTATTCACAAACTATATACTCGAAGAACGAAAGTTATCACTGGTAAGTGAAACCGAACTTGATTTAAAACCACTCTAGGTCTGAGTTTCTTAACATTCAGCCTGAGCCATTGTGGCTCCGTTTTGCATTTCTAAAGCGCACACTCCACAGATTAGTGAGTCATTAAATGGCATAATGCCTGTCAAATGTCCAAGGACAAATACTTAGATCATTAGTACATGAGAAGGCCCTCTTCGAAGGAAGATGGGAAAAATTGGATAAAACATCTGCTGTTGCTAACAAGCAGGAACAGTTGTCATTTCAGGGGACATCAAACGAATCCTCTGGATTCCAGTGGGAGGAGGACACCTCAAAATGCCTATAAAAACGGACCCAAAATCTTGGTCCAAAAAAACCCTTTCCGATGCTAGGGGAAACTTTGTCCTTTTGTTTTAGATCATGTCTCGGTCTATGCCATGTCTTTTTACATGGGGGTGAGGAGTCCACTTTTTCTTCTATGTTGTACCTATTGCTTATGTATTCAGATTAGTTTAGAATCCTTTTTAGAAGAGTTTATTTCATTTATTCTGTTTGTTTTATTTTGCTACAATAAAATATGCTGCTAGATTGAATCTCTGTGAGCAGCAGCAGCACTTCTCAAATTAGGGAGTGAAGTAGCATAAGGGAGATAAGGGGGAAAAGTGGAATAGGCAACAAAGGAAGACTATTCCTGGCCTTATCCTATGGGGTGCATCAAAGCCACCAGAGAAGAGTTTCGTTTCTCCAGAGAGGGAGGAGAAGACCAGTCTGGTCCAGTTTCGTCTTGAAGGTAATACGACATAATCCCTGGGACTTTCACAAGCCAACCCATCTCCTTGGAGTTATCAGTAAAGGGTGGTCACATTAATGGGACAATTTCTAATTTGCTACCAGAGACATCTGTTACACCCCCAGGGTCTCCATTTTTATGAACCAGTTTAGAACTGGGCACAGAGGTCCATGCAGCCAGCCAGCCACCTGGCGCACCCTGCAGACCTCCAATGCCACTCATGCCAGCTTCGCGACCCGAGGATCATCCGTGGCCGTGGCCATTGACCTGTTGTGTTGGTCCCCCTTCACGACACTCAGAAATCATATTCTAGAAATGAGAGGACCAGAGATAAAAAGGTAGACACAAAAGTACCAGTATGTCTACTGAGCTTTAAAATATTAAGATTTTTTAAGACTACTTTGCCCAGTATCTCACAGCCAACATGGCGCTATATATTTATTGTCACTAATTAAGCTTTGTGAGAAGTATTTCATGCTTTTAGACTAGAGGAATCTCAGGAATGAAATCTCAAGATTGATTGATTCAGCCTAAGGCCTGATGTTTTCTCTCACTTGGTACATATTTTGATAAAATTTCAATAAACCAGGAAAGGGTCATTGCTTATGGACCTTCAGCAGATGCAAACTACCAACTACTATAGTCCCATTACAGGCAAGTGTGAAAAGCCATACAGTAGGCAAAAGTCTTCCCATGGGGTGCATACAAGTGCACCCTACATACAACCCCAAAGACTTTTTCCTGTCCAAAAAAAGTGGATTATCATTCTTGGAAGCCTCCAAAAGCAACAAATCACATTACAAATAGTTCAAGCCCCCCTGTATTGTTTTAACACCCAAAAGTACCGATTTTTCAAGACTTCCAGCCATTTTCAGGTTCGTTTTTGCATTACACAGAATCATTTTTGGCTTTCTTTGAAAAAACTGCCCCAAAACTGCCCCTTAGAGCTGCCAAAGGAACCTACTCCAATCTGCTGTAGCTATAACAACAAGGCAAAACTCTGAACAATAGACAGACTTGTGTTTTCAGTTACAGTAAACCACTACTTCTATTTCATACCTGGATGCACTTTTATGATTTCTGTGTATGCACATGCCCACACACTGTAATACAACAATCTCTATCTTTGAGTTACATTTAATAGCAGACCTCATGGCTGTAGCACCTGGCAAAATGTATGTCTTTCTGTGCTGCTTCTTTGCTAATTTTGGGGGAGCCACCTAGCCTTATGGTGAGTTCTAAAAATCAGAAAAACTCACATACCTTATTGAATGTTAGTTGGCCCTAATAAATATTGGGATATACATTGTGACTTGGTTCTTCTTCACAAACTAAACAAGAATGTGATCTTCATCCCCCTTGCATTGAGAGGCATGATTTTCCTTGTGCAAATTTGGGAGACAGCTTTTTTGTGCAAGTGTGAGAAGTTCATCACAATAAATCTTGTAGTTGCATGGGCTTTTGAAAAACCAAAATATCAGATAGGTTGTTTGCATCTTTTTTAGCAATCAACCTGCCCTGTTGAATTTGGCATGCTTATTTATGTCCAATT
Organism: Bradypodion ventrale; assembly: GCA_035047345.1. Taxonomy (NCBI): domain Eukaryota; kingdom Metazoa; phylum Chordata; class Lepidosauria; order Squamata; family Chamaeleonidae; genus Bradypodion; species Bradypodion ventrale. Next base: position 220,015,800 of record JAWDJE010000005.1, on the reverse strand, counting down.
TCAGAAGAGGAAAAATAGAGATATTTTGTACAAATTGTGAAAACCCACAATGGGGAAATACTGTACAGTAGTATTTGGTGTCCCATTCTGGAGGTGAAGACTTTTGGGGCAAATGGAGAACCTTCAAGAAGCTGTTTCACCACACCAAGTAGCTAGTCTTGACCACAAGCAAAACATTGGCAAAGTTCGCTCAAATCCCCAAGTGCATGCTAATGGATTATGGATGTTGCTCTGTTCTGACAGACCAACACATGTGGCTGTGGTTTTGTACACCTCTCCACAATAGGTGATAGATGACACGTTACCTTATCAGAAACATGCCTTGAGGAATAAGAAATAGGAACTCTTTACCTAATTCTGCACATTAACAAGGCCACATACCTTCACACCTGTTTCCATGACAACACATTTAATAAGAGCCCAAGGTCACCCCCCCCCCCCTTGTAATGCTTAACTGTGAATGTGGATAAGACAGAGGGATAATTCATAACTGATGACAGAAGTATCAGTATGTTATGGAGCTGGGATAGAAATGGCGCAATGAATCACTTCCCTCAGCAGGGCAGTACAAGTCACAGACTCCAGATGTTCCCTTCTTTTATAGGATGTATTGTTGTGCACCACACGTCTGTTTCTGCACCCTCTAAGCCAGTGTTTTCCCAACTTTGGTTTTTTGGACTTCAATTCCCAGAAGCCTAAGTCAATTCCCCAAAGCATTGATTGGCCAATGGACTGACTTAGGCTTCTGGGAATTGAAGTCCACCAGTGTTCCACAGAACATAGTTTGAGAAACACTTCTCTAAACTGCCCAAGTACCCTCAAGTGTAAAGGTGGATTTTAATCCCATTGCCAGAACTGAAGTAAGGTTCAAGAGCCAGTCCAGCTGTTTTCTGCACACGGAATGAAGTGCCAGTTTGCCTATTTGTCTGGAGCAATAAAATGTATTGGATTAGCCTTGGGGATATGTCAGAGGCAAATAACATGCGTTGGTCATTCTCAGTTGTGACTGAGCAGCCTTGTTGAAGGTGAAAACAGAGTCTTGAGACAACTTTGAGATGCACAAGTTGCATTTGGCCTAAGCATCCCTGGACTGCAACCCACCTCGGAACATCTATCTTAGGGGTTCTAACCTTTTCAAACTGGGGGCTGGGTCACACATTCTCAGTCAGCTTTGAGGGCTGGACGGCCATTTTGCCCTGCCTGCATGATGGGGGTGGCCATTTCGTCCCATCAGCTTCAAGGTTTTTTTTGCCATTTTGTTTCTTGAATGCCCTGGGAGGGGTGTGGGGCCACATGAAATGGCACTGTGGGCCAGATCCAGCCCACGGGCCTTAGGTTGGAAACCCCTGATCTATCTGATGGAGTGGGAATCTGATGAGATGGACAACAGGGCATAAAAATTATATTATACAAAACTTGTTTACCTTGAGCGTGCCAAAAGACTCTTTAATTTTCGTTGTCAAAGATCAGCCTGGACATTCTCTGACTATTCCTCCAACATCCACTTGAAAAATGGTGTTTCAGAAAAGGCTTCCTTCTCTTTAGTCCATCGGGAAGCCCATAACTGGCCAAAAAACAACAACAACCCATGCTATTTTATTTTTATTATTTTATTTTATACCCTACCTCAATTGGACCAAGCACCACTCTGGGTGGCTTACAACAGTAAAAGAACAGCCCACAGTACAGTCATATAAAAAACAGAACAATCCAAACAAAATACAATTAAATTATAAATATTAATAAACATTAATAAACTATTAATAAAATACCTATCTAGATGGCTTTAATAAATTTAGTGTGCTATAGTAATTAATAACCTATTTTGTGGATGCTGTGGGACTGCAGTTTCTACCTAGCTGTGCAGGCTAGGACTGATAGGAGCTGCCAAGAATGTTTGGGAGCCACAAGCTGCCCATGCAGCTGTAATGATGATTAATTAGCACAGTTATTTGGGCAACTACTATAATGGAGGATTCTTAGTTGTATGTGCCAGATCTCATATAAACCTGACTGCAGCAGGAAGTTACAGCTCTCTAAAAATAATATTAATGCCAATGGCTTGAATACCTGAGTAATTGGAGGAAAAGACATACTCTTTTGTTCATATTAAAAGCACCTCTGTACAATTAATAAACAGCTAATTTTGGCCCAATAATGGACATCATCAAGAGCATTTGGAGTAACTAATGTCAAGTCTTCCATGGTCCATATTGAGGGGCATGGAGCACATTGATATAGGTGTCATGTTGTCTGTTCTTCTCTACCCTTGGGTTGATATGAAAATCCAAATTTTTTGGCTCTGGCAGCTCCACTCCGTATCCTATTAACTGACTTCAAAATATCTCAGTTTTCTGTGAAACTGGAGACTAGTCTATCCTGGAATTCTTTTCATTTCCACACTATAGTACAGTATTGTCATTCTCTGCTGTTTCTTCAAGATTTACAGATGTTCTGAAAATTATGTTTCCTTCTTTTTAATCAGGGAAGGGTGGGATGCTTTGAGTCTTCTGTATTAGCGACTACATATTTTTGTATGTCTCTGGATGCAATGCATGCTAGGGAATTAATTTTATTAACAAGGGTTGGCTTGAGGTATCCAGTTCTTTCTTCATGTCAAAGTGGTGCACAATTATAAATTAGGTACATACATGAAATAATAGCTAAAGCTCAAACCAGGATTCTAGATTTGAGAGGGCAAAGGTTTTTTCAGGAGGGGCAAACAATTTTCAGGAGGGGCAACAATGTCACACACACATATATCACAGGGGATTTTGGGGCTAGCTGTTAGCTCAGGAGGGTTTTCGGGGGCCCGGGGGCACTCTGGCTATGGCACTCGCTCAAACAAAACCAAAATGTTCAAGTTATTGACCAGAAGCAGAATACTTCGATAGCATTATCTCAGCCTTTCGCTAGATCTTCTTCTGTACATGTGGTGTGGCATAAATTGTTGTTGTTGTTCAGTCGCATAGTCGATTCTGACCCTTTGCGACCCCATGGACCATTTTCCTCCAGGCACCTCTATCCTCCACCATCCTCCTCAGCCTGCCAAGCTCTGTGCCCATTATGTCTACAATACCATCTAGCCATCTCATCTTTAGACGCCCCCTTCTTCTCTTGCCCTCTACCTTTCCCAGCATCAAAGCCTTCTCAAGTGAGTAATCCCTTCTCATTTGATGTCCAAAGTACTTTAGCTTCATCTTCACTATTTGTCCCTCCAATGAACAGTCAGGGTTGATTTTTTCCAGTATTGACCTATTTGTTCTCTTTGCTGTCCAGGGGACTCTCAGGACCCTCCTCCAACACCACATCTCAAAGGCATTTATTCTTCTGCGTTCAGCTTTCCTAATGGTCCAGCTCTCACAACTATACATTACCACTGGGAATACCATTGCTTTGACTATGAGAATTTTTATTTTCAAGGTGATGTCTCTGCTTTTCACTATATTCCCCAGGTTTCTCATTGCTTGTCTCACCATAATCAGTCTTCTTTTTATTTCATGGCTACAGTTGCCATCTGCAGTGATCTTAGATCCCAGGAAAGTAAAATCTGTCACTGCTTCTACTTCTTCCCCATCTATTTTCCAGGGACTGATCGGACCTGTTGCCATTATCTTGGTTTTCTTGATATTGAGTCTCAAGCCAGCTTTTGCACTTTCCTCCTTCAACCCAATCAAGAGGTTCTTTAGGTCTTCCTCACTTTCTGCCATTAGGGTGGTATTGTCTGCATATCTCAAATTGTTGATGTTTCTCCCAGCAATTTTGATCCCATATTGTGATTCCTCCATCCCTGCATTGCGCATTATGTGCTCTGTGTATAGATTGAATAAGCAGGGTGATAAAATGCAACCTTGTCTTACTCCTTTTCCTATTCCAAACCACTCTGTTATTCCATGTTCTGTCCTAACTGTTGCTTCTTGGTTCATGTACAGATTTCTCATGAGGCATATGAGGTGTTGTGGTATTCCCATCTCTTTAATTACTTGCCACATTTGGTTGTGGTCCACACAGTCAAAAGCCTTGGTGTAGTCAATAAAACAAAAGTAGACTTGTTTCTGGTATTCCTTTGTTTTCTCCATAAGAACATAAGAACAGCCTTGCTGGAACAGGCCACAGCCCATCCATTCCAGCATTCTGTCTCACACAGAGGCTCACCATTTCCTTCAGGGTATACCCAAGGAGATGCCTTCACCTGCTTAGGATTCCCTGGAAATGGCATTGAGAGATATCCTGCCTATCTCTCCAACCCGGAGGTTGTCCTTAAGTATCCATAATTATAGCCATTGATACCCTTGTCCTCCATGAACTTGTCTAATCCTTTCTTAAAGCTGTTAAGACTGACAGCTGTCACCACTTCTTCTGGCAGGGAGTTCCATAGACCAGTAATGATCCAACGTATGTTGGCAATATGGTCTCTAGTCCCCCTACCTCTTCTGAAACCGGCCTGCACCTCTGGTAGTTCTCTCTCCACATGTTGCTGAAGTCTATCCTGTATTATCTTGAGCATCACCTTGCTGGCATGTGGTATGAGCGCAATTGTTCGGTAATTTGAGCATTCTTTGGCATTGTCTTTTTGGGGGATTGAAACGTACACTGATCTTTTCCAATCTTGTGGCCACTGTTTTGTTTTCCAATTTTCCTGACATATTGAATGCAGTATTTTGATTCAACTGGGATACCATTATTTCCACTAGCTTTATTGTTTACAGTGCTTTTTAGGGCCTTTCTGACTTCACTCTCCAGAATGTCTGGTTCAAATTCAAATTTCTCATTGTTGTTATTATCAGGAGTGTTGAGGTCTTTTTTGTAGAGTTCCTCTGTGTACTCTTCCCATTTCGTTTTGATCTCTTCTGCATCAGTTAACTCCTTTCCATCTTTGTCCCTTATCATGGTAATTTTTGCTTTAAAAGTTTCCTTGATTTCCCCGTGTTTTTTTTTTAAAAGATCTCTAGTCCGACCTCTTTCGTTGTTTTCCTCCATTTCTTTGCACTGTTCTTTTAGGTAGTTTTCCTTATCTCTCCTTGCTTTTTTTTTGAAATTCTGTGTTCAAGTCATTGTAGTTTTTCCTTTCTCCCTTGACTTTTGCGTTCCTTCTTTCCTCTGCTATTTTAAGAGCCTCACATCAGACAACGACTTTGCTTTCTTATGCTTCTTTTCTTTTGGTATGGTTTTATTTGCTGCTTCCTGCATGATGTTCTGCATCTCTGTCCATAATTCTTCTGGCCATTCTGTCTATCGAATCTAAGCCATTAAATCTGTTCATCACCTCCACCATGTATTCTTTAGGGATATTGTCTAGGTGATATCTGTCTGATCTACTTATTTTCCCTATTTTCTTTAGTCTAAGCCTGAATTTTGCAATCAGTAGGTTGTGATCTGAGCCACAGTCTACTCCAGGTCTTCTTTTTGCTGACTGTATGGTGGTTCTCCATCTTTGGCTGCAAAGTATGTAGTCAATTTGGTTTCGGTGGCATAAATTGCATGCATATAAATTCTGCACTGATTGAATTTCTTCACAGAAAATTTGTCCGGCTCAAGTCGCTGAGACGCTGACTGGGAAGCGGAAGGTCAGCAGTTCGATTCCCGAGTACTGCAGGACGGAAATGAGCTCCCGTCTTCATCCCAGCTCCTGCCAACCTAGCAGTTCGAAAGCAAGAAATTGCAAGTAGATAAATAGGGACCACTTCTGTGGGAAGGTAACAGCGTTCCGTGCGCTCCGGTGTCTAGTCATGCCTGCCACATGACCACGGAAACGTCTGCAGAAGCAGACAGCGCTGGCTCTTCGGCTTAGAAACAGAGATGAGCACTGAACCCTAGAGTCGGATACGACTGGCTTTCGAGCAAGGGAAACCTTTACCTTTACCTTTACTATCCTATTAGGCCCAATTTACTTGATTATTCTTTGATCTTCCTACTTCTTTTCAAAATCTATTAAGTGACTTCCATACAAACTGCAGTGGCTCAAGTGGCTAAGATGCTGACTGGAAGGCGGGAGGTCAGCAGTTTGATTCCCGAGTACTGCGGGACGGAATGAGGTCCCATCTTTGTCCCAGCTCCTGCCAACCTAGCAGTTCGAAAGCAAGAAATAAATAGGGACCACTTCAGTGGGAAGGTAAACAGTGTTGCGTGTGCTCTGTTGTCTAGTCATGCCTGCCACATGACCATGGAAACGTCTGCAGAAGCAGACAGCACAGTCTGCTGCTGAATTATGATAAAATATGGACAGTTTAATCAAAACATCCATTGCCTTTTGTAAGTTGTTATGCAACATGAGTAGACCATGGCATTACAAGTGGAAGAGCAAAGTTAAAATCGAGCTGTCACCTATCAGTCTGCTCTTCCCTGATATCAGCTTCTACATCCCCACCTAAGTTTCAAGATAACTCATTGGGATGCTGTGAGAATGTGCAAATTCAACACTGTTGTAGCCATGACAATCATACCGATTGGCTTTGAAACAGAGATGGCTTTGAAACAGAGATGAGCACTGAACCCTAGATTCAGATATGACTGGCTTTTGAGCAAGGAAAACCTTGGTGGGAGACAATCTTCAGCATTCATCCATTCAGCAAGGTGTATATTGTTTTTGCTCTCCATGGGTTTAGCTTAGCCTCTTCTGATTTAATACTTATTGCTTAGGAGGTGTGCAGAAAACTTTTTCTTGATTTTAGGCATTGTCAAAGGGGTTGATGTACATGAAGTAAAAGGGTTTGGTAATGTGTTACTTTATTTCATTTGTTATTTGCTTGACATCAGTGAAGCATCTTGGTGTCCACACAACACAGGTCAAAAAAGTGGGACAAGAACCTTTGTCTTCTGTACCTCTTTCTTTTACACCATTACTGGGTGGTGATGCATATACTGTGTGTGTGTGTTCTGCCTTGCTCCAATTTGCTCCAATTTGCTCAAGTGCAGGATCTGATTCTGTGGATCCTAGAGCTGTGACAGTTTCTGCTGATTTGCACACTTGATATGATGATGTTTTGTTAGGGGCATTTATGTAAAACCTGTGGAGTGGTAAATCTGTAATTTTTGAGGTGTTACAGGCTGTTGTGGATCTTAGGGAGAGACAAAATTGCTCTTCTCTCCTTCTCTCTTTCATGGATTATACTTTTTTTTTTGTGTTTTAATCACACTGCTTTGTGTGACCTTCTAGCCAGAAGGGTAATATATAAATTTAACGAAATAAATAAATATCTCATGGCACAGTCTGCTGCTGAATTATGATAAAATATGGACAGTTTAATCAAAACATCCATTGCCTTTTGTAAGTTGTTACGCAACATGAGTAGACCATGGCATTACAAGTGGAAGAGCAAAGTTAAAATCGAGCTGTCACCTATCAGTCTGCTCTTCCCTGATATCAGCTTCTACATCCCCATGTAAGTTTCAAGATAACTTATTGGGATGCTGTGAGAATGTGCAAATTCAACACTGCTGTAGCCATGAAAATCATACCAATCCCTGCACATTGAAGTGAACAAATGTTCAAGGCAGACTACACCTCCAATGGTCTATCACCATTAACTTTATTAGGTAGAAATTGCAGGAGTTGTAGTCTAGCAACATTTGGAAGATCACACATGAAACAGGCTAATCCCCTTCATTGCTATAGCTAGGTTCTTTCAGCATGTGAAGATTAAGTGGGACTGTGGGAATCCACACCAAACCATTTCTCATATAGTCCATGAATGTATAAACAGGACATTTACAGGAGATATGACAAATTTGCTTATTTTATCTCCTTCTGCAATTGATTAGATCAAGAACTTGGACATAGCACTGTGACATGTATACATGTATATTTTATCATAGGGACTGCGGTGGCTTAGTGATTAAGATGCTGAATTTGATGCCTGGAAGGTCAGCAGTCAGCAGTTTGAGATCCAAGTGCTGTGTGAGCTCCCATCTCTGCCCCAGGCCCTGCCAACCTAGCAGACAGCGCTGCCTCTTTGGCTGTAAATGGAGTTTAGCACCGGCCCTTAGAGTAATATATGATTGGCTTTTGAGCAAGGGTGATCTAAATTTTATCATACTTTATCTGTAATTTATTTTTTCTACTTATACTTGATCCATACTTGTGGTAAATGTTATAGTGTTATCTACTATGTGTTCGTAAAGCAGATAAAACAATAAATTTCTTGTCAGAAATTACTCTGGGTTGAAAGGAATTTTGCTAGAGAAACTCTGCTCAGTGTAGATAGATAGATAGATAGATAGATAGATAGATAGATAGATAGATAGATAGATAGATAGATAGATAGATAGATAGATAGATAGATAGAGGGGACTGAGAAGCTCTGAGGCGGCTACCCTGACCTCTGCTGGAGGAAATCGGACTACTGTATTAAACAAACAACCATCTTCAATACATGTTGGAAGCCCAAATATCTGGAAGCTTGCAGGTTCAACAACTTCTTTAGGCAGGACTGGTGGAACACATATTGCTTTCCCCATGGCTGCCAAGACCGTTCTCTAGTGGTATTATTCATCTGCTGTACAGCTAGGAGTGCAATCTTGCTGTTTAATTCTAAGTGGCCAACTATGTCCCAGTACCGTAGGTGGACGCCAACCCACAAGAAATCTATACTGTACTGTATATCTATTTATCTTCTCCATTTCTATGGCTTCCCTGCAGCATAGGAATGACAGAGCCAGGAAAATTGCTTTGCAACACTTAATCAGATGGACAGACGGATGTATTGTGCAGATCTGGCCAAAGGAGGGTTAACAACCCACCTCTAGGAAAGGGGGAGGGAAGATAAAGAAGACAAGATCGCACACAGGCTTGGCTCAACGAGAGCAGAAGAGTGGGAGTAGAAAGAAGGGGTGGTGGTGGGGAGAGCAGATGCCAAGGGACGACGGAGAGATGCTCCGCGAAGTAAGCGAGGCAGGAGAGGCAGAGGCGCAAAAGAGCGCGGGGGTCCCACAAGTTTTCCTCTGCCACTGGGCGCTGGACTAGGGAAGCGAGCCAAGCAAGGACTTCCTCACCTCGCCCAAGGGCTCCTTGCTGCGGGACGCTGAAGACCCGAAGGGAGGCAGCAGGACTAGTAGGCAGAGAATCCCAGAGATCCCGCCTTCTCCCGAAGCAGTGAGTACCAAGGCCCTTGAAAGAGGAGGGGGGGGGAGCAGGACTTCTTGGTGGGGTCGCTTGGTCGGAGTATCCCGGGAGAGAGTGGCACGTAGACCCTGCGTAGCCATCCAGAGTCAGCAGGCAAAGCGGACTTTCCCTGTAGTTTGCCGCAAAACAGGGAATTGGTTGGTGCAGGTCGCCTCTTGCGGGTCTCAAGGGCTGCAGTTCCCAAGTATGGGGGCGAAGTGGGGCTCCGGAGGGGCCATAAAAGACGCATCTCGGCCCCCCCCCCATTTTTTGGGTTGGGGCATGCTGGCTGGGGGATTCTGGGAAATGTAGTCCAGAAAAAGAAGCGTCTCTCCCCCACCCCCACCCCCACCCCCACCCCCCAAAAAAGCTTTTGGGTACTAGAAGGTTAGTTTACAGAACCTTTAATGGGAGACAGATGAATTGGAGGGGGAAAGTATGGATGAAATTGCATATAGTGGAAAAAGTGTGTGTGTGTGTGTGTGTGTGTGTGTGTGTGTGTGTGTGTGTGTGTGTGTGTGTGTGTGTGTGTGTGTGTGTGTGTGAAATTGCATATAGTGGAAAAAGATTGTGTGTGTGTGTGTGTGTGTGTGTGTGTGTGTGTGTGTGTGTGTGAAATTGCATATAGTGGAAAAAGATTGTGTGTGTGTGTGTGTGTGAAATTGCATATAGTGGAAAAAGTGTGTGTGTGTGTGTGTGTGTGTGTGTGTGTGTGTGTGTGTGTGTGTGTGAAATTGCATATAGTGGAAAAAGATTTTGTGTGTGTGTGAGTGTGTGTGTGTGTGTGTGTGTGTTTAAACTACTGTTTCCAAAATGGACACTCCGGACAGGATTCTGGGAGTTGCAGTCTTGAGAAAGCCTTGATGTTGGGAAAGGTGGTGGAGGGCAAAAGAAGAAGGGGATGGCCAAAGATGAGATGGCTAGATGGTATTGTAGACACAATGGGCACAGAGCAGGGCAGGTTGAGGAGGATGGTGGAGGACAGAGGCGCCTGGAGGACAGTGGTCCATGGGGTCGCAAAGGGTCGGAATCGACTGTGCGACTGAACAACCACAAATGTCCCCCCCCAAAAAGGAAGAAAAAACCGCTTTCCACCTCTCCTTTGCTACCACAGGGAAAGAGCCTGTGCATTTTCTGAAGATGAAGCAATGCAAGACTGGGTGTTTGGGGCAAGGTTTTGTGACCTGGGAAGATGCACAAGGGCTTGTTTTAGTAATACATTTGAATACCCCAAAACCTCAGTTAGTTATAGTAACCATAAAAAAATGTCAAAGTACACATTAGTGTAATGTTACACCAAGCAAACAAAACTAAATGAAATGATGACAGTTAAGTAGTTGCTACAGAATAAGATTATGGCTGCATGTGATTTGCTTTATTTGCTTTTAATTTGTTTAATGCTTTAATTATCCTTGCTCTCTCTAATGTTGTTATCCCAGTAGAATCCAATTTTGTGGAGACAAAAGGTAGCATACAAAGCTCATACATATGTAGATCCATCTCTTCATTAAACCAGCCACAAAAGTGCAAAAATATACGCAGGCTTTTAGGATTTCCAGCTTTGGTCACCAAGCATGGTTACCAAAAGAAGGGGCAAGTGGACGCTGACTTGATGGTGCCACTATGCAGGCATTTTACTTTCCCCTTCGGTGAAGAGGTCTGGAGATCTTGAAAGCTTAGACACAGTTTTGTGCTGCCTTAGTTAGCCAAAGAAAAGTGTTGCTTTAATAAGGGCTTTCAAAATGTTTGAATAATATGCATCCATATCTCTGAAACATTTTACAAATTCTGTTATTTGAGTGTCTCTTTATCATACTGCTATTTCAAGTAATACTCTGCTTATTGAGACTGTTATCTGCTACACCAGAGGTGCCTAAACTACAGCCCGGGGGGCTGGATCCAGCCCCTGACACCAATTCGTTCAGCCCACAAAGCCCTTGTCGCTCCTGGAAGCAGAAGTAAAATGTGCCCGTATGGGCGCGTTTTACTTCCACTTCCAGGAGTGACGAAGGCTTTGTGGGCCAGATGAATTGGTGTCGGGAGCTGGATCCAGCCCCTGGACCATAGTGACCAGCTCCCTGAACCATGTGACTGGCCCATGGCCCAAAAGGTTTGGGCACCCCTGTGCTACAAAAAATCTTGCAAATACGAGGCAAAACATTTTTAAATAATCTTGCAGAGAAAATTAGCTCCTTCTGTGTTTCTGAGATCACTTCTGAAGTAAGCAGCACAGACAGACAGAGCTCAAGGGAAGTAATGTGTAAGAACTGTTAAGGCACAGACCCCTCTTATTGAGCAGCCTTTCCAATAGGTATAGAGAAGCTAAACAGTATGCAACCACACACACTGTTGTGTTCAATGGTGTAACCTCCTACATGGGATAACAATGTATCTTAACCAATGTAACCTTGCCTACGGGTAACAATGTAACCTTCAGTTGTATCACTATAGACCCTGTAATAGGACGCGAGCTAATGACCACCAGCTGGCAGCAGCGAGCGTCCAAGCTCTCTTGGTCCAAACTCATCAAAGAGCCACAGCGCGGGAAGTTTCCCGCCACCACCTACACCTGGACAAGAAGGGCGTGACCAGCAATGACGTCACGCAGACAGTAGCCAATGGGCTATCGTGGAACCACGTTCAAATGTATTACTACTGTATATAAAGAGCTATTGATCCGCCATTACCTCATGTTCCCTCTGTCCACCATGCAATAAACCTGAGTTAACCCAGCCCGAGGCTGTGTCCTGTGTCTTAGTTCTCATACACTAAATTGGCGACGAAGGTGGGATAATGGATTCCCAAGGAGCCAGGGCACAGAGCGGGTTCAACATCACCAAACCGCAAGACTGGGAGCTTTTTGAAATGGACTTCCAGGCGGCACTGGTGGAACTCAAAGTCAAAGAAGACGACGAGGAAAGGAAGAGGGCCATCCTCACCCGAATGCTTGGGATGGAAACCAAGCGAACGCTGGTGGGCATCATTGCACCGAAGAAGGTGAGCGATTTCAAGGCCGATGACATCATGAAACTGCTGCGTGAGCGTTTCCGACCCTCGAGGGCAATGTTTCCCGCTCGGAGCGCGTTTTGGAGGTGAGTCCAAGCGCCGGACGAGTCGGTTGAGGCTTTCGTAACAGCCTTGAGAATAGCCGCCGCCCCCTGCAGATGGGACAATCTAGAGATGGCCCTCAGGGACGGAGTTCTGTGCGGCTTGAAGGACAAGGAGGTGCAGCGCAGCCTGATGAACAGGGAGCCACCACCCACGCTGACAGAGGTTGTAGAGGCCGCGGAAGCCGCGGAATCCACGAATGCTGGAGTAGACGAGATGCACCAGTGGCATGAGTGGCGTCCTAGAGCCGGCAAAGCGGAGAATTCGGTGCACGGAAAGTCCGGACAGTCGGTGCACGCAACCCGACGGGCCTCGAAGTCGTCTACGGAAGGCAGCGACGGCGAGGAGGTCCAGAAAGTTAGAAAAGGAGGGTGCCGCTGCGATGGTTGTGGAGCGGCCCATGAGCGCGCGAGGTGCCCATTCAGGAAAACCGAGTGCTACACCTGCGGCCGTCGGGGGCACATCGCCAGGGCGTGCAGGAAGCGGAAAGAGGGCCGGAGGCATTCACAAGACCGTTCGACCAGACCGGACCGTCCAGCGAGGTCCAAAGATGGCGCCCGGACCACGAGGAAGCAGGACGGCGTGGGCCGCATCTCGGACGACAGCGAGGACGACGCTCCCGTGTTCAGCGTGTCCGCGGGACAGCCCCATTATTTCGTTGAGGTACTAGTACAAGGGGCCCCTATTAGGATGGAAATTGACTTGGGGTCCTCCTATTCTATAATTCCCCAGAGAGAGTTCTTGAAAATCGACCCCCAAGTGCGGCCCAAACTTAAAACGTTGAGGTCCACGCTACGAGACGTACAGGGGAACAACATTCCAGTGTTGGGGGTCAGGAAATTTCGGGTCCGTTTTAAGAGACATTCTGCGGAACTTCCCCTAGTTGTCCTCAAAGGGGGAAGTTGTAGCCTCCTAGGGACACAGTGGTTTCAGCCTTTAGGTTTGTTCATAGGGGGGGTGCATGCCGTGGGAGTAGATTCAATACAAGCGGTATTGGACGCGCACCCCGCCGTTTTTAAAAAAGGACTGGGAAAGTTCAAGGGACCCCCCGTAGCCTTCGACCTAGACCCGGAGGTCCGCCCAATAAGACTCAAACCGCGCAGGGTACCGTTCGCACTAAAGGACAAAATAGAGGCGGAACTGGACAAGCTGGTGGGCCAGGGGATTCTTGTGCCTGTTGATTCCGCGGAGTGGGAAACTCCAATTGTAACAGCGCTAAAGGCCAACGGGGAGGTGCGCATTTGTGCTGATTATAAGTGTACAATTAACAAGGCGATCCGCCCCAATGCATACCCGGTGCCGGTGGTCAGCCACCTTCTGGCCAGACTGAATGGGGGAAAGTGTTTCGCTAAACTCGATTTAGCACAAGCCTATCAGCAACTCCCTGTAACGCCTGCCACGGCAGCGGCACAAACAATAGTCACACATAAAGGGGCGTTCCAGGTGTCGCGTTTACAGTTCGGCGTGAACTCGGCACCCGGCCTTTTTCAGTCGCTTGTGGAACGCCTCCTGAAGGGGCTGGAGGGGGTGTTGCCTTATTTTGATGACGTGTTGATTACAGGGGGGAGTGAGGCCGAACTGGCAAAGAGATTGGATAAAGTACTGACTGTGTTCGAGAAAGCGGGGCTGCGACTGAGAAAAGACAAATGCGTTTTTTTCGAAACAGAGGTTGAGTTTTTGGGGTTCAGAGTCACACCCGAGGGAATTAAGCCGTCCAAATCCAAAGTAGCCGCCATCAAGAAGGCTCCTCGCCCCACATCCAAAACCGAGCTACAGTCATTCCTGGGGCTCCTCAATTTTTACCACACCTTCCTTCCACGGAAGGCGTCGGTGGCCGAACCGCTCCATCGGTTGCTTAAAAAGGAGGAAACATGGGTGTGGGGTGATGAGCAAGAGAGGGCGTTCAAAGAGTTGAAGCAACTCCTAACATCCGAGGCAATCCTAACGCATTTCGATCCCAAACGGCCAGTGGTCTTAGTCTGTGACGCATCCCCGGTGGGGGTGGGGGCGGTGCTTTGCCACGTGTTGGATGATGGAAGAGAGGCCCCGGTAGCGTTTTATTCAAGGTCCCTGTCCCAAGCAGAGCGGAATTACGCACAGACCGATAGAGAGGCATTAGCGATAGTAGCGGGAACCAAAAAATTTCACGATTTTCTGTATGGTCGCCCGTTCAAAATCGTGACCGATCACAAGCCCCTGTTAGGAATTTTCACTGCAAACAAGCCCACGCCACAGATCCTGTCCCCGAGGATGCTGCGGTGGGCTATCTTTCTCAACGCATACCAACATGAGTTGGAATACCGGCCCGGGAAGGAGATCAGCCATGCAGACGCACTCTCAAGGTCTCCTTTGCCCTTGTCGGGCGACCAAAAGGCACGGGTAGAGAGAGACCACCAGGTATTGCTAATAGAGGTCTTAGATTCACCCCCAATAGTACCAGCCGACATTGCCAGGGCGACAGGCAAGGATAGAACGCTGGAGAAAGTTAGCTCGTGGGTACAGAAGGGGTGGCCGGCGTCGTCCCCAGGTACGGAATTCGACCCATTTTTTAGGAAAAAGATAGAGTTGTCCCTAGAGAGGGGGTGCCTTTTGTGGGGCCAACGGGTGGTGGTCCCTACGTCCCTACGACCGAGGGTGCTCAGACTGCTGCACGTCAGCCACCCGGGCATCGTCCGTTCCAAGGCGCTGGCCCGGAGCTACTTCTGGTGGCCACAGCTGGACGCAGACATAGAGCACATGGTTGGCACTTGCGAGGCTTGCCAGGGCTCCCGACCGGAGGCGGCCCGTCTCCCGCATAGGGAATGGGACGCAGCACGGGGACCATGGTCCAGAGTGCACGTAGATTTCGCTGGCCCGTTCCAAGGAACCATTTTCCTCTTGGTGGTGGATGCGTTCTCCAAGTGGCTGGAGGTTATCCCAGTAAAGAGCACGTCCTCCGCCACTACAATTAGCCAGCTAAGGAGAGTCTTTTCCACGTTCGGTTTACCCGACACTCTGGTCAGCGATAACGCTAGTTGTTTCACGTCCGCTGAGTTCAGGGCATTCATGGAGGCAAACGCCATTCGGCATGTCACATCCGCGCCGTTTCACCCGGCCACGAATGGCCAAGTGGAACGGCTGGTGCGTACAACAAAGGATGCGCTGCGGCGCATGGGCCCGGGGGACCTAAATCACCAAGTATGCCAGTTTTTATTAGCGTATAGGGTGACCCCCTTAGCATCAGGTTACTCGCCGGCAGAGCTGCTGATGCGGCGGAAACTGACCACGATCCTGTCCAGGTTAGACCCGACGAGGGTCGAGGACAAAGGGAAGAACATAGGGTTAGCGGTCTCGAAAGGTTTCGCCGTCGGCGATCCCGTACACTGCAGGAACTACGCCAACGCTGGTCCAGCCTGGGTACCAGGGACGGTTATGGAACAGACGGGACCAGTATCTTACCGGGTAGAGACTAACACCGGTCTCCTCTGGAGGAGGCACGCGGACCAACTTAGGCATCGAGTGAGTGAGGGGCCGGTCAGTGGGGCTCAGCTACAGAATTCAGCGTTAGGGTTCTCCCCCACCCGTTTAGCCCAAGGGGGAGACAACGACGGACAACTGTCCCAGACAAGGGGGGAAAGCAGCGGCGGCCCCGACTCATATCCTTTGGATACGCCAGCTCTATCAGAGCCTGGGGAAGGAGGAGAGGAGTTTGCGACCGCTGTCCCCGAATTTGGGGGAGAGGAGTTTGCGACCGCTGTCCCCGAACTTGATTCCGATTTTGATTTTGCAAGCCGGGGGGGTTTTTGGGAGTGTTCCCCCACCCATCCAAGCGAGAAGAGGGGTTTTTCGTTAGCCCCCAGTGCCCCCGGTCCTTCCCAAATAAAGCACACACCTCCCAACAACGCCGCAGAGCCGCGGCAAGTCATTAACAAGTCTCCCTCTCCAATTACAGGACAGGAAACCAGGGGACAAAGAGAAGGTAGCAAACCAGGGGACAGGCAGCCCGCATCGAGACCCCAGCGTGTTCGAAATAAGCCATCTTGGCTGAGAGACTTCGTCTCATCCTAGGGGGGAGGAGTGTTGAGTTCGAGACTTCGTCTCATCCTAGGGGGGAGGAGTGTTGTGTTCAATGGTGTAACCTCCTACATGGGATAACAATGTATCTTAACCAATGTAACCTTGCCTACGGGTAACAATGTAACCTTCAGTTGTATCACTATAGACCCTGTAATAGGACGCGAGCTAATGACCACCAGCTGGCAGCAGCGAGCGTCCAAGCTCTCTTGGTCCAAACTCATCAAAGAGCCACAGCGCGGGAAGTTTCCCGCCACCACCTACACCTGGACAAGAAGGGCGTGACCAGCAATGACGTCACGCAGACAGTAGCCAATGGGCTATCGTGGAACCACGTTCAAATGTATTACTACTGTATATAAAGAGCTATTGATCCGCCATTACCTCATGTTCCCTCTGTCCACCATGCAATAAACCTGAGTTAACCCAGCCCGAGGCTGTGTCCTGTGTCTTAGTTCTCATACACTAAACACACACACACACACACACACACACACACACACACACACACACACACACACACAAATTCTTCACTCCATTTTGATTTTATTCTAATTTTACTGACTCCCCTAACGTTTAGGTCAGTCCTCTAAGCTTGAGGAGTGTTCCTTTTTGTATACACCCTTGGACCCGAGACCTCCTTCAAATAGGGTTGCTATATATCCCAGTTTCCCAGGATTTTCCCAGATTCAAGCTGTCCCGGCCGGTTCAAAAAAACATGTAAAAGTCCCAGATTTTTAAATTTGAACAAAGGAAGCAAGATCACCCTTCACCAAGGGATTTTTGCAAAGAGTTAATTCACTGCCTCCCTGCCTTTCTTTCAATTATCTTGCTTGAAAGTGGCAAAGGCAAAACAGCACCCTGAGAAGCCCGCCGGGGAGGGGAGACATTTGCAAGCAAGATAATTGAAAGAAAGGCACAGAGGCAGTGACATAACTCTTTGCAAAAATCCCTTGGCTCACCTTGAAGTTTGGGGGACAAGGAGTCGCCCTCAGCCCTTTTCCTCGAAAGCCAGGAGGGAGCAAGAAATATTCATATCTAAGAAGCCAAACCTCCACCATACACTGGGATGGAGGATTCCTTCTTCACATGACTGCAAAGGGTTAATTGCATAGGGTCAGTATTCCTAGAGAGGAAGGGAACAGGGTGGACAGAAAGTGAAGTGTCCTCCATCGCAAAGGTCCTCCTCCAAAATAAGCCCCTTCTTGTCTCCTGCTTTTCTCCTTCTGGAGGGAAACAGAGGTACCATGGACTGCATTGCTGTTCTGGGTCCCTCTTTAGAACTTTCTTCCAAGGGATCCTTGTGTGGGGTTTGAGAGTGAGTCTACTTCAGTGGTGTGTGTGTGAAGGGTAGGGTAGGGTGACATTAGGGGGAGGAAGGGTGATTTCAAGAGTGGCCCAAGAAATTTTATTCAAAAAAAAAATAGAACCATCAAGAATAGTCTTTTGCAAGAAGAATCACACGGGAAAAACCCTCTTGACTACAGTTGAAGGCTACTGGTGAAGGCTGTCCACCCTGGACAGGGATTCCGCGGGGTCTTAGAGCCGCGGTCTCCCTGACAGCTCCACCCATCGCATGCGCAGTTTGAAGAATGCAATGATGTCACATGGCTGTCCCGGTTTGGCAGGAGAGAATTATGGCAACCCTACCTTCAAATAATGTCTCTCCCTTAAAATCCTGTCGGTAGGCCAGATGGAGTAATAAACAACACTTAACATTTCTGTGACAGACAGAAATCCATCAGATTGAATGTTCTTAGTTGCTGCAAAACTCCCAACAATTTGTTTGCCGTGCCGTACTATTCTTCAATATGTAGAGGGAATGAAAGAGGGAATAAAGGTTACTTTTTTATTACAGTTCCTTGAATGAATGCTACTAGGAAGTGTAGTCCAAAAATAAGGATTCTAGCAAATACAGAAGTAGGTTTTTTTTAAGGCTCTGAAGGGAAACATTACATTTTTAATAGACGGCTACTCTGTTCTAGCATTAATAAATCAGAAAATTGTATATGGAACCTAGGACCTCTTTCGCTTTCCACCAGAATTCTCTTTTAAGAATTCTGTTCCTTTCTTCCACCTTCTTGTTAGCAATCTGGTCGGCAGCAGAGCCCTGTTGCAACAAAGAAAGAGATTCTAATTCACCAGAAAAAGAAAGAGATTTAGCAGCTTTTGGAATGTAATGAAGTAAAGAGGCAAAGCTGTGCCTGGTAGAGACACTTTTCAGCAGGGGACCAATGCCAAAGTTGAGCCTTGTGAGAAAGAGGTCTTGAATCCAGATACCTAGAGTGACCTGGGATTAATCCAATCTCATGCCAATTTAATTGGAACCACTTGCATCACAGAGGGAGAAAAGAACTTTTTTTTATCTCCTGGTGTCAGGAATTAAATTAGCTGTTTGATGATGCTGATGCCTCACAAATATGGATGGCCTTAGAAAAGACACTGCAAAGACACCAGACAAAGATGACCAGTTGAAGCCATACCTGTCAAGTATCCTGGATTGGCCGGGAAATCCCATATTTCTCCGTGCGTTCCTCCCCTTTCATGCCGCTGTCCCGTATTTGAACGGCAGGGAAAGGGGTTACTGCACATGCACGCCCATCGCAAATGGGCTCTGCGCATGCACAAAGGGATTCTGCGCATGTGCAAAGGAGTTGTTGCTGCGTATGCGTGCCTGGGCTGTAGTAGTTCCTGTATTTTCCGGAGCTGCGCTTGACGGGTATAGTTGAAGCACATTTTAGTAAAGTGTCATTAGCCATTGCTGTGCTCTGGAAACAGTACGTAAAGGTTGCCATTGCTCAAAAGCCAGTCGTATCCAACTCTAGGGTTCGGTGCTCATCTCCATTTATAGCCAAAGAACCAGTGCTGTCTGCATCTGCAGACGTTTCCGTGGACATGTGGCAGGCATGATGAGACACCGGAGAGCACAGAATGTTGTTACTTTCCCATCAAAGTGGTGCCTATTTATCTACTTGCAATTTCTTGCGTTTGAACTGCTAGGCTGGCAGGAGCTGGGACAGATACAGGAGCCCATTCCATCATTCAGTACTTGGGTCTCAAACTACTGCTCTGCCGACCTTCCAGCTGTCAAGTTCAGTGTCTTAACCACTAAGCCACTGTAGTCCCTTGGAAATAGTAGAAAACCCAGCAAATTCTGAACCCGATGCTATCCGAGGAGATGTTCTATCTGTTCTTCTACCTTGCTCAAAGTTGCATTTAGCTTTGGAAAGGGAACGTTGCTGTATTTCTCCCTGTCGCTGCATCTTAGCCTTTAATGGCACAAAGACTTTATTTAAAGCTGACAATGTCTTTCCTACTACTTATCCTCCTCCTGCCAACCTAGTAGTTCAAAAGCAAGAAATTGCAAGTAGATAAATAGGGACCACTTTGGTGGCAAGGTAATAGCATTCTGTGTGCTCCGGTGTCTAGTCATGCCTGCCACATGACCATAGAAACGTCTGCAGAAGCAGACAACGCTGGCTCTTCTGCTTTGAAACAGAGAAGAGCACTGAACCCTAGCGTCAGATACGACTGGCTTTTGAGCAAGGGAAACCTTTACCTTTACCTATCCTCATGCTTCGCTCACTCAGGGTCAATCTCCTCAAAATAGCATAGGTAAAGGTTGCCCTTGCTCGAAAGCCAGTTGTATTCAATTGGGTTTGGTGCTCATCTCCATTTATAACTAAAGAGGCAGCACTGTTTGTGTCTGCAGACGTTTCCATGGACATGTGGCAGGCATGACTAGTGCATGGACCCTGTTACCTTCCCACTGAAGTACTTATTTATCTACTTGCAATTTCTTGCTTTCAAACTGCTAGGTTGGCAGGAGCTGGGACAGAGATGGGAGCTCACTCCATTATGCAGCACTCGGTTCTTGAACTACTGACCTGCAAATCTTCCAGTTGTTGAGTTCAGTGACTTAACCAATAAGCCAAAGGTATAACAGATCAGTAAAGAGCAAAATACTCCAGCGGTGCCCATTTGCCATTCTCATGACACCCTACCTTCCCAAACACACCTGAGTTTCACTGACGTTGTAAGTTAACTAGGGTTGGGCCTGGATGATACCTGGGCAGGAGACCATGAGGAAGTGGCACTGATCTCCAGGCTTGGGAAAGCATCCTGCCTGAAGCTCTAGAACAGGGATTCTCAACCTGCAGCCCGTGGGCTGGATGTGGCCCATGGCACCATTTCATACCTGTCAACCGCGGCTCCGGAAAATACGGGACCTGCGCAGAATGGTTCTGCGCAGGTCGCCTTCTACACTACCTGTGCAGAACGGTTCTGTGCAGATGGCCTTCTACGCATGCATAGAAGGCTTTTACGCTTGCGTAGAACCCTTCTAAGCATGCGTAGAAGGTTTCTACGATCCCCTTCTGCGCAGATCGCCTTCTACGCAAGCATAGAAGGGTTCTACGCAAGCGTAAAAGCCTTCTACGCATGCGTAGAAGGCGATCTGCGCAGAAGGGATGCTCAGTACCTCTTTTTTCCCCGCTGCCAATTCCGGGGTTTTGGCAGCTGCGGGTGGGAAATGGGGCAAATCGGCGCCGAAAATCAGGAAATCCCGGCCAATCCGGGAAGGTTGACAGGTATGCACCATTTCATGTGGGCTCCCCTGCCTCCACCACAACAGGAAGTGCCATGTGGTGGACGAAGGGCAAAATCACTGTCCAGCTCCTGAAGCTATCTGAGGGAGCATGACCTGCCCCCCCCCGGCTTTAAAAGGTTGAGAACTCCTGCTCTGGAGAGTCATAGTCAGTCAGCATTGACAATTAGTGCTGTAGTGGTGCTAAACCTTGTGGGGTCGCACCTCTGGAATTTCCTGAGCAACGAACCATGAGACCATCCACCTTCCGTCAGGCTTTGCAGTTTCCTCTGAGCATATAATGGGTTTTCTTCTTCGGTGTCTAGGCCAGACGTGAAACTGCCAAAATGAAGCCACCTTTTGGTGAATTCATTCCGTAGTTCTTTTGTGCCTGACCTAGTGTGAGAAAGATTAGCTGCCACAAGGTGGCCGTTACTCATACGCCCAATTGTGGTTCAGAAATACCATAATCTTTGAGGAGGCTCTTTCTGTAGTGCCAGAAAACAACAGCAGCAACAAACACAAAAGAGACAGTAGAGAAACAAGATCTTTGTCTTCCGTTCTTTACTCATACACACATACTCTGTCAACTTAGTTGGTTTCCACACCTTTCCAGACATTTTATTTTTCACAGCAGTTCTTTCGAAGTGTAAATAACAACATTATTTTCCAATTCTTACAACCCAAATTCAAGCAGCAGTAAGCAACAGACTGGTTCTGAGTCACTTTTTTAAAATAGAATATACAGGTATGTGTTCGACTCAGTTGCACTGTTATCAATTTGTGGGTGGCAGATGACAGAGGAGCCTGGCATGCTGTGGTCCATGGGGTTGCAAAAGGTCAGACTTGACTATACTATTGAACAGCAACATAAAAAATGTATTGTTTTTCCAGTTTTTTTTAAATGCCTCAAAATTCTATGAATCTGATATGTAACCCATCTTGCTTCTCCAAGATGGCACTTTGGGTAACTTTGATAGAAGGAGGCATTTAATATTAAATAAATAAAACCCCTGGATAATGTGTTCCCTTGTTAATGTAGCACCACTAATCTACATGCCATAGAAGTAGTGACTGTATTATAGAAACAATCATAGTTACCTGGGAATTGCTCTATGATTTTGTTATCAGTTTGGAATCTTGTGGACACAACATCTGCTGATAGTGAAGTCAAGCATCATAATGTATTCCTCCTGTTTTTTCCATGAGTTCGCCATTGCTAGAGGTTGCGTCAAACTCAGATCAGATTGCTTTCCAGGCTCCTCTGCATATTCTGTCATAGGCAATGTGCACCCTTATATTCAGATGACAACCAGTCATGGCTGGAGTCTCATACACTGTGGGAATGGGGGATATTGGTTCTGTTGGCCAAACAAGGATTGAAGGCTATCTCTCTTACCCTTCCTCACACACTCTTACCCTTCCTCACACTGTACTTTGTTAGAACTGCAACTGTTGTGTACACATTCAAGTCTGAAAACCTGGCGTGTATTTAGTCTTTTATCATTTATGTAGCATTATCAGTGTACCTGGCTGTTTACATCATGCAGGGAAGAGGTCCCAAGGAGCATTTAGTCTAAAATTCAGCACAGTGGGGAATAAGAGAGGAAGGGATGTGATGGCAGGGCTAAACTGAGATGCAGGTAAGGTAAAGGTCACCCTTGCTTGGAAGCCAGTCGTATCCAACTCTAGGGCTCAGTGCTCATCTCTGTTTATAGCCAAAGAGCTAAAGCCATCTGTGTTTGCAGACGGTTCCGTGGACATGTGGCAGGCATGACTAAACACCAGAATACATGGAATACTGTTTACCTTCCCACCAAAGTGGTACCTGCAGTAGACCCTCGCATAACGATGTTACTTGGTTCCCCAAGTAGCATTGCTAAGTGATTTTTGTTGTTATGCGGGTTTCTATGGAGTTTCCCACATAAAGACGTTTTTAGCGGATAATGACGGTTATTTTAGCGTCGTTGTCTGGACATCGACACTAAAAAACATTGTTATGCGGGGGAACACGTGATGCATAATGACACGCTGTTAAGCAAAAATAATGCTATTCGAACGTGTTGTTATGTGAGGGTTGACTGTGTTTATCTACTTGCAATTTCTTGCCTTCGAACTGCTACCATGTTTCCCCGATTATAGGACCTCCTCCTATAATAAGACACACACCCTTTTTCCCCCTGCCTTTGAAATATAAGGCCCCACCCGAAAATAAGACCCCCTTACCTCCTACCCGGCTCCGGACGGAGGCCATGCGGCTGCGGCGGTAGCTGGCTTTCCTTTCTGTCGCAGCCCAGCTCCTCACCCCCGGCTGGGGGTGTGGTTTCTGGGTCCAGGCGGCCCACGCCCGGCTCTGGTCGAGGCTACGCGGCCGCGGCGGTAGCTGGCCTTCCTCCCCGCCGCGGCCCAGCTCCTCACCCCCGGCTGGGGGTGTGGTCTCCGGGTCCATCCAGGGGTGAGGAGGAGCTGGGCCGCGGCGGGAAGGAAAGCCAGCTACCGCCGCGGCCCGGAGCCGGGCGTGGGCCGCCCAGACCCGAAGACCACACCCCCAGCCGGGGGTGAGGAGGAGCTGGGCTGCAGTGGGAAGGAAGGCCAACTACCTCTGGCCCGGACCTGGAGACCATACCTCCAGCTGGGAAAAATAAGACATCCCCGAAAATAAGACATTGTGCTGATTTTGGAATTTTAAAAATATAAGACAGTGTCTTATATTCGGGGAAACACGGTAGGTTGGCAGGAGCTGGCACAGAGACAGGAGCTTTCCCATCATGCAGAACTCGGGTCTTGAACTGTTGACCTACCGACCTTCCAGTTTTCAAGTTCAGTGTCTTAACCACTAAGCCACCGCAGTCCTGAGAAGCATGTATGCAGTGTTTTTTTACATTGTAAGTGCTAGGGTTAAGTGGACAGTAAAACGTGGGGAATGGATAGTGCTTGTGCTGAGGCATTCGCAGAAAGGTGGGTTTCGAGAAGAGATTTTATGGAAGGAAGAGACTAGGGTTGTGCAGATATTCCAGGAGAGAGTACCAAGCATACAGGGCAGGTGGAGGCTTTTTTTAAAAAAAGACAAATCTTTTGAAGGAGTAAAGTTCACACCCATGGGCTTATTAGGATTTAAAGAGACAGGCAGAGTGGTGTGGCCATAAGAATGTTGGACTGCAGTTTGGGATATCCATATTCAGGTTCCTGCTCTGCAGGTGTTCCCCTTGGGGAGCCCCTTTCGTGGATGCTGGGACAAAGCCTCTGAGACTCCCGCCCCCCTGCCTTCACCCTTGGAATCTGACCCGGTGCTGCCACTGCTGCCACCGCAAGCCATGAAGAAGCCTAGTGGGTCGAGGCCATGGCCGGGGGTGGGGCTGGTTGTACCAACCAACCAACCAACCATGGAATTGATAGGAAGCCAAGGAGGAGCATCAGCTGTTCACCCACTGCCATCTCTTTCTGTTTTGACAGGTGTGCTTTCTCTCCAATGGGGAGATGCCGGACAGCTGGAATTCTTCCACCGAGAGCATAGGTGCAAGAACTGCAGGCATTATTGTGCCGGTGGTCTTCTCCTTCATCTTCCTCGTAGGCATGATTGGGAATGGCCTGGTGCTTACTGTGCTGTTACACAACGGGCAGGTGAAGTACAACACCACCAACCTCTTCATCCTCAACCTGGCCATAGCGGACCTCTGTTTCATCATCTTCTGCGTCCCTTTCCAGGCTACCATCTATACCCTGGATGGATGGCTTTTTGGGGCCTTTGCATGCAAAGCCGTGCACTTCCTCATCTACCTCACCATGTACGCCAGCAGTTTTACCCTGGCCGCTGTTTCTGTGGACAGGTACGTATGAATGGGATTAGCTTTGTGTTCTCTGCTTGGTGGGAAGCAGGTTGGCAAGTGGATAGACCCGGCATCATCATCATCTAGGAGCCCTGGTTGCGCAGTGGTTAAATTGCTGCACTGCAACCAAAAGATTGCGAGTTTGATCCTGACCAGAGATGAAGGTTAACTCAGCCTTCCATCCTTCTAAGGTCGGTAAATTGAGTACCCATCATGTTAGGGGCAAAATGCTAATGACCTTGCGAACTACTCAGTGAATGCACGAAGCGCTATGGGGTGGTATATAAGTGTGATTGCTTTGCATCAGCATCAGCATCATATTTTAGATGTTAAACAAGTTCTGCCCTAGTTAGTAGGGGGCTGGAGTCTTTAATTTCTGAAAATCGCTGCTACCAGGAAAAAGCATCCCAAGGAACATTTGAATCCATGGAGAGAGTGGGGCTGGAAATTTTTAATTCCTGAAAAACAGTTGCAGATGATGATACTATCAGCCTTAAATAGTATAACTTTATGCTAATGGATTTCACTTGCGTATCTAGTCTGACTCATGCTTTCTTGTGCTAAACAGACACCCTTCTATACCCCTGATTTCAGATATCTGGCTATTCGATATCCACTGAAGTCTCGGGATCTTCGTACTTCTCGGAATGCAGCGCTTGCCCTTTTCATGATTTGGACATTGTCACTGCTGTTCGCGGGACCATATCTCAGCTACTATCAAATAATATACTACCAGGAAGAGCCCATCTGTGTCCCTATCTGGGAGGATCAACGGCGTAAGATCTTGGACATCCTCACCTTTGTATTTGGCTACGTCCTCCCTGTCTTTGTGGTCAGCCTGGCTTATGCTAGGACTATTAAATTCCTCTGGACTGCTGTAGACCCCATTGAGAGGATCTCAGAGTCCCGTAAAGCCAAGCGTAGGGTCACCAAGATGATTATTGCAGTGGCTGTCCTCTTCTGCCTGTGCTGGCTGCCCCATCACCTGGTGATCTTGTGTTTCTGGTTTGGCTATTTCCCCTTCAATCGGGCCACCTATGCCTGCCGCTTGGCTTCCCATTGCCTCTCCTATGCCAATTCCTGCTTGAACCCAATCGTCTACGCTCTCATCTCCAAGCATTTCCGCAAGAGGTTCAAGCAAGCCTTCACTTGCCTCTTGGTCCAGGACAAAAATGGAAAAAAGCGAGGTGGCAACAAGGTCCACGTTGCCAATGTCACCAATGGTTTAGTCAACCACACAGCAGGTATCTATGGTGGGCACACTGAGGTCACCCAGCTTCATGAAGAAAACGTCAGAGGCTACCAAGGCCTATTGTTGAGAGAAGCTGAAGGGGTTATTTCTGAGGCCTGGCCTCATCCGTTCGAAGACACTGCCATCTCTGAACCAAAAGTGCTGAGTAATGAAGGCGATACAGGAATTATTGATAACAATGCATTGGCTTTGACTTCACATGGAGGGCTCTAGCCTTTAAAATATCCATGTACAATATATAAATGGAGGGTCAGCCTCACTCAGCATGACAACCGCATTCATAAGCCGCCTCGACCATTAGACTGATGGAAATTGGGGGGGGGGGGAGGGAAATCATGAGCTTTTTAGAGATTTCAAGGCATTCCCTTCTGTTGAAGAGCAGTGAAGTGTAAGCCACATGGGTTGTCCTCTGCTGTCTAAATCAATTCATTGTCTGAGGTGGGGCGGAGGATTCCAAGCTTCAGTATGATGGTTCCGGTTATAGCCTCTTCTTGCAGCAGTGAACCAATATATGAAACTTCCAAAAGGCTGTGGCCTAGGCCCGTGACAGCGAACCTTGGCACTCCAGATGTTCTTGGGCTTCAATTCCCAGAAGCCCAAGCCCCCATGAATCCACACAAATGGGTTTGCTGTGATTCATCCGGCCCATGCTGCGCCGCCCTCATCGCTCCTGGAAGCAGAAGTAAAACGTGCCCATATGGCGCTGCTTCCAGGAGCTTCTGCTTCCAGGAGCGATGAGGGCGGCGCGGCACAGGCCAGATGAATCGCAGCAAACCCATTCGTGTGGATTCACGGGGGCTTGGGCTTCTGGGAATTGAAGCTCAAGAACATCTGGAGTGCCAAGGTTCGTCGTCACGGGCCTAGCACTAGTGTAGAAATAAAAATATATGCCCAGGTGTATATCCTATATAGGGAATTGCGGTGGCTTAGTGGCTAATACGCTGGACTTGATGACTGGAAGGCCGGCTGTTCGAAATCTGAGTGCTACACAACAGAGTGAGTGCTCATCTGTTGCAGCTCCTGCCAACCTAGCAGTTAGAAAGCAAGAAATAGCAAATATAAAAATAGGTAATGCTTCAGCAGGAAAGGTAACAGCATTCCGTGCACTTCGGCATCTAGTCATGGCTGCTGCCACATAACCACAGAAACATCTGCAGATGCAGACAGCATTGGCTCTTTGACTATAAATAGACATGAGCACCAAACCTTACACAGTACAACCCATTTTACAGGAAAAATCTGTTCCATAGCTTTTTACGTAACATGGTTTCCCCCATGTAAAACAAGGCATTCCCATAGGGATGCACTGAAAAATTGAAAAACTGTCCTGAACGGAACAAAAATAATCCAAAAAAGGGGGGGGGTATTATTAGAGCATTTCCCTTTATTATCCCACACCTCCACACCTTGATCGAGGTATGAGGGTGCGAGATAAAAAAGGGGAGTGGAAACAGAGCACAAAGGGAATGGAATGATGAAGTGATCTCCCTACCTTTTCCAAGCTGCTGCTGCTTCCTGAGCAGTTTGTCTGGCCATCGGGGGAGCGGGAGCCACCAGCGCTGCCACTGTTTCCACAGCCTCCATTGCTTCTACCGGCACTGCGAGAGGGTGGGGGGCATATCCACTTGAACATAAGAACATAAGAACAGCCTTGCTGGAACAGGCCACAGCCCATCCAGTCCAGCATTCTGTCTCACACAGTGGCTCACCATTTGCTTCAGGGTATTCCCAGGCAGATGCCTTCACCTGCTTAGGATTCCCTGGAAATGGCATTGAGAGATATCCTGCCTATCTCTCCAACCCGGAGATTGTCATTAGGAATCCATAATTATAGCCATTGATACCCTTGTCCTCCATGAACTTGTCTAATCCTTTCTTAAAGCTGTCAAGACTGACAGCTGTCATCACTTCTTCTGGCAGGGAGTTCCATAGACCAGTGATCCTCTGGGTGAAAAAGTACTTTCTCTTATTTGTTGGAGAACTAGTACCTACTTGGTCGCGCTCTTTGTCCGAGATCACCCTGCAGTGCACTTTAGCCAGGAACGCGCATCGGATGAAGACTGCTCCGTTCCTCGTCCGATGCACGTTCCCGGCTAAAGCACGCTGCAGGGGGACCTCGGACAAAGCGCAATCAAGCAGATATGCACCCCGCACTCTCCCAGTGCTGGTAAAAGCAGCGGCAACTGTGGAAAATGTAACAAAAGTGCACCAACCATCACTGCTGCCACCGCTGCCTCCATGGTAAGTGATGTCTTGCAACTTCCGGCAGTGAGTGGTGCGGGGTGGAATTTTTTAGTCTAAAATTGCAGCGGCACCATTTTAGATTCTCCCAGATGCAAGGAAATTATGGGGAAACCCATTCTGTAAAATGATTCCCCCCCAAAAAACAACAACACGGGACGTGTTTTCAGCAAAAAAATCATTATCTAAAATGATTTTTAAGCAAAACAAAGCGTACGTAAAATGGGTTTTTACTGTAGACAGATACGGCTAACTTTCAAACAAGAGTGTCCTTTTCTTTTACCTTATGCTCTGTATGAACAGTTCTGGGGCTTTTTGTCTCTATTCCTTTGTCTACCATTCACTCTTGTATGTTCTGTCTCGAGCCCATGATTCAGTCACTTAGGCTGGGGATTTTGATTGATTCCCCCATCTCCCCAAGAACCTGCATGTTTATCAAATAAAGATATTGGCTGAAGCTTTTAGAATTACATTTAGAAAGCCTTTTGTGCTGTTTCAAACACTTTTAAATGTTTCAGAGAGGGGTGGACACTGACATTTGGATTGATGCAATGGATGCCCAAATTCAGCAACTGCTCACCAGAGGGGGCCGTGGACGTGTGACCAAATGTTGCTATGTTTCTCTAGAGCAGGGGTTCCCAACCTTTTCTCACTGTGGACCAGACCATGCCCCCTGGACAGTTGGGTGAGCCAGTCATGTGGTTCCAGCGTTTACGGCAGGCATGGGTGTATTTATGCATGAGTGGACATGTTTTACGGCTGTCATAAATGCTTCTGCTAGTGTTAAGGGCAGCAGCAGGCCACATGAAATGTTGCCGTGGGCCGGGGCCAATCCATAGTCTGTAGGATGACCACCCATGCCCTAGAGGTTATCCTATTATACAGACTGAGGAACTCAAGTTCACAACTACCTGCTAGCACTAAATTTAAACACTTAACAGCTATATGAGGATTGGATGGGATGGAGGAAGTGACAGCATCCTGAGCTGCAGGAAAAAATACAAGTCTCTCTCTCTCTCTCACACACACACACACACACACACACACACACCTGCAGGTTCTGTCTCCACGGTTTCAGCTATCCATGGATCTAAATATATTCAAAACTACCCAAAACAAAACAGAAATATATATTATTTCTATGGTGCACTGCCAGAGCCGGCCACTAGAGGTCATTATCTGGAGTGTAAAATATAGATTTGCTGTTGCCTGTGGTTTCAGGTATTTGTGGTAGATCTAGGAATGTATGCCCCACAGATGGGGGAGTGTGACCTCTACATTTTACAATAATACATTTGATGCGTAGTGTAACGTGATGCAGGGGATCTCCGTACCTCACACAACGCTTGCCATTTTCATGATTTGGATGCTGTCGCTGCTATATCTCAGGGGGATTTTTGTCCATTTTGTTGTCCCAAGACAAAATGAAAAATTTGGACAAAATCATCTGCGCTATCTACTTCAATCATACCTCACATGAAGAAGAAAAAAGCAAGAGCTTGGTCTTACAATGGTACTTTCACATTGCTAAATTGCTGCTGTTCATTTGCAACTGTTATCTCAGTTGAGTCATTTGTAGCCTTTTTAGAGTTTGTCTTGTTAAATGAATTGGGGTTCTAATCAGATTTTTTTTAATTGGGTGCAGGCCGTGTACTGCTTGTCCTGATTTCCTCGTCCTTTGAGAAACCTTGCCTGAACGTTGTTTTCTTAATCTCTGCAACCACACGTACAAGGCCCCTCCCAATTTCCCCCTTCCGCTCTGGTCCCCTGTAGGGTTTTTCTTCTTCTTTGTGTATCCCTGACATTGCTGGCCTCTGCTTCAACCTCTATCTCTGTTCCAGGGTCCTTTGAGCACAGCCCCCATTACCATTGCTCTGCACCCGACATATGGTACCAATTTTTAAAATGATATTTACTGTGATTATATTATAACAGTTATTTGCCCTGCTGGCACGGTGGTTAAACTATTGTACTGCAGCCAAGACATTGTGAGTTCGATGCTAACGGGATTTAAGGTTGACTCAGCCTTCTATCCTTCTGAGGTTTGTAAAATGAGTGCCCAGCATGATGGGGGCAAAATGCTAATTAAGTTGTGAACCACCCAGAGAGTGCACTGAACACTTTGGGGCAGTATAAAAGTGTAATTGCTTTTCCGATTTGCCATGACAGCTGACTGTTGAACTGTCATGTTGTTGTTGTTGTTCAGTCGCACAGTCGATTCCGACCCTTTGCGACCCTATGGACCATTGTTCTCCAGGCGCCTCTGTCCTCCACCATCCCTCTCAGCCCTCCCAGTTCTGTGCCCATTGTGTCTACAATACCATCTAGCCATCTCATCTTTGGCCTCCCCCTTCTTCT
This sequence comes from Bradypodion ventrale, assembly GCA_035047345.1. Taxonomy (NCBI): domain Eukaryota; kingdom Metazoa; phylum Chordata; class Lepidosauria; order Squamata; family Chamaeleonidae; genus Bradypodion; species Bradypodion ventrale. Next base: position 219,985,276 of record JAWDJE010000005.1, on the reverse strand, counting down.
TTTGCCCTCCACCTTTCCCAACATCAAGGCCTTCTCAAGTGAGTCCTCCCTTCTCATTTGATGCCCAAAGTACTTTAGCTTCATCTTTACTATTTGACCTTCCAATGAGCATTCAGGGTTGATTTCTTCTAAGATTGACCTATTTCTTCTCCTCGCTGTCCAGGGTACCCTCAAAACTCTCCTCCAACACCACATCTGAAAGGCATCTATTCTTCTGCGTTCAGCTTTCCTAATTGTCCAGCTCTCGCATCCATACATTACCACTGGGAATACCATTGCTTTGACTATTCTAATTTTTGTTTTCAATGTGATGTCTCTGCTTTTCACTATGTTTCCCAGGTTTCTCATAGCTTGTCTCCCAAGAATCAGTCGCCTTTTTATTTCATGGCTGCAATCCCCATCTGCAGTGATCTTTGATCCTAAGAATATAAAATCTGTCACTGCTTCTACTTCTTCCCCATCTATTTTCCAGGAACTGATCGGACCTGTTGCCATTATCTTGGTTTTCTTGATATTAAGTCTCAAGCCAGCTTTTGCACTCCCCTCCTTCAGCCCAATCAAGAGATTCTTTAGGTCTTCTTCACTTTCTGCCATTAGGGTGGTATCGTCTGCACATCTCAGATTATTGATGTTTCTCCCAGCAATTTTAATCCCATATTTTGATTCCCTCATCCCTGCATTGTGCATTATGTGCTCTGTGTATAAGTTGAACTGTCATAGAGCTATAATAATAATTTCATGTCGGAAATTATTCTGGGTTGAAAGGATTTTTACAGAAGAAACTCTGTTCAGGGAACAGCCAAATGAGGCTCTTTTCATGTCCCCAAGAATAGTAAGGAACTGGAAGAGGAAACATTTTCAGACTGTGGGGGATCCTGCAAACTTTATGGGGCAAGAGACACAATACACTCTATGCTCCAACACATGCATGAAGAAAAGTACAGTGTTTTCAGAATTGGTACAAAATAAATGACCCCTGCCAGATGTTTAAAAACAAACCACATTCCCACGCCTCCCAGCTGACAATGTGTATTCCTAGGTATTTTAATTTAATTTCGAACCAGGCAAAACCAATGCCAATGCAGGACCTTTTGCAAATCAAGATGCACCTTTAGTTGGCATGTATTGACCAAAAGTAAATTATTTTTGAGATGAGTGGACATTCTAACACTTTGCTTCTTGCAGTTCAAAGAAGGAACTGCAAATATGCTTCCGAAGCCAAGGAGGGGAGAATATGTGGCCCTCACAATGCAGTTGGGTTGTAGCTCCAATCAGCCCAATCTGCCCTGGCTAATGGTAGTGAAAGATGAGGCTTACTGTCCTGCAAAGCAATCACACTTATATACCGCCCCATAGTGCTTAGTGCTGCACTCACTGGAAGGTTCACAAGTTAATTAGCATTTTGCCCCCCAACAGGCTGGGTACTCATTTTATTGACCTAAGAAGGATGGAAGGCTGAATCAACCTTGATCCCTGGCCAAGATTGAACTTACAACCTTTTGGTTGCTTTACAGCAGTTTAACCACTACACCACCAGGGCAAGACCAAGATGGCTCCACATGTTCCTCATCACTAGCATGAAACGATATTGACTTACTGGGATTTAGTTCTGAGTAGGCAGGTTTGACTGTAAGCCTTCCAAATTTAATAAGCAGCAACAGTAAGTACATTTGCTGAGGAATGAAATCTCATAGGACCCCATAGAGCAGAGCTTTTGAATAACCATGAGCTGAGCTAAATGTCTCACTTAAATCTCTGGGACTGACTCTCAAGTCAACACATTAAAAGTGGGCTATTGGGGTTTAAGCGTTTTACACATATAATCAGTGGTGGGCATCAGCAGGTTCACACCAGTTTGCCAGAACCGGTAGAAATTCTGGCTGGCCATGCCCATCCAAGTTTTGAAATAAAGTAGTCCTAATTCGGGTCAGCAAATTTAGAAAACGAAACAGTGACCACAGGATTGGAAAACATCAATGTACGTTCCAATCCCCAAAAAAAAGGCAATGCCAAAGAATGCTCAAATTACCGAACAATTGCGCTCATCCCACATGTGTAGAAATCTAATTCATGTAAAGATCTCTTCAATCAGTCTCATGAAGCAGCAGTTTATTGCCCCAGATCTTTTAAGATAGCGTTACAAGGTCTGATGAAGTCCAGCTTCATTAGACGGAGTAAGAAGGGAAAAGAGATAGAGAGAAGAACACACACACACACTGCCCTTTTGGCTGAACAAAGGGTAATAATGGCTTCTCTTTATTCAAGCAGAGTATCTCAGAAACGAAACTTAACAGAAACAAAACTTAAGGCACACAGCCAATCAGAAGTGTCAGAGCCCAAATAAGGAGAAGAAAGGAGAATTCTTTTTCACTACTTTACCCATGCCCAAAAACCAGCGTTGTCTCTCATGCAAGCAAAGAGGCCTTTGTTTACAAAATGTGTCAGAGACAGCCTGACAGAATCCAGATACATTCCCACATGTCCTCCTTTTTCATTAAAATTTGAGAGAGGGACGGTTAATCATACCCCTGCATGTCATCATATTCCATAACTACTCCTCCATATACATCATCACTGTCCTCCTGGACATCGTACCCCTCCTGACTCATGGTACCTTGTTCCGGAGGATGATACCTCATTGAGTACAATTGCCGTCGTGCAAAACCCGATGTCTCCCTTCTACGCAGTGGACATGTGTTACACATAGAAATAAGATTAGGAATACAATTAATGCAAAAACACAAAGGTATAAGGCAGATAATAATAATAAACCCATAAAAGAAAACTTGTCTAAGGACAGACAAATCAGGCAACCAAGAAGTAGGAAACACATCATATATATCTTCAATAGTAGTGTTAAACAAGGTATAATTAAGCTTATAAGAACTGTTATAACTACCCCATAACCAAAATAATCATCACAACCCGTATAATTGCCTACATTCTGCAAAACCCTTTTTGCTTGAGTCCAGTACTTCCATTTACTATTCCAGACTCCAGAACTATGAAAGCAGAAACAAAGTCCTTTAGTGTATTTCTTGAATGTCATGCTTCGCCAGCGGGTGTTGTTAAATTGTTCTGGAGGATTAGAGAAGAGTGTAGATCTATCAATATGTTGCAAATGTCCAATAACCAACTCTGGCGTGTTGAATAATGCCGGAAGAAAGGCCATTTGAGACACTGCCAGTGGATGCTCATAGTATAACGTTGCATTCTTACCATGAACCTCAAACATATAGTTAGCATGACGAATCCAAAAGTTGGGGTTGCCCCCATGAGGCATTGTTCTTACAGCTGGAAGCACAGTAAGAAAGAAAAGAACAAATGTCAGCAAATTTAGTTTACTGGTGAACCACCATCCTGGAGCTGAGTAACCTTCTTCTCTCTCCATGGGCGGATTGCTCGAGCAGGAATCCACACAGGTCCTGAGGTTGTAGAAACCGCTGCGTATCCTCGTCCCCAGGTGATTAGAGGTACAGGACCCTTCCACTCAGGATCGGGTTGCTGCCGATAAACGACCAATGGCTTAGGAAGACACTCCTCAGTCCTGAAATGCAATTCGACTGGAGAGTGTGACCTGTTATGGGGAGCAAGAAGAAAATTAAGAGTATACAGTACTTTAGTAACAGCTGTAGGTATTTCAGCCACAGGAACCCCTCTATCTCCCACTTGCTTGTGTAACAAATTTTTGAATGTCAGGTGGGCTCTTTCAACAATCGCCTGTCCAGTCGAGTTATAGGGTATTCCATGGGTTAGCTTAATGTCCCACTGACGGCAAAAGTCCTGAAAGGCAGAAGAAACATATGATGACCCATTGTCTGTCTTAAGGCTTTTAGGTTTACCCATTACCGCAAACGAACGAATGCAATGTTGTATAACATGTCTGGATGTTTCACCCCGTAAGGGTGTAGCCCATATAAATCCAGAGAAGGTATCAACAGTCACATGTAACTTAGAAAGCGGAGCCAAAGCAGGTACTTGCATGACATCCATCTGCCATAGCTGATTAGCTTCTGTTCCTCGAGGATTAACAGCATCAAGTGGCAGGAATATAGGAGACTTCGTACAGGAAGCACAGGATGACACAATGTCTCTAGCCTGTGACATAGGAATGGAAAATCGTTTATGCAAAACCTTAGCGGATTGATGAAACATTGCATGACTGTCAATGGGGTTGTCAAAGAGAGAAAAAACCTCAGCAGAGTCCCGGAGAGCAGAATCTGCTCGTGCATTGCCCTCCGTCAAATAACCTGGGATCCTTGTGTGAGAGCGTATGTGGGCAATGAAGAATGGGACCGTACGGTTGGAAAGAAAACCTTGAAGCTGTTGGAATAAAGCAAAAAGATCCCTATCCATCGATGGAGACAAATAAGCTTGAGCTAAAGTAAAAACAAGGCGGTAAACATATTGAGTATCCACAATCAGGTTAAAAGGCACATCAGAAAACGTAGAGAAAGCAAGTATGACCGCTGCCAGTTCTGACCGCTGGGCCGATGCTTGAGGTCCTGTAAAAACAACCTCCCATTCCCCAGTAGGACCCTGCCATGTAAGTACTCCACGGGAGGGGGAGCCATCCGAGAAAAGAGTAACGGCATGCAAGATAGGTTGCATGCAAAGCGGGAATGACAGGGAGTAAGAAGTGAGATTCATCAAGGTAAGCCGCTTATCCTTGTGGGGGTTAAATTTAACTTGTCCCACAAAGTCCGCCATGGCCACCTGAAATGCCTAAGAATGCTGTAGCAAGGCGGTTAGCTGATCCTGCGAAAAAGGAAAACAAACAAAGTCAACGTCATAACCAGTCAAATGCTTTGCCCTAGTACGGCATTTGAGGAAAAGATCAGCAATTGCATCAGGTAGGCGATAACAGTTTTTCGAGGGAGTGTGCGCCAAGTGTAGCCATTCCACGATGGCCACCTTCTGAGCGTTGACAGGCGCGAACAAAACAGCAGTGGGCAGCCTCGGTGTAGGAAGAAGAGCGCATGCCAGCGCAATGGTGCCTGAGGGCACCCAATCCACAGCGATGGTATGCAGCTTTTCGTTGAGGCGTTGAAGAGCTGTACGCATCTCCGTTGTGCAGGGAATGATGTCCGCTGGAGAAGTGTGTCCAGAAAGAGCAGCAAAGAGTGGTGACAGTTCCTCAGTGCTCAGGGCCAAGAAAGGACGAGCCCAATTTATGTTCCCTAGCAATTGTTGCAATTGTACAAGAGTGAACTGCTCTGGAATAGCTATTGTTGGCAATAGCGGAGTTGACGCGGTAGCTGAGAGCCTATGTCCCAGATATTGGAATGGATACATCCGCTGTACTTTTTCAGGAGCTATGATCAAGCCCGCTTGTTGCAAAATGTCTGCTAGGTCCTGCAGATGTTTCTCCGTGACTTGTGGACCATGTAATAAAATGTCATCCATGTAATGATAGACTTTAACCTCTGGATGGCGTTGCCTGAAAGGTTCCAAAGCCATGTTCACAAAATGTTGGCACAGAGTCGGCGAGTTGGCCATACCCATAGACAAGACACACCATTCAAACCGTTGAGTAGGATGTTCATTATTGTATACTGGCAATGTAAATGCAAATTTTTCTCTGTCTTGTGGCGCTAGCAAGATTGTATAAAAACAGTCCTTCAAATCTATGACCATGAGTTGATGATCTTCAGGGACCATGTTCGGATTAGGAAGTCCAGATTGTAGAGGTCCCATTGGCAAGATGTGCTCATTAACTTTTCTCAAATCATGCAACAATCGCCATTTTCCAGACTTCTTTTTCACCACAAAAATTGGAGAGTTCCAAGGACTAGTGGTTGTTTGAATATGTCCCAGATTTAATTGCTCCTGTACAAGGGCCTCCGCCGCCTGGAGCTTTTCTCTTGAGAGCGGCCATTGATCCGTCCACACTGGCGGGGTGTTTTTCCATTGTAGTGGAAGTGCATGCAACGGCGCTGCAGGGGAGGCCCGTATCAAAAATTTGTCTGCAAGGTACACCCTGTTTTAGCCAGGAAATCCCGGCCCCACAGAGTAATAGGAATATCCATAATCAGGGGGTGAAGAGAAACTTTTGTTCCCCCTGAGGTCTCAAAGACGATTGGATGAACACTTTGCTGTGCTGGCTCGTACCCGCCCACCCCATAAACTTCCCTACAGGGGCGGACGGCCCATCCAGTCGGCCAATCTGTTTTTGCCACCACTGAAATATCGGCTCCTGTATCGACCAATCCAGACACTGAACGTCCACCCATAATCAGCGAGCGGGTCGGTCTATCCTCGGTGATTTGTATCACCGCCATAGCTGCTGTTACAGCCCCCTCCTGGGATGGAGTTACAGTGGTCCCTAGTGGGAGCAGATGAAGGCGTCCTACAGGTTGTCCCTTAGGCAGGGTGAGATGTTGCGTGGCTGATGCAGGGATGACAATTTCTTGGTGACCCAATGTAACTGACCCTGCTGCAATGTGTACAGAAGCGGGTAAGGCGTCTGGGCAAGGAAGAACGATGCCCATCATGCCCTGGAAATTAACATCATCAACCATTGTGGGAAGAGCCTCCACGCACCCTGGCATAGTAAAGGTACAGTCCTTAGATAACCTCAATAAAAGTCCTTCTTTTAGAGGATGGTTTTTTCTATATCGTGAAATCATTTCTTGGGCAAGTTCCATATCTTCTTCCAACACCTCCGCTACTGCTTCCTCACTGACCTCTGGTAGCCCTATTATTTTGCCTGGGCCCGAGCCTGGCCCGCACTCCCATTTCCCTGCTGCTGTGGAGAAAAGTCAGAGTCTTTGTGCTGAGCAGCTGAGGGGTTGGCATTAGGATTTGAGCGGCACTGATTGGCCCAATGGTACCCTTTCTGGCAAATGGGACACTTCCTTGAAGGGTGTGCTGCCTGCTTTTGACATTGTGCTTTAAAATGCCCTTCTTTTCCACAACCAAAACAACGTTTGTTTTGAGCCTGAGTTGTGGGCAATTGAACTGCAGCTGCCAGAAGTTGAGCCTTGTAACTGTGAGTCCCCACATTTTGACAAACTTTCATCATGTCTGCTATAGATGTTCCTGGCCTAGCATAAACAGCTGTCAGAGCCCCTTTACAATCCTCATTGGCATTTTCAAAAGCCAGTTGTTTCATGAGCATTTCCCGTGCCGGGACATTTTCCACCTGGCGGCTGAGGGCAGTCATGAGTCTGTTAATAAACTCAGTGTAATCCTCTTTAGGGCCCTGCCTGATTGCTGCAAATCCAGCAACTGAGCTATCTCCTTTGGAAGGAATCCTACTCCAGGCACGCATGACTATCTGTGCAATATCTCCCAACTGGGCATCAGTGAGTGCCAACTGCTGTGTGGGGTTGGCAAAATTTCCCTCCCCACATAACATATCCATCGTGAGTGCAGGGCGTGTATGATGTACCTCCCAAGCCACATCCCTCCACTCTTGCAAGCAGAGCATGGCTTCTGCAGGAGGCAGGAGTGCTTTAATCATCTGTTTCCAATCAACTGGTAGCAATTTTTGAGAAGCAATGGCTTCCAACAGAGCTTTTGTAAAAGGTGCATTAAACCCATAGTGCTGACTCTTAGTTCCTTCAGATATTTGTAATGGAGGGTTTCATATCTATCTGGGACTGCCAGTGCATTGCCAACAGCCGGAGCCCCCCTGATCACTGGGTATATTTCAGTAGATTGCACGTCCAGCACAGCTGCAGTTAAAGCAGCAGAGAACTGTGTTTTGGTAGGGCTAAAAGTGCTTGATTGCTGCAAGGCAGGATATAATGTCCCATCTTCTTTTCCACCTCCACCAGGGGGCTTATGCTGTTGTTGCTCATATGATGGAGGGGCAGTTGCCATAGCCCCTCCCTTGGCTGGGGGCAAAAGCTTTGGGAGGGGGCCAGCAAGCCCCTGAGACAACAGAATATTCTTTGGAGTGAGTCTTTGAAGGCAGTCTCTGACTTGCTCCCATGTAAATAGCACTGATATAGAAATTCCATTATGCTTCTGCATTTCTCTCCCAATCTGTTTCCACTGTTTTAAGTCCAAACATTCATCATATTTAACCCAATGACAGTTTTTTCTATAGCTTTGACTAGCTTTTGTATCTCCTTCTCATCAGCCTTTCGCCCATTGTTATTCAAAAGATCTGAGATATCTTTACAAAGTTCTTGCGTTTGCGAAGTAAGCACGCACCCCATGATAAAAAAAATAATAATATTTTTCTTCACTCACCTAATGTGGGACCCAAAGTTGACTTTGGATGAATTTCGAGCGCTCGATTTATGACCTTCCCGGTCCGGGTGAATGAGACCTTGTCCCGGTCGATGAGGTGATAATTAGGTGCTAATTGCAGAAGCAGATCTCTTCAAAGCATTCCTTTGAATTTCATTCAATGGCCTCGCGACGGGGCACCAGTTGTAGAAATCTGATTCATGTAAAGATCTCTTCAATCAGTCTCATGAAGCAGCAGTTTATTGCCCCAGATCTTTTAAGATAGCGTTACAAGGTCTGATGAAGTCCAGCTTCATTAGACGGAGTAAGAAGGGAAAAGAGATAGAGAGAAGAACACACACACACACTGCCCTTTTGGCTGAACAAAGGGTAATAATGGCTTCTCTTTATTCAAGCAGAGTATCTCAGAAACGAAACTTAACAGAAACAAAACTTAAGGCACACAGCCAATCAGAAGTTTCAGAGCCCAAATAAGGAGAAGAAAGGAGAATTCTTTTTCACTACTCTACCCATGCCCAAAAACCAGCGTTGTCTCTCATGCAAGCAAAGAGGCCTTTGTTTACAAAATGTGTCAGAGACAGCCTGACAGAATCCGGATACATTCCCACACACATGCCAGCAAGGTGATGCTTAAGATAATACAGGACAGACTTCAGCAACATGTGGAGAGAGAACTACCAGAGGCGCAGGCCGGTTTCAGAAGAGGCAGGGGGACTAGAGACCACATTGCCAACATACTTTGGATCATGGAGAAAACAAAGGAATATCAGAAACAAGTCTACTTTTGTTTTATTGACTACACCAAGGCTTTTGACTGTGTGGACCACAACCAAATGTGGCAAGTAATTAAAGAGATGGGAATACCAGAACACCTCATATGCCTCATGAGAAATCTGTACACGAACCAAGAAGCAACAGTTAGGACAGAACATGGAATGACAGAGTGGTTTGGAATAGGAAAAGGAGTAAGACAAGGTTGCATTTTATCACCCTGCTTATTCAATCTATACACAGAGCACATAATGCACAATGCAGGGATGGAGGAATCACAATATGGGATCAAAATTGCTGGGAGATACATCAACAATTTGAGATATGCAGATGATACCACCCTAATGGCAGAAAGTGAGGAAGACCTAAAGAACCTCTTGATTGGATTGAAGGAGGAAAGTGCAAAAGCTGGCTTGAGACTTAATATCAAGAAAACCAAAATAATGGCAACAGGTTCGATCAGTCCCTGGGAAATAGATGAAGAAGTAGAAGCAATGACAGATTTTACTTTCCTAGGATCTAAGATCACTGCAGATGGCAAATGTAGCCATGAAATAAAAAGACGACTGATTGTGGGGAGACAAGCTATGAGAAACCTGGGGAATATAGTGAAAAGCAGAGACATCATGTTGAAAACAAAAATTCGCATAGTCAAAGCAATAGTATTCCCGGTGGTAATGTATGAGTGTGAGAGCTGGACCATTAGGAAGGCTGAGCGCAGAAAAATAGACGCCTTTGAAATGTGGTGTTGGAGGAGAGTCCTGAGAGTCCCCTGGACGGCAAAGAGAACAAATAGGTCAATATTGGAGGAAAACAACCCTGGCAGTTCATTGGAGGGACAAATAGTGAAGATGAAGCTAAAGTATTTTGGACATCAAATGAGAAGGGAGGACTCACTTGAGAAGGCCATGATGCTGGGAAAGGTGGAGGGCAGGAGAAGAAAGGGGCGTCCAAGGATAAGATGGCTAGATGGTATTGTAGATGCAATGAGCACTGAGCTGGGCGGGCTGAGGAGGATGGTGGAGGATAGAGGTGCCTGGAGGAAAATGGTCCATGGGGTCGCAAAGGGTCGGAATCGACTGTGCAACTGAACAACAACAACAAATTCGGGTGCAACGCAGGGCTTTCTCCCTGGCCACACCCACCATACCACACCTACAATGTGGTAGTATTTTTTTTTTGAGCCCACCACTGCATATAAACATTGTTAATGCAGCTGTGGTCATAATTGAGTCGGGTTCTCCTGATTGGGCGGCATATAAATTTAAATAAATAAATAGACTTTCTGTTTCTGAAACCCATGTCAGTCTTCTTTGAAAAGTATGCATAGTGAAAGTGAAATTTCAAAATTAATACTTAATTTTGCAGCATTGTTTTCAGCCTGTTCCTAAGACAAAGCTGGGAGGAACTCTAGCAGCTCATATAAATAGCTCGAATATTATCCCAAAAGCTCTTTGGGGTTACTGCATATGCACAGCAAACCCATTCATGTGGATTCACAGAGACTTGGGCTTCTGTGAATTGAAGTACAAGAACACCTGGAGTGCCAATGTTCACCACAACTGTTATATAACCTTATAGACTATCTATTTCAGCCTGATGGGTTTTGCCCATGGAGGACAAATATGTGTAGCCAATTTCAAATATGTGTAGCCAATTTCTCTATGTTGCAGATGTCCTTCTTTGGTTATAAATGCATCTTGGACATTATTTCTCATTTAGTTTCAAAGATACATTTGAATTCTTCAAGCATGTTGGACTGTGATTGGTTGGGAGAAAATCTAGCCAGGCTGATTGGTTGCACAGCGCAGAGGACACTGGGAACTGTAGTTCTTTTTTCTGGTTGTGTTCGTGGGGCAGCTGCCCCACTCGTGGCTGCCAGACCCTTGCGGCAATGCTCGGACGATGTAAAGGCAAGTGTAGGAGGCTGGTACGGGATAGTAGGGGCGGGTGCAGGTGCGCATGTCGGACACCAACAGTTAACGTCCCTTTTTATAGGTATAGATTAGTCCCTCTTCCATGTCACAATCAATTGAAAACACTATTTAAATGCAATTGTACAGATTTCCTTTATTTTCTGTTGCCGATCATACAATAAAAAATGGTTTCTTCTCATTTTCCCTAAATTTCCACTTATGTCATCGGATGTTTTTGGACAACAACTCCCAGAACCCCTAAACATTGGGCTTGTGGTCCAACTGAACGTTGTCATCCATTCTGGGACTCATTGCTTATGAAAATGCTTAACAGATCAGATTGCCTCTGTATAGAAAAAGAGTCACATATGAAAAATAATATGACATCAGTATCAACTAAAATGCCACAATTTGTGAACATTTTTGGGAACCAGTTTCTTATTCACCCTGGACAACACCTTTCAGTGCATATTAATCCAGTACTATTTTTGTGTAGAAGAAACATGTTGCTTTAAAATTGATCTATGTGCCATTTGGCTTCACTGAAAATATGTTGATTCCTCCCTCAATATTTATTCATTCTGCAGACGCTCAGGGCTTTTGTGCATAATTCACTCAATGCTTTGCTGATCTTGGACCATAAGATTGATTGATTGATTAACTCACTTAATGAATTTTACTGGTGCTTTTTCTAAAAAGTTTCTGTGGCAACACAACTTTCACATACTGAGCTTATCTCCCAAGTATCCAGGTTTGTTTTACCACCACCATACTGCCAGGTACTTACCTGCTTTTTTCATAATAGCTGAGATCCTGTTGCTTAGTGTAGTAAATTGCAACTAGAGTAGATCTATTTGAATCCACAGGGTTAGTCAACTCTTCTGTAAGTTCCATTGACTCTTGTTGTGCCTTACCAAAGAACAGGATTTCTTCAAAAAGTGAGGTTAGGTGTGATGATCCACAGGACTACCTTAATATTAGACGGACTAGGCAACTCCTTTCAGGGATCAGTTTGGGGACACTGTCTTTAAAGCAGTGGTTCCCAACATGGGGTACGTGCCCCAGAAAGAGCCTTCAATTCCCAGAAGCCTAAATCAGTACATTGGCTGATCAGTGCTTTGGAGAATTGACTTAGGCTTCTGGGAATTGAAGACCAAAAAACAAAGGTTGGAAAACACTGCTTTAAAGATTGTCAACTCATCCCTTAATTTATTTTTGTCATGGACTAATTCACTGGGAAAGGACTGCAGTGGCTCAAGTTGCTAAGACGCTGACTGGGAAGCAGAAGGTCAGCAGTTCGATTCCCGAGTACTGCAGGACAGAAATGAGCTCCCGTCTTTGTCCCAGCTCCTGCCAACTTAGCAGTTCGAAAGCAAGAAATTGCAAGTAGATAAATAGGGACCACTTTGGTGGGAAGGTAACAGCGTTCTGTGCGCTCCGGTGTCTAGTCATGCCTGCCACATGACCACGGAAACATCTGCAGAAGCAGACAACGCTGGCTCTTCGGCTTAGAAACAGAGATGAGCACTGCACCCTAGAGTCGGATACGACTGGCTTTCGAGCAAGGGAAACCTTTACCTTTACCTAATTCACTGGGAAGTCATTTTAGAGCTTATGTGATATACAGTTATAGTCAGGATACACAACCCTCGCAACAGATTTCCTCATCTGTTAAATTTATTGCCAACAGAGGCTCAGATTACTCTTTCCTTGTTATTGTTAGCAGTCAATAAATACAAACTATATAAGGATTCTTGCTGGTATGTGTGGGTGTCTGTGGGTACACATGAAGAGATATGTGTGACAGCAGTTAGCTTTTAGGATTACGACTTGCAAAAAACCCTAGCTAGCATGGTCGATGGCTGGTTTAGCTGGAAGATTTGTAGTCCAAAAATGTACTTTTCCAAGACTTCTCCTTTACATGTTTCTACATATCCATGTGGCCCTCAAGCCCCAAGCCAACATCATGTGGGGCCCTTGGCCAATGCCTGAGTTAGAGTCATAGCCTAGAACTAGAGATATTTAGATTCAAGTCCTGCCATGAAACTAACTGAATGATTTGGGGGCTAGTCACTTATTTCTCAGTCTAATCTAATTTACAGGGTCATTGTATAGATTAAAAAGGGAGAGAAGAACCATGCCTACCTTGAAGTGAAAAGCAGAATTGTCATTGACTGCAACCCGTATCCGAGAATGCATTTTCCCCCTGAAGCATGAAAAATGTCACTGACATGAATTTGTTTAAGGTGGATCCCATCTTGTCATGAAGTGACCCACACATTATGATCTCGGAGCCATCAGCCATGGCACACATGAAGCAGAATACTAGTGTGATAAATCTTAGAATTAGTGTAACATTATGATAGTACCACATTTTAGTTGCTTTGTGAAACATATTTGCAAATCTATTTTCTGAAACATGTACCAAACACAAATCAGTAAAACTGGATTTTCTGCCTATAGTGCCAACATTATTTGGAATGGGCTGTGCTTTTTTCTTGCTTAGGCTACAAGACTAATGTTAATGATCCGTGTAATAATCAGTAATGCTGTCTTCTTTGTAATTGGCTTTTTTGTTTTATACTCTCATCTTCTGCCTATTTACATAAACTTGTTCTGTTCAGCAGGGGGGGGGAGGAGTCTGTGCAGTTGGATGGGTGTGTCATTTTCCTCTGTGTGTGCAAAACTGTGAAGTGCCTCACCAAATTTATGGTGTGGGATATGCACATTTTAAAAAATAGGTTGGGACATAAGAACATTGAAAGAGCAGTGTGTAACTGTACACAGGATTCTGTTGACTTCCAAGAGGTTCCAATGTCATTATTATACATTCTAAACCTCTCCTTTGAATTTTGCCATTTGTATTAGAGCCATTTTGGTTTGGTCTTTAAATGCTTACTGTACTGCAGGGATTCTCAACCTGCGGCCCATGGACCATATCCGGCCCACTGCACCATTTCATGTGGACCCACCACCACCTCCACCACACCAGGAAGTGCCATGTGGTGGAGGAAGGGCAAAATGGCCATCTGGTCCCTGAAGGTATCTGAGGGAGTGCGACCCGGCCTCCAGCTTAAAAAGGTTGAGAACTCCTGTTTTACAACCTTCCATTGGTTTTTGACTATCCGAACAATGTGTCATTGAATGAGTTTCATAATCTCTCCTAATAAATGTATTCTTCACATGTTCCTCTGGATAGCCTTTTCTTTAAAAGTATTCATTTAAATGTACATACTGTATTTTTTTAAAATGCTGCCATTTGCAATGAGCTAAAAAGAAAAGTTACACAAGGCCACTTTAAAGCTACCCAGTTGTGAATGTAGGCTTTGTTGCCTAATCCATTGGCCTCACAAAATCAGGGACATAACAGCTGCTTTTGTTGTTGACATTCTTCAAATGAGACTCACTGAATAATATTTTTTAAATTGCAAAATAGCTACTTGTCACCATGGTGAAATGTTTTAAGCATGAGAGGAAAAGGAAGCAGAGAGATGTCTGTTACAGGCATTCTGGGAACATGGATAAGGGGAAGAGACAGTTACATTTACCCGCACAGGCAGCGAGGACTCTTTGGTGTGAGATTTCCATTCACTCTCTGAAGGCCCAAGTTGACAATAAGCTACATGCTTCTTCTTCTTTCTTCTTCTTCACTTCCTCTTTTACCCCATTGGGTATTGAGGGAGACACAAAGTTCTTGTTCTGGCACTTCAAGCAGTCTCCACCGACATTATTTGGTGTTCTTGTAATGTTTCTTTGATGTTATCGCTCCACCTTCCTCTGGGTCCGCCTCGTGCTCTTTGGCCTTCTCCTCTTTTCACATATGCATTGTATGATATGGAATTCCAAAGCATTCTCTCCAAATGGACAAATCACTTTATTTGTTGTTTATGTATGTAGTTTAAGATTGGTTTTATTCAAAATCTCTCCCTTATAGTCTCATTCCTGATTTTAGCCTTTCTAGTCACCCCAGCAGCTTTTTTCAGATATTACTTTAGTGACCAACTTTTGTTTGTTTTGTTTTAAACGCCCATGTTTAGCACTGGTAACACAAGATGCAAATGAATATGCTTTGTATGAGGCGTTTCTTTGTGGTGGTTAGTACTGTTAGGTCCCGGAGGAGACTGATCAATAACAATACGAGGCAAGGAAGCAGGATCAGATCAGTGTTTATTGGGAAAATGCATACACCTTTTATAGACCAGAAGGCAAGGAGAAAACAACTGTCACCAATAAGTCAATCACAATACCTGTTTACTCAGGTTAATTGGGGAAACTCTTCAGGGGAAGTTAATTAGCAGGGGCAAACATTGACAGAGGAAGCCCTATTGTTTCGGGCTTAGAGGCTGGGCAAACATGGTCCCTGTTTGCGCCGGAGATTAGCGCCAAGCCGGGGAGATGAGTGTGTACCCAATTATACACAGGAGATAGTGATCTGTTTGCCTGGCAGAGCCGCTGGTCAGGTCAGGTAATTGGGTGAATCAAACCCTATAGCCCTATAATTTATTCACCCCCCTTAATTTGGCCGCTCGCAGAGTCCACGGGCCAGGGAGCCTTTCTCCCGAAAGTGATCTCTGCCGAGCCGACCCATGCCCAAGGGGGCACGGGGAAACCATATCTCCCCTTACTTTTTTATATTAAGAGCCTGACCAGCGACTTTACGCAGGAGCGGCATCAGCTGTTGGTCGGGAGTGACGTCATGGGGTTTCCTTCTATGGCGGCATCTCGAGATCAGTGAGGGGACACATTGAGCAAAACAGCAGACTGCAATGCCTAGTATGACTACCCCCACCACCACTTTAATTACCGTCTGAAGCCACCCCCATGGGATCCACGACCACATCCATTTCCACAGTGAGCTCCACCATGCCCCCCATGCAGAGCCTTCGGTGATGCCAGCCACTATGGAGTGAAGATCTGCGATCTGGCTTTGAATCTTACGAGAGTTGTCCGTAAGATTAAAGCAGCACATACCGTGAAAAGACTCGCAGCCCAAGTGGTGCAGCAATAGGAGATAGTCGATAGCCGCTCGATTATCGAGAATGGCATGGCGAAGTTCCGCCTGCTCCTGATTGAAGAGTGCTATCGCTGAGGAGGTATGGTTGATGGCCTTGGCTAAGCCGCAAGCCAAGCGCCCAATCCTCTTTGCGTTGCCGACGGCTAAGCCTGGCACGCCAAAGACGCTGATTGCCAAGGAGAGATACTCGGCAGGTCTCATTACCCTAAAGCTGCTTTCACATGAGCTGTCTAACAGGGTGGTGCGAGTGTGTTGTATGAGTGAAGGAACATTGGATACATTGGAAACATTAGGAACCTTAGGGCTTGGGGCAATCATATCCTTAGTGGGGAGCAAGAGTGTCAACCGGCTAATACAACATATAGCATCTGACATATTGGCAGGAATGTAATTAAACGTATACTGGTTGCAAGTGAAAAACCATCCAGATGGTAGGGTGATATGTGCGTATGCTGTGCCACGTGGCACTGGGTTACTGCAAGTCCAATTGCCACTGCCTACATTGAGGCACCGGCGCCGGGTTCGGCCGAGTCCGGAGCAACCGTAGATTCGGCTGCAGGTAGAGTTCGGGCTGACCGCCACTCGAGGGGTGTGGAGAGTGGCCGCATCAGCCGGTAAAGTCATGGTTAGCCGCATCTCCCAACGAGCATATTCCGAGGAAGCTGTTGGGATGTACGGGCTGAAGAATCGCTTCACCAGCCAGTCCCCATCCCGGGGGTGTGCGCCTGGAGAATGGCACACCGGGATAAGGCAGGTGCTGAGGATTGAAGCAGAACCGATGTCCTGCCTGAGGCAAAAATCGGACTGGTTGACAAGGCTTGCCAACCTTTCCCAAATGTTGTACTGCATGCGGGCAGAAAGGTCTCCGCCCGGCATCAAATCGCTGGCTTCCAGTGAGGCGGCCTGAACGCCTCCCCCTAAAAGCAGGGTGAGGGCCAGGATGATGGCGAGTGCCAGGGTGTTGGCGTGGATCTGGGCAAAGACTGCTGCTGTGATGTTCTCCGGTGTCGGCTCCTTCCTCTCGCGTCGGACGATGTCCTCGGCGTCACGGCAAAGGATCTTGACCATCCCCCAGGTGATCCTCGGCGCTGCTGTCGGTGGCCGTCTCCTCCGGCGGGTCCTCTCGGTCAGCGTGAGGTCCTCCATCTCCGGGATCGGGCTCTGGTCGTTCTGGGTCCACGCCATGTGGTTCCAAGTAGGGTTTGACACACCGAGCTGGAATCCAAACGACACCTGTAGGAGACATAACTGCAGCATACCCTCTTCCCCAGGTTATGAGCGGCACCGGGCCCCTCCACGAAGGGTCTGGTGGCACTCGGTACCGGACCATAGGTCGCGGGAGAGCTTCCGAACGGCGGAAATGCCTCTCCTGCGGCGTACAATCCGAGAAAACATTAAGGTGATTGTAAGTGAACAATACCTTATTCAAGCAAAACTGTGCCTGTCCCTGTGATTTGGGGAGGGCTGGCGGCTCCCCCCTTTCTGTTTGTTTGTCGATATAGGACTTTAGCGTCCGATTGACCCGTTCTACAATCGCCTGCCCTTGCGGATTGTAGGGAATTCCAAATGTATGTTTGATGTCCCATGTGGTCATGAAGGCGGCCAACTGCCTAGAGCAGTAGGACGGGGCGTTATCTGTTTTCACGTGCCGCGGCTTGCCCATCGCCGCGATGCAGGAAAGGAGGTGCTGCTCCACGTGGGAGGCAGTTTCCCCTTTCTGCGCCGTGGCGCAAACGAACTGGGAAAAAGTGTCGATGCACACATGCATGTATTGCCATCTACCAAATTGCGGCACATGCGTGACATCCATCTGCCACACCTGATTAGCCTCCGTCCCTCGTGGGTTGACCCCCCACGAGGGCCCCCCCCCGGTGCCCCGGCACAATGCTGGCAAGAGCGGACTATGCCTTGGGCTTGGGAAAGTGGCAGATTGAACTGTCTTGCGAGAGCTTTGGCATTTTGGTGAAAGAAGGCATGACTTTGGATTGGAGTAGTAAAAACTCCCAAAACCGAACGTTGCTGAATTTCCTTTGCGGCCGCGGCCGCTCTGCTATTGCCCGCAGAAATCGGACCCGGTAGGTCTTGGTGACTTCGGATGTGGGCAATATAGAGCGGCTCCGTGCGGTTTTGCAAATGAAATTGAGCGGTGAGAAACAGACTAAGCAAATTTTTGTCTATCGCGGGAGTGATGTAAGCTCCCGGCAGACTGTGAAGCAAATTCCTAACATACAGGCTGTCAGTGATGATATTTAAACGTTCCTGGGCGAAGGTGCGCAAGGCAAGGTTCATGGCTGCCAACTCTGCCCGCTGCGCGGACTTCTGTGGAAGAGTTAACAGCGTGCGCCAAGCTTCGCCCTCTTGCCAGGTCAGAACACCATACGTGCGACCTCCATCTGTGAAAACTGTCCTGACCCCCTGAAGCGGGACCAGCAAGAGTAATTCGAACAAGCTGACTGTTCCTGTCTGCAGTGAAACGAGTCTGGGGTCTTTGGGCAAATGGTACGCCAAACTTCCAGTGAAACCTTCCAAAGCTATCGGAAGCGAGTCACCTAACTGCATTAACTGATGAATTTGTTCCTTGGTGAACGGAACCACAATTTTGGCCAAATCACTTCCTGAAAAGTCCCTAGCTCTCAGCCTGCCGCGGTAAATCACCGCGGAAACTAGCTCCTGGGGCGGAACGATGTTCCGTGAAGAAGTGTTAGGCAAGTACACCCACTCCACAATTTTCGCTCCCTTCTCTGAGTCTACTCCTAACGCCCCAGTGAACATGGATCCTGACCGCACGATGTACAAATTCAGGATCGGGGCATATGGCCCTTGGGCGATCCTATCCACCCACCTCTGGCTGAGGACTTGGTTCACTTTCTCGAGCGCCAAGCGCACGTCTCGAGAAATTTTTATCCGGTCTGCCGGCTGCTTACCTAAGGTTAGCAGCGAGAAGAGCGGTTTTAGAAGATCCGTATCCAATCGGAAGTACGGTCTGGCCCAATTGATGTTTCCTAAAACCTGCTGTAACTCTACCAGGGTGACTGAGTCCTGTAAAGCTATCTGGGGTAAAACCGGTGCGGCAAAGGAACGGAGAAGCCGATGGCCCAAGTATGAGAAGGGCTCGGTCTTCTGCACCTTTTCCGGGGCAATGAGTAAACCTTTGTCCCCCAGGCTGGCCTGGAGGTCAGAAAACACTGCGCTGCCGAGTTGCGGCAACGCTACTAAAATATCATCCATGAAGTGACAAACAATAGCTTTAGGGTAAAGGCTTCGGAACTTTGCCAGTGCGTTGTGAACATAAATTTGGCACAGGGTGGGCGAATTGAGCATGCCCTGTGGCAAATATTTCCACGCGTAACGCTGCGTGGGCTCACTGTGGTTCACAACCGGCGCTGTAAAGGCGAACCTTTCCCGGTCCCTGGGGTCTAAGGGGATTGTATAGAAGCAATCCTTGAGATCTACGACTAGAATCTCCCACCCATCGGGAATCATATTAGGATTTGGGATGCCGCATTGAAGCGGACCCATTGGCTGAATGCATTTATTGATCTCTCTGAGATCGTGGAGGAGTCGCCACTTCCCCGACTTCTTTTTAATAACAAAAATTGGCGAATTCCAAGGACTCGTGGACTGTTCTATGTGTCCTGCGTCTAGCTGTTCCTTAACTAGCTGCTTGAGGGCAACTAATTTCTCTCCCACTACCGGCCATTGTTCTACCCAGACCGGAGTATCGGTGAGCCATTTAAGTGGCAACACCATTACCCAAAGGTAAGGGTGGCACCGTACTGCTGTAGAATGTCTCGCCCCCAAAGATTGACGTGCACGT
Source organism: Bradypodion ventrale (assembly GCA_035047345.1). Taxonomy (NCBI): domain Eukaryota; kingdom Metazoa; phylum Chordata; class Lepidosauria; order Squamata; family Chamaeleonidae; genus Bradypodion; species Bradypodion ventrale. The sequence goes on along the minus strand of JAWDJE010000005.1, from coordinate 219,965,556 downwards.
CAAGAATGTGCGGCCGAATCACCGCCGTGCCATCAGCCCTTGGCATTGTGACTTCCACCCACTCTCGGCTCCTAAACGCTTCCTGAACTCCACCTACCCCCCACACATCGGAGACCGGCTCAATGGCCCACTCCCTTGGCCACTGGCTTCTGCTTATCACGGTCACATCCGCTCCGGTATCGAGTAACCCTGAGAACACTCTTTTGTTCAAAAATACCTCGATAACGGGGCGCTGCTTCCACTCAATGTTGGTCTCCACTGTCGCTAAGACCTGGTATCCTTGCACTGCCTCACTCGCGCTCGAGCGGTCTGCTGAACCGGACTCTGAGCTGTCACTGAGCCTTCTCTGGCTGCCTGCTGGCGAGTGACAAGGAACCATGATCAGTTGCGCTAAGGTATCTCCCTTGTGGATTGTTTGGGGCAGGTGTGTCCAAAGTTGGACCTGGAGAACGCCTGAAAAATTTGAGTCGATGACTCCTGGAATTATAAAAATTCCTCGTGCTCCAGCTACACTACGGGGCAAAACTAAACCTATAAAGCCTCTGGGTAGGGGTCCCATGTACTGAGAATCGACTAGATAGACTGTGCCCGGCAGATCGCATGTAACGTCCGCCTGGCAAGCCAATTCTAGCCCTGTGCTACCCTTGGGGCTGGCCTGTGCCCTCGCAGTGCCTGGGATGTGCCTAGGACCTAGTCTAGTTCTGGGGAGTTCTGGATCTGGGTGAAGGAAGCCTCTGTTTGGACTGGGGCCAGAGACATGCCCGGATTCCGGTTTCCCGAACTCGGACAATACCTGGCCCAATGATAGCCCTTTTTGCACTTCGGGCAGGGGGTGTTCGGAGCCTTGGGACGGCCAGACTTTTGTCCGCCTCCCTTGGATCGGCACTCCCTAGTAAGTGCCCGATCTTGCCACAAGCGTGGCATGCTCCCTTGATCTTGCCATTGCCCTGATGTCTTTTCCCCCCCTGCACCGCTGCCGCTAGCAGACCCATCTTGTAAGAGTCTGTGCCAACGTCGGAACATGCTCGAATCATGTCCGTTAAGGTTATGTCAGGGCGATTGCCCAGGGACTGCAAGATTTTACGGCAGTCCAAGTTGGCGTTGTCCTTTGCTAGCTTAATCATGAGCTCTTGTTGGGCTTGCTCATTATCAATCTGCCTGCTAATTGCTTCTTCCAGGCGATTGATGAAGTTCATGTAGGGCTCCTGGGCTCCCTGCTTAATAGCGGTGTAATTTTTGGCCGTTTTGCCAGACGCTGGAACTTTGAAGTATGCCCTATAGGCAGCCTCGGCTGACATCTCTAGGGTGGCGAGAGGCAAGTTGATCTGAGCGTTGATGGGCTCAAAGGCACCTGAACCATACAGCTGGTCAGGAATTACCGCGCCTCCCATCCTAGCAGCCCTGGCCTGAGCCTCGAGCCGAAACTCGCTGTCCCAGATCATGTACTGGCTAGGGGTTAGCATCATCCTCATGACGGCTTTCCAGTCGTGAGGAATCCACATGGTGGTCTCGCACACTTGCTGAAGCGTGCCCCTAGTAAAACGACTCTGGAGCCCTGTCTCTGAAATTGCTTTCCGTAAAGCCATGAGAAGCTCTGTTGCGCGCCCGTGATCGCATCCATCTCCATGCGGATTGGGCAAATTTGTCTAAGTTCAGCTAGCTGTTCTGCTGACAGTTCCCCCTTCTTTATCTCTATCTCAGCTGTGCGCTGAAGGGCACTCTTCACGACTAGGGAACCCGGAGCTGTCAGAGAAGCGCCAGCGCCTCTCATTCCTTGCGTTCCTTCGGTGACGTCTGCAGCTGTCACCGCGGGAAGGCTCCCTACGCTACTCTGCCGATAGCTAATTGACGGATAGAGTGCCGTGGGCGCAGTCGGTTCGACTGGCTTGTCTGATGACTCAACTAACGGGGGTTCTTTGGCCTCTACCCGCACTGGTTCGATCTGCTCTAAGAGTCTCCTACACTTTCTCCATGTACCAACTATCCCTCCTGGAGCTTTCGGGGGTTGCTGAATGCAGTCTCCTATCTGATCCCAGAGCTTCAGGGTTAACGTACCTACTTCTGGGTAAAGTAGGCAGTGTTCCCCGAGATACGCCAAAAGTCTCGCTAATTCCCTGCTGTGAAATCGTAATTGAAATACCCTGGCCAGGATTTTAAACTCTTCCTCTCGAGTTCTTTGGCTAGCGGACGGACTTGGTCTATGAGAACAAGTCCCCATATTACCTGCAGATGGTCCTTTGAAGTTTCCTCCTCGGGACGAGTGCGACGCGTCTTTTCAGGCAATAGGTTCGGGCGTCTAGTGTCTGGGGTAGACCTCGGAGCGTGGACCTTCTGCCACGGGCCCTTCAAACGGCCTCTGCGATGTCAGGGGCTCACAGCCTGCCCTGAGCGGAACGCGTTTCCCTCTATGGCAACCTCCTCGAAAGTGGGAGCAAGCTGTAGGAATGTCTCTCTGGAATGCCTCGCCGCAGGCCACTTCTCCGATCGGCTGGCTGCCGGTCGGAGTGCCGCGCTGTCCTCCGGGATGACGGGTCGCGGTTCAAGCGCAGAACCGGACCGCGTGGTTCGTTACTCACGAGTAGACCTCTCCGGGGTCCCTTACTCACGAGTAGAATCACGTCGGGGTCACCAGATGTAGCGAATATCTGCCGCTAGGCGGCGCTAGGTCCCGGAGGAGACTGATCAATAACAATACGAGGCAAGGAAGCAGGATCAGATCAGTGTTTATTGGGAAAATGCATACACCTTTTATAGACCAGAAGGCAAGGAGAAAACAACTGTCACCAATAAGTCAATCACAATACCTGTTTACTCAGGTTAATTGGGGAAACTCTTCAGGGGAAGTTAATTAGCAGGGGCAAACATTGACAGAGGAAGCCCTATTGTTTCGGGCTTAGAGGCTGGGCAAACATGGTCCCTGTTTGCGCCGGAGATTAGCGCCAAGCCGGGGAGATGAGTGTGTACCCAATTATACACAGGAGATAGTGATCTGTTTGCCTGGCAGAGCCGCTGGTCAGGTCAGGTAATTGGGTGAATCAAACCCTATAGCCCTATAATTTATTCACCCCCCCTTAATTTGGCCGCTCGCAGAGTCCACGGGCCAGGGAGCCTTTCTCCCGAAAGTGATCTCTGCCGAGCCGACCCATGCCCAAGGGGGCACGGGGAAACCATAGTTTGCCTTACTGTACTGTACGTTAATCTCTTTGTCCATTTTGGTTAAAGTCCTCTTTCTGATCTATCTTCATTCCTGTTATCACCTCATCTCAGGATTCAGCCGGAGCAGGAGGTGAATGGAAAAGCAAAATACAAATTGAACAAATCTACTGTATATCTATAAAACAGAGGTGTGGGGTTGTATGTGCTCAAAAGGCTCCCACACCCCAGTACGGATCTTGCTGAAACTTGCCACACACCTACCTTGGCCTTGCGAGATCAGCAATGGGGGAGGGGGTCCTGAACACCATGTGGGGGTTTATTCCCAAAAAAATGGGTCGCAAAGGGGACACCCCCACCGCCGGGGGAAATGGTAGTGCACATGTGTGGCAGTCCACATGCGCACCTCGGCCCAACCGAGGTGACGGGTGAGGCAGCGAGTGATGTGGGCAGGCGAGACAACGGCGCAGCGGGAAGCTGCCCGCAGTGGTGGTTGTATTGTGCCGTTTGTTGTGTTCTATTACTGTACCTTTTACAATGTATCCATTCACGTGTATCCAAAGTAACCATGCTTGTGTAACATTATAACCAGCAGCTGCTTAACTGTAGCCCTTGCAATAGGACGCGAGCTAATGACCACCTGGTGGCAATAGCGAGCGTTCAAGCTCTCCTGGCCCAGACTCACCAGCAAACAACAGCGCGGGAAGATTCCCGCCATCACCTACACCTGGACAAGGGCGTGACCGTCCATGACGTCACGCGGACAGTAACCAATAGACTGTCGAGGAGCCACATTCAAAATGTATAGCCACTGTATATATTGAGCTACCCATCCGCCATTACCTCATGTTCCTCCGGATCATCATGCAATAAACCTGTGTTAAGCCAACCCTTCGGCTGTTTCATTGTCTTTGGTCCCATACACTAAATTGGCGACGAAGGTGGGATATGGCTGCCCACGGGACCAAGACATGCGCCGGTTTCGAAATCAAGAGACCGGCAGACTGGGACATCTTTGAGATGGACTTCCAGGGAGCCCTGGTGGAATCCGAAGTCACGGATGAGGCGAAGAAAAGGGCCATCTTCACCAGGATGCTGGGGCCAGACACCAAGAGGGTTTTGGTGGACCTGATCGCACCGAGAAGGGCGAGTGAATTCAAGGTGAAAGAGCTCATGCACATGCTGCGCGAGTACTTCCGGCCCTCGACGGCGATGTTCCCCGCTCGGAGCGCGTTTTGGAGGCGAGTCCAAGCGCCCGGGGAGACGGTCGCCGACTTCGCAGCGGCCCTGCGACTGGCTGCCGGCCCATGCAAATGGGAGAACGCAGAAATCACACTCAGAGACTGCGTGCTGTGCGGCCTGAACGACGCCGAAACTCAGCGCACACTGATGAACCGGGAGCCACCCCCCACGTTGCAGGAGGTCCTGAAGGAGGCACAAGCCGCGGAAGCTACGAAGGCCGGGGTCCAGGAACTCCAGGACTGGCGGCCAAAGACGGGCAAGGCTGAGACTTCGGTGCACGTTTCGGTGCACGCGGCCCGGCGAGTTTCGAAGTCGTCCGCGGAGAGCAGCGACGGCGAGGACGTCCGGAAGGTCCGGAAGGAAGGCCGGCGTTGCGACGGCTGCGGAGCAAACCACGACCGCACCAAATGCCCCTTCAGAAAGGCCGAGTGCCACAACTGCGGCCGCCGTGGGCACATCGCCAAGGTCTGCAGGAAACGGTGCGAGGCCCGGAAGAGCTCGAGAGACCGCGCGACGAGACCCAAGGACGGCAACCAGGCCACGAGGAAGCGAGACGGCATGGGCCGCATCGCCGACGACAGCGAGGACGACGCCCCGTGTTCTAACAAGTCTCCCTCTCCCGTTTCAGGACAAGGGACCAGGGAACGAGGAAACAGTAGCGCCCCTGGGGCAGGTCAGCCCACATCGCGCCCCAAACGCGTTTGCAATAAGCCATCTTGGCTGAGGGACTTCGTCCCATCCTAGGGGGGAGGGATGTTGTGTTCTATTACTGTACCTTTTACAATGTATCCATTCACGTGTATCCAATGTAACCATGCTTGTGTAACATTATAACCAGCAGCTGCTTAACTGTAGCCCTTGCAATAGGACGCGAGCTAATGACCACCTGGTGGCAATAGCGAGCGTTCAAGCTCTCCTGGCCCAGACTCACCAGCAAACAACAGCGCGGGAAGATTCCCGCCATCACCTACACCTGGACAAGAAGGGCGTGACCGTCCATGACGTCACGCGGACAGTAACCAATAGACTGTCGAGGAGCCACATTCAAAATGTATAGCCACTGTATATATTGAGCTACCCATCCGCCATTACCTCATGTTCCTCCGGATCATCATGCAATAAACCTGTGTTAAGCCAACCCTTCGGCTGTTTCATTGTCTTTGGTCCCATACACTAAACCGTTGGAGCAGTGCCTGGCCTGGCCTGACCTTGCTTCAGTCCGGCACTGCTGAGGGGTTGCCCGCCACCAACCAGTTGATGGGTGGCGGAGGATGCAGCAAACCCACGGCCGGCAGGAGCAGAGGATCAGGCCCCTGGAGGCCTCAGCGGGAGCCCAGGTGGAAGAGGAGGTGAACCCTCCCTGGACAGGTAAGGTGGGAGAGGGCTGGGGACTGAGGCGAGGGAAATGGGCCCGAATGTCTCCTTGGGCCGGGTGGGGTGGATGGGGCTTGGAGACTTGGGCCTACATCTTCCCCAGGACCTGGGTGGATGTTGTGGGGAGGGTTTTGTTGGGGGAGATGGGAAAGGTGATGGTAAACGGGATTGTTGTTGCTGGAGGAAAAAAAAACATCCCTGGATTTTCCTCTGCAACATCAACAAAAACCACCCGGGCAAGGCCAGGTACCCAGCTAGTAAATAAATTAAATAAATAAGGCCCAAGGGGACAAGAGTGAGTGGGAAGTTCTCACATCTTTTGATGTAAATAAATGTTTAAAATCTGTGTATTCCTCTTTGTTCACTGTTCTGTACATTTCAGCGTAGGCACTGCCAGGTTCAATAATTCTGTGGCGGGGTGATGGGCTAGCTCTGCTTAGTAGGCGAGGGAGAGAAAGAAATTGTCTGGTACATGTGTACTTCTGTGCTGTCTTTGCCTGAGGGCAAAATTGCATGATACACACTGCATGATTATGTGGAGAAAGAAATAGAAGACATTTCAACTCAGAGCATCAGCGTGACTCAGTGAAGAAATATGAAAAAATGATACCTATCACAAGTAATAGGAAAAATAATCCTGAGTGTGTTTATTCAGCCATAAGCCCCACTGGGTTCAGTGGGACATGTTCAAAGGTAAGCATGTACAAGAGTGAAGTATAGTCTAACCATAAGGGTATATGACATTGAAGTAACTGTTTGTGTAAAAAGAGACTTTGTAGAATAAATCCTTTGGAGCAAGAATTCAAAATGCATTTAACTTTGGGGGTTCTGATGATTGCACTGTCAGAGTCACAACTGGAAACTTGGATAAACAGAAAAAGAGCAAATGAACAGAACAGGGAATATCGATATAGTATAGGCATTTTGGCATTTTTCCTGATAGACTGACCAAAATCCATTTATTCATGGTTCTATTCTAACACACTGTCTAAGGCATAATTTGGAAAAGTTACTTTTTGCAGTAGTGGGATTCTGGGATGTGTAGTTAAAAAGTAACTTTCTCGTTCTCTTAGGACTTAGAGAAAGAAACCTGAAGTCCATAACATTATCTTTATTAAGAGATGGATCATACATCTTATATGTCAATAATGAACTCATTCTTTAAATATGGTCTTCGTGTAGTCAAGCATAGGGAAGTATCAGCAGATTGGGAAGAGCTTCAATATTTGCATAACAACCTTGAAAGGAGTGAGGATAGCCTTAAAATAGCCTGCTGAGTGCTGCACCCCACTAAGCATTGAGCATGCTTTGACTGCAGAGAAGGATGATTGACCAACTAGGGTCTCCAGGTCTCAGAGTCTGTGAGAGTGACATGAACTTGCTGTTCTTCTTTGGTTCACCATGTGATAGGTGAAATAAACAATTTCTGTTGCCCCAGAAATGCTTCCCAATCTAACCATTGGTTGCCCCCTGCTCCCCACACAGTAAAGTGCACAAGCAGTACACACTCACACATCTGCACAAGCATACATTTGTCACACACATGCATTGACTCCCAATGCAGGCAAAGCAAAAACCTGACAAACATCAGATTTCCATTTTACCCATTGAAATACATGGTAGGGACTTCCCTGAAAAGCTATCCGCCTTCCTGGTACTCCAAGGTGGGGAAGCGAACCAAAACCACCTCGGTATTAGAGCTCCCCTAGCAGTGACCAATGTAAGCAGCAGAGTAACCACATGCAGATCAAAGTTAGAATATAGCACATGGCAAGAACCTAAAGTGTTTTTTATCAGCATCTAAATTTATATTATTCATATCTGTCAGCAAAGCGGTACTTGACCCCAGTTTAAATCTCATTTCAAAAATACTACAAATTTCCTTCTCAATTCTTTCCCAAAAATCTTTTACCACATTACAACTCCACCACATACGTCCCCATTGTATTCATATGTCTCCAACACATTTTACTCTTGTTATTATCCATCTGATATAACCTCACTGGGGTCAAGTACCATCTCCACAACATTTTATAATTATGTTTTTTTATTCTGACTGACATAGTTCTCATAAACCTTTTTTTCCATTTGTTTCTCCATTCCACTTCTGTAATTTTTAAATTGAGATTTTGCTCCCAAAGATTTCTTAATGCATTTTGTGGATTACCTTCTTTATTTAACATCTTATAAATCCTGCCTACAATGCCCTTAATTCCCGTTTCCCCCTTTCTTATCTTTAACACCAACTCCTCAAACTCAGTCTTACTCCTTCCCAAACTGGTTTACGTCAAATATTTACTATTCCACTTGTTTACTAATCATACCTGTCAACCTTCTCTGATTGGCCGGGATTTCACGGTTTTCAGCACCAATTTGCGTCATTTCCCACCCCGCGCTGCCGAAACACCGGAATTTGGCAGCAGAGGAAAGAAGGTACTGCATAGCCCTTCTGCGCAGGTCACCTCTACGCATGCGTAGAAGGCTTTTACGCTTACGTAGCCCTGTTCTACGCATGCGTAGAAGGCGACCTGCGCAGAACCGTTTGCACAGGTCCCGTATTTTCCGGAGCCGCGGTTGACGGGTATGTTACTAATGCAATCTGAAACCAGTTCATCCTCAATTGCGTATATATTTCTACTTTCTTCTCTATATCCTCACAAACCCATAACCAGTCTTTCAACAAGGAAACACCATTTCTAATAAAAACTTCCTTTCCCCCTCTCGTCTATTTTTATCGGAAAGTTTTTCATATCCTCCATTTCTATAATCAGGGAAATATCTGAGGCTATAATGTTGACAACAGGTGGACAATGTATAGCTAGAAATTGGAAAAACAATGTAACTTTGAAAATTGAAGATTGGTATAAGGAAATGTGGGATCTTGCACTAAATGATAAATTAACATGGGAATTGAACTAAAAAAGGGTTTAATTAAAGAAAATAGATTCTCGAAAATTTGGCAACTATTTGTAGAGTCAAAATTGGCTGAAGGTGCGGGGGTTGGGCCAGTACCTGATCAATTTACATTTTGGAAACAGTGAAAAATGTTGTGATATCCTGCATCCTCCAGGGCATTGTATGGTACACTGGGTGTGTAGTTTGATTTTGTGTATATGTTTTTATTATTGTATTTTCATGATATTATGTTTAGGAAAAATTATGGTAATACAGTATTAACTAATAAGTTTTGAGTAGAAAAAAAGAAGGTGTAAATATGAATATTATAGAAATATATAAAGGAGTTTGATCTGGAGAATTTGTTATAAGAAAAATAAAATACTGTATTGCAAATGTAATTTTTAAGTTGCATATAATTATTTGAGTTATAACAATTAAAATTTAGTGAAGGACGGGAGGTATTACTTTGACATTTCACATAATGTAAAAAGCTCCATTCCATTGAGCTCTTCGCTATGCGGTTTTTTCCACTATGTGGATCAAATAGGCAACACCCCGCATAATGAAAAAAAATGTTCATTATACGGGGTTTACGTTAAGTGGGGTATACCCTGCTTAACGAAAACCCCGCATAATGGAAAAAATCATTATGCGGGGTATCACGCAGAGCACATGAACGCTTCGTTGTATGAATTTTTCATTATACGAAGCGTTCATTATACGGAGTTCCACTGAATTTGCTTTTCAACATGACTGCCATTTTAATGTTCAACACATAATGGTGGTGTGTATTCTAACGCTTCCAGATTGTGTTTTTAGTCCAGAAAATGAGCAGGCTCACCTGCAAGACACCATTATCCTTACAAAAGAGATAATGGCAACTGTTTGATAAACCTGTCGCTGGCCATTTGGCTGGATCAAGATTAACATGGACTAATTAAGATTCTGGAGTAATCCAATCATCTCGAAATGGTTTCTGGACGAGAGACAATTGCCACTCTGAGCAAGAAACAATAGATGTTGCAACTTATCAATAGTGTGACATTCCTCAACATGCCCAGAGGGAATGTCACTTCCCTCAAGGTATTTGCAATAGGCCCCATACCTTCAGGAGCCTTTAGAAAGTCTACATAGATTTGTTATCTCTTTAACTCTTGTGGACTTCTGACCTTCTATGGATTATGGTTATGTGGACTTTTGACCTTATAGGGACTGTGTAATCGTGTGCATACATTATATGATTATGTAATTGAGTGCATACATTATATGGATTATATTTATCTATGCTTGTGTAATTGTTCAAACATCAAAATGTTTTGTAACCTTTGTTGTTGATTATAAATGCTTGATTGTATGGTGTAACTTCCCGCTTGTATGATTTCCCCATACCCATGTAATAGCTGCCAGTTAGCCCCTCTTTGTATCCCTGTATTTTTCATGTAGAAATATACCTGGTTTTTAATTGTTCAGGGCTGACCCCCTCTTAGGGATAGCCCTGTGGCAGGGTTTTTGATTGCATAGAATTCCATGGGCCATTTGCAATAAAAAACTTTTATTTTTCCTCACAGTACTTTGTTTATTGGTCATGATTCCATCTCAGCCAGAGGGTTTTGAACTAAAATAAATTAAATGATACCAAAACACTTTCTTTTAAAGTATTTGAATAATAACATGTGGTTCTAGGGAGTAGTACTCACTCATTGTGGGTGCTACAAACCTTGGATTTCAGGTAAGGGTGGGGGCTGCAAAGGGGCACCCCAGAATTTCAGGTATCTCATGTTAAGGAGATAAATCCGAAAAGAAATGGTGTTGGAGGGAAAGAAAATTTGGTTTTACTGATTGTGATGTGTCTTTAAAGCCTGGCCACCCATCTCACTCTTACATTTCAGGAACCAAGCTTGATCCACAAAAGCTCACCATAAAAATGTAGCAGTTAAACTTTAAGGTGCCACAACATTTTTTGTTTTCTTTTATTACTTCTCTGATATGCCTACTCAGACTATCCCTGCTAGGTAAAGGTCACCCTTGCTCGAAAGCCAGTCATATCTTACTCTAGGGTTCACTGCTCATCTCTGGATGCAGACATTTCCATGGACATGTGGCAGGCATGCCTAGACACCAGAGTGCACAGATTGCTGTTTACCTTCCCACCAAAGTGGCCCCTATTTATCTACTTGCAGTTTCTTGCTCTTGATCTGCTAGGTTGGCAGGAGCTGGGACAGAGACAGAAGCTCATTCTGTCGCACAGTACTCAGGTCTTGAACGGCTGACCTGCTGACTTTCCAGTCATCAAGTTCAGCATCTTAACCACTTGAGCCACTGCAGTCCCTCTTTGAAAATTACAACTAGGGAAAGAGAAGTTATTTAAGCATGGGATGAACAGTGTTGGAATGGATAATGGTTGAACCACCACTAAGGTCAGACTAGGTCATCATCATGATGTTTCTTGGTGAGTTGCCCCCTCTTGCTCAAACCATGAGTCAAACTCATGTTGGAAAAAAGCAGACAAAGGAATTAGACCATTAAAAAAGTGAAAGAGCTGAAGTCCTGCTTCCAAAGTATGAAACTGCACTTCTTCCCACCCATCTCTATACACAGCAAGGCAGCTGATTCTTATTCCGGTGGCAAGGAGAAAGCATCACCTGCAGTCATGTTACTTTGATTGATCAATGAGGGAAAATAGGTTTTCTGTCTTGCCTTGGGCAGCAAAATTCTTCTTTCTTGTCTAGATCAGACTACTACTTCTTTTTTTCTTCTTCTTCTTCCTCCTCCTCCACTTCTTCTTCAGACTTTAAGCTGCCAAAACGAAGCCACATTTTGGTGAATTCATTTTGTAGTTCCTTTCATCGGACCTAGTGTGAGAATAATTAGCTGGCACAACATAAGGGCCGTTGCCCAGGGTACACCCAATTGTGGTTAAAAAATACCACAGTCTTGGAGGAGGCTCTTTAGTAATAACAGCTGGAAGAGAATTACTATTAGAGATGAAAGAGTACCATGGCCAGGAGGTGATTTCGTTATAACAGACTCGCTACACACCTCTTTGATATTTCTGTCACAAAAAAGACTGACACATCTGCTCTTCAGGGAAAATGCCATAAAGCAGTGGTGGTGAACCTTTTTGATACTGAGTGCCCAAAAAAGGAGGGGCGATGGGTGGCAGCCATCTCAGGTGCCGGTGCCCCCCCATGTTTACTCGTGAGTAAGCACCCAAACCCCATTCCAATTTTCCTCTCAAACTATAAAATGCATATTTTAGAAAGCCAATTGTATCTGACTCTAGCGTTCAGTGTTCATCTCTGCTTATAGCCAAGGATCCAGCACTGTTTGCATCTGCAGACATTTGCATGGACATGTGGCAGGCAAGACTAGACAATGGAGTGCACGGAATGCTGTTTACCCTCCCACTGAAGTGGTCCCTATTTATCTCCTTGCAATTTCTTGCTTTTGAATTTCTAGGTTGGCAGGAACTGGGGCAGAGAGGGCAGTTCACTCCATCATGCAGGATTAAAACAGAGCCTTAAATCAGAAGGAAGCAAAATTTAGTTAGTTTGATTCCAGTTTTAAGTAAACTTAAATTAGTTTAGATATTTCTCAAAATATGGTTATTCACCATTAGAGACAACCTGCAGTACTGGGGAATCAAACTCTGACCTTCCAATCAGCGAGTTCAGCATCTTAACATCTTATGCCACCGCAGTTCTTTACAGGAAATGTTGTGTCCAAGCATTATTGTTATAACCGCTTGGAGCACCATAAAGTCTACGGCAGAATCGCATGCCTTTTGCAAAGGCGCCATTTTCAAATGTATGTCAAAATAGGTGATTCGTCAGTACAAACTTTCCCGCTTCTTTGGAAGCCCACCGAAATGTATCAACCTGTGTAACTGCCTTTCTCACTGTAAAGAAGCTGGCCACCTTGTCCATGTTCCCCAGTCCGGTATCTATGAGCTGAATAATAAATCACTGTGTTTGACCTGATCCTGCTGGTCAGAATACTTCTTAAGTGCTGGACTCAACATGAACTGAAGGCGATCCCATAAAGTAGTTGGTGAATCACTTCTGCCAGACCAGCTGTGCATGGTTAAATATGGATCCACATAACAGAGTTCACCTTCTTGGAAAACAATTAAACAATTCAGCAGGTCAAAGACCAGCAGAAATGAGAAGAATTTTAGAAGGCAGCTGCACACTAGGGCTAAATGATCTTAATGCAGTCATGCCAATGTGTTATGTGTTGAATGAATATTGCAAGGGTTCCTTTAACAGAATGTGTCCAGTCAATGTATCCTATTGTATCTAATCAGAGACACATTGTAACCAGCTGTATAAGGATGCGAGCTAAGTGGCCACAGGTGGCAGTAGCAAGCATCCGGCTCACATGGTATGAATTCAACAGATACCTGCAGCGTGGGAAACCTTCCCGCCACACAGCACCTGGACAAGATGGGCGTGACGGACGATGATGTCACGTGGACAGTAGCCAATGAGCTACCGTGTAACCACATTCAAATGTATAGTGACCGTATAAATAGAGCTGTATCTCCGCCATTACCACATGTTCATCCTGACCATCATGCAATAAAGTTGTGTTTAGCCCTACTTGCGGCTCCGTCTTTGTCTTCTTTGCAAGACACAAATTGGCGACGAAGGTGGGATGGCGTCCTGAAAAGTGAACATCGCGCCCTTCGACACCACGAAGCCAGAGAAATGGGAACTCTAAGAACAGCAGTTCCTATATGCAATGGACCTCGAGGGCATCGAGGAGGAAGCCCAGCACCGGGAATTCCTGCTGGCCCAGTACGGCCTGGAAATGCTAGAACTGGCAACGAACCTCCTGACGCCGAGGCCACTCAGGGAGGTACCCCTAGACGAGATCCTTGCCGAGCTGAGGAAGCACTTTCGCCTGAAAGTGTCGGTTTTCCCGGCAAGGCTGGCCTTTCAGCAGCGGTGCCAGTGGGCCGGTGAGTCCATGGCCGACTTTGTGGCAGCCCTGAGGGTGGCTGCCGTGCTTTGCTGGTGGGGAGCATCCCTGAGTGAGGCGCTGCGAGACAGGCTCCTGCTGGGCCTGCGAGATGAGGGGGCAAGGAAAAAACTACTGGCCAAGAACGGGAGCATCTCCTTTGAGCATGTCCTCCGCATTGCCCAAGCTGCCGAATCAGTGCAACAAGGCGAATGGGTGTGCCGGGCCAGGACCGCCGCGGTTGGGGGCCCCCCGCCAGCGGTCCCAGTCCACAGCTGTTCCTCCCACGGAGAGCAGGGGCCCTCCGAGTCCACCACATCCACTTCTGACTTCAGCGAGGATGACGACGTGCAGCGGATGCAGAGGAGACCCGAGGTTCAAGACCGCGCCAGAGAGGACCGCCGCTGCGACAGATGCGGGGCATCCCACGACCGGAGCCGATGCCCATTCCGGAAGGCGGAGTGCCACAACTGCGGGCGGCACGGGCACATCGCGAAGGTCTGCAGGTGGCATCGAGATGACAGCAAGGGCCAGGCGGAATGGTCCCAATGGAAAGCAGACAGGGTTGGCAGAATCTTCGACGACGACGAGCCTCAGGAGCACTGTGTGTCTCGACGAGTTCCCGACAACCACAACCAGGCAGTTCACAGTGTGCCTTTGAGGCACCCCTGTTTCTTTGTTGAGGTACTGATACAAGGGGTTCCAGTAAGGATGGAGATCGACTCGGGGTCGTCGTACTCCATCTCCCACTGGGAATTTTTGCGCATTCCCCCAAGCCACGCCCCAAACTGAAGGCCCTAAAGACTAACTTGTGGGACGTTCAGGGCAAGAGTATCCCAGTGTTGGGGATGGGAGAGTTCAAGGTGCAGTTCAAGAGGTGCTCCATGCAGCTGCCCCTAGTAGTCTTAAAGGAAGGGTCCTGCTGCCTCCTGGGTACACAGTGGTTTGGCCCTCTGGGGGTTTTCATTGGAGGCATACACGCCGTGCAGGTGGACCCGATCACGGAGGTGTGTAATGCACACCCTGCCATCTTCAAGAAGGGGCTAGGGAAGTTCAAGGGCCCCACAGTTTCATTCGACATGGACCCCAACATCCGGCCCATCAGACTGAAGCCAAGGAGAGTGCCTTTCGCACTAAAGGACAAAATTGAGACTGAACTGGACAAACTGGTGGGTCAGGGGATTTTGGTACCGGTGGATTCCGCCGAGTGGGAAACCCCCATTGTTACGGCGCTTAAGGCTAATGGGGAGGTCAGAATCTGCGCTGACTACAAGTGCACGATTAACAAGGCAATTTGCCCAAATGCGTACCTGGTGCCGGTAGTAAGTCACCTGCTAGCAACCTTACGCGGGGGGAGGTGTTTTGCCAAGCTAGATTTAGCACAGGCCTATCAACAATTAACGGCGACCCCAGCTGCAGCCGCCACTCAAACCATTGTTACTCATAAGGGAGCCTTTAAAGTGACGCGCCTCCAATTCGGCGTAAATTCGGCTCCAGGAATCTTTCAGTCCCTCATGGAAAGATTGTTGAAAGGGCTCCCAGGTGTTTTCCCTTACTTTGACGACGTTTTGATAAAGGCGGGAGGGGAACAGGAATTGGCCAAGAGGTTAGACCGGGTACTAACCGTGTTCGAGAAAGCAGGGCTCAGGTTGAGAAAGGATAAGTGTGTGTTTTTTGCTGAAGAGGTAGAGTTTCTGGGTTTCCGGATAATCCCTGAGGGAATCAAACCAGCAGAGTCAAAGGTGTCGGCAGTGCAGGATGCCCCTCTCCCCACCAACAAGGCCGAGTTACAGTCCTTCCTAGGGCTCCTAAATTTTTACCACTCCTTCCTGCCGGGAAAGGCATCGGTAGCGGAGCCGCTGCATAAACTACTCAAGAAAGATGCGCCTTGGTGGTGGGGGGACAGCCAGGAACGGGCATTCCGAGGGCTCAAGCAGTTTCTGTCCTCCAAGGCTGTCTTGACCCACTTCGATCCCAAGAAACCCGTTGTGTTAGTCTGTGATGCCTCACCGGTGGGGGTGGGGGCAGTCCTCTGCCACATCCTAGAGAGCGGGCAAGAAGCCCTGGTGGCATACTATTCGAGATCCCTGTCCAAGGCAGAGCGCAACTACACGCAAACAGACAGGGAAGCCATGGCCATTGTTGCGGGAACCAAAAAGTTCCACGACTTCCTGTATGGCAGACCATTCACAGTCATGACCGACCATAAGCCCCTGCTAGGGATTTTTACCACAGACAAGCCAACCCCGCAGATCTTGTCCCCAAGGATGCTGCGATGGGCCATTTTCCTCAACGCGTATCAGTATCCGTTGACCTACCATCCTGGCAAAGAGATCAGCCATGCCGATGACCTTTCCAGGTCACCCCTCCCACAGGCAGGAGACCCAGAGTGCGAGGTAGAGCAGGACCACCAGGTGCTCCTGATCGAGGCCCTAGAGTTGCCCCCAATACTGCCAGTGGAGATCGCCAAGGCTACGGCGAAAGACAAGTCATTGGCCCTAGTCAGTTCATGGGTACAAAAAGGGTGGCCGGCAACCTCCCCTACGGAGGAATTCAAGGTTTATGGTAGGAGGAGAGACGAACTCTCCTTAGAAAGGGGCTGCCTACTATGGGGGCTGCAGGTAATAATCCCCGAAGTTCTGAGGTCTCTAGTGCTCAAGATGCTGCATATCAGCCACCCAGGGATCGTGCGCTCCAAAGCGCTGACTAGAAGTTACGTCTGGTGGCCCAAGTTGGACGCAGACATAGAACACATGATTGGCACTTGCGAGAGCTGCCAGAGTACCCGGCCCGAGGAGTCCCGACTTCCACACAGAGAATGGGACACAGCCTGGGGACCGTGGTCACGTCTGCACGTAGATTTTGCGGGTCCCTTCAGGGGCACCCTTTTCATTATAATAGTGGACGCTTACTCCAAATGGTTGGAGGTAATCCCGATGACCAGTACATCATCAGCTGCGATGATTAAACAATTACGGAAGGTATTCAGCTGCTTCAGGGTACCTGACGTACTTGTGAGTGATAACGCCACAACTTTCACGTCAGCGGAGTTCCAGGGTTTATAGAGATTAACAAAATTCACCACATAACTGCGGCCCCTTTTCACCCCGCTACAAATGGTCAAGTGGAACGCCTGATGCGAACAACTAAGGATGCGCTGCGTAGGATGGGCCCCGGGGAATTGAACTTGCAACTTTGCCAATTCCTATTAAGGTATCGTGTAACCCCCTTAGCATTGGGGCTGTTGCCCGCCGAACTCCTTATGCAGAGGAAACCGGCCACGATCCTCTCGAGGTTAGACCCAACCAGGGTGGAGGACACGGGTAGAAATATAGAAACGGGGGGCACCAAGAGTTTCGAGATCGGCGAGGCAGTGCATTGCTATGCGGCCGGCGGGCCTAACTGGGTGCCTGGAGTAGTGGTCGGGCAAACGGGGCCAGTCTCCTACAATGTCGAGAGAAGCACAGGACTACTCTGGAGGAGGCATGCCGACCAGCTCGGGTAAGATAGTAGGAAGGCAAGACAGGAGTGGCCAAGCAGAGAATTCAGCGTTAGGGTTCTCCCCCACCCACTTATCCCAAGGGGGAGACACAGACCACAGGGGGGAGGGAAATGATACAAACCCACATCCTTTTGACCCCCTGGGTTACAGGAACAATTTGGAAGAGGAGGATTTCGATGAGTTAGAATTTGAGTTAGGAAACCGGGGGGATTTTTCGGAGTGGTCCCCCACCTGTCCGAGCGAAGAGCGGGGTTTTGCTTTTGTCCCTGGAGCCACTGGTTTCACATCCCTGGAGTTTACTCCTACACCCAGACCTCCCCAATCCCCGGCTCGGAACTTGCAGTCAGTCGCTAACGAGTTCACCTCTCCCATTGCAGGACAAGGACAGAGTAATCAAGAGCATGCAGGGACCCCAGGTCAAAGTACGGCTGCCATTCGCCCAAAACGAACATGCGGGAAGCCTCAGTGGCTGAAGGACTTCTTCCTTACCTAGGGGGGAGGGGTGTTATGTATTGAATGAATGTTGCAAGGTTCCCTTTAACATAATGTATCCAGTAAATGTATCCTATTGTATCTAATCAGAGACACATTGTAACCAGCTGTATAAGGATGCGAGCTAAGTGGCCACAGGTGGCAGTAGCGAGCATCCGGCTCACATGGTATGAATTCAACAGAAACCTTCCCGCCACACAGCACCTGGACAAGATGGGCGTGACGAACGATGATGTCATGCGGACAGTAGCCAATGAGCTACCGTGTAACCACATTCAAATGTATAGTGACCGTATAAATAGAGCTGTATCTCCGCCATTACCACATGTTCACCCTGACCATCATGCAATAAAGTTGTGCTTAGCCCTACTTGCGGCTCCTTCTTTGTCTTCCTTGCAAGACACCAAACTAAATCTCAGCACTTCTCCCATAGGCCAGATGTGAACAATTGCTCCAAGCAAGCAAGGGGAGTACCTTGCCTCACACTAGCAAAGGCCGCCTCTGACTCCCCCCCCTCCATTTCCTGGGCAAAACAAACGAATGGGAGGGAAGACTTACAGGTGGCCGTTGCCAATGCAATGCAAGGCTCTCCGGAGCAATGACCCACCCAAAAGCCAAACACGTTAAGAAAGAACAATTGCTCCAAGCAAGCGGGGGGGGGGGGATTACTAAACACCTCCTCCCCTGTCCAACAGAAAAGTCTGAAATCCTTACCTGAAGGGACAAGAAGTTAGGCAGGGATAACTTCACACACACCCATTCAAGTAAGAGAAGCGCAGGGACGGAGATGTATGGCCACACCTCCTGGGAGGGACTTCATTCTCCCCATCTTCCCATTGGCAGAGAGAGTCAGGTGATTTGAGAAGCAGTGCTGCCATTGGCATTGCTGGGTGGTGGGGTGAGGCGGGGTGAGGCTTACATGGACATCGGCGCGTGCCAACTGAAATGGCTCTGCGTGCCACCTTGGGCACGCATGTCATAGGTTCGCCATCACTGCCATAAAGTAAGTTTTTCAATATTTCGTCTGGCTTCTAAATAATTCTATTGGGTCCTCCAACTAATTAACTTTATGACATCTCAATTATTCATGGCTGTGCCTTCTCATTAAATTCATTTACATTGTACTCTGTTAATTCCTCATCCCTCTTATTAGATCAACATGAGAACTGGTTGCTTGTTGTATTCTGGATTATTTGTTGAATGTGAAATTTATTTTAAGATTAACATTCACAGATGTTATCAGACTTCAGAAATATTATTTTGAGATATATCTTTACTTTCAGTCACATATATAAGACTTACACAAGCGGAGACCCACAACTAATGGGATACTCCATGTATCAGAGTTCCTCCTCAGCATGTTTCTACTCATTATTCAGTGCAGAAAATCTTTAATTATCTCTACCAGTACCTTTCCTCTAGTTCTATGACCTAAGCCAATCACATTCAATCTATGGCATTGCCGTTCACATTTTCTGAATATAATTCCTTAATTGACAGAAAAATGCACTCATCCACCCTAGCCTTCTTCATCAGAGAATGCTTTAACACAATACACCAGAAATCTGGGGCAGACTGACCCATTCAGCAAGCTGGAACACAAGTGGCTCCAAAGTAATTTAGCTAAGCCTGGATGAAAATGTTCTGCTTGTCATACCTAGTGATTACTTTGATTTGCTCAAGTGTCATAAAAGATTTTACATTCACAGGGACTGTAACCCTGATAGATAGCATCCTTGACAATTTTCTAACAGTCACAATAAAAAATGTAATATCCCAGAACATTTAATGGTCAATGATATTTATCTGCTATAGAATTACAATTTAGCTATTCCTTCAAAAGAATCAGGGTAATGAACAAAGCTCTCCCTGGCATGTAATCTTGTGAGGAGGTTCACAGCACGATCGCTGTGGCTCATGGCACACCATGGTCATAAATCGTGGGTGATCGTTCTCCTTGCCTCATCTGTTTCTACCGTAACTTAGAGGCCCCAGCTTGGGCCTCTAAGCATTACTCCAGGCCTTCTGGCCCTCCCTACCATGCCCAGGGATGGCACGCAGTCATTCAGCTAGCACGCAGCTTCTGTCCAATCAGCAAGGTGAGCACGAGGCAGGCATGCTGATATTTAGCCAATTAAGTAACCTTATGCTATCGCAGGTAACCAATAAGGATATATTGCATACCCTTCTCTGGAATTTTCTTTGTCCTGTTATTCCTAATAAACTCCGTCCGGGCTATCTTGCCCTATGCCTCTTCATGAATTAAGCCTCCGCTGTCTCCTTGATCCCAAAACACAACATAATCTACCAGTGTTTCCCAACCTTTGGTTTTTAGACTTCAATTCCCAGAAGCCTAAGTCAATTCCCCAAAGCACTGATCAGCCAATTTACTGATTTAGGCTTCTGGGAATTGAAGTCCAAAACCAAAAAGTTGGGGAACACTGCTTGGCTCCATGTTTAAACTACAATCTTAGTTAACAATCATAACTACAGTACTTTCTGAGAGATAGTGTGGTTAGTGGGTAGAGTATTGGGCTTGGAATGTTAGACTAAGAGACCTGGGTTCAGGTTCCTGCTCAGCCATGGAAATTGTGCTGACCCACCCAGGCAGGCACAGTCACCACACGGTGGTGCTACACAGAGAATCTTGTTCGAGGATGGTCCAGATATCAAAGTTCAAAAGGCAAGATGAGGTCTGTTTACCAGTAGTCCAAGTCAGTAGTCTAATCCAAAGGGTGTCCAGGGGCATCATCAGGGTAGGCAGAGAAGTCAGGGTCACGGCAGGCAGTCTAGAGTTAAGCAGGATTTTGGTCTTCGCACAAGAGTTGTACCAACACTGGCAGGCTGCAAGAAGCTTGCTTATAAGCCTCCCAGCTAATCGGTATCAGCTGGGAGCCTTCTTTGGTACTTCGCTCTAGCCTTCCTGCGCGTCAGGTGTAGCTGTTTCATGGACCTCTCTCTGACAGGGCTGATCACTGTCAGAGCCAGACTCCTGATCTGACAGGTCAGCTGCTGGGGAAAACAGACTTGGGCCAGGCGCAGAATGAGATCTCTGGGTCAGGGCATCCTCGGGCTCGGGTGTAGGCAGAACTGGGCTGCGCATTGGGAGTGCCCCCTGATCCAGCTCAGCGTCGGAGGAGGGCTGGATCACAACATAAATTTATTAGGGTAACAGTGATCTGCTACCAGAACATCTCATGTACAGTATTTTGGAAATCTTGTTGGAATGACTGTAAGTCAGAAATGATATAATGGCATGCAGCAGTAGCAACAACAGGCCTTTCAGATTGATTTAGTTCCCTAGAGATCAGCCTAAAATCATCCAGCAAATAAGGACTTCCTTAGTCTTAATCCAACTCACTGATTAACTTTATTAGCTTTACACTTTACTAACTTTAGGTAGGAACACTTGTGATACAGTATTTGACTGGAGTTTATGTAATGTGCTAAATAAACCATATTAATGATATTTCTACCAGCTGGTTGAAATATTAATTTCAGAAGAACTATACCCCATGTCGTGCAGCTACAGGTTGTGGTTTAGACATGGAAGATCTGGAAACAAAATGGTACTTAGTTATGAAGGCATGGGGATGAGGAATTGGGAAAGAGACATTGATAGATTAACTATTTTTATTGTTTGATTAAATTTCAGTGCCATAATGACGATGATGATGTTAGTTCTGATTTATAGTGAGTCTTTCCAAGGTTTTCTAGGTAGAGAATACACAGAAGTGGTTTATCATTCCAAACATATATCTTTACCTATAAAGAGGGGTGTTAACCGTTGGACTCCGGTATACACGCCTGCACCTAACTATCGTATCCCATATCGAGCCGCCTGCACTCCCCTGAACCCAGACTGCAGAGCGCCGCAAGGATGCCGAAGCTGGCAGTGGGGCAACAGCCCCATGAATGGGAACAAAGGGAAAATATTTGTAGGTGATGGAAGGGGAAAACCAAATCCAATGTTTGAATGCAGCGTAGAGAGACAAAGAAGAGGTTGGGTGATGGGCAACAACACAGACACAGCTAGAGATCTATGTGTTTATATATCAGAGACAACAGAAAAGGAGAATACTCTTCAAAGGTGTTTTGATTATGCCTGACATAAATATTCCAATAGAAAAGCTGCTGCTATTTGTTTTGGGTTGCACACAGCAATGTTGGAAATACATGAATTTTTCATGAGACCAGATGCGCCACCAACACACAGATGCTCTTACTCATAGTATTCTCCTATTCTTTTTCATTTCCTCTCCCCGGTGGATAAACAGCCTGGTAGTCTTAGATCAAGGACAGTGGTGGCTTAGTGGTTAAGATACTGACCTTGATGACTGTGGGGTTGGCAGGTCAGCAGTTTGAGACCTGAGTGCTGCACAGTGGAGTGAGCACCCATCTCTGTCCCAGCACCTGCCAATTTAGCAGTTCGAAAGCAAGAAATTGCAAGTAGATAAATAGGTACCACTTTGGTGGGGAGGCAAACAGTGTTCCGTGCACTCCTGTGTCTAGTCATGCTTGCCACATGTCCATGGAAATTTCTGCAGAAGCAGACACTGCTGGCTCTTTGGCTATAAGCGGACCTTTACCTAGTCTTAGATCAAAGGATTGAATTATCACAGAATATATATTTGGGAAGATTTGGGATACCTAGCCATGCCTTCTTTCCCAACCAATCACCATTACTACTGCAAAAAGAGATGCGATTCCTGAAACATTTCCCCCATTAGTCAATGAAGCCAGCACAGACACGCCCAAGTAGAGTAATTGTAGTACAGTACAATGGTGAGGGAGGGGAGCTGGATTTTGAAAGTTCTTGTGTGTTCATTCCACACACATGCATCACTACCAATCTATTAAATTCACTTGACAACCCTTGGGCATTCAATCAGCCAATCTCTGCCTGACCCACCTTGTAGAATTGTGGTGATGACAAAGTGGGAAGGAAAGGCACATGAACCTTCTTGAGTCCCTAGGAAGAATTAAAGATAAAAAATAATCAGGTTAAGTGCCACCCAGTTAGCAATACTATAGATATTGGCCTATATCAGGCATTCACAACCTACGACCCGCAGGCCAGACCCAACCCCAGATGCCAATACGTCCAGCCCCTGACGCCTTTGCCGCTCCCGGAAGCAGGAGTAAAACATGTTCTGCGCATGCATTACGCATGTTTTACTTCCGCTTCGGGGGGTGGGTGGGACATGACTGGCCCAATCAGCTGCCCAGTAGGTGTGGTCAGACCCATGGCCTGAAAACGTTGAGAATCACTGGCCTATATAAACACAATCAGCTGTCCCAATTTATGAAGAACCAGTGATGTCTAAGGAAACATTCTCCATAACCATGTCTCTAAGGACAGTCACAAAATGGAAGCTATTATATTATCCCATATCTATTGTCTTATGGGTGTACTTTGAAAGTTGGGCTAGTAAACAATCTAACTTCCAAAAACTAAATTTTTTAAAGAGAACAGATAGCAACCCAAAAGACAAAGGATTGAGGTTCCAATTCAAATAAAATTAAAACATATCAATTGAACTCTGCTTCAGGGCCAATGATAATCTGCAATCTGGGGGGCTTGGAACAGTGTCCCTCAGCTATAGAACATTACCAGCATCCCTCTCATTGTTCAGCCCAACTAGTGGAAGGGTTGAAAAACAGGCCAGTTGGGGAGTTGTGTGCTGGACGCAATCGAGGATCTGCAGACTCCTAGGTCCCCTTGTTATCCTTATACCATCCCTGGCAGAATTGAATGTTAGGTCAGCCTGACAGCTCATGCAGTGAATTTTGTAAGAATATTTGATGTTGTTGTGGGCAGAGTACAGCAGGCAGTGTTAAGCTTATGGCTATTTCTCAAATAGAAATAGCTCCTCTAGTAACTTAACATCACAAGACAGAAGGCTGACATCTCTATCATGTCTGGAAACCTTTTCAGAGAGAGTGTGGGCCAGAAACCCCCTAAGCTTGGTTTAAAAACTCTTTGACTTGCTTCTGTGGTTTGGCAACAATGGTATGTGGTAGTCAAGAGGGTAGAAAAAGTCACATGTGGATATAGCACTTTAATAAAGGGAGGCGCGAGAAATACAGTACAGTAGAACCTCGGGTAAAATCCAAACTCCATTCCACAAGTTTGGACTTTATCCGATTTTGGACTTTATCCAAATCAAATTGGCGATGCATCGGATAACGTCCAAAAATGGACTTTATCCGAGGTTCCTATACCAAATACCTAAGATAATGTCCATTTTTAGTGGTTCTGGACTTTATGCGATGCATCATGTGTGTATGAAAACCGCGACTTTATCCAAATCGGACTTTATCCAAGGTACCACTGTACTGTATTCCTAAATGGCTACTCAGGAAAAATGAGACAAGATGGCCACCCTTACTCCCCCATGTTTATATATGTTTTCCCCTACCACACAACATTGTTTTGGCTTCCCTGTTACATATCTTGCTACTTTAAGAAATTCTCAATTGAACACAATGGGATGGGATGGGAGACTACTACCTACCTACCTCTCCATTTCTCCTCTTATAAATACAAGCTGAAAGGGCTTGGGAAATAGTAGTTCCTCCTTTATGGACCTCCTCACCCTCTGCCTTTTAAAAGTACTCTGCCCACTTCTACAGGACCACAACAGAACTATGCATTAACCTTTAAAATGCTTACTGCATTTTGACCAACCCATAGTAGCAACGAGGAATTTCTCCCAGGATGGTGACCGAGTGGCTTTCCAAATGATGCTGGACCGCAATTTACATTAAGCCATAGTCTGCACAGCCAATGGGAGCTGCAGTCAGGGAATTACATCTATCTCATCAATCCCCTAAACCAGCGATGGTGAACCTTTTGGAGACTAAGTGCCCAAACTCAACAGGCTGCCATCTGTGCTGCAGAGGGGCAGAATGAACTCTATGCTGGGGGAAGGGAGGAAATGCTCCCATTGGGCTGCTGGTCAGAGTAAATTGTGCTGGGGCAACGGTGTGCATGCCCACAGAAAGGGCTCCGAGTGCTCCCTCTGGTACACGTGCCATAGGTTCACCACCACTGCCCTAAACCAAATGTTAAGAACATCACCCAACTTTCAATTGTGGCATCTTAGACTACATGGATGATTAAATCCCACTTGAATCCATCTTGATGGAGGGCAGCAGCTTCATCAATAATGACCTGGTGCTCAGGACTTTATGTGTCAAAAAGGCTTAGGACCAGAAAGTGACTCATGGAACTGGATCAGTGGTACAGATGTCATGCTAGAAGGCAAATGGAAGGCCACTGCATTATATTGTTTCCAGGACAATTTTCATGGCTGATCACCATGGTGGTAGCCAATATTCAGAATCAGATGCGGCACTTGAAGAAGCACCAGAAGCTAACTTTGTGGTAGATTAGATCTTTTGCCTGAAACAATGGTCTTGTTCACATTGGTTGTCATCCTCCTCCCCTCATGGAGAGCCCGACTACAAGGTTTTAGTGTGAACAATTTGAGATAATCCAGTTCAGAGACAGCTGCCTATAAGGCAGAAAGAAGCATACACCTATCCTCCCAACACAGTGTTTCAGGACTTGCCCATCCCCGAACCAGGTGGCAATTCCATGTTTGCACAGCTCCTGTATGTGTGCATCTTTTGGATTCCCAAGTGTGGGAAGGTATCCTAAGTAACAACCTGTCACTTTCACACCCACCATTCATACTTCATCAACCTGAAATATATTCCAGAAAGATATTAGAACAAGTGTGCCTAGTCAGCCTTTTCCCCCAAACAAATATGTATTCATGAGATATCTCGTACTTTGTGCCTTCAGAACAGACTGTTACATGGTGCTCTTTTTCACTTCGTACAATCTCAACAACCCGTTCAGCATGAAGCCTATTACTCCATCTCCAATTTCACTATTTCACCAAATAGCAATGTTTTCTCCTGCTGCACGCCAAAGGAGCTCAATAGAAAAATCTGATTTAGTTGGACAGCCACGCTGTTCCCCAGATACAGAGTGCACAAGCTGCTGCCAGAAAACCAGCAGGGGGTAAGAGAGAGACACTGCTTTTTATACGGTCCTTGACAAGTCTGAAGTTCACAACATTGGAATCCGAGGCAGTCACAAGGCAAAAGCAGCAAATTGAATTCACGTTTAGACTTACCTTGGCTGAGGACAGTGGTGGAGAACCTATGGCACATGTGTCAGACATGGCACTCCCAGCCCTGTTGGCATGCACGCCGTTGCTTCTTCCCTCCCCCCCAGCACAGAGTTCACCCTGACTCTGCCCAATAGGACAGCTTCCTCCTCCTCCCCAGCACAGAGTTCGCCCTGCCCCTCCTATTTGGGCACTCAGTTTCTAAAGGGTTCGCCATCACTGGCCTAGGAGCTCAAGGCAATGAGAAGCTGTCATCCTTTATTCCAGTGCTGTTTGCTCAAGTGAAAAAACAACTGAGGTCATTTCCCAGCCTCAGGCAGTTACAAGGAGGAAAGAAAAGAGAAGACAAGGCAGTGGTACACAGGACTGTCCAAAACACATCCTGAAAGCAGACAGCATTTTATTTTTTGAAATTTACAAAAGTTCAAATCACCTCCCACTCTCCTTGCATGCCGAAATAAAGTTCTTGGTCTTCTTTGTGACAGATCCAATAAAGGTCAGAGTCAATTTAGCTGCAAATGTTCCTTCCCAACCAAAAATCCACCTATCAAAGCTGCTTGGCTCATAAAATCCAGGATGTAGTCTTCTATCTGAAGGCAGGAATCCAGCTATTGTCATCTGCCAGCAAACATTTAAGAAAGCCACAATAATCTATTTGTCTCAAGGTCCCAATGCATCCTTGCAATTTCTGTCATGCACAGAAGGGACCACCAAGTCCTTGGAAAGCATTTGTCAAATATACCCTCTCCCTACCTGATCCTCTTTTATGACTGCGGGTTGCTTGAAGTCCAAATGCTGTACTGTACTTTGCTTTCAAGTAATAATGTTCTTGGGGGCTTTTAGTACGAACGGTTGGAAAGTCTCAGCTACCATCCCTTTGGGTAAGAGAAACCTTCCATCTCCCAGTGAGAATAGGATCGTGAAATCTTTCATTTCAATTTTGATAAGTTTTCTTCCCATCTGTGTCATGTTTCCATAGCTCAGCCTCAAGCAACCCCAAGGATAACGGCATCAACTTATCTGATGCATGCATCCCTCTAGGAAAGCCTGCCTTCCCCTTACCTTCATTACGACACACATAGAATGATTCTAACTGTGGCACTCCAGATATTTTGGCCCATAATTTTCACCTACACTAGCCAGCATATCCAGTGGTAAAGCATCGTGGAAGTTGCAGTCCAATAAATGTCCAGCAGCCCAGGTGCCCACCCACAGAAGATAGGGCACAGTAAGGAGTAAGTGAATGGGAGTCAGGCCGAACTGTCCAAATACACCCTGAATACCAAACGGCATTTCATGGAAATCTGCAATCTAAAAGTTCAAATCACCTCCACTCCTTCCTTCAGTGTTCATTGTGAAAAACCAGGTAAGAATAATTCATAGTTTGACATAGCAACAAACCGTGGTTCATTATTTGGAACAAGGATCTTAGACTAGCATTCAATTCTTCCTTCCCCTCAAGCACAGAGGGAAATTTAAAGCTTCCAACTCACAATTTGCTGCTGCATTTGAACTTGGCAGACTCTGGCTTGTTGACATACCTAAATCGGGCTTATGTCTTGCAGGAAGGAAAAATGTATGAAGCAGCAAGAGCTTGGAAATTTTGCTCTTTTTTTGTATGTGCTATAACTCCAGAATTCCCTTGCCAAAACATAACATTTCAAAGTTCCAGAGCAACCCTGAGTGAAAACCAATGTGTTGAGTATCTTACATATACCTCTTGTTTTCTGGAACAGAGACTGAGAGAGTAAGCCAGCCATATGCCATAGAAAGAGAGCAAACCGTATGAATATGCAGAGATTTCTTGAAGTCTGCCCAGGGCAGATTCCCATCGGTCCCCAACCCCAAAGAACCCCAATGGTTATTCAAGCAGAGCTAAACAGACTCTTTAATCCTCTTCCCCCATTCCCTGAGTATGGAAAGGCAATGGAATCTTTTGCAGAGCTGTCCTCTAACACATACTTTGGCTACTGGTTTCTGCTCACGAAGCAAAACGTTGGAAATGAGAGCCAGCAGGTGAGATAACGAATAACTCTGTCAAAGTAAAAGTGAAGCAATCACGCTTATATACTTCCCCATAGCGTTTAGTGCTCTCTGGGCAGTTCACAAGCTAATTAGCATTTTGTCCACAATGTGTTGGGTACTCATTTTACCGACTTTGGAAGGCGAACTGAGTCAACCTTGATCCTTGGTCAGGATTGAACTCACAACCTTTTGGTGGCAGAACAGCGGTTTGACCCCTGCACCACCAAGGCTCCTCAAAGCCTTTGCCTCACCAGCTGTTGGGGCGGGATGAAGAAGGGAGGTTAATGCACACTTCTGTATCTCAGTAGGGGCTGCAGTTAACTTTGCTGGCCCACCGATCCTTTCTCAGGTTAAAATATACACATTCCCATCCAAAATCAGAGCTACGCTCTTACCATTTCTACAAATGCTCAGCAAATTACTTACATCCCAGCAATTCAAACAGCAGATAAGCCATGTGCCATGATATGTCCAAGAGCTGCTAGTTCCCTAATATGTGCAAAGCATGATCAATCTGCCCTTTGCTGGGTCCTCGTGAATAGTCAGTGTCCTTAAAATGGGGCAGTTCCCTGGCACAGAGCAACCCATTTATTAAAGCAATGGTCCAGTTAATTAAAAGATGGAGAAAAGGTGGTCCAATGTCCCCCAGGGTTGGAGGCCTCTGTAAGATCTTCTCTTGTCCTGAAAGAAGAGTTGAAGGCAGTGACAGAGGTCTAACAGTTTCCAATATTTAGGCCTGGATCCAGAAGGTAGAGGCCTGCTGATACTTGATCCAGGAGCAGGCCTCTCATCTTGCAAAAGGGCCTTGGTTACTGTTCCTTTGGTCAACTGGACAGAAAAATACCCATTACCTCTTCTCTATCTTCTGCTTCTGCAGGCTGAGCGAGGTGAAGCTGGCCAGAAGGTCAGTCACTTCATCCACCTGCCAGAGAAACAACATAACATGGTACAGAAGGCAAATTCCAAGGGAGTCCCATGAGTTCTAAGGATGGAGTTCAACATAAACCATCAACTGCACAGAATCTGGCCTTTTGGCTGGATACCAAGTGAAGGATTTATCATCCTCTGAATATTCCAGTAGCGAGCAAGCCACTGATCCCACTCAGACATCATGGTATCTTATCATCATGATCATCACCATCATCAGTATGATGATGATGATGATGATGACGATGATGAAGCACACAGAACCATGTGCAAGAGCATAAAAGTAAAAAATTTTTTTTTAAAATTGATTAAAAGACAACTGTTAAAAACCAGTTTTAAAATCCAACATTAAGAACAATGCAGAACTACAGCCTTAAAACCCACTTTTTAAAATACCAAATATGAAACCAAAACACTAGTCTTGACTACCCAATGAAAGTTCATCAGAGATGTAGCCTGAATCCTGACTTCCCTTGGGAAGTCTCACAATCAAACTGAGTTTTAAAATTATCTGAAATCCTGGCTTTTTGCACACAAATTAGTATGTTGATCCACCGCACCCAGTGCACGATGGAGCTGCAAAAGAAATTGATGTCTACAGACTATGGCTGTTTTAGGGTGTCATCTAAGCCAGTACTTTGGCTCATTTGTCTTTCCACAAGCTAGAGTGTTGCATCTTGCTGGCTGTAAACAAACCATGTTCCAAAACTGTACAGTTTGTTAGACCATTTCTGGACACAAATGTAGGAATCAGCCAGCCAAAACCAACACAGTGGTAACCCAAAATTCCAAATAATTTGGAAGAATTCTGTCTTGCTACACAATACAGGAATGTGTTCACAGTGTTATTATTATTCTGGGTTGAAAGGATTTTTGCTGGAGAAACTCCGCTCAAGGAATGACTGAATGAGGCTCCTTTCATGTCCCCCAGATCTTTTCCCCACCAAAGTGGTCCTATTGCTCTACTTGCAATTTCTTGCTTTCAAACTGCTAGGTTGGCAAAGGATGGCAAAGGAAATGCAAATTTAGCTGAAGGGCATTTTGAAGGTTATTGCATGGCATGGATTAGATAGCTTCAGAGAAAACTAACACTGCTTTGGATAAAATGAACCACCCTGGATATACTACTAGACACCAAAATGAAGGCTAGGAGGCATTCAAATTGTGTGTGTTAGGAGTATGAAATAGAAAAGGAAATCTATCTTTTATGAGTGACACCGCAAGTGAGAAATACATTTAAATTTGGTTGGAAGTGTGATATTGAGGGAGACGGCATTGATCTTTTGGTGCAGAAAAAGAAAACCTCAAACTCTTATGCTTTGTTTTGGAGAATCGCTGCTCTTGAAGACTTCTGGAGTGGCAATTCTCATTTCTGAGCACTGCCAAGAGGCAAAAGTGGTGCAGGTTTCGATCATATGATACTGCAGGTCTATAGGGGCTCCATACCCAAACGGGCTCCATACCTATTCAAGCCCTAGATTTGGAACAGTTAATTGCCTCCCATTTGCGTGTCAGATTTAAAGTCAAACAAATCACTTTGGGGTCCTACTTAAAACAGATACCAACGGAATGAGAAGTCAGCAGATTATACAGAGACAACAATTCCCTTTTTAAGGAAGAGTTGTGGGGAACATGGATAATTGTATTGCGCTTTTTAGATAAGTCTTCTGGATATTCAGTCCTACTTCTTCAGCAGGATGCTAAGTTGTACAAAATGTGTGCTCATATATTTGCAAGTCTACTTTTATGAAGCACTTGGAAGTATATAATACCAAAGAAAGAGGGATTTTAAGTATATAAATTCCAAGAAAACCATAGCTGAAATCCTGTTACACCACTTGCGTTACACGATGAGGACATCAGCAGCAGCTGTGGCTGAGCATGACCATTTTGGGGCAATAAAAGCCTCCTAGAGAACCCCCTCCCCTGGGTTTTGGGAACCCCAAGAATCCCTTTGTCTGGGAGCAAGCTTGGGATCCACAGAATAGGAGAAGGAATTATTCAAAGTTGGGAAATGGCTAGACTTGGACCAATGACAGTGACTTTCTGGACTCAAATCATTCTGACTTCTATTTCACAGGTTCAAAGGAAGTGTCAGGACAAAG
This sequence comes from Bradypodion ventrale, assembly GCA_035047345.1. Taxonomy (NCBI): domain Eukaryota; kingdom Metazoa; phylum Chordata; class Lepidosauria; order Squamata; family Chamaeleonidae; genus Bradypodion; species Bradypodion ventrale. The sequence continues at coordinate 219,934,732 of JAWDJE010000005.1, read as the reverse complement.
GGGATTACAGAAACCTGGTGGGGACTTTAGGACCTTTTTATATCCCCCAAACTGACAAGTACAACCATAGCTGATGACATCAGTTCACTGGCCAGTGTAAAGTTGTGCAACAGGATTTCAAGCAGATGTTAAAAATCTAGGCTTTTAAAATTCTAACCAAGTGTGTATTATAAAAGAAATGTAACTGTTTCTTAGCTAAACTATAAGCATATCATAAACAATATTCGCCAATTTTTGGAATAAGGAGTGAATATATAAAATTTAACAATATTGATAACACTTAATTGAGAAGGTTTATTGGTGGTGGGTTTTATTTTATTTATTGTTAGATTTCTATACCGCTCACTCGACCACGCCCGACTCAGGGCGGTTCACAACATGAATAAAACAGATAAAAACAGAGTTAAGAACCCACCCCTAAAAAGGGGTGCAGGTACCGAGGAACCGTGGGGGAAGGCATACTCCTCTATACCAACCACCCAACGGAAGCCACCCCTCCACCTGAACCCCAAACTTGACCCGCCAGCCAGGTTTTTAGTTCTTTTCTAAAGGGCAACAACTCCGTCTGGAGACGCAGTTCTACTGGCAGGAGGTTCCAATGGGCCGGTGCAGATAGTAGTTATATAGTACTATTTTGTTAATATTTGTGTATGCTTTTTGTAGTTGTGATTATTTTGTTTATTTTTGAGTTTTTATTTTATTTTAATTAAATAAAAAAAATTAAGTTGTTAATCAATGAGAACGTTTTATCTTATCCTAGTTGGAATATATTGCCAGCAAGCATATTAAAGCACTCAAAATCCCTTTAGTCTCCTATGACTTTCTTCTTCTAACACGACCTGAAGGAACTTTAGATGCTTTATGCACCTGCCAGCAATACATTCTGCCTAGGGCAGTGGTGGCGAACCTATGGCATGTGTGCCAGAGTTGACACTCAGAGCCCTCTCTGTGGGCACCTGTGCACTCAACCCAGCACAGAGTTTGCCCTGCTCCTCTGTCCAGCAGCCCAATGACAGCATTGCCTCCCTCCCCCAGCACAGAGTTCACCCCACCCCTCTGCCTAGCAGCCCAATGGCAATGCTTCCTCCCTCCACCCAGCATAGAGTTTGCCCCACCTCTCAGCCCAACAGGAGCCTTTTTTATCTCCCCTGTTGCTGTGTTGGCACTTTGAGATAAGTAAGTGGGTTTTGGGTTGCAATTTGGGCACTCGGTCTCTAAAAGGTTCGCCATCACTGGCCTAGGGAAAGAGGAAATATATTATTGGTGTGTTACTCGTAATTACAAAGAGAAAGAAAAGTACAAAGAAAGTACAGCAATAGAAATATGCAGTAGCACCCTTCTCCCTACTTGTTATGAGATGACAGAGCTGTGGATGTAATAGACACGCCACTGAAGATCTCTCTCCCTGACTGTCATGCAAACCTGCTCTGCTCATAACAGAAGTACACCTTCCCTTCGGTTACTTACCTGTTCTTTTGTGCTAGTCATCTGTAGTCTGCTGCATAGCTCATCCAGCTGCACCCGTTGTTCGTGACGCCCAAGGCGGTCAAGGTACTCACGCAACATCTGGATGATCTGAAACATACATCATGAGGAGTTTTCAATGAATAACGGAGTGGTCCCTATGTTTGACTAGACAGCCAAAACAGAAGCAGTACTCAGATCTATGGAAGGGTTCTGAGGATTATTTTTTTACAAAGGATCATGTGCAGCTGAATATCAGAACCAAAAAGCAGAAAAGATGGGGGCAAATACCTTTCTGCATTTCCGGTGTCACTTGGACAACTGTCTAAATCAGGGATTCTCAACCTGCAGCCCACGGGCTGGATGCAGCCCGTGGCACCATTTCATGTGGCCCCCACAGGCTCCACCACACCAGGAAGTGCCATGTGGTGGAGGAAGGGCAAAATGGTCATCCGGCCCACAAAGCTGTCTGAGGAGCGTGACCCAGCCTCTGGCTTAAAAAGGATGAGAACGCCTGGTCTAAATCCTGAAACCACATTCCACAAACTGTAGTTCTGTTCTTGAAGCCCAATTCACTTCCCCATTTCCTACCAGGTCTAACTCAAGACAATGAAAAAGACACATTTTTTGGAATTTAAGTCCCAGATTTCTCCAGGCAACATGGTCAGTGTTTGCAGCTTACAGGGATTCTAGTGGTTGGAAGGCCATAAAAATATTTCGTCTAAAATCTTTGTCTTTGTATATGAAGCAGCGTATCACACTTTATGTGGAAGGTGATAATTTTTAAATGATCAAAACCCTTTCATATGGCAACTCACTTTCCCACTCCAACTGTCATCTGGGAACACAGAAAGCAATGCTAAAAGAAGAAAGCCCAGACCAGCTTCGACCTTCCGGAATGCAAATATTTTTCCTACCTGCTTAACTTCAAGACGCACAGCTTCTAGGCTCTGTGAAAGGCCCTCCTGCAAGATGTTGAGCTTCGATTTGGCCAAATGCAGAGGAGTTCTTCCAGCTCGGTCCAAGGCATCCACTCGGGCTCCTGCATGAAAAGGAAAGATGTATGTTTTAAAAAGCCAGGCCTCCATGAGAGTTTTTACTTTTATTTTTAAGGTAAAGGTCTCCCTTGCTCGAAAGCCAGTCATATCCAACGCTAGGGTTCAGTGCTCATTTCTGTTTAAAGCCAAACAGCCAGTGCTGTCTGCGTCTGTAGACGTTTCCGTGGACATGTGGCAGGCATACCTAGACACTGGAGTGCACCAAACGCTATTTACCTTCCCACTGAAGTGGTCCCTATTTATCTACAGTGAACTCCCGGTTAATGACATTTCTTGGTTCCTAACATCGCATCGTTAACCGGGAAATGTTGTTGTCTGGGAGACACTTCCTACTGGGTACTTCCCTGGGTCCGATCGGGTTTTCCCCTTTATTATTAGGGGGGGGGGGGGCTGCGATCCCCCTCTCTGCCGGGTCCCTTGGGTTTCAGAGGTTTGGGGAGACAGACCCCTTTTGTCCCCCTAGCCCTCCCAGACCCAGGGGGTCCCTCCCTGAGTCCAACTCTTTGTCTAGGTTGGCAGGAGCTGGAACAGAGCGGGAGCTCACTCCACCATGCAGTTTTTGGGTCTCGAACTGCTGACCTGCTGACCTTCCAATCATCAACTTCAGCGTCTTAACCACTAAGCCACTGCAGTCCCACTTTATTTTTAAAGTCAACTTTAAATTTGCCAAGAGAAAGTTTACCTCCACGGAGCAGTGTGGTGATGACAGGCACATGATTTGTGCAGGCAGCTGGGGAGAGAAAAAACAGAATGTTTAACTAAATCATGCTTTATAATAAAGTAGTCAAGACCGGCTCTGCCTTATCAGAGAACAAATGGCTGGTTTCCAACATAACTCAAGGATTCTGGTGTAAGCACAATCTTTAACAATGTAGCCTGAGAACCCCCCAATTCCATTTTCACTTCATCCATGAAACAACTAAGTGGCCTTAAACAAGAAAATTATGCTTCAATCTCAGCAAAATGCTTGCAAATTAAGACTAATAATAGTGCAATGAGGAATTCAAAGAGAAGAATGTTTGAACACGGGGAAAATGCATCCTTACAACATCTAGGATTTTTTATTGACTTTGTATATTTTTCTGAGTACAGTACACACAAAAAGTCTCCTTGTGTGTGTTCTTTAAGTGGAATTTAGAATAAATCAGCCCAAATGCTTACCTAAATGCAGAGGAGTGTTCCCCAGTCCATCTCTCTGGTTTGGGTCAGCTCCATGATCCAAAAGCAACTGTACTAAAACATGAATAGATCAATCTCTGGTTTGTCCTGACCTTGTTGGATGCAGAAACCCTAACAAAATTCCTGAAGTATTAAATCAGAGCCATCTAATTCTTCCCTAGATAGTTATCAAGAGTGGCTACTAAAAGGGATAGGGAGACCTACCATTGCCAATATCTCTCCCCAATACATCCATTTGTGAAATGGTGTAGAACAGGGGTGCCCAAACCTTTCGGGCCACAGGCTGGTCACGTGGTTCAGGGAACCAGACATTATGGCCTGGGGTCGGACCCGGCCCCCAACGCCAATTCATCCGGCCCCACAAAGCCTTCGTCGCTTCTGGGAGTGGAAGGGCGCGTTTTACTTCCGCTTCTAGGAGCAATGATGGCTTTGTGGGCTGGATGAATTGGTGTTGGGGGCCAGATCTGACCCCCAGACCATAAATTGGGCACCCCTGGTGTAGAGAAAGAGGCAGAACCTGTGGCCTTCCAGGTGTTGTGGGACTGACCCTGCCAACAAGGCCAATAAGTTAAGGCTCATGGCAGTGGGAGCCTATCATATTCTGCAGAGCTACATACTCTCCACTCCTGCTTGGGGGGGGGGGGGATCAGGATCTTTTATAAAAAGAGGTTCCTTTGTGACTCTTAGAACTACCAAGTTTGAATGGAGAGAACAAGAAACTATCTCATGATGAACCCTGCCAGAGTTATCCCTCTTTAGGGGAAGGTTTCTAGGTTCCCAAACTCCCTTCCCATTCTTGATGGCTTAGACCAGAGGTTCCCAACATGGGGCCCACACCCCACAGGAGGACTTCAATTCCCAGAATCCTAAGTCAGTATACTGGCTGATCAGTGCTTTAGGGAATTGATGTAGGCTTCTGGCAATTGAAGTCCAAAATCCAAAAAGTTGGGAAACACTGGCTTAGACTTTTTTAAACTGACAGACAGGGAACATGGAGCCCTCCACATACTGCTGAGGCTGCAATTCCCAACATCCTTCACCACTAGTTATGCTCATTCAGGTTAATGGGAGTTGCAATTCAACAAAAGGGAGAGGCCCATACATTCTACACCAGTGGTGGCGAACCTATGGCATGCCGTGCCAGAGCTGGCACTCGGAGCCCTCTCTGTGGGCACCCGTGCGGTTGCCCCATCACAGAGTTCGCCCCACTCCTCTGCCCAGCAGCCCAATGGGAGCACTTCCTCCCTCCCACAGCACAGTTTGTTCCACCCCTCTGTCCAGCAGCCCAATAGGAACGTTTCCTCCCTCCTCTGTTGCCATGTTGGCACTTTGTGATAAGTAAGTGGGTTTTGGGTTGCAGTTTGGGCACCCGGTCTCTAAAAGGTTCGCCATCACTGTTCTACACCCTTGCTTTAATCAAACGTTTCAGGAGTTATACTCTCGGGTTCACACATTAAACTGCAGCTTCTCCCTTAACAGTTCTGGAATCAAAGGTATCCTACATGATATTTATAGCGAGCATGCTGCCAAAGAGTTATCACTGTGTTTTTCATCATCCATCCATACACTTGCTCATGTCTGCTCCAGTTCTTTGCATCTTCCAGGAGTGGTGGATAATGTAATAAAACATGAGAAAAGAAGGATTTGACTGTGAGGAGCTCTGTATTTTTGGCAGGAACTAAATGATCAGTAATCTCTGCCCAAGACCCAGAGGATGATTATCCAAACCTCTTCCCAAAGAGCCTTACCAATATGGTTGTTTCCATTGCAGGAAGCAAAGTGCAGTGCCGTCCGGCCTTTGTCATCAGCTGCACAAGGGTCTGCCCCGTCTTCTAGAAGTTGCTGCACTGGTACCGGCAAGTTTGACAAGAGAACATTAACAGAACTGAGGTGTTCGGTTTGTTGCAAAATCAGATAAATGTGTACAAGATACCCTATCTGTCTGATGTATGTTGAGTCTTTGCATATATGGCCATCTATACTTATTAATTCTTACTTTGCCCAACATTCACAATATCTTGCTTCTTATTTCTATTTGTAAATTACTCATGTTATCCATGTAGTTATAAATACTTCAGGGTTTATATAACATCTTCTTTTTGCTCTAGAGCACCGTTTCCCAAACTATGTTCTGCAGAATACTGGTGGACTTCAATTCCCAGAAGCCTAAGTCACTACATTGGCTGATTAATGCTTTGGGGAATTGACATAGGCTTCTGGGAATTGAAGTCCAAAAACCAAAGGTTGGGAACCACTGCTCTAGGGCTTATACCTGCTGTTTTTCTGAATCAGAGGACTGGTTTTCAGGAACCTGTCACAATAAGCATTGTTCTGAAATGAAAACCTACAATGCACAGCATTATTTTTAACACAGAGAAAATTACATTTCTCTTAATTACATTTTTGGAAGATACAATGTTCTCCACCAGAACCCATGTAAAGAAAAACACACCAAGATAAATACTACGGCCTCAGTCATGCAATCTTACCTGCTTCCAAATCATTAGAATTGGCAGCTTCTCTCAATCTTTTCAAAGCTGCAAAACAGAAAAAGAGAAAATGATTTCCTCTCTGCTATGAACTGAGTAAGCCAAGAACATAATCCCATGACTCCTAAACCTTTCACAAAAATACCACACACACAAAGATTTTGCGAAACAAATGTTTATTTGTTTCTCATTTGTCCATGTTTTTCACAAAGACTGTTTTTCTACTGTGGGATGTAGCATTTCTGTGAACAACATTTTGTACCCAGGAAAAGGGGATGTATCTTTAGCTAATGTAGTCCTTGCAACTGTTCAAGTGCAAGGAACCGTTAATTGGTGGTTTCCTGCCCTAAAATGTTAGAATCTTAGATAATTTGCAAACATTTCCCAGACACCATGTGTTCTCCAGCTATAAAACTCCTGTGCCAAAATATTCATCTGTTATTGATGAAGTTTTAAAAGTGCAAAGACCACCAAAGCAGACTTCCTTTCCCCCCAGCAATGGTTTCTGTTATTCCCTCCATACTGTGACAGTTGAAAAGGTTTTTAAAGTCTCAGGGCTACTTTTCTCCTAAACTGGACTCTAGACTGATTGACTTAGCCCAGGGGTGCCCAAACTACAACCCACGGGCTGGACCTGGTCCCCAATGCCAATTCATCCGGCCCACGCAGCCCTCATTGCTCCTGGAAGTGAAAGTAAAACACGCCAGTACATGCGCGTTTTAATTCCACTTCCGGTGGAGATGAGGGCCATGTGGGCCAGATGAATTGGCATCAGGGGCTGAACCCAGCCCATGGGTCATAGTTTGGGCACCCCTGGTTTAAACAGAGAAAATGGCAGCCTAAGATCTATCTCATCCTGTTGCAAAACAGATTGCAAGGCGTGTTTTACTTCTGCTTCCGGTGGGAAAGAACCATGTGGCCGGCCTGCTGAACCACGTGACCAGCCTATGGCACAAAAAGTTTGGGCACCCATGACTTAGTCTCATTCACAGGCTGCCTGTGGGCTCCATGAGAGGACTTAAGGCAGCTCATACATCACATGAACCAAGTTATGGGAGCTAGATTTATTTCTGCAATCGATCTACCTGCAAGTAATTATTTTCAAATTACCTTTTCATGTAGCACACACTCTTTCTTGAAAGTGGGCCTCCCAGAAATTTAGGAAGCCACATTGGCACAATTCCATGTTTCCTGAGCTGAAGGAAGCTACAGTCCAAAATAGGGAGAGTTTCCTTAGTTGAGCAAATCTGCCTTCCTTTGACCATGAGAAATACAATTGCCACATCTCCCCTATTGGGGTACACAGAAAAAGCCTCCTCAAATATTGTGGTATTTTTAAAATCACAATTGGGTGTGCCCTGGTAATGGCAACCTTGTGTTGCTAGCTAATCTTTCTCACACTGAGTCAGGCAAAAGGAACTGCAGATTGAACTCACAAAAGGGTGCCTTCATTTTGGCAGTTTTCATGTCTGGCCTAGACATGGAAGAGGAAATCTCCCGTATTCAAATTTTCTCCATGCGAAAACTGGAGCCTCTTCCCCGCTTCATTGCCAGTTCTCTAAACATCAGAACACGAGGCAAATATTTGTCACAATCCTAAAGCCGGATGCCCAGGAATAATCTCTAGTTGACACAGTGGGATGGAGAGCTCAGGGGTTTAAGCATATGATTGTGGAGCCAGAGGTTGGCAGTTTGGTTCCCCACCATGTATCCCAGAAGAGCCAGCCAACCTACCTGTGTGGCCTTGAACAAGCTGCACAGTCACAGGAAGCCCACAGAAGAAGGGAATGGTAAACCACTTCTGTGTATTCTCTGCCTGTAAAACCCTGGACAGGGTCACCCTAAGTCACAACTGACGTGACAGCAATTATTGTTGTTGTCAACACAGTGAGTCATATTTCTGAATAAACACAACCCTAGACCATTCAGCACATATCAGTCCTTACTTAATATTTTAATTACTTTTTTTCTAGATACAGTATAGCTAAGGCAGCCGCCCCTCCCTTTGATGTTTTAATTGCATTATGTGTTGGCTAGTCTTTCTTGCCAGGAGCAACTGGCGTGCTAATTAGTATGGGGTTATATTTGCATATACAGTAGTGTCCTTCTGTTTTGATGATCATCCATTTCTTTCAGTAGTCTCCAAGCATTCTGGCTGCTTTTTGCCATGTCAAGCTCTGTTATAGTCTACTAGCATATTTGTGCCCGGCCTTGCTGGGCAATTGTTTTTTTTATATGTCAGGGGTGGTTTGGGTGGTGGTGATTTGAAGTTGTGTTTATTTATTTATTTGGTTTGTTTAATTATTTGTAACTGTTTTTACTCTTTTGGTCTCTAGGTGGGGCTGTGTTTAAGAGTACTTCTTTTGTTTTTTGTTTTTTTAATAATTATTTTTTTAACTGATTTTACTCTTCCGGCCTCTAGGTGGGGCTGTGGTTAAGAGTACTGTTTTTTGCTTTTTTTAAATTTAATATTTTTTGGACTGTTTTTACTCTTCCGGCCTCTAGGTGGGGCTGTGGTTAAGAGTAGTCTTTCTTTGTTGTTTGTTCAGTTCTGTCCCGGACTCGTGGAGGGAGGATGTGTTTGGTGAGTTCTATTGATTTTTTTCTGGGTTTTTTATTTTTTTTATTTTGTGGTGTTAGGTTGGGGGGTTTAAGTAGAGTTTGTACTTAAACCCCCCCCCCCAAGTGTTTCTGCTTGTTCTTTTGTTTTTATTTTGGGTTTTAGATGTGTTTAATTGTTTTATTTCTGCTTGTTATTTATTTTTCTGATTTCTTTCATCTTTATTTATTTAATTTGTGCTATTTTTGTTGTTTGAGTTAGGTATTTTCTTGATGTAGATAGGTGTTTCTAGTGTGCTTTTATTGTATTTTGGGTGTTTTTGTTGTTTATTGTTTTGTTGTTTAATGGGTTTATTTTATTTATTTATTGAGTTTTATTAATTTTGGTGCTTTGCATTTTGGTTTACTGTTTGATTTTGTTGTTGTTGTGTTTTGTTGTGTGAAGAACGGCCTGTCTGTCATTTCTTCTTTTTTCCCATTGCTGCTTCGAAATTAGGTTTCGATGCAGCGATGGGGAAAAGGAAGAGCCGGCAGTCAGCTCGCTCTTCGACCGGTAAGGTTCATTAGGTAGGTCAGGTGAAAAGGAGGCAGAAAAGAGCTATCTGCTTGACAATAGTTCTCTTCTCTGGACCTCCTTTTTTTTACCTGGCTTACCTAAAAGGTGGTGGTGGTGGGGTTTGGCAGGCAACAATCCGTAAGGGGCAGTGCTCTTCCTTGCGGATTGCTGGCTGCTGCTTTTCTATTACCTCCACCGCTGTTTCGTGCTAGTTCTCGAAATAGCGGTGTGGGTAGTAGAAAGGCAGAATCCAGTCATCCGCCATGGAGGGTGCTTCCCCTGACGAATTGCTGCCTGCTTTTTTCCCCCCACCCCGGTTCAATTTACCTTGAGGCCAGCGGTGGTCTCACTGTGTCTTCGACAGGGTAGCGGGTAGGAGAGGGAGTCCCTCTTCTCCCTGTTGCTCCGGGAAAGAAGGGCGGTATTTGTCTCATCGCAGTTGTTTGCGTTTTTTGTTTGTGAGGCCATGAGGTGCTGCGTCCGCCTGCGGTGGCCTTGCGCTCCCATTGTGTGAGGTGTTTTTTATTTTATTTTTCACACGCCGTCTTTTTTAGTGTTCTGCACGCTCATGCCCTTCAGCATGATTGGCTGAAGTGGTCACGGCGCGGAGGATGCTGGGGCTTGGAGTTTAGTTCATTTTGTTTGTGTTCGTGCAGTGGCTTTTTTTCTGCGGCTCGGTTTCAATTGGGCGCACCGCGTTTCCCAACATTCTCATTGCTCGTGCCTGTCAGCTTGATTAGCTGAGGCACGGCGCAGAGGACGTTGGGAATTGAAGTTGTTTTCCTTTGTTTGCGTCCGTGGGGCTGTTGCCCCACTGCCGACTGCGAGACCATTGCGGCGCTCTGCGGTCCGGGTTAAGGCGAGTGCAGGTGACTCGGTACGGAATACTATAGTCGGGTGCGGGCATGTATGCCGGAGTCCAACGGTTAACGTCCCTCCTTATAGGTAAAGATCAGGCGAGTTCTTTTTGTTTCTTCAAGGGTCAAGATCAAATTTTTCCCAGATTTATAGGGAGTTCACTAAAAGGATTTCTTCTTTAGATGAAGTTATGGCTTCTATATTAATAGGAATTGTTGTCGTTTGTAGTCCTTAAAAGGACTGTTGGATCATTTTGCTCATCAGAACACTTCTGGATCTCCAGCCATTGTCCAGCGGATGTTTACATGTATTTACAATGCTTTCAACTCTTTAAAGAAGCTCCTTCTACGTCCTTCTTTGTCAGAGCGAATCCAATGAACTTCTACTGCCTTCATACTGGCGGAACTAGAGGAAACCAAAAGATGATGTAGGAATGGCAAAGCTGTAGTACAGTACTCGATAACAACTGGATTGAGCAAATTAAACATCTTGGGCAAAACACAAAAGAATGGCTCCTTCAGTTCTTTAATAAGTGCTGGATGAGCAAGTAAACTCCGAAAGTATGGCTGAAGACAAAAGTAATTGCTATACTGAAGGAAGGCAAGGAATCATCAGATCCCAAAAGCAACAGGCCAATCTCTTTACTATGCTAGTTATACAAAGTGTTTCAATCAACATTATTAAACTGTCTAACTCCTAAAACTGAATCCCTCCTCCTCCTCGTTGGCTGCTACTCGTATTCAAGTATACATTTTTCCTGGAAGTCATTTTCACAGTTGATGGATGTGTCTCTGATGACTCAATAAACTGATCCTGGCATGATACATATGACCACACACCTTACACTGAATAAACCAGGCGTTCCCAACCTATGGCCCCAATACCTGCATCCGCTGCACCCAGAAGTGGAAGCAGACGCATTTACATCAGCCGTAAAACGTGCCAACGGCTGTCATGGTCCGGCCCGCTCAGCTGCCCAAGGGGCATGGTCAGGCCGGCGGCATAAAAAGGTTGGCCATCTCCGGAATAGATGGTGGAGGGCATAATTGAGTTTGACAAACTTCTGTGCTTGTTGCTTAGCCTCTTCATGTCTGTGGCGTTCTCCTTCAAAGCGATCAGTAGCAGCAGAGATAGTTTGGACAGACAGAACAAATACTCTTTAGACCTGGCAAGAGCCGTATGGCTCAAATCTTAAATCTAACTCAGAATATAGAAGATGGTTTTGAAACACATTAAAATAACTGGAGCAGCATTTGTCAACCTTACAGTAGCATATGACACTGAACACCATCAACTCCTGCTCAAAAAGCTCTTTTGTTGTTCAGTTGCACGGTCGAGTCCGACCCTTTGCAACCCCCATGGACCAAAAAGCTCTACATCCTTACTAAAGTGTGGGTTGCCCATGTGAATAATTGGCCAAACCTTTCCCAAGGGGTTTGCCTGGCCTTCAACAGATCCGGGGACCAACCAGACTTTGCTGGAAAGGCAATTGGGGTACGGGTTAGTTTGGGGGGCAAATCATAAAGACTTGGCTGATGGCTACGATAGAAACAGGGCAAAAACCAAAGATGTTGACTCTAAAGGAAATACACAATCCTCCGCTTCTGGATGCAGATTAAGTTGGGCAAACAAGCCGCACCAGACATCAGAACAAGCTAGGTACCCGGAGTCAATACACATAGACTCCAAGATTAGAGCAGGGACATTGGATTTCGCCAGCCCAAGGTAATTAGGTGCGAGTTGTCCATTAACCCCAGGGTAACTTCCAAGAGCTGGCATTGTAGCTGGACCACCGGAAAACGCCACGTATGCAAGCCTTCTGTATTAGGGGGTCACGCGCATCCTAGGCGCGCATCACCCTAAGGCAGGGTAATAAATACGTGCCACCCGACCCAGATCGGGGCTGGACTTCACCGCACGATTGTCTCGCGTGTCTTCCTTGCGGCCAGCCACTCCAACACCTGGGAGCCATTGCAACACTAAAGATCATGGATTAAGATATGGTTGCTGTTTTACTTCAAAACTGGAGATATTTGGTTTGAATTCCAAGAAGGCAGAATTGCTGGAAGAATCAAAAGAGCAATTTCCCCCATGTAGTGTCCTGACATCATTACTTTTCAACATTTACACTAATGATCAATCAATGTTCCCCATACTTCAGGAGTGTTCTCTAGAGCTAATCATCTTATCTTGACAGTAGGGGGGAAACTCATGAGTCAAACACCAGAGAGCCTCTGCATTAGAAGATCTTTCATTAGAAGATCTTTCATTATATTATAACAACCACCAAGTGAAACTAGATCCTTGAAAAACACAAGTCTGTGTCTTCCCCTAAAAAACAACAACAGAGAATCAGACAGGAAGGTCTGAGTTAGCTGGAAAGGAAAGATTTTGTAACACTGCTCTACCCACATGTATTTGGGCATCACTCTGGATCAAACCCTGACCTACAAAAAACACTGCATAAACACCCAATGGAAAGTTGTTGCCAGAAATACCATACTTAAGAAACTGGTTGTGTCAGCCTGAGGTACACACCCAAAAACAATAAGAACAATAGTTGTGTTTTGTTATTCCACAGCAGAATATGCTATTGCTGCATAGCAGGGATTCTCAACCTGTGGCCCAGGGGCCAGATGCGGCCTGTGGCACCATTTCATGTGGCCCCCCACCACATCAGGAAGTGCCATGTGGTGGAGGAAGGGCAAAATGGCTGTCTGGCCCCCAAAGCTGTCTGAGGGAGTGTGACCCTTCCCACAGCTTTAACAGGCTGAGAACTCCTGCTGTATAGTATATATTAGCACATACCAAACAAGTAGGAGTATTGAATCATACAAGATTATTGCTGGCTCCTAAAACCTGTCTCCAGGTTTTTCTGAGGTGCCAGCAAATAATGAATAAGGTAATACAGCACCACTGACTGCAATGGCTTAGTGGTTAAGATGCTAAACTTGACAACTAGAAGGTCGACAGGTTAGCAGTTCAAGACCCTAATGCTGCATGACGAAGTGAGTTCCCATCTCTGTCCCAGCTCCTGCCAACCTAGCAGTTTGAAAGCAAGACATGGCAAGTAGAGAAATAGGTACCACTTCAGTGAGAAGGTAAACTGTGTTCCATGTACTCTGGTGTCTAATCATGCCTGCCACATGTCCACATAAACGTCTGAAGTCACAGAAAGCGCCAGCTCTTTGGCTATAAACAGAGATGAGCACTGAACCCTAGAGTCGGATACGACTGGCTTTTGAGCAAGGGCGACCCAATACAGCACCAATCCATCTACTTGAAGGACAGAACCACCTAAATAACAGCTAACATTGATGAAAAGTTTTCTATACACTTCTCAAGCTCTAAATATGAAACCATAAGGAGCCAGACTAAACCTATGGAGCACTAAAACAACACATCTTGCTGAACGTCAAAGAGTGTCTCCCACCAGGACTAGATTCTGGTTGAATCATCTGGAAGTCACTTAACAGTCTTTGAAAAGAAATATGAACATTAAGGATTAATTAAGTTAAATGGGACTCCTTGGATAGAGGACACATTTTCTGAGAATGTGCAGAAATTCAATTCAATCAATGCATGCAAGTTATGTATATAAAGGAAGATCTAGTAAATGGTCAAAGACAATACTATTGGAGCTCTCCACTTCTGGTCAAAAAATAGTCTCATTAACATTTTAATTTGTTTTGTGCTTTATCTCTATTTCATTTATGTCCAGGATTTTAAACCATGTAATGCTCTAGTAGAAGGAAAGAAAGAATCCCTCCCTAACTCTTTCAACTGCTGCCTGGCCGGATTATCCGGCTATGGTAATAGAGTAGATACTGATGTCCCAGCCCTCTTCCAGGAATTCAGCATGACACTTTCCCACACAGAACCACTTCTGCACCTGCACCAACCTGAGGGACCAATCATACTCATGTTTATTGGGGTGTTTAAGGTTTCCCTTGGTCGAAAGCCAGTCATATCCGACTCTAGGGTTCAGTGCTCATCTCTGTTTCAAAGCCGAAGAGCCTGCGCTGTCTGCTTCTGCAGATGTTTCCATGGTCATGTGGCAGGCATGACTAGATACCGAAGCGCATGGAACGCTGTTACCGTCCCACCGAAGTGGTCCCTATTTATCTACTTGCAATTTCTTGCTTTCAAACTGCTAGGTTGGCAGGAACTGGGACAAAAACGGGAGCTCGTTCCGTCCTGCAGTACTTGGGAATCAAACTGCTGACCTCCCTTGCTGTTAAATTGCGTCTTCTTCTTCTTCTTCCATGTCCCGAACAAATCCTGGACTGCCAAAATGGAGCCACTTTCTTGGCTTTGTTTGTTGTTGGCCAAAAATATGTCCTCATTGGCGCATGTTTCAGCCAGGAACTAGCAGACCAGTAAATAAGATGGATTCCATATTTCTCCACATTCACACAGGGTGTTGTTGTCTGCCAACACTTGAATATGTTGTTCTTACAGATTAAACTGCGGTACTGCGGCCAAAACGTTGTGAGTTCGATCCTGACAGAGATCAAGATTGACTCAGCCTTCCATCCTTCCAAGGTTGGTAAAATGGGTACCCAACATGTTCAGGGCAAATTGCTCATTACCTTGCAAAGCACCCAAACAATGCACGAAGCGCCATGGGGCTGTATAGAAGTATAATTGCTAATTGCTATTAGTCCCTTGGACTGCGGTGGCTTAGTGGTTAAGATGCTGAACCTGACGACTGGAAGGTCGGCAGTTCAATACCCGAGTGCTGCACGACAGAGTGAGCTCCTGTCTCTGCCCCAGCTCCTGCCAACCTAGCAGTTCGAAAGAAAGAAATTGCAAATAGATAAATAGGTACTGTTTTGGTGGGAAGGTAACAGCGTTCCGTGCACTCCGGACTTTCCAGCAACAGACTCTTCCCCCCACCCACACCCTTCGCCCCGGACCCTGCCCAGCTTCTCACCGTGGATCTCCTTGCCCAGAGGCCCCGACCTGCGGTGCAGGCGGGTGGCCCGTAGCCGGCGCCCGACCATCTTGCACACGCGGTGCTCCTCGCCCTGCCACGGGAGCTGGAGGTAGCCTAAGGAGGCCGGATCCGGGGCTTCAGGGACCGACCGTAAGGCCGTCACCAGGCCGGCCAGAGAGAACACGTTCGCCGCCGCCGCCGGGGTCGCGAGGCCCGGGTCGCTCGGGTCGCCGCCTTCCATCCCGGCCACGTAAGGACCGCCGACCCTTCCCGATCACAAGAAGAAGCCCAACCCAGCCCGACTCCGCGGATGGGCGGGACGTTCGCGTCACCATAGAAACAATAGAAGGGGGCGGGGCGATTTTTCGGAGCCACTTAGGAGCGGCGCAGAGTTCCCGCTCAGCCAATAGAAAAACGGGAGGAAACCGTGACGGGAGGGGAGGCCCCGGAATGGAACCAGATGGTTCGAGAGGTCTGGTCTGCCAAGTGTCTGACCTCTGATACAACCTATTCGATATAAACAACAAACCTGTGGTCCAGACCAATAACCAGACGGGGCAGTCACCCTTCGTAAATTTATGCTGATGTGTACTACAGCTCCCAGAATTCCTCGGGAAGCGTAGCTTCTGTAGGGATTCTGGGTGCTGTAGTCCAAGGCAAAGTTTGAAGTCTTAGTCTGTGCAAGATTTATCAGAAAGTAAGGTAAAAGTAAAGGTTTCCCTTGCTCGAAAGCCAGTCGTATCCGACTCTAGGGTTCAGTGCTCATCTCTGTTTCAAAGCCGAAGAGAAGAGCCAGCGCTGCCTGCTGCTGCAGACGTTTCTGTGGTCATGTGGCAGGCATGACTAGACACCGGAGCGCACGGAACGCTGTTACTTTCCCACCGAAGCTGGGAGTATTTATCTACTTGCAATTTCTTGCTTTCGAACTGCTAGGTTGGCAGGAGCTGGGACAAAAACGGGAGCTCATTCCGTCCTGCAGTACTCGGGAATCGAACTGCTGACCTTCCGCCTCCCAGTCAGCGTCTTAGACACAACCACAAAAGTTGTTGCACCTTAAATATTAATTCCTATATTTAAATGTGAGCTTTCCTGGATCAAGTCTACTTCGTCTTTTAAGGTGCCACAAATTTTTTTTGTCTTTTGTTTTTTTGTTATGTTTATTCTCCGTTATCCAAGGCAAAGGTCACCCTTGCTCGAAAGCCAGTCGTTTCCGACTCTAGGGTTCGGTGCTCATCTTCGTTTACAGCCAAAGAGCCAGCGCTGTCTATGACTCTGCAGAGGTTTCTGTGGTCATGTGGCAGGCATGACTAGACACTGGAGCGCACAGAACATTGTTACCTTCCCGCCAAAGCGGTAGTGATTTACTTGCAATTTCTTGCTTTCGAACTGCTAGGTTGGCAGGAGCTAGGACAGATGATGAGAACTCACTCCGTCGCGCTGCACTCGGGTCTTGAACTTCTGGCCTTCCAGTCGCCCAGCGCAGCGTCCCTCATCCATTGGGTCACCCTAAATCAGAGATGACTTCACAACACTTAACAACACAACATTTATGTCTGGTTTTTCTTCCATTCAGAGCCAGGTTATTAAATCTCTAAATTCCATAGCTCTGGTGGCTCACTGGTTAAACTGCTGTTCTGCAGCCAGAACGTTGTGAGTTCGATCCTGACGGTAGAAAAGTTGACTTAGCCTCCCATCCTTCCGAGCACCCAGTGTGTTGGAGGCAATATAAGGCTAATGATCTTGTGAACCGCCCCAGAGTGCACTAAGCACTATGGGCATTGGGGACGGTATATAAGCGTGATTGCTTTTGCTATATCTCAACATAATAAACCCAAAAGCAACTTCTATTATTCAAAATTTTTGAAATAGTAGCCGTGTTAGTCTGTGTTTCAAGCATATCAGAGAGTAAAAAAGAAAAAAACCCGTTGTGGCACTTTGAAGTCAAAGTGCTGTATTTTAATGTCAGCTTTTTTGTCGTTTTGTTTACTCTCTGATAGTCTATGATTCATTTCCTGTAAAACCTTCCAATCCTCAGTCAATACCCGGAAGGTCATTTCCGTCGGCTTCCGGTTCCTACCGGAAGTAGCGCGGAATTTGCCACCCGGAATTCTTTGTTTGCCGGACCAACCTTTTCCTCGCTTGGGCGTCGTGGTGCAGCGGCGGCTTCCTTTCCTCTTCTTCACCCATGTCGTACAAGATGGAAGATTACGAGGAGGTCGTTGAAATCGACGGTTTACTTGACCGGGGGTTTGGTCGGAGGGGGTTATGGGGTGGGCGGGCGGTGGGTTGAAAAAGCCATGTTATTGTTTCCTTCTTCTTCAGGTGCCGTATCCGAATCCGAATATTGGCTATTCTCATGCTGATCAGCCATGAAGATTGTCCTGGGAGCCATATAATGCAGTGGCCTTCCGTTTGCTTTCCGCATCGTAACATGACAGCCGGTACCTTTGAGTCACTTTCTGTTCCTGAGGCCTTTTTGGCATGCAAAGTCCTCCTCAGCCCCAGGCCAGTATTGGTGAAGCTGCTGCCCTCCATCAAGATGGATTTAACTGGGATTTAATCCACTTGGGGATCATCACCCTTCCCTGTGGACCTCACCACCCAATGCCGTAAATCCTCAGGGTTGTCAGGTTAGTTGATCTCCACCTAAACATCAGTGTTGAGTTGCTGGCAGTATGGTCTACAGCCGTGATGGCGAACCTTGGCACTCCAGATGTTCTTGGACTTCAA
Organism: Bradypodion ventrale; assembly: GCA_035047345.1. NCBI lineage: Eukaryota > Metazoa > Chordata > Lepidosauria > Squamata > Chamaeleonidae > Bradypodion > Bradypodion ventrale. The sequence goes on along the minus strand of JAWDJE010000005.1, from coordinate 219,916,900 downwards.
TTCCCAGAAGCCCCTGTGAATCTACACGGATGGGTTTACTGTGATTCATCCAGTCCGCGCCGCTCTCGTCGCTCCTGGAAGCGGAACTAAAATGCTTTTCCGTATGGGTGCGTTTTACTTCTGCTTCCAGGAGCGACGAGGGTGGTGCGGGCTGGATGAATCGCAGTAAACCCATTCGTGTGGATTCACGAGGGCTTAGGCTTCTGGGAATTGAAGTCCAAGAACATCTGGAGTGCCAAGGTTCGCCATCACGGGTCTACAGTACTGTATTACCATAGCAGGATAACCTGCCAGATTGGAGTAGTGTTCACAGTGTCTGTAAAGTGAGCAGCTTGCCTTCTGGCTGAATGAGAATTCACCTTATGGTGAGAAGCTTGTAAGGGATTAGAAGAGAGCAGAAGTATGGAAACCAGCCTGGCCAAATTATCCTGCTATGGTAATAGAGTAGACCCTACTACCAGTGACTCAATGCTGATATTCAGACGGCCATTAACCTGACCACCCAAAGGTCTAATGGCCTCTTGGGTGGCAATGTCCACAGGGAAGGGTCATAGTCCTCAAGTGAATTAAATCCCACTTGAGTCCATCTTGATGGTAGGCAGCAGCTTCATCAATACTGGCGTGTGGCTGAGAAGGATTATGCCAAAAAGACTCAGGACAAGAAAGTGACTTCCGGAACAGGATCTGTGGTACAGGTGTTATGCTGCAGTGCAGAATGCAAGTAGAAGGCCACTGTATTATATTGCTCCCAAGACAATGTTCATGCCTGGTCACCATAATGCTAGCCAATATTCAGAATCGTATATGGCACACAAAGAAGAAGATGTAGGGCAAGTTTCCCCTTTTTTGGATTATAATTCATCTGCCCTGTATAATTACTGTGAATTTCTCCTCTTTTTTTTTTAGGGTTCCTATGATCCTTATTCATATACAGGGGACTATGATATGCATACAGGTGAGTCCTTGCTTCTGTTGTAGTAGAAGTCTTACTGACACAGGGTCCCCCCCCCCCCCCCCAGGCAGCACTCCAGCAGTTTACTGTGGGATATAGGCAGGTTGAAATTGATGGATTTTAATAAACGATGGTGCTGCATTTCAGAAAACCCGTACAGTTTGGCAGTTGAAATTTTCACAGTAAGAAAAGGAGCATGTATTTTCTAGAACTTTCTAAATTTTGCTTTTCTCTTTAAAAAAATTAAGGCTGGCTAGACTTGCAGAAAATGCAGACTACTTGCTTTGCTTCCCCTAGCCTTTCCACCTTTCAGCTGTGATAGGAAGAAAATGGAAAATGTGTTTGGAGCTCAAATATAAAATTGTACTAAGTAAAAGTATTTCCTGGACTCTTTTAACCATTTAAGTTTTATCCAGTTAACATTTTTATTTCATGATATAGATTACATGCTTACCTTTGTGTATGCTGCGTGTGTGTGCTTAATCTTAGATCTTTAGATCTTTTTCTTTTATTAAGATTACTCTTGTAAACAAATGAAAAAGGAGAATGCTCTCCTGTGTCTTCTTCTGCTTCATTCTTCTTCCTAGTAGCAGTAAACTGCTTTTTATTATTCTGGTTAACAACGGAAGTAGTAGCATTGAATTTTCATGTACTAATGATATAATCTGTCTTAGATGTGTAAAGTAGGCATGAAGAAGAAAAAAGGCTTCTGTATGACAAATGTTTTTGAACATTGGAATGTAGACTAGTATTTTTACTTTATGCTTTTGTATTCTTCTGACTTAATATCATTGTTCTATCATATCATGCAGGAGATCCAAAACAGGATCTAGCTTATGAACGACAGTATGAACAACAAACCTACCAAGTGATTCCTGAAGTGATAAAAAACTTCATCCAGTACTTTCATAAAACTGTGTCAGATCTGATTGACCAAAAGGTATATGAGCTGCAAGCCAGTCGTGTATCTAGTGATGTTATTGACCAGAAGGTATACGAGATCCAAGACATCTATGAGAACAGGTATGGCTTCATCTTTCTTAGGAAAGGAAGAGTGCCATTATGACAGGCCTGTAGTACTAACTAATCACTTAAGTTGACATGTGAGAAAGATTAACAGTTGGAGGCACAGATACCCACGCTAAGCTCTTTCTGGAAAATGTTGGAAACAATTGAGCATTGTGTAGGAATCTTCCTTGTACAATATTGCCAGATATTTGGCTTATATGCCTGGTGACACAGTGGTTAAACTGCTGAACTGAAACCAAAAAGTTGTGAGTTCAATCCTGGCCAGGGATCAAGCTTGATTCAGCCTTCCATCCTTCCAAAGTTGGTAAAATGAGGATCCAGTATGTTGGGGGCAAAATGCTAATTAACGTGAATTGCCCAGAGAGTGCACTAAGCACTATGGGGCTGTATATAAGAGTGATTGCTTTTGTTTTATTTCCTCTGAAGGTATCTAGCCTCTCAGATATATTTTCTAAGATTTCCTTCCAGAGATCGTCTTAAGCTTGATGCTAGAAAACTAACTTGGGATTTTTTGAAGAAAACTTTATTTCTTCACCCTGTATAGTTTACTAAACACATAAAGAGAGATATGCTGCATTCTGACCTTTAAAAGACACTTCTTTCTCCTAAAAACTGAAGAATCTGTATCTCTGCAACCATGATAGAAATAGGAAAAGGTCATGTAAGTTGCAGTAGATATAGTTGAATATCTCTTTCTTAATTCTCCTTAATATGTGTTTATGTTGCAGCTGGACAAAACTGACAGAAAGATTTTTTAAAAATTCACCATGGCCAGAGGCAGAAGCAATTGCTCCACAAGTTGGAAATGGTAAGTATTCCCCACCTTTTTGAATATAATTATCCCTTTGATCCCATGCCAAAGGAGTTTTATTTGGCTGATTGTTATACTGCTCTGAATGTTCATAGAGCAATTTGTGTAACTTGTTGAGTACGGCAGAAAAGCAATGATGATTTAAAATAAAATTTACATCTTTTCATTCCTTCTAGATGCTGTCTTCCTGATTTTGTACAAGGAGCTGTATTACAGACATATCTATGCTAAAGTCAGTGTAAGTATCAGCTTGTAGGAGAGCAGTTTTAGCTGTTCACTTACTCTACTACCCTGACATTCTTTGCTTGATTAGATGCTCAGTCATAATTTGAAATCTAGGGTGACTGAAAAGCTAAACATTGTGTCTACTATCTCCATTTTTCTTTTTTATTGTAGGGTGGGCCATCGTTGGAACAGAGATTTGAGTCTTATTACAACTACTGCAATCTGTTCAACTATATTCTCAGTGAGTTCCTAGGGTGTATTGATCTCTATATAACTTATTTCACTTATTGTTAAAGGGAAAAGAGTGGCTCCATACAAGTTTGGTCAATTTAGTTGTCTCAGATTATATGCTCTATTCCCTGACTCTGCCTTTGCTTCTTCTAATAAGAAACGCAAAATTTGCATAGTATTATTTTTATACAAGCATCCTAAAAATAGTGAACTCTGCATTTTGAATTATTCTGAGTTCCAAGGATGCTTTTCTTAGTTGTAGCATTGGTTATTGACCTAGTGATATTTAATTGATTTATTAGATAGCTATTGCTCAATCTGACTAAAGGGCAGAGTTTGGTAAATGTGGCAAAATTGGTAAGCAGAGTGAGCAATAATGAATGCAAAGTGATGCTATCAAAGTAATCTTGCTACTTTAAAAAAATTCCAATTCGTAAGTTAGATCTTGAAAATGTTACTTTTTTGTAATTAAACCTAGTCATATAGTTCCTTCACTCCTTTTCCCCCTAGGTTCTTAAGACAACTAAGTTGGATTGTAGTGACTCAAGTGGTTAAGACGCTGAACTTGATGACTGGAAGGTTGGCAGGTCAGCAGTTCGAGATGAGTGCTACATGATGAAGTGAGCTCCCGTCTCTGTCCTAGCTCCTGCTAACCTAGATAAATAGGCACCACTTTGGTGGGAAGGTAAACAGTGTTCTTTGTCTGAGGCATACCTGCCACATGACCATGGAAATATCTGCAGCCGCAGACAGCACTGGCTCTTTGGCTGTAAAAGTAGATGAGCACTGAACCCTAAAGTAGGATACGACTGGCTTTTGAGCAAGGGAAACCTTACCTTAAGACAACTAAAGAAGTACATATGGGTTTCCTTTAATGCCATCAATTCTTTATGAATTTTATTTTCCAGATGCAGATGGCCCGGCTCCCCTGGAACTGCCCAACCAATGGCTCTGGGATATTATTGATGAATTCATCTATCAGGTATGGTAAGAGATCATAGGCTGTCTGTTTCACATATTACTTTTGTGATCTAGCAAACCAGTCAAAACAGTATATTGAAATGCATAATGTCTGCGATGCAGAAGCCTCCAAAATTATAGTCTCCGCACAAAGCAGGAGGTTTTTATCGTGCCTGTTGCGTGTGATTGTGCCATATATGAGGAAAAGTGCCAGCTTTGTGAAGGTTGCTGCAATCCAGTACCTATTAATCTAAGAATAAGAATTTCACTGAGTTTTGTGGGGCTTTATTTTATGTGGGCATACATAGAATTGCACTCTAAACTAATGAATCTGGTGCAACTTGTGTAATTTTGTGTACACACAATTTTGGTTTTCTTCATATGCAATATGGTTACAGTAAAACCCCTACTTACAAAAAAAAGTCCGTTCCGTAGGCTTTTGCTTGAAATGATTTTTTTTGTAACTTGAAACAAACCCATAGGAAACCTTATTTTTTTACATAACTCGAAGCAAACCCATGGGGAAAATGAAATGTTTATGTAAATCGAAGCAAACCCATAGGGAAAAGAATCTTTATGTAACTCGAAGAAAACCCATAGGAAATCGTGTAAATCAGGACATGGTATTAGCGTAAAATCATTATGTAAGTCGAATTTTATGTAACTTGAGGCATTTGTAAGTCGGAGTTTTACTGTATATTGAATGCAAAATTATTTACCTATTAGATGGGACTTGTTTTAAGTTGTCATTTCTATTAAGGTCCCCTTGCTACTATCCCTCCCTATCATTTTTTTATTGCAGCACTTTGACATCTGGTTAATATCAAGAAAATTCTCTGGATTTTTTTCTTTTCATAAGGACCTTAAATATTAAAATGCTGTATTTTTAAATATTTTCTATATTGAATTCCAACACTGAGGTTAATAAACTACCATTTCCCACCACATCCTCCCTCTGAGGAACTCCTGCTTATTATATGCCAGATTGATGTATACCTTACCTAGTCCATTTTATGCCTGTACAGTTCCAGTCCTTCAGTCAGTACCGCTGCAAGACAGCCAAGAAGTCTGAAGAAGAGATTGATTTTCTACGTTCAAACCCCAAGATCTGGAACGTACACAGTGTTCTCAATGTGTTGCACTCCCTAGTGGACAAATCAAACATCAATCGCCAGCTAGAGGTCTATACTAGTGGAGGTAAGAAGAAAAAGAAGGTAAATGCTTAAAAACGGGGGGGGGGGGGGAATGAGCTTATTCCTTAGGTTTCAGCCTGATTGTAGACCCAGGGAATATGTTATCGGCTCATTAATTTGTGCAGCACATAAATAAATAGATGTAGTTTTATCTTGAGTATCTACGTCAGTGGTGGCAAACCTATTGCATGAATGCCAGAGGGGGCACTCAAAGCCCTATCTGTGGGCACGTGAGCTGTCTCCCCAGCACAGAGTTTGCCTCGCCCCTCTGCCCAGCAGCCCAATGGGAACACTTCCTCCCTCCCCACAACACAAGAGGTTGCCCCACTATGTTGGCACTTTGTGATAAATAACCACTTGGGTTTAATTTAATTTAATAGATTTATATACCACCCTATCCAATGGACTCTGGGCAGTGTACACAAGTTAAAACCAATATAAAACAAAAAACCCTTAAAACATAGCAATGTTATCCACCGCTGTGCCATTTACTATCTAAAAACAAATATAAAACCTGCATACCTTAACATTAAAAATTAATTACAGGACGGGGGAGCCTCAGACGAGCCAGAAAGGGGAGCATGTTGACAATCCCGGTCCCCAGGCCCAGACCCATTTTGCCAACCACGTCTTCAGTTCTTTTCTAAATGGTAGCAACTGGGCCTGGAGGCATAGTTCTACTGGGAGGAGATTCCATAGTGTGGGGGCTACGACTGAGAAGGCCCTTTTCCTCGTGCTGGAGAGGCAAGCCTCCCCAACAGATGGTATTTGAAGGGCTTGGGACGGGTCAGTGTCCTAGGGACAATGCGGTCCCTGAGGTATCCTGGTCTGCTACCATGAAGGGCTTTAAAGGTGACAACCAGCACCTTGAATTGTACCCGGAGACATATAGGCAGCCAGTGCAGCTCCCACAGCAGTGGGGAGGCGCGGGTGAATCGACTACACCCAACCACTGCATGGGCCACCGCATTCTGGACCAACTGCAGTCTCCAGATGGTCATCAAGGGCAGCCCCATGCAGGGTTGCAGTTTGGGCACTCGGCCTCTAAAAGGTTCACTATCACTGATCTAGGTACAAGCGGTGGGAAGGTAAGAGCATTCTGTGCACTCCAGTGTCTAGTCATGCCTGCCACATGTCCACAGAAATGTCTGCAGACGCAGACAGCACTGGCTCTTTGGCTATAAATGGAGATAAACACCTAACCCTAGAGTCGAATATGACTGGCTTTTGAGTAAGGAGGTGACCTTTGCCTTTTACCTCTTTCAATAGAATCTCAGGACTGAAAGTCAATGGGCAAAACCAGACAGTGTTTTGTCCTGCAATTTGGACTGCTTTGGAAACGAGCTGGTTCACTTCATTTTCTGGCGCCCATACAACATACAGGCAATTGTGATGCAGCCTAACTGTTACCCATGCTTACTTGCAGCTTTTTGGGTTTTTGACAGGGGCTGTTGTCTTTTTAGTGCAGGTAGGACCATTTCATTTGGTTTCATTTGGTTTGGGTTCCACCAGATGTGATTGCCAACATTAAACGAAAGCAGATCACTCATCTGGCACTTGGTTTATGCCACTACACAATCTAACCCAGGGATTCTCAACCTGTGGCCCATGGGCCAGATGTGACCCACGGCACCATTTCATGTGGCCCCACCACACCAGGAAGTGCCATGTGGTGGAGGAAGGGCAAAATGACCGTCCGGCCCCCGAAGCTGTCTGAGGGAGTGTGACCCAGCCCCCGGCTTTAAAAGGTTGAGAACTCCTGATGTAACCTTTGTGCAGAAGGGGAAAATGCCACCCATTAAGACATTTACAACAAAATCAAACTTATTTCCATGGTCTTCCCATCGGAGGAGAGATGGAAGACAATGCAAAGGGATTTATTTTACAATCCCTTGTCTAGGACTAAATCAGTTAACTGGCAGGCCAATTCAACAATATGTCACATATAAATAAATGTTTTGAAATAGTAGCTGTGTTAGTTTATGTTTCAAGCATATCAGAATAAACAACAAAAACAAAGACGTAGCTCTTTGAAGAGTAACTGTTAGTCTTCAAAGTGCTACAATGTCTTTGTTTTTGTTGTTTATTCTCTGACATACATATACAGTAAACAAGTTTTTTTAAAAAAGTTGCAGCTTTCCCTTGCTCCCCATTGGAGGGTGATCTTTGTTTCCCTTTAAAGCAGGGGTTCCCAACTCCCAGCCCGTGGGCCTAATCCGACCCATGTATACCATTAATCCAGCCCACATTGGCCACCCGGGCAACTCTAAGACTGCCCACCACCACCGGAAGTTGTGATATGTCACTATACTGCAGCAGTGGGAATCGTACAGTTTTTCTGGGTTTTTGCACAGCCTCCACCGCTTCCCCAGGCAGCGAGAGGCTTTTTGGGGCATGTTTCCTCTGGTTTGGGAATTTGCCGCCGCTTCCCTACTGCACTTTAGCAGCTAGAACCCGGTGGTGGGCGACTTCCGGTGCCGGGCGGAGCTTACGTCAGCGCCTGGGATCCCAGTGTGGAACCAGGAAGTCGCCCACCACTGCGCTCTAGCTGCCGAAGTGCAGCAGAGAAGTGACAGAAAAAACCCAAACCCGAGTGAACATGCTCCATAAAGCCTCCCACCACCCTGGGAAGAGGCAGAGGCTGTGCAAGAACCTGGAAAAACCACACGATTCCTGTTGCCGATTACCACAAAAACATAAGTATTGGGCGCAGCCATGCCTCTGGCCCCCACAGCTGAGTGCAGTGATGAGACCTGGCCCCTTGGTGAGAGAATGTTAGGAACCCCTGCTCTAAAGGAAAGAGCAGGCTAAATAGGGCATTTGAGGTCTGGTGGTGTTTCCTGCCCTCAGACCTCCCAATCCCAGCATGTAGATGCAAGAATCTCCCCAAAGGGTGCAGTTATGGAATGCACTGAGATCCTTTTAAATTTATATGTATTTTTTAAAAATTCCTCTTATAGGTGATCCTGAAAGTGTGGCTGGGGAGTACGGACGACATTCTCTCTATAAGATGCTGGGCTATTTCAGTCTTGTGGGTCTGCTCCGCCTTCATTCATTGCTGGGTGATTACTATCAAGCCATCAAAGTTCTAGAGAACATTGAGCTAAACAAGAAGGTAACAAAGCTGAGTCAAAGAGGTTATCCCCCTCCCCCCTGGAAGGAATTGATTTATTTGTTGTGAGGATTCAGTTACATGTGCCTCTTTAGTTCCAAGGAGGCACATGCAGCTAAGGAGGTCCAGGTGTAGCTTTTTTCTCTGGCATGTGTCAAATACAGAACTTTTGTTCTGACATTTAAGAGTCCTATTTAGAGGTAGTTCATGTGAGCAGTGGGTATTTTGCAAGATGATTTGCCTTCAGTTCAATGCCTAGTCCTGTGATGGCGAACCTTGGCACTCCAGATGTTCTTGGACTTCAATTCCCAGAAGCCCAAGCACCCTGTGAATCCACACGAATGGGTTTACTGCGATTCATCCAGCCCACGCTGCCCTCGTCGCTCCCGGAAGTGGAAGTAAAACGCACCCATTTCCTTTTGTTATGCAATTTTTATGTTAACTGAGTCTTTTTAAACTGAGTTTCCGCTGTATTTCAAGCTTGCTTCTTTTTTTAGCATTAAAAAATCTTATTAATACAGTGGTACCTCATTTTACGAACGCTTTGTTTAACGTAACTTTCACTTTACGAATGAAAATCCTTAGAAAATAATGCCTCATGATACGATTTTTTTTTCCGCAACACGTAGCAAGTTCCCCTATAAATTATATCATATACAGTGGCCTCTAGTGGCCACCTCTGGTAGTACTGTGTGTTCTGCATTGTGTTTCGTATTATGAATTATTGTTTTATTTCTTTTTTTGTGACAGATTGGAATGGCTATCTTTCTGGAAATTAGATGGATCAAATAGTGCATAGGAGTGTGTTTGTGTGTCTTTCTGAAATTATTTGAATCAAATAGTGTATAGGAATATAAGTGGATGAGTGGGTGGTCGGTCCCATCAAGTTGATTTCAACATATGGTAACCCTAATTGAGTTTTTGAGGTACTGTATGTGAGATATTTAACATATTGTGCTAGCTTGCCCACCCCTCAGTGTGTTTCTATGGCCACATAAGGATTTTTAACCCAAGTTCCGGTCTGACTGTCCAATCCATTGCCCTTCATTGGACCCCACTGATGCTGTGTGTGCTACCGCTCCTGTGCTCCCCATTTTACAGTAGAAGGCAGTCAAAGCAGTGCATCCACACCATATTCTTTGGAAGAAAACTGTTCTTAGTAGTACCGTGAAAAGGATTCATTCCTGACTTTGCCTTAAAGTCTTGCACTTTCTCTTTCCAGAGTATGTATTCACGAGTACCAGAATGCCAAGTCACCACCTATTACTACGTGGGCTTTGCATACCTCATGATGAGACGATACCAAGATGCCATCCGTGTCTTTGCCAATATTCTCCTTTATATTCAGAGGACCAAGAGCATGTTCCAGAGAACCACCTACAAATATGAAATGGTAAGAGACCCTACTGCTAGCAACTCAAAGCCAAGTGTTAGGCAACGGTTAACTAACCTGACAACCCTACGGACTTGGGTGCCGAAGTCCACAAGGAAGGGTGATGGTTCCCAAGTGGCTTAAATCCCACTTCAATCCATTTTGATGGAGGGCACCAGCTTCATCAATACTGGCCTAGGGCTGAGGAGGACTTTGTGTGCCAAAAGGGCTCAGGACCAGAAAGTGACTCGCAGAACTGGTTCAATGGTACGGGGGTCACGCTGCGATGCAGAAGGCAGATGAAAGGCCACAGCATTATATGCGCAGGACAGTCTTCATGGCTGATTGCCATGAGGGGAGCCAATATTCGGATTTGGCTATAGCAGCAGAAGAAGCGGTCCTGAAACGATGGTTCTATGACACTTGGAGAGCTGTTGTTTGCAAAGTACTGTATTTGCCCGCGTATAAGACACACTTCCCTTAAAATATACTGGAAAAACAGAGTGTGTTTTATAATCCGATGCACCTTATATGGTGGCAAATATGGTATTTCGTCTTTTGTGCATACTATTGGCTCTTTCTTTCCAGACATTCTTCTCTATGGCACCACTCTGATCTAATCAGAAGTAATCCTTGTATTATTTAAGGGAACATACATTGTGGCAAGCAGTGACAAAAAAAAGTACTCATTTATGCTCTTTCTGTGGTATCTGTGACAGACTGTTAAACTTACAAACACTTCAGTTTGGCTACAGACTTAAGTGACCTTCACACGTATCTTCTACCAAACTCATTGAAAAGTTATCTGATTGAATCTAGGAGCCTGTTTCTTCCTGACTCCATCATGTCTGACCTAGATACACCAAAGTCCAGTCCTCAAATGCGTTCTCTTGACTTAATCTGACCTTATTGCTCACTTCTTTGTTCATGGCCTCTGGTCTGCCTTTGGTATTTGTTGTGGTGTTGCAAACAAACTCCATTATATCAATGTTGTTTTCACTTCACTTGGCTCCAGCTGTTGGAACGGGTTCTTATTTGTGACCTCTCCAAACCTTTGTCCCATATAAATGTGTTGAGCCTCCTCTCTGGAGCCCTAAAACCCTTGAATCAGTATTGGGTTTCGCAGATGATGGCTCTTTTCTGCTAATACATAGTAGCCTTGTGAGATGGTGGCATAAAATCTGATGGTACCAAAAATATTCTTTTTACTCAGACTCCTGCTGCTTCCTTCTTGACTCTAGGTATGCTAAAGGCTCTCTGAGACCCTGTTTTCTTTAGATTCAACAGGCTTTCAAAATTAAGTTTTGAAATAATCTATGGGGTTTAGTCAGGGATGCCGTAAGAATAGGAAGAAGGAAAGGCAGGAAGCCAGCACAGATGGGATGCAGATGAATGTAGAAGGTGAGATTTGTGCATTTCTACACGTCAGTGGCTTAGTGGTCAAGACGATGAACTTGACGACTGGAAGGTTGGCAGGTCAGCAGTTCGATACCCACATACTGCACAATGGAGTGAGCGCCCATCTCTGTCCCAACTCCTGCCAATCGAGCAGTTTGAAAGCAAGACATTGCAAGTAGAGAAATGGGTACCAATTTGGTGGGAAGGTAAACAGCATTCTAGTCATGCCTGCCCACATGTCCACGGAAATGTCTGCAGACGCAGGCAGCGCTGGCTGTTTGGCTACAAACAGAGACGAGCACCGAACCCTAGAGTGAGAAATGACTGGCTTTAGAGCAAGGGCAACCTTTACAAGGTACAGAAAAATTAGAAAAAGCTTTCCTAGGAGTGGCTCCATATTTCGTTTTTGCTCTCTAACATTTATAATAATGCATCATATATTCTTTGATGGGCTTCAGGTAGTGATCAACCGTTTTATAGTCATTACTTTTGTAAATTTTGCTGTGGGTTTGCTGAGTCATAGTGTGTCCATTGTGCAGTTGAGTAGAGAGGGCTCAATAATAGCACATTGCCTTAGGCTTCCAAGGTTATAATCTTTTTTCAGTTATGTGATTGCACAAGGGGAATAGTGGAAGCATTTCTCTCCCTCCAGTGAGTGTTAAAAATGGATAGGATTTCTGCCGTACAGGATACTGTCCCAAGAAGTTCTTTATTAGCATTTTCAGTATCATACAGAGCTGACTGTCACTTTAATAATAAATAGGGATGGGATTTTATGATTTTGTCTGACACCTGACAAACACCCAGTGTGATACACTTGGGAGAAGGGCCTAAATTGGAAGGCTTTCAAGCCTAGCTAGGTCAAGCTATGTCTAAGTGGCCTGTTTGTGCTTGATGCTGCTTGAAAGCTTTCTTTTTCAGCAGGACACTTGGGTGGGGCTAAGCCTTCTATGTTGGCCCTTTCTCCCAAATGTATTGTGATGACATTTTTGTTACCTGCCTGCAAGATAAGTAGAACTCCCAGAATGGAGAATTAAGGTATTTGTGGTCTAGAAAATCCAACAATCCCATCCCCAATAACACATGGGAGCCCTGGTGGTGCAGTGGTTAAACTGCTGTATTGCAACCAAATGGTTGTGAGTTCATTCCTGGTCAGAGATCAAGGTTGACTCAGCCTTCCATCCTTCCAAGGTGGGTAAAATGAGTACCCAGCATGTTGGGGGCAAAATGCTAATTAACTTGTGAACCGCCCAGAGAGTGCACTAGGAGCTATGGGATGGTATATAAGTGTGATTGCTTTGCTTTTGCTTTTAGATTTTCACCATAGGGATTAGAATTTGCAGTTCTCTACATCCATGGAATATAAAGGCATTTGGCCATTTAAAATTAGAAGTTCTAATTACAAATTGCTTATGGCTTTGCCTTAGTCTGTGAAAAACTGGTTATCTGAGCTTGTGGCAGAAGATGAGATCCTTGTTCTGCTTAGTTTTTTAACTGCTCTGCTGCACTTATTCTTATGAATTTTGAGAGTAGAATGCTTCTCATGAGGTTCTTCTGTGTTGCAGATTAACAAACAGAATGAACAGATGCATGCTCTTTTGGCCATTGCTCTCACCATGTATCCCATGCGTATTGACGAAAGCATTCACCTGCAGCTCCGAGAGAAGTACGGAGACAAGATGCTGCGTATGCAGAAGGGTGATGCCCAAGTCTATGAAGAGCTCTTCAGCTATTCCTGTCCTAAGTTTCTCTCCCCCGTAGTCCCCAACTATGACAATGTGCATCCGAACTATCACAAGGAGCCTTTCCTGCAGCAGCTGAAAGTCTTTGCTGATGAAGTCCAACAACAGGCCCAGCTCTCCACCATCCGTAGCTTCCTCAAGCTCTACACCACAATGCCCGTCGCCAAGCTAGCTGGCTTCCTGGATCTCACAGAACAGGAATTTCGCATCCAGTTGCTGGTCTTCAAACACAAGATGAAAAACTTGGTCTGGACAAGTGGCATCTCTGCTCTGGAAGGGGAGTTCCAGTCTGCCTCTGAGGTGGACTTCTACATTGACAAGGTCTGTCTGCCGACTGTCTGGTGGTTTGTATCTTTTAGTCTTACTGAGCTATTTTACAGTGTCCAGGCAAGTTGGTTAGCAAAGTTCCTAGAACACCCATTTCCACCAGGAGGATGAGGCTTTCCGTTTACAGGCGTTCTGGGATAAATCAACTCCAAAGCTCATACAAGCATTCACATCTGGCAGTCTTTCAGTTTATAGTGCCACCCACGGTGGAAAATGCTATATCATCAGCTTTCTATAGTTAAAAACAAAGAAAGAAAAGCACTTCTAAAAAGGGCAAAACTATGACGTTTTAAGAATTGTATCCAAAACTTCCATTCTCATGCTTGCACTACAGAAATTCAACTGCTTGTCATAACCTCATTTCCCACCTGTTACTCTCCTACAAATTTTTGAAGTGGTAGCCGTGTTAGTCTGAAAGCATATCAGAGAGTAAACAAGACAAAAAACATTGTGGCACCTTAAAGACTAACCCCTGTATTTTAATGTTAGTTTTCGTGGACCAAGTCCACTTCGTCAGACATAAATGTGCTTCATCTCCTATAAATGCTATCATGTTCTCAATGGACAGTACATGTGCATTATCATCAAAGCCATTCCTTTTCTTACCAGCTAAGTTGCAATTGCATTGCAGATAAGAGACAATTACTTTATTTGTCCTTGACTTATTCCCTACCCCACCCCAATACACAGGCTTGTTAACTCAGACCCTTTTTAAAAGCTTTATTTTACTGTGGAAGAAAATAATCTGAAAAAGAACCTGAGGTTCTGGGTTAAAGTGATGATTGGCCTAAACCTAGTTGCTAATTTCAGCTAGAGTAGAATTAATTGCTGGATAGCAATGAGCACTTAACATAAAGTGGTCTGTTCTAGTTGAGAGTACAGTGATACCTCATACAACGTCCAAACTTGGTTCTGCAAGTTTGGACTTTATACGGATTTGGACTGTGTATGAGGCATGCAAAATCCTAGCCATGATGCCTCATACAACGTCCAAATCCTTGCCGCGATGCCTCGTACAACGTCGTTTCCATAGAGATACATTGTACTGTAACAGCACAGACTTCAGGGCAAAGTCAAGGAAACAGACAGGAAACTGACAGAACTTTAAGAAATCATTGTCTAAAGGCTAAAAACATCACAAAAACATGTCAAACAACCCTGATTGTCCAAGAACCTGAAGATTGTTGCAAAAATCCCAGGAATGCTTCTAAAAATTCTGACGAATTTTTTTTAAAAAAATTCCTAAATCGTGCTCAAAACCACTCCTAAACACTCTTTGCCTCGTGCAAAACCCACAAGAGTAATGCACGCATGTGTCCTGCCTTTTATACTGCCCAGGCACAATGCAACCTGGGAAAACCCAATGCCTCATACAAAGTCGCACGACTTTGTATGAGGAAACTTTTTTCAAGGAATTAGACCATGTTGTATGAACCCGATGTTGTATGAAGCAGATTTTGTATGAGGTATTACTATAATTAAATTTAGGCGACTACTCCGGTAATTTCATGTTAACATCCTTGGGCTTTTGTCTGTTTCTTGGCAGGACATGATTCATATTGCAGACACAAAAGTTGCTCGCCGCTATGGAGATTTCTTCATCCGTCAGATCCATAAGTTTGAAGAGGTAAGCTGGCAGCTGAATGGGCTGAAGACATTCAGTGTGGGTGTTTGTTTGAGAGGAAGAATATAAATTAATAAAACATAAATTGCCTTCAAAACACTGGAAGGAGTGAAGTATAAAACAGTTGTCCATCTGAATATTGTGGGAAGAACACATCTTTCTATACAGGGAGTGGATAACCTGCTTTGAACAATTGTCTTTTCAACAGCATTGCCGTGAATGTTAGAAATAAAGAATATATGGCATTTTTCTTTGAATGGGAGAGTGTCTTGCTGCATACAGAGAAAACAATGTGCTTCCTCCAGCAGAGGGTGCTCTATCACTAAGAGGACATCTGTAATGGCCATCTGAAATAGCTCATGCTTTTTTGAGTTGGATTAAGGCAGAAGTTCTCAACCTTTTAAAGCTGGGAACCGTGTCACTCTCCCTCAGACAGCTTTGGGGGCTGGATGGCCATTTTGCCCTTCCTCCACCACATGGCACTTCCGGGTGTGATGGAGGCGGTGGTGGGCCACATGAAATGGCACCAGGGGGGGCAGCATTTTGCCCACAGGCTGCAGGTTGAGAATCCCTGGATTAAGATGAAGCAATGAGCATGAGATCATGGGTGGAAAAAGACTGCCAAGAGAGAGAGAGAGAAAGAAGAAAAACAGGTCTGTTGCAGTTAGGGAAAATTAGCCGTGTGACCCATCGATAAAGTCAAAACAAATGCAGAACAGAGGTGACACCTTTTATAGGGTCACTTAAAAATAAAACATTTCAAGCTTTTGTGACTAAAAGGTCACTACTTCAGGCAGATTCTCATAGCATGGTGTTAAAGGTAGGTAGGTTAGCTTAGCTGTCACATGGGAAAACAGACAGCAGGCTATATCTTCCTACAATCCAAAGGCAGGAAGCCAGGGATCTGCACATTGTTCTCCCCAAATGTTCCTCTTTAAAGCAGAGAGCTTTCTCTGTGGCCAGGAGGGGCAATGGGGGCAGTGCAATTCAAACCCAATCATCCAGAATTGAGCAACAAATTCACTTTACCCACTAGGCACGCCAAATTAGTCCAGATCAGAGTCATTTAGGAATATTACCTAGTGGAAGTTCTTCATTTCTGAGGTCCTGGTGTACTGCTGTTTGAAGGCTACTCTTTGTGGTATCCTCAGTAGATCAGTTAGCAACAATGTCCCATCAGGCTGCCTAATGTGGTATCCTCAGTAGATCAGTTAGCAACAATGTCCCATCAGGCTGCCTAAAATGTCTGCATTCCAAGTGTTTTATTATAAGAACTGGTGCCTTGGGTTGCTTGTTGTAGTCTCCATTCTGCAATCTCCTCTTTTTGTCATGTGCCCTATCTTTGACCGTAAGCCTCGATGCTACTGCTTCTAGTAAGCCACTTTGGGAGCTTTTTAAAACTAAAGGTCAGAGTAAAAAAAAAAGTTATAAATAAATACAGTGTTGTATTTCAGGTAATAGGATGGGTATCAGCTGGAACAGCCTTGTAGTCAGTGTTTTATCAGAATGCTGTGAGTTTGCAAAAGGAGGGATGGAGAACTGCAGTTTTTCAGTGGGTGAGGCAAAGATTTTCCTAACAGCCCATTTGGTTTCTGGGCTGGGCACAGAGCACAGAATTGGCATGCCAACCCTCCTTTGCCAACCTGCTTACTTGTGTGAAAATCCTGGTCGTTCAAGGATACTATGTAGCTGCTTTAAAACCTGGAATAATATATGTTTTCTCACTGTTACTTTAAAGCAGTGGTTCCCAATGAGGGACCCACACCCCACAGGGTGACTTCAATTCCCAGAAGCCTAAAGTCAGTACATTGGCTGATCAGTGCTGTGGGGAATTGACTTAAGCTTCTGGGAATTGAAGTCCAAAAACCAGAGGTTGGGAAACAATGCTTTAAAGCAGTGATGGTGAACCTTTTAGAGACCGAGTGCCCAAACTCAACAGGCTGCTGCCCATGCCACAGAGGGGTGGGGAGAACTCTGTGCTGGGGGAGGAAGGAAGCACTCCCGTTGGGCAGAGGGGCGGGGCAAACTGTGCTGGGGGGAGGGAGGAAGCACTCCTATTGGGCTGCTGGGTAGAGGGGCGGGGCGAACTGTGTTGAGGGTGGCAGGAAATGCTCCCATTGGGCTGCTGGCAGAGGGGTGGGGTGAACTGTGTTGGGGTGATGGTGCGCATGCCTGCAGAGAAGGCTCTGAATACCACCTCTGGCACACATGCCATAGATTTGTAACCACTGCTTTAAAGTATAAAAGTAAGTATACAGTTAGGATTTATAGGATAGCAGCCAAGTGAAAGTCTGAATGCTTGCTGAACTGACTGCATATGGAACAAGCCTGGAATATGTACCATAGGATTAAAACTTGGAGATATGAGTGGAATAGTATAGTCCTATTTAAATGTCTTAAGAAGCCATTCAAAGAACAGGACTCCAGGGAGGAATCTGAAGCAACAGGAGCAGGTTTTTCACGGTCTGTCCTTTGGAAGTCAATTGTTAATAAAGCTGACGTAAACCATAGGTGGTTTGTCAGCACATAATAACAACAGTATCTTTCAACTTCAAAAGTGTAGGTAAGCAAGTAATTGTGGTTCTCTGGTTTGTAAAAAGATATTGGCAGAGATACTTTGAGGAATGATATAATTCTACAAAACCTTTCATTGTGGATTTTGAATTAAATGTTCTCGAACTGTTTTTCAAATATGACTCTGCAGACTTCAGAACATCTTCTATGGCTTGATCTGTTTCCCCCCACTTTAGCACCTTGAGCCTATAGGATTACATTTAATTTCCCCACGTAACTGAGCTCAGCATTGTGGCTGGATATACAGACTGTTGACTGGGGAGTACATAATCTGAGCAGTGACACTGAAGGGTCTGATTTGATGTGGGTTCCCACTCCCCCAACAAATTCGCTTATAATTAGATCTCTGTCTCTTTCAGTTGAACCGTACTCTGAAGAAGATGGGCCAAAGATCTTGAACGTCCTTGAGTTGGCACCAGGCAGTCTCAGTTTTCCTGTTAAGAAGGCAAGAGGAGCAGGAGGGGAGATTAGCTAATAATTCTGGAATTTTCTGTAGTGTCCTGCATATTTTATTTGGATAGCAAATGGCTGAGCTCATACAAAAGCCTAAAAATCTAATTAAATGACTGAAATATTTCTGTGTGTCTGGAGTTATAATTTATTTATCCCTTCAGGAAGAGATGGCGAATCTTCCAGATTCCTTTGGTATCCAAGCTTCGCCTGTGAGCATGCCTGCTTTTCAGTCTGTGGGTGGCATGTTGTGATGGTTGACGGATAATGTAAACAACTGTTTACTACTGTTCTGGAAGGTATATAGGTCTCCCTTGCTCAAAAACCAGTCGTGTCCAACTCTAGGGTTAGATGATCATCTCCATTTACAGCCAAAGAGCCAGCGCTGTCTGTCTGCAGGCATTTCTGTGGTCATGTGACAGACACGATGACATCAGAGCACATGAAATGCTGTTACCTTTCCTGCTGAAGCTATTTACTTATTTCCAAATTCTTGCTTTTGAACTGCTAGGTTGGTAGGAAAACCCATATAAAGGAGATCTAATATGCTGTGAATTTTAAAAGAATAGAAGAGGATCAGCTTCTACCATGTTGGTTTAACTCAGCTTCACTTGTGAGTATTGCCCAGATCCCAAAATTATATTACCAACCTTTCATGGGTATAGTTAGTGTCACTGTTAAGTATATGTTGAGCACAATAACAGTAAAATAATATAATGGCTGAAATCTTAATGATTGGCATAGTAAGCTGCAACTAGAGTAGGCTCACTGGACCCATGGGGATTTAGTGAGTCAGTTCCTCTAGGTTCCGTTAATTCAATGGACTTACTCTAGTTGTTACTTACTCTGCTTAGCAACAGGATTTCAGCCATTGACACTTAAAAATATCATATAGCATCCAGTTTTTATTTTGCTGGATCCATTAGACAAAAATTGGCACTGAGTTTTCTGGTCACTTTTGAAATTTCTTGCAGTGGAAAAGAAAAGATAAGGTGTCTTCCAGTTTTCTGTAATAGGAAAGGAACTCAAGCCGCTGTCTCTTGCAGATTGGAAATTCAGACCCTTATGAACAGATACACACTGATCAAGTTACACGCCGCCCATCCTGCTTGCTTTCTTTTGGCTAGTTCTACTCTGATTGTTGTTCATCCCAATCAGATGGCTGAGATAGATAGTCTATCCTACCTTGCAGGTTTGTCAGAATAAAATGAGTTAACTCATATAGATTATCCAGAGTTCCTTAGAGGGTACATGGAATAAAGATCTGACAGCCATAGGCATGGGCAAGTGGTCTGTATGTGCCATTATAGAATGGTTAGAGCCATGTGATAAGTAATAGCCAGAAGTCTCTAACAAGCGTATATGTGCTACAAAGAGTTGTAGACAAACTATATTAAGTACACTTGAAACACTTTGCGTGTGGTGATCAACCAGGTTTGTGGTCACCATGGTTTTTTGCTTAAGCTATATCTCATCGAAGTCAGACCCTAGCTTGACTTCTCCATTTCTACAGGTAGTTCTTTTCCCACCAGCTTTAGGGTAGGGAGTTGGAGAAACAAGACTTGTTGAGAATTTGGACATCTTTGCAAGCCATAGTTTAAACAAACTACTGTTTGTAGGCCAACAATTAACCACATACTTGGATTGTTATATGTGTCTGGTTAACAAGCTAAAGGTAAAGGTCACCCTTGCTTGAAAGCCAGTTGTATCCAACTCTATGGTTCGGTGCTCATCTGTTTATAGCCAAAGAACCAGTGCTATCTGTGTTTGCAGACATTTTCGTGGATATGTGGCAGGCATGACTAGACATTGGGGTGCACGGAACACTCTTCCTTTCCACCAAAGTGCTACCTATTTATTTGCAATTTCTTGTCCTGTTGACCTGCCAATCTCCTAGTTGTCAAGTTCAGCATCTTAACCACTTAGCCACCACGGTCCCTAGATGACTGGTCTGAGCAAAGCACTTAATTATGGAAGTGGTACATTTTGCATTCAACAATGTTTCACTGTAAATACGTATATCATACATGCACAGTTGCATCACTAGCTTTTTGAATCAGTCAAGATTAGGGTAGATTTCCTAAATTCACTGCAGTTGACCTCCTGGAAATAAATAGGACCAGTTGTTCTTTGCAGCACAAGGAAGGATGGACTCTGTCCAAATCTGTGCCTGGCACCAACTGAAGCAAAAAGAATTCAAAACATGTAGCCTCATCAACAGAGTCCAATTGTTGAAATGCTGGTGAAGTTGCTGTGGAGCGACATTGTTTTTTAATTTCCATTTCCAGGGGAAAAAATCTGATGGGTGGAATAGCTGAGTGGGTAAAACATGCCTGTCAGACAGATGTTCTCATTAACGGGATTTTGGAATTTGATTGCTTATTTTACAAGATTACTATAACTGGGTGGTATCAAATATTTTGAACAGGCAGGTTTGCAGGAAAGCAACACATTGGACCCAATTTATATAGTGGTGTTGGGCACAACAATTTAAGCATCGTGTTGTATGAACAAAAATATCTATCTCTGTGACATTTTTAAAATCAGGTATGTGGTCGCCATGCACTTAGTATTACACTCTGTATGTTATTCATCCTGCCATTGAAGATGGTGTACTAATACTGAGTTTAGAAGAATAGCCTTTTGGGATTACAAATTCCAGAATCCTCCAGATAGTCGAATAGTGGTCATGCTGGTTAGAAAATTCAGGGAGTTTCAGACAAATCTTTCTTTCTTTATTCATGTTAGAGGCACCACCAGCATATAATAATGTAGAAAGCTAAAATGAACACATCTAAAAACAAAATTAAAAGGGGCTAGATGACATCTGCCCAATATCGGACCACATCAATAGCATTTCCTCTTGCCAACATAAGATCCTCCTCTGTGCACGTTGAGGGGCATCGTGTGCATTGTATCGTATGGGAGATTGTTTGTACTTCTCTGCATTCACACAAGCTGTCATCTGCAGGGAAACCCCACTTTCTCACATTAGCCCCTGATCTTCCTACCCCTGCATGCAGTCTATTTAAAGCAGGTGGCAGTCGTGGCCAGGAGGGCTTTTGCACAACTTTGTGTAATCTGCCAGTTGCACCCGCTCCTGGACCAGGACTCCTTACTCATGGTCACACATGCTCTGGTCACCTCCAGACTAGATTACTGTAATGCGCTCTACATGGGGCTGCCCTTGATAACCATTTGGAGGCTGCAGCTGGTCCAGAATGTGGACGCCCGGGTGGTGATTGGGTGCAGGCGTCATGCCCGCGCCTCGCCACTGCTTCGGGAGCTGCACTGGTTACCAGTTTGCCTCTGGGTGCAATTCAAGGTTGCTGATTATGACCTTTAAAGCCCTACGTGGTAGTGGGCTAGGATACCTAAGAGCCCGAATCGCTCCAAGAACGTCTTTTTGTCCAACCAGAGCAGACTGGAGGGGCTCCCTAATTGTTCCATTGGCTAAAGGGGCCTGTCTCTCTAGTACAAGAAGGAGGGCCTTTTCCATGTCCGCAACGGCCCTTTGGAACCTCCTGCCAATAGAGCTACGGTTGCAGACGGAATTGCTGCCCTTTAGGAAAGGTCTCAAAACCTGGTTGGCAGGGCAGGTGTGGGGGCCTGATGGAAATGTGGCCCCCGCCTGCTGGCTTGCACAACAATCAAGATCCTCCTCCTTTTTAGGAATGGGGTGGGTGGGTTTTTAATGGGGGTGGTTTTTATCTGTTTTTTATATATTTGTGACTGTGTATTTATTGTGTTTTTACTTGACTGCTATGTGAGCCGCCCTGAGTCGGGTTTCCTGAGTGGGCGGCATATAAGCATGAAAATTAACTTAAATTAAATTAAATTTCCATGCAGGCCATGGCTGTTCTTGGCCAGGCGGTAGAGAGTCATGTGGTTCTGCTCAGTTATCTGGTAGTTCCTTGTTTGCCTTCCATAGTTCTAAGGCAGTCTGTGGGGGCTTACAAGCTTTGCTACTGCTATATGCACAGCAACATACCTCTTTCTAAAATATATGGAATGCTTCTATAATGTACATAAATAATGTTACAGTGTTTAGCCAATGTAATAGCTAAAATTCAGTAGAAAGTTGTAACTAGAGTAGGCACATTAAAGCAATTGAATTTACAGAGGTGTTGACTCACCAAATCCCCACTAATTCCCTGGGCCTTGTGTGAATTAGAGGGGACATTTAAACAAGGAACAAAGCTTTACAGAAGTATTATTGCAAGAATATCGACTTGACTCTCTTAGATTTCAGAATCAAATAACAGAGTTGGAATTCTGTCCTTGGACATTTTCTTAGAAGGAACTGAAGTCTAGAATTCAGAGTTAGTTCTCTGACCTAAACTGGTGAGCAAAATGTGGGGAAAGTGTATAAACCTGCTCATTCTTATATGTGCAAGTTGTGACTTTGGGTGTCCCTGAACTTAAAGATGTAATATAAAACAGAGTTGAGGAACCTGTTGCCTCCAGACTGCAAATGCCATCACCCCTGTCAAGACAAATGTATCTTCCTATATACACACACGAGGGATTGCAGTGGCTCAAGTGGCTAAGACGCTGACTGGGAAGCGGAAGGTCAGCAGTTCGATTCCCGAGTACTGCAGGACGGAAATGAGCTCCCGTCTTCGTCCCCAGCTCCTGCCAACCTAGCAGTTCAAAAGCAAGAAATTGCAAGTAGATAAATAGGGACCACTTTGGTGGGAAGTTAACAGCGTTCCATGCGCTCCGGTGTCTAGTCATGCCTGCCACATGACCACGGAAACGTCTGCAGAAGCAGACAGCACTGGCTCTTTGGCTTAGAAACAGAGATGAGCACTGCACCCTAGAGTCGGATACGACCGGCTTTCGAGCAAGGGAAACCTTTACCTTTACCTCTATATACACACATACATTACTCGGGATAAATCTTTCAGGAGGTTCTGCACAAATATAATTAAAAGGAAGTGGGGCCTACATAAGAACACCACTGTGGTTTGTGGTTGTTTAAGTCAGACTTGAAGTCAACATTTGCTAGCTGTAACCAAATAACAAACCCAAATCGCCTTATGTTGCAAAAATAACGTGCTAAAAGCAAACCTTCAGCTGGATCCAAACCTGGTACTGTGCCTTCCTCTTAAAGAACAGAGGAGCAGAGAGGAAGCTCCGAGTTAGTTGGGAAGGCAAGATTTTGAACATTGCTCTGACTTACAAAAATATGGTTTAAAGACCAAACAGAAAATTGCCACCAGAAACAACATACAGTACTTAGGAAATTGGGTGGGTGAGACCGAGGTGCACACCCACAAACAGTAAGAACAACAGCTTTCTCCCTGTGCTGCTACACAGCAGAATATGCTAGTGCCATATGGTATAAATGCTAAACAAATGGATGCAGCTTTTAATGAATTATGCTGGATGACTACTGGCTGCCTGAATCCTTCCAATGAAAAAGTCTATTATTTGACCTGGCCTGAAAAAGAGATCTTGAGTCACAAAAACTTGCTGATGGTCTGATTCTTTTAGTGGACTGAATAGGGTAACATCTGTATCTGCATTTGCCTTATTTCTGAAAATTGGCAAGAAAATTTGATTAGAAAAGGATTGATCAATTCCCCATGAAGGGCTGCTGAACAATCTGAATTTATTTATCTTTAATAAGTTATTATATTTTGATTCCAGCATGCTAGTGTGCTTCACCCTCAGCCCCAATTATATTACAGCTAGGAGCTGTATTTCCTATTATGAATCTAGCTGGTGCATTGATTTGACTTACCATAGGTGCTATCCTGACCACTTGGCTGTGACATTTCTTCATGACAATCTCAGTTCCAAATAGACTGCCTGTGAAAATCTCTCTCCGACCTCTTTCTTGGATTGATGTATTGTCCAACACATCAATTAAAAGATTCCGGCATTTAATTGTGGAGATCCATTGAACCATAGAATGAAATTGCATGACGCAGTGTATTCCTTTTCTTCTGCAGAGGTCTTTCATTTAGTTTTGGCAGACTCACAGCATTGTAGTCAGAGCTGGACAAAATGTGACAAATAATAACCCCTCTCCACTTTGAATAAATTACGTCAATCTTTCATTTTCATAATTTGTTTCTCAGCACACAATATTCCAGATGGTTTAACACAAAGGGGGAAAAAGCTGGCAACAAGTGGTTGTTTTTTAAAAGTATCTTATTGAGAAAACTGCCATATTTTGGAAAGGAGTTCCTGCTTCAAGTATATGTTCATCGAAAGACTTTTCAAAAACAAGGATTCTTCTACTGAAGCATGATAGGCTCCTGTCTAGTTTTTGATTGTATTTATAAGTCTTTCCCTTTGTTTTTGGTCAAGTGCAAGAACAGGAAACCATGGCAGAAAAAAAGCAAGCTGGGTAGGGTTAAAAATTAAGGATCCAGTCAGTTCACAAGACCCTGATCCTAGAGGTAGTTCAAGGTGGTTACTACAGTATTTTATTTCTTTATTACATGTAAATCCCACCCATCTGGAATATTCAACCCACTCTGGGCAGCAGTTACTAGCGCAGACAGACCAGGATGCATTTTATCCCGTTATCTGTTTAATCTATATGCAGAGCATATCATATAGAAAGCTGGAGTAGATTCAGAGGAAAGAAGAGCGGACAGTGGTGGGAAGAAGCATCAATTATTTAAGAAGTGCAGATGACACCGTCTTACTGGCAGAAAGCAGCAATAGCTTGGGATGACTTTGAATGAAAGTGAAAGAAGAAAGAGCCAAAACAGGGTTGTGGCTGAACATAAAGCAATCAAAAAAGTTATCCGACTTTAGGGTTCAGTGCTCATCTCTGTTTCAAAGCCGAAGAGCCAGCGCTGTCTGCTTCTGCAGACATCTCCGTGGTCATGTGGCAGGCATGACTAGACACGGAACGCTGGTACCGATGGGCGGGCCGCACTCGGGGAACGCGGGACCAATGTTTAGTATCTGTCCCTTGTTCCAGCTCCTCAGTTACACCTCCAGGCCCTGAGCAGCAGATCCTGAGTGGCCGCTCCCTTAGGCTGCTGCTGATGAATGGCAGGTCGATTTGTAATAAGGCCCCCCTGATTGCAGATTCTATCCTGGGGGGGGGGGGGGGGGGGGCGAGCCGACCTGGCATGCATTACCGAAACCTGGCTGAGACCAGAGGACAGTGCTCCTCTGTTGGAGATGTGTCCAACCGGGTTTGGTATTTGGCACCAGCCCAGGGTTGAGGGGAAGGGCGGTGGAGTTGCCATATTAGTCAGAGAGTCTGTGAGATTCGCCAGGGCCGCTGCTCCGCAAGTTCCAGGTTGTGAGGCTCTGCTCCTGAGGTTGGGCCTTGTGGGTCAGTTGGGAGTCTTACTCCTGTACCTGCCCCCTTGCAGGGTAAGGGACTCCCTGCTTGAGCTCCTCGAGGCCGTCTAACCGGGGGGTTAAGCCATCCCCGTGGTTCACTGATGAACTGCGGGAGCTCAAATGGGCTAAGAGATGCCTAGAGCGCCGCTGGGCAAAAACCCGGATCGGTTCCGATTGGACACTAGCTAGAGCCGCTATTAGGGCCTATCTAGTGGCAATGGGGGTGCTGAGGCGGCAATACTTCACCACCCTTATTGCCTCCACCGATAATCGCCCAGCCACCCTGTTCCGGGTGACCAGGTCCCTCCTGGGCAGGGAGGGGCCGGTGCTCAGTTGGCAGGGTTCGGCTGAGGACTTTGCAGACCATCTGGTGGAGAAAATCGATCGAATTCGCTTGGGGCTTAACCCTGGCGTGGACAGTGAAGGTCTGGAGGGGGGGGGGGGCTGGAGCACAGTCTTGTGGTGGGATCTGGGATCGGTTTGACCCGGTTGCCCCTGATGAAGTGGACAGGCTCCTTGCAGCAGTGTGGGCCACCACATGTCCTTTGGACCCCTGTCCCTCCTGGTTAGTGAAAGCTTCTAAGGTGGTGACAGGAGGCTGGGTCGGGGCTACAATAAATGCATCTTTGCAGGAGGGGGTGTTTCCTACACCGTTAAAACATGCTTTGGTGTGCCCCCTCCTGAAGAAACCTACCCTTGACCCAGCTGTCCTAACAAACTACAGGCTTCAATCTCCCATCTCCCCTTTTTGGGGAAGGTATTGGAGAAGGCACTGGTGTGCCAGCTGCAGGGGGCTCTGGAGGAAGCGGATTATCTGGACCCCTTTCAATCAGGATTCAGGCCCAGACATGGTACAGAGACGGCATTGGTCGCACTGGTGGATGATCTCAGGGGAGAAAGGGATGGCAGTCATCCAACCATCCTTGCTCTCCTTGACCTCTCATGGGCCTTCGATACCGTCGGCCACCGTATCCTTCTGGAACGGCTCAAAAGTTTGGGGATCCAGGGCACAGTATTGTCCTGGTTTTCCTCATTTCTGAAGGGCCGTACCCAGTCGGTGTGGTTGGAGAGGGAGAAATCCAGTCCTAGGCCCCTTAAATATGGGGTGCCGCAGGGCTCGGTGCTCTCTCCTCTCCTATTTAACATCTACATGTAGCCGCTGGGTGATATCATCCATTCCCATGGGGCACGGTACCATCAGTATGCAGATGACACCCAGGTGTACATCTCGGCCGGTGGGGACCCCAGTAATGCGGTCAAAGTCCTGTCCAAATGCCTGGAGGCTGTTGGGGTCTGGATGGGGGGCAACGGGCTTCAGCTGAACCCTAGCAAGACTGAGTGGCTATGGGTTGGGGGTCCAGGGTTATCCAGAGAGTTACCATCTATGGTCTTGGATGGGGCAGTTCTGCCCCAGACAGACCCAGTGCGCAACTTGGGGGTCCTCTTGGATTCACGGCTGCTGCTGGAAGAACAGGTGGTGGCTGTGGCCAGGAGGGTTTTTGCTCAACTTAGAGTAATTTGCCAGTTGCGCCCGCTCCTGGACCGGGACTCCTTGCTCATGGTCACTCATGTTCTGGTCACCTCCAGATTAGATTACTGCAATGCACTCTACATGGGGCTGCCCTTGATGACAATTCGGAGGCTACAGCTGGTGCAGAATGCGGCTGCTCGGTTGATGATGGGGTGTGGGTGCTATGCCCACGCCTCCCCACTACTCCGGGAGCTGCACTGGTTGCCAGTTTGCCTCCAGGTGCAATTCAAGGTGCTGGTTTTGACATTTAAAGCCCTATATAGCAGTGGGCCAGGTTACCTGAGAGACCGCATCGTCCCGAGAGTGTCTGCCTGTCCAACCAGAGCGGACCAGAGGGGCTCCCTAGTTGTGTCTTCAGCTAGAGGGGCTCGCCTCTCTGACACACGGAGGAGGGCCTTCTCCGTGTCCGCTCCAGCCCTATGGAACCTCCTGCCAACAGAATTGAGGCTATAGACAGAATTGCTGCCTTTCAGGAAAGGTTTGAAGACCTGGCTGACAGGGCAGGTGTGGGGCCATAATGGGAATACGGCCCCAGCCTGTTGGCTCATCCCCAACTAGCCCAGTTGTGTCCTCCTTCTGTGTCTTTGCATTTCCCCCTCTCCTTCTTAGCTTTTAGTTTGGTTTTATATGGGGTGGGAGTAATGAGGGTGGATGAATGGGAGGATGAGGGTGTTTTAACATGTTTTTATATGTTTTTAACTGTTGTACGACGCCCTGAGTCAGGTTTTTACCTGAGTGGGTGGCATAAAATTTGAAATAAATAAATAAATAATACCTTCCCACCGAAGTGGTCCCTATTTATCTACTTGCAATTTCTTGCTTTCAAACTGCTAGGTTGGCAGGAGCTGGGACAAAGATGGGAGCTCATTCCATCCTGCAGTATTCGGGAATTGAACTGCTGACCTTCCGCTTCCCAGTCAGTGTCTTAGCCACTTGAGCCACTGCAGTCCCCTCCCCCCAAAAAATAATAATATATCACTACATATGAACTACACAACTCTAATGTTGAAATTATTAAAGCTTTTGTATATCTTGGTTCAATCATGAATCCAAATGGAGATTGTAGCCAAGAAATCAGAAGACTGGCATTTAGGAAGAGCAACAATAAAGGAATTAGAAAAGATCAATCGACTGTAAGGATGTGTCACTGGAGATCAAGATCAAGATCATCCAAATTCTTGAATTCTCAATCATTATATATGTGTATGAAAGCTAGGCAGTAAACTAACAGATTTTTTTTTTGGTCTTGTTTGAAATATTGTGCTGGATTTCGGATATTTTGGACTTCTCAAAAGACAAGCGAGTGTGTCCTTGAGCAAATCAAACTTCAATTACTGTATCTCTAGAGCAGGGGTTCCCAACCTTTTCAAGCCAGGGGCCGGGTTACACTCTCTCAGTCAGCTTTGAGAGCCAGATGGCCATTTTGCCCTGCCTGTATGATGGGGGCAGCCATTTTGTCCCAACAGCTTCAAAGAGGTGGCCATTTTGTTTCTTGAATGTCCTTGGAGGGGTGGGAGTGGCACATGAGATGGCCCTGTGGGCCGGATACCGGCCCATGGTCTTTAGGTTGGGAACCCCTGCTCTAGAGGCAAAAATGATGAAACTGAACTCTCGTACTATGGGCGCATCATGAAAAGCCAATGTTCTCTGGAAAAGAAAATACTGTAATGCTAGGAAAGATGGAAGGCTGCAGGAAAATTGAAATACCAAATACAAGATGGACTGACTTCCCAAAGAAAGCATAGGCTTGAGTTTACAAGAGCTAAGCAGGGCTGTCGAGGACATAACATTTTGAAAATCACTCATTCATAGGGTCGCCACATGTCTGAACGAACTACTTGGCAGCATGTAACAACAACTAGAAAAGTATTGACTTGCTGAGTGACAATGGTTATGGGAACACACCCTAATTTCTATCTTCAATTTCAGAGTTGTCTACTTTATTGGCAACTTCATCTGGCAATTATGAAATACTGTATACAACGAATTGGAATGATTTTGCTAATATTTTTCTGTACTGCATATAAATTAGGAAGGAGAAAGGAAGAGAAGGCAACGAACCCATACCATTTTAGAAATTTTTCCTTATCAGAGATTGCTATTGCTCTTCTATCTAAAATAATGGAATAGCTTACAGAGATGCTGAACTATATCACCAATCCCATGTTTTGTAAATGCAGAGATCCCAGTTCAAAGAGGTGCATAATGATGCCAAACTTCTCTCATATTATTTACAAAATATAGAGCCATAAAAATAGAGCGGGAGTTGTCTGTGTTTTGCACCATCTCTTTTGCTTAGCTGTGAAAACGGGCTGACATCCACATGGTGTTTTTTGACCATTTAGAAGCCCCATGTGGCATATTTAATATATGTTTTATTTGGTACAAACATTTGTGGATCACAACTTATTTCTACCGATTGCTGCAACAAATTAACATGGCTACCTCTTACAAAAGAAAATGTGCAACCATGTTCTTCTTTTCAGCTCTATGCTTTCAGGATATTTTCTGGCTGCATTAAGGAGGCACATGCTCACAATCCAGTGAAAGGATTTGCTCTTTTCTCAGCATCATTGTCCGTAACCTAATTCCCTCTAGATGTCACAGAATGCTATACCGTGGTTACAATATTGGCAACTCAAGCTGAAATCCCTGTCCTGCCATGCAGCTCCCAGTGTGACCTTGAACCAATTATGTTCCCTTAGCTTAATCTAGTTCACAGAATTTTTTATGATGGTAAAATGGGGGTGGAGAAGAAAAGAGGCGTATTAATTCACTGGAGCTCCTTAGATAAAAGGCAGGACACAAGCATAGGAAATGCTTCTATGATCTAAAGCATGCATTTATGTGTTGTCAAGTTGGAACTGACTGATAGTGACCCTAACAGGGCTTTCCAGGTAGGTGAGGTATTTAAGGAGTGGCTTTACCAGTGCCACACCTACAGTGAGCTTCCATGACTAAGTGGGGATTCAAACCCAGGCCTCTTGAGTCCTAATGGGTTTTATTCTAATCAAAATTCCTCGATTCATAATTTGCCTTTAGACAAATCTGCAGCCTTCAGTAATTGGGATACCTCTACTTCTGTTCATCAAAACAAGTAATATACAGGTGAAACTCGGAAAACTAGAATATCATGCAAATGTTCATTCAGTTCAGTAATGCAACTTAAAAGGTGAAACAAATATATGAGACAGACTCATTACATGCAAAATGAGATAGTTCAAGCCTTACTTTGTTATAATATTGATGTGTATGGCTTACATCTTATGGAAACCCCAACCCCCCAATCTCATGTACCCCATAATCATCACATAATCTCATGTACATTGTACGCCATGAGCATCACAATTATAACGCATTAAGGCATGACATCTCTCGCTTTGCATGTAGTGAGTCTATCTCATATATTTGTTTCACCTTTTAAATGAAATGAATGAACATTTGCATGATATTCTAATTTTCCGAGTTTCACCTGTATTACAGCCTTATTTTGCTTATAATCATAGGACAAAAAAAAAGCTGGCCAAAAATATAGGTGGGTCTGTGGTATCAAGGAATTTTGATTAGAATAAAACCTATTAGTCAAAAAAGTGATTTTTCACATCTCATGGCCAGAAAGCCGCAAACTGATTCAAAAGCACATGACGGATGGCAGCCTAACCATAGCAGGGATCATTTGGCTTGGTTAATGGCTGTAGCAACTTCTGGAGAAAACATGTACAGTAATGTTCTAAATTGCCAATGCTGCCTTTTCATCTTTGGAAAACACAATGAATCAATTGTATCTGTTGAATTACAAACACACTCACACAGTTCTGTGCAGAAGGGTTGATTAATTGCAGCAATGTCCAGGTGACTTGAATAATTGGTAGGCAAAAACCAGCTGGGTGTGAAGGCAAAACTCAGCAACGAAGACACAAACCCATACCTTCCTTGTAATAGCTCCTCTTTCCAGTTTCCCAGGTCTAACCGGTATTTACGTGGCGTTCCTGGGAGAATTCTTGAAAGCCTGCTTTACCCAATCAGCCAAACTGTTATGTTACATATGTGTCTACATTTTTAATTATTCTTTATTTGCCTTCACCACTGTGACAGCATGTCTGGTGTTCGGCAGCCCCATTGATGTAATACCAAAGATACCTGTACAAAAACATAGTCCTTTGCATACAGTTGGTAAAGGATATTTGTATCATTGATAAGCTACAGTATTATTGATGAAGTTTGTCATGCACCCAGTGTGATATAATGGACTGGGACTCAGGAAGTCCGGGTTCAAATCCCTGTTCAGTCATGGAAGCTTACTGGCGGGGTGTAGAACTGGGAAAATCACTCTAGAAATATCTAAATTATTTCGAAAGCCCTGTGAGGGTGCACTCTTCTAAGTTGATTTCGATTTGAAGGCACAGAACAATGTCATGCACACCTGTGCTTTGGGTAGTAGTGTTGATAGGATGGTTGTAGTGAGTATTGTAACTTAGAGACCAGGCCACTTATAAAAAGCATATTCATGTTTTTCATAGCTTGAAATCTTTGGAGTAGAATATGGCAGAGAATATGGCAGTAATTGTGTAGAAAAAAAGATGGGAGAATCATTTGGAACCAGACCTGTATTTCTCATTCTCAAGGAGGAATGGACAGCTTATGGCTACCCAGATGTGTTTCTGGCCTTCACCATCCCTTATTTTCACTATGCTGGCTGGGGATGATGAGCATTCTGGTATCACAACATACACAAGGGCACATATTACCCATTCCTGTCTGAGAGGCAGAAGCTGCTGCTGTGAGAGGGGGCTGATGCATCTGAGGTGTATGTTTGTTCATTTTGGGGACCTGAGAAAAAAATTAGACACTCTGTGGTCTGCTTTCATATCCTTAAAGTGCTGTATCCGATTCCGAATATTGTTTATCACCTTGGTAATCAGCCATGAAGATTGTCCTGGGAAGCATACAATGCAGTAGCCTTCCATTTGCCTTCCGCATTGCAGCGTGACACCCATACCACTGATCCAGTTCCTCAAGTCATGTTCAGGTTCTGAACCCTTTTGGCACACAAAGTCCTCCTCAGCCCCAGGCCAGTATCAATGAAGCTGCTGTCCTCCGTCAAGATGGATTCAAGTGGGATTTAATCCACTTGGGGACCCTCACCCTTCCCTGTAGACTTGGCCACCCAAGGCTGCTAGTCCTCAGGGTTGTCAGGTTAATAACTGCTGCCTGATGATTGGTGTTGAGTCACTGGCAGTAGGATCTACTCTATTACCATAGCAGGACAACCTGGTAACCTCTGCTTACAAGAGGAAAAACCAATGCTGCAGAGCCAGTCAGGCAATTTCTCTGCATTCAGCAACAGAGAGCATGTAATATTATATGCATTCATTGGTATTATAGCATGGGACCAAAATCCCTTCCCTTTTCATTCTCATATAGGGTGGCTCAACCACTTTTTGAAAAGTAGTGTCTGGAACCCACTAATTCCATAATTATGGACATGTGATTTGTGTGTATTAATCCTCTTTAACAGCTCTGTTTAATCTGGGTAGACACAAACAAACAAGCAAAGCTATACAGGTGAAACTCAGAAAATTAGAATATCGTGCAAATGTTCATTCATTTCACTTAGATGAAACAAATATATGAGATAGACTCACTACATACAAAGCAAAAGATGTCATGCCTTAATGCGTTATAATTGTGATGCTCATGGCGTACAACATACATGAGATTATGTGATGATTATGGGGTACATGAGATTGGGGGTGGGTGGGGTTTCCATAAGCTGTAAACCATAAGCATCAATTATTATAACAAAGTAAGGCTTGAACTATCTCGCTTTGCATGTAATGAGTCTATCTCATATTTTTTTCCATCTTTTAGGTTGCATTATTGAACTGAATGAACATTTGCACAATATTCTAATTCTCCGAGTTTCACCTGTGCATATTCAACAGTAGCTAATAATCCAGTTATTAGTTATTAGTTATTGTCTCCCACTAATTTGACAGAAGAATTACACAACTTTAATGTTGATAATGAAGAAATTGAGATAGTGAAAGTTTTTGTATGCCTAGGTTCAACCATCAATCCAAATGGAGACTGCAGCCAAGAAATCAGAAGACTGAAACCCAGAAGGGCAGCAATGAAGAGGATAGAAAAGATCATCAGGTACTGCATAAGGATGTGTCACTGGAGTCCAAGATCACCCAACCTTTGGGATTCCTGATCACAATGTATGAGTGTGAAAACTGGACAGAAAAGCTGACAGAAAAAAAAAACCGGATTCATTTTGGTGCTGGAGGAGAGCTTTGCAGACACCCTGGACCAGTGTTTCCCAACCTTTGGTTTTGGGATTTCAATTCCCAGAAGCTTAAGTCAATTCCCCAAAGCATTGATCAGCCAATGTACTGTCTTAGGCTTCTAGGAATTGAAGTCCAAATACCAAAGGTTGGGGAACATTGGTCTAAGGGAAACCACAGGCTATAACTTACAAGAGTTGACCAGGGCTGCTGAGGACAGGACATTTTGAAGAGATCTCTTTCATAGGGTCGTCCTTGCTCGAAAGCCAGTCGTATCCATCTCTAGGGTTCAGTGCTCATCTGTTCATAGCTAAAGAGCCGGCACTGTCTGCATCTGGAGACATTTCTGTGGTCATGTAGCAGGCATGACTAGACAAAGAATGCTGTTTACCTTCCTGCCGAAGTGGTACCTATTTATCGACTTGCAATTTCTTGCTTTCAAACTGCTAGGCTGGCAAGAGCTGGGACAGAGACGGAAGCTCATTCTGTCATGCAGCACTCAGGTCTCAAACTGCTCTGCCCACTTTCCAATCGTCAAGTTCAGCGTCTTAACCACTAAGCCGCTGCAGTCCTTTCATAGGGTCGCCATATATCCGAAATGACATGACAGCACACAACACCAATAATTTTGATGCTGACTGTCTGTCATACAGACCATTAAATTGGTCAGAGAAAATGCACAGTGCAAATATAACATGTTCTACTTAGACAAATGTCTGAAAATGTCAGCGTTAACACTGGAGTTGTAAGACTCAACAATTTAGCCAGAGACAATGCCTTATCTGCTGCCTCCATTTTAGGTCAATTGGCAGGATAAGAATCTGGAGTAGGCCAGTGTTCATTTGCCTTAGAAAGCTTTAGGGCCTTCCCTTGAAAACTAGGTCAGATGTTAATCCTGTCTTCAGACACGTCCTGTTGCTGTCCAGAGAGAAAATAAGAGATTAAAAAACAGTAGCACATTAGATGCTACTCATTATTTTTCAGAATAACACATTAAGATTTACTTGGTATTTAGTGTGTTAAAAGTAATTTCTGACATACTTCTGCTTGTTATTTACAAATATATACTTTCTACAAGCCATGAAAGTGGTTGAAAATCCTGCCAAAGGCTACCAACTCAAAATAGTTTTAGAAGGAATAGAAAGTACTTGTTCTGGTAAAAATTAAAATTATTTCTCTTTAAATTATTACTGCTTAAATAGCATTGTAATGCTCTTATTAATTCCCCCAAATAAACTCTACAGGTAACGCTATCACTTGTGATGCATTATGTCCAGGTTGTCTCTCCATCCTGTAATATTATTCCTCCTACCTTCCCAAACGGGTAGTTAGAAATCACATCTGTGATAGCAAGGCAACCATAACAAATATAAGTAAATTTAATATGCTTACTTATAAAATTTAATGGAATGGCTGTAATAGAATCAATGTTAATAATATTAAAATAAGCATCATTAACTTCATAATTAAGGTATTTCTGTTCCTTGATAAGAGATCTAGGAGAGTAAAAATATGTATTGAAAATGCTTGTACATTTTCCCTGGGGTGTGTGTGTGTGGGTGGTTGAGTAAGATTTATTAGTTACCTCTGCTTAATACAGGCATCTAGTTGCTTATGTGTTAAACACTTGAGGCATCTGGACAAATGTGTGTGGATCTGGATGTCAAGTTTCTAGAGAACATGTAGCATGCTCAGATCAAGTAATGTCCAGTACAATGACATAGTATTGGAGAGTGAATTTACCCTGTTATTCTCAGCATTACTATTAGAGTGCAGTGCATAAGGCCTTGACTAGTAGACATGAAAGAATAGGCATTGCCTGCTCCAGCCATCAATCCCAGGGCACGTCAGTGGCCAATTGTCTCAGCCTGATTCCCAGAGTTGTGAAATGGACGTTTTTGAAGTGGTAGCCTTGTTTGTCTGTGGAAGCATATTAGAAACAAAACCTTTGTGGCATGGCACCTTAAGGACCAACTCCTGTGTTTTAATGTTATGATAGGCCACTTCACAGAACAAAGTAAGTAACTGGCCTCTCTGGCTAGGTCACTCACACCATCCTCAATTCATTACCAGATGTGTAAAGCCACAATGTACACACCATCTACTAACCATTTACAACTCAACAGAACCAAACTGGCAATAAATATGAACTCCAATCAGGGATCTTCTGTTATTACCGGTTGTAAAGAGTCACACTGAT
This sequence comes from Bradypodion ventrale, assembly GCA_035047345.1. Taxonomy (NCBI): domain Eukaryota; kingdom Metazoa; phylum Chordata; class Lepidosauria; order Squamata; family Chamaeleonidae; genus Bradypodion; species Bradypodion ventrale. Next base: position 219,881,559 of record JAWDJE010000005.1, on the reverse strand, counting down.
TTGTAAATTTATAATACAGTAAACCCCCTACTTATGAAAAAAGTCAGTTCCATAGGCTTTTGCTTAAATCATTTTTTATGTAACTCGAAGCAAACCTATAGGAAAAATATTTTTATGTAACTTGAAGCAAACCCATAGGAAAAATGAATTTGTTATGTAAATTGAAACAAACCCATAGGGAAATGAACTTTTGCGTACGGTAACTCGAAACAAACCCATAGGAATATTTATGTAACTCGAAGCAAACCCATAGGAAGTCGTGTAAATCGGGACATGGTTTTAGCACAAAATCATTATGTAAGTTGAATTTTATGTAACTCGGGGCATTTGTACATCGGGGTTTTGCTGTACTAGCCAACCATTGTGTGCCTCTGTACCTGATGTGTATAAATGGATGCCATGAAGTTTCACTCTTATGTCTGACAAAGTGGACTTGATCCACGGAAGCTCAGATTAAAACACAACAGTTAGTCTTTAAGGTGCCACAGGTTTTTTGTTTTGTCTTTGTTTAGTTTTTGCTATAAAATGGAAGGAAGCTGTGTGTTGATTTATTATTTGGTTTCTACCACCACCACAAAAGGGGGGCAGTGGCACATAGGTAGCCAAAACAAACTTGACCAGCCTGGAGTCCGAACTGGAGGGAGGAGAAAGAAGTCCCCTTGTGAAAGCGCCTCCAGCCCTGATGGGTTCCGTTTATACAAGCCACTGAAGGCTGACATGGATCAAACCCAAAGTCACTCGGGTTTGGGCTCTCTCTCTCCATCCCATCCTGTCCTCGTCCTGGCAGGTCCGGGTGCTTCCCGGGAAGACATGAGAGCCCCAGTCTCTTTCCACTGCGGAGCTCTGCTCCTCCTCGGTGACGCCGACTGCCTCTGAACATGGAGGCTCCATTTTAGCGGCCGAGGAACGGACCGTCCTTCTTCGCGCGATCGCCGGAGGCCGTCCGTCTCCTCCTCCTCCTCCTCTTCTGGCTGGACGGAGAGCCAGGCTGCAGCTCCCGGGTTTCTGCGGCTTCTCCCGGAGGCAGCCGCCGCTGGATGAGTCACCGTGACCGGGGGCGCTTTGCCTGGGCTCGGCCCGGGGATGACATGATGGTGGTGCTGGGCGGAGAAGAAGCCGCCACCGCCGGGACAGGTCTGAGCAGAGCTCGGCGGAGCGACTGGGCGGGAGAAGGAGGAGGAGGAGGAGGCGCCCCCCGGGAGTAGGAGGAGGAGGAGGAGGATCGGGGAGAGCCGCGAGTGCCGGGACCGGCGGAGCCAAGCCAAGCCTCCCCCGCCCTACCACCACGGGGCGAGGAGCCACAGACCCGCCCCGCCGTCTCTCTCCAGCTACCACCCGACCGTCCTCGTCTCTCCTCTCCCCGATGTCGGGTCCCCGCAGCGCCCTCCAGGCCTGGTGCCGCCGCCAGTGCGAGGGCTACCCGGGCGTGGAGATCCGCGACCTGAGCAGCTCCTTCCGGGACGGCCTGGCTTTTTGCGCCATCCTCCATAGGCACCGGCCTGATTTGCTGTGAGTAGTACCGGGCGAGCGCCTCCTCCCCGTTCCCGTCCCCCGCAGCCAGCCCCTGCCCTTAAGTCCCGGCACCAGGCCCAGCAGCAGCACCGAGCTCGCCTGGAGAGGCCGCCGGCCCAGGCTGGAGCTGCTCTCCGGTTCCTGAAAGGAGGCGCACCTCCTGGGGAGTTTTGGAGAGTGGAGGGATGGGATACTAAGACCTGGGATTAGGAGGGTGTGTGTGTGTGTGTGTGTGTGTGTAGTAGGTTACTGTATATATAAAGGGGGTTACTCCAGAATGGGACTGCAGTGGCTCAAGTGGCTAAGACGCTGACTGGGAGGTGGAAGGTCAGCAGTTCGATTCCCGAGTACTGCAGGACGGAATGAGCTCCCGTCTTTGTCCCAGATCCTGCCAACCTAGCAGTTCGAAAGCAAGAAATTGCAAGTAGCTCAATAGGGACCACTTCAGTGGGAAGGTAACAGCGTTCTGTGCACTCTGGTGTCTAGTCATGCCTGCCACATGACCATGGAAACGTCTGCAGAAGCAGACAGCGCTGGCTCTTTGGCTTTGAAACAGAGATGAGCACTGAACCCTAGAGTCGGATACGACTGGCTTTCGAGCAAGGGAAACCTTTACTACTCCAGAATGATAGTGAGGACAGGGGTCCCACATAGCCTGGCTTGGTATGTGGAAGGAGAGATGTCCATTGTGTGCCTCTGTACCTGATGTGTATAAATGGATGCCCTGAAGTCACTCTTATGTCTGATGAAGTGGACTTGATCCACGAAAGCTCACATTAAAATACAGGAGGTAGTCTTTAAGGTGCCACAATGAGTTTTTTTGTCATTTTGTTGTTCTGTTTACTTTCTAATCCTACTTTTATTGTTTTGATCCCATGATGCCGATGAACCTTGGCACTCCAGATGTTCTTGGACTTCAATTCCCAGAAGCCCCCGAGAATCTGCACGAATGGGTTTACTGCAATTCATCCGGCCTGCGCCGCCCTTGTCGCTCCCGTAAGCGGGACTCTTCCGGGTTAACCCTTCCGCCGTACGGGCGTGTTTTACTTCCGCTTCCGGGAGCAACGAGGGCGGCGCGGGCCAGATGAATCGCAGCAAATTTATTTGGATTCACGTGGGCTTGGGCTTCTGGGAATTGAAGTCCAAGAACATCTGGGGTGCCAAGGTTCGCCATCATGGGGATAAGCCTTGGGAACGAGGGTGTGTGTGTGTAGGTTATATATAAAGGGGGTTACTCCAGAATGATAGAACAGGGGTCCCAGATAGCCTGGCTTGGTCTGTGGAAGGAGAGATGTGCATAAATGGATGCCTGAAGTCACTCTTATGTCTGACGAAGTAGACTTGATCCACGAAAGCTCACATTAAAATACAGGACGTAGTCTTCAAGGTACCACAATGAGGTTCTTTTTGTTGTTTTGTTTACTTTCTAATACTACTTTTATTGTTTTGATCTGTTACTCCCAGATATGCGTGCATAGACTAACACGGCTACCACTTCAAAAACTACTTGAGTGTCACCCATCTACTCCTCATAAGTATTACCCTACTCTGTCTACACAACCACTCATCTTTCACTGTTTACCTTTCCACCAAGATGGTATCTACAGTAAAATCCCTACTTACGTAAAAAGTCTGTTCCGTAGGCTTTTATGTAAATTTTTTTTTACTTAACTTGAAGCAAACCCATAGGAAAATGATATGGACATGTATATTACTCACTAGCACTAGGTAAAGGTCGTATCCAACTCTAGGGTTTGGTGTCCATCTCTGTTTATAGTCAAAGACACAGTGCTGTCTCCGGTTTCCATGGACATGTGGGAGGCATGACTAAGCACCGGAGTGCACGGAATGATGTTTACCTTTCCATCAAAATGGTATCTACAGTAAAACCCCTACTTATGTAAAAAGTCTGTTCCGTAGGCTTTTATGTAAATTGTTTTTTTACTTAACTTGAAGCAAACCCATAGGAAAAATAAATTTTTACATAACTCGAAGCAAACCTATAGGAAAAATGAATTTTTTACTTAACTCGGAAGCAAACCCATAGGAAAATAATATTTATGTAACTCGAAGCAAACCCATAGGAAATTGTGTTATGTAAATCGGGACATGGTTTTAGTGCAAAAGTCATTATGTAAGTCGAATTTTATGTAACTCGAGGTATATGTAAGTTGGGGTTTTACTGTATTTATCTACTTGCAGTGTCTTGCTTTCGAGCTGGCAGGAGCTGGGGTAGAGACAGGAACTCACTCCGTCTTGCAACACTCGGATCTTAAATTGCTGACCTGCCAAACTTCCAGTCATCATGTTCAGCAATTCTTAACCATATTTTTCCACAGCCCCCTTGAAAATTGCTGGGAGTCCTGGAAGACCATTAACCACTCTTTCCTTTTTTAAAGTCCTGTAATTCATAACACATTCACAAGTCATGGAGTTTTCCTTTCTAATATAACAAACATGCCTTTTCTGAGCAAAAATTCTGAGAAACTGGTAGTAATTTGTGTCAAACCTAAATAAATGCTAATTAATTTTTTAAAAAAGTAGCCAGTAGCTGAAATGAGAAAAAAATGGGGAAACTATCTAATAGCTGTGTTTAAAAAAAGAGTGGGGGATAATTTGAGGCTATTAAGAGTCAGAAATGTGGGAAGTGATTTTGCAACTGTAAAATCCAGGCTTGTCTGAGATCTAAAATGAACTTCCTTCAAATTTAAAAGGCACACAAAATTTTCTTGGGATACATTGCAATTTTTAAAACTGTTAGCTGTGGAACATAGGCTTCTGAGTTCCCCTGGGAGATCTAAAACATTTAGGGCTGCTCATGAGTAACATGCAGAGCATCTCTGCTAGGAGTTCTGATGTATACACCAAATATCAGCTCTTTTCAGAGGGGTAACCCATGTTAATCTGTCTCACTATGTATAACAAAACCAAGATACTGTGCTGCCTTTAAGTCTAACAGGTTTATTTTAGAAAAACCTTTGAGGATTTCTGTTCACTTCCCAGTCTAGTTTTTGCTGTATTCAACATTCATGTGTTTCTCTGTTTGGCCTGTAGGCTGTCAAGTGATAAAAACAACCATAGCTACTGAGTTAGGACCTTGTTAGTCTAACTGACAATTTGACCCTGGTTAAATGATCCCCCTCTATTATCAGAACAGAAAGTAGGTGCTTAGCCAAGCACAGGTTTTCTCCTTATGGCCACAGCACTATAATTAAATAAATGCATGCCATCAAGTCAGTTTTGATTTATGTTGATCCTTTTCAGAGTTTTCTTAGGTGGAGAATAAACAGGAGTTATTTACCATTCTGTTCTTCAGGGGGTTCCCTGGGATTGTGCAGTTTACCCAAGGACTCACAATTTCGCTCTTTCTCTTGGAGGCAACAGTGGGGAATCAAACAATATGTAAACCCCTGAGTTATCCAGCCAACTACCATCTCTGCATTAGATGCTCAAATAGAGCATCTAATGCAGAAGAGCCCTGGTGGCGCAGTGGTTAAACGACTGTACCCCAGCCAGAACATTGTGAGTTTGATCCTGACATAACTCAAGTTTGACTCAGCCTTCCAGCCTTCTGAGGTTGGTAAGATGAGTATCCAGCATATTGGGGGCAAAATGCAAATTACCTTGTGAATCACCCAAAGAGTGCACTAAGAGCTATGGAGTGGTATATAAGTGAAATTGCTAATTGCTAAGCGTCATTTAGATAAAGGGATGGAAGATGAAATTATTCCCACTATAGTGAAGATAATTTATAGTCTATTCTTTTCAGGATTCTGAGATCTGGTTAGGCGATACTCAGGTTTATCAATGAAGGCTTGGAGAGAGCAGGTTGGACACAATAAGATTTTTCAGGGACTTGCCATATTGTCGATTTCCATTCTGCTCGCTGCTGTTGATTTACCTGCTCTTAGGTTGTATGTGTGGATGGCTTTTGAAAATGCTATTAGTTTTATCTGCTCAGATGTGAGAGCAGCTTCCCAAATTGAGTCCAGTCAGCAGAATTCTGATTTCAGTTGTATCTTGAAAGGCAGACTTCATGAACAACCAACTTGTGATTGATTGAACTACCTTATCTGGTGAAGATTGTTTGAAGAATCCTCTGGAAAGGAGTGGATGACATTCACTGTCCTATGAAGAGTGTAATATAGTTCCCCAGATGTTTGGACTACACTACCTATCATCCTTATCCAGCATGGCTTTGGATGATACAAGTTTGAAAAGGGCTGAAATAGTATCATTTTCTCCCAGGCCCTGACTATTTATTAACTCAATTGTTACTGAAGTCAGTAGTACAAAAGTTAGCTTTGTGAATGCTCATTGCACGATGCTACTTATTCTGGGTTGTACAAAGTATCACAGGATTGTGAACGTTGACACAGGCTCTTCTAAAAAAGCTAGAAGCATTTGAAATACGTTTTATCACAGAACACTAAAAATAGCTTGGATCAAGAGAGTAGCCCACCCCACAAAGAAGTATTGAAAAGAATGATTAAATCAATGACATTTAGATAAAATCCAAAAAGCCAGAAAACGTTGGCCACATAGTGATAAATGTTAAATATAGGTTGCCCACAGCTCTTTATTCAAGTCAAAGCAAGAGAGGTGCATGAAGGAGAAGAATGTATTGCCTGGAGAACCTTGGAAACTAGTTTGTTTGCATGTAGCACAAACATTGTTTAAATCTCCTGCATCCAAAATTGGTATAACCATGATGACCTGCCTTTGAGAAGAGGAAGAGGAGATGTGATTCCTGGTTTGTCTCATTTAGTGCCTTCCTTCCTTCCTTCCTTATTACTATTTATATACCTGATGTGTGAGCAAAGAATGATGCACATCCTTTGGAAAGAGCTGCAGACGGACAAATATGACCTGATTTGTTTTTCAGTGACTTCAGTCACCAGTTTTTTGGCTTGAAGTTAATGTTTGAGGAAATGGACATGATCCACGAAAACTCGCATTAAAATATTAACAGTCTTTAATGAGCCACATCATTTTTGTCTCTTATCCGTCGTATATTGTGTCCCCAGGATTACAAATGAAGGTTGCATGTGCTTGTTTGTTTGTTCACATTTTTATGCTGCCCAACTCAGTGCAAACAAAATCTTGTGACTTGTTGCCTGCTCATGATCAGAGGAAAAGATAGTTACTCTGGGAATCTTCATTATTTGGAGTTGCAGGAGAGTCAAACTGCAGATGGGTTTCGAAATAGAAATATCATAGCATCATACCGTGAAGATAGGTAGATATAATAGTTCTATCTTCAGTGGATGTATGTCCCTTATAACTAGATGTTGTAGACCAGACTGTTCTCACTAGGTGCCTTCAAGATGGGTTGTACCACATTGGCCATCTTCTCAATATATCTGGAGAGTACTGGGTAGAAGGGAGACAAGAAGGGAATTGTTGTGTCCATCATGTTTTCCCTTTAGTGCATCTTTCGGCATTGGGTGGCTATAGCATAAGATGGTCTGCAACACTGACAGTAGAGGACAATTTGTCACGCACTAATGATGTCTGACTGCTATTCTAACTGGCATAGCCAGTGGTCATAGAAATTGCAGTCAAGCAAGGTTGTGTGGGCTGATTTAAGTGAATTGTTATTTTGAACCCAGGTGACCTTAAGAAAGCTTTATAACCTCTCAATGTAAGCCCCTACCCTCTCTGCAACTTGCTTTTAATAATAGTGACTTGAGAGTCAATGTGGTGTGATACATAGGAGTTTGTAGCAGGAGACTAGGGTTCAAACCCTTCTTCAACAGCTGAAACTCACAGGGGAGTAAGATGCCAATTGAACATCTCACATACTTTAAAAGCCTTCGTAGGGCTCCCATTAGTTGTAAGTGACTTGACAGCTGACAGCGACAACATTGGCTTACTTTATAATGCAATTAAAAAGATACAGTACCAGTCAGTTGATTCCCTGTGCCCTCTGATGCGCCAGTTATTTTATTTTGGGACGTATTTGTTTAGTTGGTCTGTTTTTTTTAATTTGTTGTGTGTTTTGTTGTTTTACCTGATAGTGGGAAATTTCCTAAATGGGTGGTATAAAAATGCAATGAATGAATGAATGAATGAATGAATGCCTGAGATGATGTATGCAAATTACTTTAAGAGGTGCTGCATAAGTACTAAGTATGTCTGATGATCATTGTCACTGTGGTTTTTTAAAACTGGAACATTTGCCACTCCCCAAAGTGGAAAATGAAAAATACAGTCAGAGTGTCTGCCTAGTCAAATCAGCTTCAGATCTAGGATAAGCTCCACAAAAGCCCTGCAGCAAATAAGCTTTTGTAGCTAACTAAACCAAGGTTTTGTCAGGATAGATGAAGAAGCCCTAGGTGTCCATGATGGTGAACCTTGGCACTCCAGATGTTCTTGGACTTCAATTCCCAGAAGCCCAAGCACCCTGTGAATCCACATGAATGGGTTTACTGCGATTCATCCGGTCACACTGCCCTCATTGCTCCTGGAAGCGGAAGTAAAACATGCCTGGATGGGTGCATTTTACTTCCACTTTCGGGAGTGACGAGGGCAGTGCGGGCTGGATGAATCGCAGTAAACCCATTTGTGTGGATTCACAGGGTGCTTGGGCTTCTGGGAATTGAAGTCCAAGAACATCTGGAGCGCCAAGGTTCGCCATCATGGTCCTAGGTTCTTTCAGGAAGAAGTAGAATGAATAGCAGCTGCCATGTGACATTGAGAAGCAACTGATCAGCCTATATGAGAGCTGTCAACCATGTATATACAGTACAGTACTTTTTAAATGCATGTGGCAGCTACTTGGGAGCCCAAAAAGCAGCTGTTCGAAGAGCATACAGGCTGGATCATCACTGAAGCAAGCAAGTGTTTGACAAAGGCAGCACTTCTCCTTAAAACAGAAATGACTATCACATTAAACAGAAGGCATTGCTGTTAAATATCCTGGACTTAAATCTCTTTTCTAACAGATGGTCTAACTAAGCGCTTCTCAGTTAAGTGGAGTGCTGTGTGCTGCGGACTTGACACATACAGTAGAACCTTACAAGGACATGGCACGTTAAGAAAGGATTTTTCTGACAAATAGCTAAGGGAAGTGTTGAATCACATCAGCCTCTTTAGTGCACCCTGTTGTGGAAGCTAAAGGATCAAAGGCGGTGGGAAAATGTTTGGAAAACAGTCCTTTGTCACATCCAAAGCAGATTTCTAAGATGCATTCATAAAGCTGATCACATTATTGGGTGCTGGGTGGGATTATGGATGGGCCACATTTGGAAGGGTTTGTATTGGAAATAGAAATATGAAGGACCCCCCCCAAAAAAAAAACACCAGAAAAATGACGGGGGGGGGGGGCAGTTTTTCCTGAAGCATTTTTTGTTTTGACATTGCAGTGAGGAAGCATTAATTAACCAGCGAAACCAAAGAGGTTCCATCCACAGAGTTCAGGAAATTGCTGCTCCATTTGTTAAAACTACAAAGAAAAATATAAACATTTGTAATAATTGTTTGACTACACTATATTTTTATAGTCATATTTTATGTTCCTAAAGTAACAGAGTGACTTTCAAGCTGTAAAAAAGAAAAGTGCTAATGTTGCATTTTTTCAATTTTTCATTTTTTTTGTCCCCCCCAATAGATTCAAAATTTTTAGACAAATTTTAAATCTCTAATTGGACATGTTCTAACTAAGTGTTTAGAGGGGTCAGACATACTTCTTATCCCATAGAGCAGGGGTTCCCAACCTAAGGCTCATGTGCCAGATGTGGCCCATGGTGCCATTCCATTCCCCCCCTCCAAGGGCATTTGAGAAACAAAATGGCCACCTCTTTGAAGCTGTTGGGACAAAATGGCCACCCCCATCATGCAGGCAGGGCAAAATGGCCATCTAGCCCTCAAAGCTGACTGAGAGAGCATGACCTGGCCCCCAGCTTGAAAAGGTTGGGAACCCCTGCCATTGAGAAGTCAAGAGGCTGTTAGAAGCACTGAACACTTGTGCATTTCTGTGATGTTGGCTCACTCTTGCAAGATTCACCTTCATAAAAATGTGGCATTTGTTATGCAGCAAGAGATTTAAATCTTGCTATGAAGATCTGAATAGTGAGATGTTATGTATTCCCAGTGTTGCTATATGGAGTCGAAGTTCGGACACTGACTAAAACAGTGTTTCCCAACCTTTGGTTTTTGGACTTCAATTCCCAGAAGCCTAAGTCAATTCCCCAAAGCACTGATTAGCCAATGTACTGACTTAGGCTTTTGGGAATTGAAGCCCCCCTGTGGGGCATGTGCCCCACGTTGGGAACTACTGGACGTAAGCATCTGAAAGAAAATCAAAACTTTTGTAATGTGGATCTACAGACGGCTGCTAAGGATATCATGGGTTGACCATGTGACTAATGTAGAAGTGTTGCCCTGGATGGATAGACACATGAACTGTTTAAGACAATTAAACAAAGAAAGCTCCAATACCTTGGACATATCATGAGGAACAACATGAAGTATAGAATACTCCACAACTCACTGTGCAAGGGAAGGTCCTTAGGAAGATTGACCCTGGATATAGATAGACCTCGCAGCTGAAGGACTCAAGAGACTAGTGTGGGATGTTTTCGGAAGAATTGTTCCAAGGAGTTAAGAACAAGATGCCATGATGATAGCCGATATTCGAAATGGATATGGCACTTAAAGAAGTCCCGGAAACCTGTCTGGGGGTTCTAGGTGACTTTTGGGACTAAAAAACCTAGACTTTAAAAAAATCCCATCTCTAATGTTTACAACTTTACACCATCTTGGCTCTAAAATTTTCTCACTCGTGTGACAGACCTATGAATGCCAGGTGTAGCGAGTTTGTATAAAATATCTAGACTCCCACATTTGGATATATTTGCTGTGTTCAGCAACTGCTCTACTTTATTTGCTGTATACTGTGGGAGATGGGGTTTGTACAACACTCAATCTTCTTTGTAGGTGCCAAGAGATGTACGTGCTAAGAGTTAGCAGGTGGAGATGATGGGCCAATGTTAGCCCCATACTGTAGCTATCTGAGCATAGGAGAGGGGGAAACAGTTTTACTGAGCTAGCAAAATTTACCAATAGAGCACTTTGAACAATAATGCTCAGAATCCCCCAACACCATAGATGTTATGATTTTGGAAACTTGTTTTGTTCAAGTTCTGTTCTTTGGTTCTGTTCCTGGAGTGGCCTGTGTAAGAACATTAGTTGCTAACAAGGGCTGTTACAGCCTGGCATGAATAGCTTTTGCCTTTTCAGTGCCTGAACTCAACATACTTTTGTCTTTTACTCCTTGCTGTCGAAGAGCTGTAACTTTGTTGAATCTCCAACCCTTTTTAGCCAAGTATTAAAGGTTCTGCTGTAATATCAATAAAGTACTGTATTGCTAAAGGGCCATTCAACAATTACGTGATCCTCGGTGGTGGGGGTGGTGGGGGGTCTGCCATCTGAATTACGTAAAATTACGTCGGGGCGGGGGGTTCAGGTCAAAGATGATGTAATCCATTTGGAGCTGTTGCGGTTTCGAAACATAGCGCTTTTTTAGGTTTAAAAATGGATTTTGATCCGATTTGAGATTATTGAATTGCTTGTGCAGCCTGCATTAGGCACCAATAGTGAAAAGCTCTAAAATTAGTTTCGATACAAAAGCTCTGGATTATGTAATTTAAATTAAAAAAAAGGGGGGGGGGGCTTCAAAGTGAAAATTACGGTCGGATTACATGGGGGGAGGGGGTCAATTTCCCCTAAAAAGGGATCACGTAATTGTTGAACGGCCTCTAATAGGCATCACCGGGAAATGCACAAACAAATGAAAAGGAGTTTGTCGTCTTTCTGACGTGATTGTGGTGAAAATAAGGCCCACTTACTATCAACTTGTGAATTTTATTCCCCTTCTATAGAACTCATATAACAAGTTGTAACTGTATGATGTTTGTTGACTGTTTTTCTCTGTCACTTTTGTGCTTCTACCATTTGGGAATACCCAGTCCCAGGCATTCTTTTTAGGACGATCTGTTGCTCAAGTTGATCATTGTGTAAGATTGTTACTTCAGTAACAGCAAGTGGTGCGCAGAAAAGTAAATAAAGGTGCAAACTGATCTTCTGCATTTTTGTATGGAAAAATCCAACAGTCCTGAGATCAGAGAGACTAACTCCCAAGTAAATACTGTATGCATATGCTTACCCACTTTGCTGGTTGTGGATAAGGGAGCGATTCAGCAAATCCGAAGAGCCCCAGGCAGGAGAACGGTGTACAGTATATAGCCGTGATGACGAACCTTGGCACTCCAGATGTTCTTGGACTTCAATTCCCAGAAGCCCAAGCCCCCATGAATCTGCACGAATGGGTTTACTGTGATTCATCCGGCCTGCGCCACCCTCATCACTCCTGGAAGCGGAAGTAAAACGTGCCTGTACGGCAAACCCATTCGTGTGGATTCATGGGGGCTTGGGCTTCTGGGAATTGAAGTCCAAGAACATCTGGGGTGCCAAGGTTCGCTATCACGGCTATATAGGACTTCTCCCTTATTCAGGTTTTCCTATCCTGAAGTGCACTTTTTGTTAATCCTAGAGAAAATGTTGAGCAACAAAAACATGTTATGCCTTTTTCTTTGTACGGTCAATACCATGGCAGTGAAAGAACAAAATAAATTTAAAATGAAATCTATGCACGGCTGTTGGAACTGTTCCAAAGCTGAGGTCACACATAAATGGAAGCGAGGTGGCATAGTCTCATCCTTAATTAATATTGCTTATTTTCACTGCTGCGTTAAGTAGAGATGATATTTGTTTTCATCTCAGGCACATGGAGGTAGTTAATGAAAGGTTCTGCTTCTTATTTTTACAAAACAGCTGTGGTCTCTGAGTGCACACATGTGCCACAGCTTAGACATTTGTAGACCATGTCCTAGCTTGTTGATCATTGTTGTTTTTTCCCCTTTTCAACAGGCTGTGATGATTTTGGGCAAATGTTGGCTGCTGCTCTGCAGCAGCTGTGGGCCCTTTCCCTCTCCCCATCAGTAACTTCATAGAAAGGGAGGTGAAACTTTCAAGAGGCAGAAGTTGTGGCAGAAGTTGTGGTGATGGTGGATTTGATGGAGGAAATTGAATACCGACATTATCACTGGGCAGACAGAAGTGATTGAATATATAGGATACTGTATTACAAGGATGGAAGTTAATGGTGATAGATGCTCTGTCATTTTGGGCTAAATACTGTGTGTATAAAGAAGGTAAAGGTAAAGTTTTCCCTTGCTCGAAAGCCAGTCGTATCCGACTTTAGGGTTTAGTGCTCATCTCTGTTTCAAAGCCAAAGAGCCAGTGCTGTCTGCTTTTGCAGACATTTCCATAGTCATGTGGCAGGCATGACTAGACACTGGAGCACACAGAATGCTGTTGCCTTCCCACTGAAGTGGTCCCTATTTATCTACTTGCAATTTCTTGCTTTCAAACTGCTAGGTTGGCTGGGACAAAGACGGGAGCTCATTCCGTCCTGCAGTACTCGGGAATCGAGCTGCTGACCTTCCACCTCCCATTCAGCGTCTTAGCCATTTGAGCCACTGCAGTCCCTGTATAAAGGAGACCAGTTTATAATTGCAATACGTCTAGTCTCCATAACTTAACAATATTTGGCAACCTGTACCAGACGATTGGGACTGTGGTGGCTCAAGTGGTTAAGATGCTGAACTTGAAGACTGGAAGGTAGGCAGGTCAAAAGTTTGAGACCCGAGTACTGCATGAAGGAATGAGTTCCTGTCTCTGTAACAGCTCCTGCTAACCTAGCAGTTTGAAAGCAAGAAATTGCAAGTACTGTAGATAAATAGGTACCACTTTGGTGGGAAGGTAAACAGCGTTCAGTGCACTCCGGTGTCAAGACATGCCTGCCACATGTCCATGGAAACATCTACAGACGCAGACAGCACTGCCTCTTTGGCTGTAAGCAGAGATGAGCACTGAACCCTAGAGTTGGATACGACTGGCATTTGAGCAAGGGCGAACTTTACTGTTACCTTTTACCAGACGATCATGTTTGGCATTTTTGTTTTTTCTCTGTTCAGATTTTTTAAATTTTCTGTTATTATTGTCTGATTATTCCTTGTAAATGTAAAAGGAGGCTCAGTATGGAAAAACCTTGTGTAGACAAGGTCCTAGGAATTGGGGATTACCAAGAGGGTTTCAGCCCCGTGCTGAATGAAAAAACAAGTTTCTTAGAGAGCTCCGAAGCCTAGCAGGGAACCTTTGTTTGTTAAAGCATGGTTGCATGCAGATTTTGAAACAGTGTGATTGATACCTCTTACTGTCACTGTAATATTCATCATGTCCTACAAAAACTCATTTACTATATGCAAAGATCATACATGTACAGTACTGTGCAACATTCTTAGGCCACCACCAGCTGGTTTGAGGGAAATTAAGTGAGTGATGGGGTGGGGGTGGGGAGATAACTCAACCTCTGAGCCTCTCAGGCACACCAAAATTGGAGATAGTCTTCTGCTGACTCTCCTCTCACCTATTTCCAAGTTTGTTGAAGTTTGGAGTTAAGGTGTCCAAGTTATGCCCCTCCAATCACTCATTACATTCCCCCCAAACCCACTGGTGATGGCCTAAGACAGTGGTGGAGAACCTATGGCACGTGTGCCAGAGGTGGCACTCGGGGCCCTCTCCCCGAGCACAGGGTTTGCCCCACCCCTCTGCCCAGAAGCCCAATGGTAGCATTTCCTCCCTCCCCCAGCACAGAGTTTGCCCCGCCCCTCTGCCCAGCAGCCCAATGGGAGCGCTGCCTCTTTTTCCCCAGCACAGAGTTCACCCCACCCCTCTGCTAAGCAGCCTAATGGGAGTGCTTCCTTCTTCCCCTGTTGCTGTGTTGGCACTTTGCAATTAATAAGTGGGTTTTGGGTTGCAGTTTGGGCACTCGGTCTCTAAAAGGTTCGCCATCACTGGCCTAAGATTTTTTCCTAGTCCTGTACTGTATCTATCTTGCATTCATGTTGATTTGAGTTTAGCACATGACTTCTGGGTAGAGCTGACTAACAATTTTTAGAGGTCAGAAAGATTACTCAGGCCTTGTTGCATGTGATATTATGAGAGTTTTGATCAGATCAATCAGCTGTCTCCATCTCTGAACTGTCCATTCTCCCCCCCCCCCCAGTTTCCTTTCATGATGGTTTTGGTGTTATAGTGAATGTTTGTGTAGAAAAACATCATGTATAAAGCAGTTCATGATGCTGTTTCCTAGATTACAGTTTCCAAAGAAGCCCCTCTAAGTCAAACCCCATTTTACCAATAGGCTTAATGTTCGGGTTTTGATTCCTGGAGATTTTTCATGCCTTATAAATAAAGTCATTCCTCTCACTTGCTGGTCACTCTCTCGAACTTCTATATTCTCTCTTCTCTACTTTACCTTCTCTGTCTAGTTTACTTTATTCTGCTCTAGATTACTGGCTCCTTTCCCCTCTCTCTAGCTATTTTTCTCCTGTGCTTTCTGTTGTGAATATGTCTGTTTATAGCAGTGGTGCCCAAACTTTTTGAGCTGTGGGCCGGCCGGTCACGTGGTTCCTCCCCCCCCCCCGGAAGTGGAAGTAAATGGGCATGTGTGGGTGTGGTTGGCGCATAACGCTCCTGTAAATGACCCATGGCTGTTGTAAACGACCCACGGCTATCATAAACATGTTTACAACAGCCATGGTTCATGAGCATGTTTGAGTGTGTTATGCGCACACGCATGCACATTTTACTTCCAAGTCTGGGAGTGGCGAGGGCAGTGCAGGCTGGATGATTTGGTGGTGTGGGCCAGATGTTTTGGCACCATGGGGCGGTTCCAGCCCACGAGCTGTAGTTTGGCTACTCCTGATCTATGGTCCTGCAACTGAGGTTCTTTTATAGTCTTAATGTCTTGCCTTTTGTATTTTTGGAAAGTCCACAACTGAAGGGTTTCTTTTCCTGTCTGTTAACCACAAGGACTGCTGAGCTACAAAGATTCTATAAAGAGATGGATGGGAGCACACTTTGAAATGACTCCCTAATAAGAGATGTCTCATAAATCTGTGTGTGATCCGATAGAGGTTGAACCATACTTCCTGCTCTTCCTGTGATATTTATACTTTGTTTTTTTCCTTTGCAGGGATTTTAATTCACTTTCCAAGGAGAATGTATATGAGAACAACCGTCTGGTGAGTCCCTCCCTTGTTCTTAATTATTTTGCTTAATTCTGGTGCTGTCCTGATTCAAATTACTCTCAGCAATGGTATTAAAATCAATTGGTCTGGAAATGTAATACATCCAGGTATTTAAAACCTGCATCTTTCGCTGGCTCGAGACCATCCTCCTTCTCAAATTTGACCATCTTTTTTGGTGATGCTCAAATTACAGAGGATTTTGTCCCCTTTACCTTTGTGCTGTTTTTTTTAGAAAGCCACCAACCAGAATCCAACTGGTGTTAGTGTAAGGTTTGCTTTATTTGCTGTGGCTAATTGTGGCTGATTGATGAGGTGCCAGGGCACATCTTACGTGTGTGCCTAGACATGCACCCAGTTACTCAACCAAGTTTTAGCAAGTTCTTCTTCGGTTTCTAGATCAGATGTGAAACTGCCAAAATGAAGGCACCCTTTGTTGAGTTCATTCTGCAGTTCCCTTCTGCTGACTTAGTGTAAGAAAGATTACCCAGCAATGCAAGGTTGCCGTTACCAGGGTACACCCAATTGTGGTTCAAAAATACAGTAAAACCCCTACTTATGAAAAAGTCCGTCCCGTAGGCTTTTGCTTAAATCGTTTTTTTATGTAACTCAAAGCAAACTCATAGGAAAAATTATTATTTTTACGTAACTCTAAGCAAACCCATAGGAAAAATAATTTTTTAATGTAAATCGAAGCAAACCCATAGGGAAATTAATGTTTATGTAACTCGAAGCAAACCCATAAGAAATCATGTTAATCAAGACATGGTTTTAGCACAAAATTTATTTATTTATTTATTTATTTATTGTTAAATTTTTATACCGCCCACTCAGCCAAAGCCGACTCCGGGCGGTTCACAACTGTGGGTAAAAACAGATAAACACAAATAAAACAGATAAAAACCAGCAATAAGAACCCACCCCTAAAAAGAGAGGGGTGCAGGAACTGAAGAAACCGTGGGGCAGGCATCCTCCCCTATATTAACCACCCAACGGAAGCCACCCCTCCACCTGCACCCCAAACTTGGCCCGCCAGCCAGGTTTTTAGTTCTTTTCTAAAGGGCAACAACTCCGTCTGGAGACGCAGTTCCACAGGCAGGAGGTTCCAAAGGGCACGTGCGGACACCGCAAAGGCTCTCCTCCTTGTGCCAGAGAGGCGAGCCCCACTGCCGATGGCACTATTAGAGAGCCCCTCTGGTCCGCTCTGGTTGGATGGACAGACGTCCTTAGGGCGATGCGGTCTCTAAGGTAACCTGGCCCACTACCATATAGGGCTTTAAAGGTCAAAACCAGCACCTTGAATTGCAAACGGGTAACCAGTGCAGCTCCCGCAGCAGTGGTGAGGCATGGGCATAACGTCCACACCCCATCACCACCCGGGCCGCCGCATTCTGGACCAGCTGCAGCCTCCGAATGGTCATCAAGGGCAGCCCCATGTAGAGCGCATTACAATAATCTAGTCTGGAGGTCACCAGAGCATGAGTGACCATGAGCAAAGAGTCCCGGTCCAGGAGCGTGCGCAACTGGCAAATCACCCGAAGTTGGGTGAAGGCCCTCCTGGCCACAGCCGCCACCTGTTCTTCTAGCAGCAGCTGCGAATCCAGGAGGACCCCCAAATTGCGCACTGGGTCGGTCTGGGGCAAAATAGCCCCATCCAAAACCAAAGATGGTAGCTCCCGGGATAGCACAGGACCCCCCATCCACAGCCACTCAGTCTTACTAGGATTCAGCTGTAACCCATTTGCCCCCATCCAGACCCCAACCGCCTCCAGACAACTGGAAAGGACTTTGACTGCATCACTGGGGTCCCCACGGGCCGAGATGTACAACGGTGTATCATCCGCGTACTGATGGTACCGCACCCCATGGGAACGGATGATCTCACCCAGCGGCTTCATGTAGATGTTAAATAGGAGAGGAGAGAGTACCGAGCCCTGAGGCACCCCGTATTTTAGGGACCTAGGACTGGACTTCTCGCTCTTCAACCACACTGACTGGGTCCGGCCCCTCAGAAATGAGGAAAACCAGGACCACACAGTGCCCTGGATCCCCAATCCTCGGAGCCGTTCCAGAAGGATACCATGGTCAACGGTATCGAAGGCCGCTGAGAGGTCAAGAAGAGCAAGGATGGACGGATGACCGCCATCCCGCTCTCGCCAGAGATCATCCATCAGCGCGACCAATGCAGTCTCAGTACCATATCCAGGTCTGAATCCTGACTGGAAGGGGTCCAGATATTATGTGTACGTTGAATTTTATGTAACTCGAGGCATATGTAAGTCGGGTTTTTACTGTACCACAGTCTTCGAGGAGACTCTTTCTGTGTACCCCTTTAGCAAAGTTATACAAACCTTTTGCATACACAAATTCAGTGTCTATTTTTAAAATATTTCAGTGTGAGATCCTAAATCTACTTCTTCAGTCTTAGTTCTGTTTCTGAAGAAGTAGGTTTTGATCTAAGAAAGCTCATACTGAAATAATAATTTCCCTTGTTTTACCCCTTTATTGCTGCCACCATATTATATTAGATAATATTATATTATTATATCCACCACCCTTACAGTTACCCCCTTCTCATCTCTAGCAATATCTCCTAGAACAGATCCTCCTCCTTATAGGCAGGAAACATGATTTTCCTTGCTATTTTATGGGATTTGTACCCTGACCTGATGGACTTGTCAAGAACATTGTGTACAAACATTAGAAGAAAACAGGAACCTTAAAAAGTGTGCAGAAGAAAAGAGTTGATATGATGGCAGAAAAGTTCGTAATGTGTGTCATCTGTATTGATTCTTTCAGATTTTTTTCCTTTTTTACCACTTTTATTTTCAGAACTTGAAAACTATTTATAGTTATACAG
Organism: Bradypodion ventrale; assembly: GCA_035047345.1. Taxonomy (NCBI): domain Eukaryota; kingdom Metazoa; phylum Chordata; class Lepidosauria; order Squamata; family Chamaeleonidae; genus Bradypodion; species Bradypodion ventrale. Next base: position 219,863,031 of record JAWDJE010000005.1, on the reverse strand, counting down.
TCATTTATCATTTTGGGTGCCTCAAATTCAAAAATAAAAATAAATAAATCCTTAACCAGTGCAGTGCTGGCAGGGGGATTTGGGGAGATTTTCCTAAAGCTTTTATGTTTATCTATGTTTGTGTGCTATGTGTTTATGACAGCTTTGCCTTCTGAAATGTTTCTTTCTGCTGCTCTGCAGGCATTTGAGGTGGCTGAGCAGGAGCTGGGGATCCCTGCTCTGTTGGATCCCAGTGACATGGTCTCCATGAAGGTCCCCGACTGTCTCAGTGTCATGACTTACGTGTCTCAGTATTACAACTATTTTAGTAACCCCAACCAAGGTGAGAAGTCCACAGTGTTGCTGCCTCATTGGCACCATGAACTCTGAATTACTTTGAGGAGAAGATTTGGCTTTTTATTTAATTTGGCTAGCTTGCCCTTCTCTGATTTGCACTAAGTATGATGAAAGTCAGAAATGGGGGAGTTTTCGTGTTGATTTCGTTCTCCAGGGCATGGTGCAAAGGTTAGAGCTAAGGAAGCTCAATTGTGCTGCTGGGGCATCATTAGGTATTTATTTATTTATTACATTTCTAAACTGTCCATTTTGGTGGTATCCCACTCTCGGCAGTGTACAAGCAGATATCAAATAACATGACACAACACACAACAAATTAAAACAGACAACCGACAAATGGTGTCTGAGGTCATAGGGGATCAACCTGGCTGACTAATTTATAGCTAAAGGGACAACACCCTGAAAGGCCTGTTTGAACAAGAGAGTTTTTAATTGCTTTTTAAAAATAGCCAGTGATTGGGCCTGGTGCAGCTCCACCAGTAGAGTGTTCCACAGTATTGGTGCTGCCACCAAGAAGGAATTATTTCTAGTTAAAGACTTTTGAGACATCCTCGAGGGCGGCACCTGGAGCTGTGTAGACTGTGACGAACGAGTGATGGCGTGGAGTTGTTCTGAGGGAGAGACGCTACGACAGATAACAAGGTCCCAAACCTTCTAGGGCCTTATTTGATAACACCAACACCTTGTATCTGATATGGTAGGCAACAGGTAACCAGTGCAGTCCTGCCAAGTCTGGGGAAATATGATCAAATTTCTTTATGCCTGTCACCAGCCTGGCTGCTGCATTCTGAACTTGCTGTAATCTCTGTGTGAGACACAAGTGCAGCCCCACGTAGAAAGCATTACAGTAGTCAATCTGCGAAATTACCAGTGAGTGGGTCAGGGTTATGAGAGACCACCTTTCCAAGTAGGAGCATAGCTGCGCAATTTGCCAGAGCTGGAAAAAAGCAACCACTATTTGTTGCTCAAATGAGAACAATGGGTCCATAATGACCCCCAGATTGTGGAATGGAGGCTTGCTTCTTGTAAGTAGATCCGTAGATTTCTGAGTGGGATATTTATAGGTTGTTTGATTTTCACATCTATGAGAATAACAAAAAAAGAAAGAAAAAGAACAAGAACAAGAAAATCAATAACTCCAAAGGGCACAGTCATAATGCAGTGCAGTAGCGAAGTCATGTTTTTCCAGATTTTAGAGTGGAATGTCAGAACATAAAGGGTAAGATATAATCAAGGAATAGAAACAGAGCATGTTAAAATTCCTAAAAGAGTAAAACAAGATTTATCTGGTGCCAGAAGATCAACAGGGAAAATACACAACAAAAGGCTATAGTGAAGACATACCAATTCTGCTGGCAGGTTTCTTGAGGATTTTTCCATCCTCAGAAAGGCTAATTCAGAGCCAGGCGGACAAGATCCAATGATGGGACCATGGACTTTATAGGGATACAGATCTCAGGTGGTCTAAATTTTGTCCGTCCAAAAATGTGCAGATATCCAGAGCCAGAACTCAGTGAAGTTAATTTAAAGATTTCCAACGGTCATGCTGGTTGAAATCGTCTGGAAGTTGTCATCAAAACTGTCACTTACCAAGGCTCTGCTTGGAATTAATGATACTGGTTAATGCTTAATTTGTAAAAACTTTAGGATCAACACAACAGTTGTGATGTATGAGAAAAATGGGATAAAGAAAGGACAAATTATTTACCCACCAAATTCAGGAGGAGAAAAAAGTATGTGGCATTTCAAACCCAAATTTTTGTTTCTTTCACTGCAAGGTAGTAGTAACTATGAGAAGCTAGGCCACCCTGTTTGTCCTTGAAAAAACAGGGAAGACTGCACATCATCTTCTCTGATTTGCCAGTTTTGTGATGGATTGACCCTACTTTCCCCCGGTCTTTGTAGCTCGGATCCCCCCACCTATGAAGCATCCAGTTGTTGTGTCATCACCCATACTACCCACTCAAGGACCTGTGGCTGTATCAGAGAACTCATCAATACCCCAGGTACTAGCCTGATAAGAACTGGTTGCTTCCATTTTTTGGCTTCTGAATTGGTATGCTCCAAAACAGAGTGAATTGAAAGTGATACTGCTGCTGGTTTTATTTTGGCTGTACTATTTCTCATCTCTAGCCATCAGTTCATTGTTTATAAGTGATATTTTCAATGTTTTCTACAACATGCAGAGATCTAAACATATTAAATGAGCGGTTCAAAATCTGAGAGGGTGTGGTGGGCGGTGTTGACAGCATATTCTTTGTCACCGACAAAGCATATAACTATATTGGTGATTTGGTTTAACTGTGGTTTGATTCTTAGTCTATCTTCTGTTTCAGTTTGTAGTTAGTGATTACGCAGAGGCTGCAGCTTCATTTGGAGCCAGCGTCCACACATGGATATGGTGCAATCTGAATTTCAGCTTATAGCTCCCTCCTTTTCCCCCTCCGTTCCTGCCTCTGCTGATCCTTTTAAGATTCACTGTCAAGCCACCTGGCTTATAGAGTTGCAGAGCGTTGGGGAAAAGGTGGGAGCTTTCCAAAATTCTTCATAATGCACACAGAAGCACACCTACTGCGGAAACTTCCATTTTTCATTGGAGTTGTTTCTATTTTGTAGCAGTTTAAAATTTTGTTTCCTGTGTGGAGGTGATCTAACACTAAACTGGGTTATCAATGTATTAGTCCAGTGAATCAGCACTAGGCTCATTTGTTTTTCTAAAATAATTAAACTCTAGGACAGTGATGGCGAACCTTTTAGAGACCAAGTCCCCAAGGTGGTGGTAGTGGCAGTGAGCATGCAGGAACCACGTATGTACACGCACCCATGTCGTATGGCCAGAAGTACATGCATACACACAGTGCCTTCCCCTGCACCTCCTCCTCCTAGGAGGGGTGTGTGTATGGGTGTGGGTGTCTAGTCATCTCACCTTGCCGCTGCCATTTCCCAGGTAGGATTTCAGCCCCCCCCACCTCCCCATTGGAAGGAGAGGGGTGGGTGGGGAAATGGAGGGGCGGTGGATGAGGAAGCAGCCATTGACGCTGGCAGGCCAGGGCTTGCCCACGGCTGTGTGCGTGCCCACAGAAAGGGCTCTGTGTGCCATCTCTGGCAGATGTGCCATAGGTTCGTCAACACTGCTTAGGAATATATGGAGGATAGATCACAGGGGAGAGAATTTTTGCCCACCCTAAATGTCATGTCCCAACTGTGTACACCACCACACCCACAGACATGTCCCCATCTTTTTCCAGAAGGAGAAACTGATCATTCAGGGGAAATCCATTCATATTGTTCCAGCTTGGGGTGCGGGGAATAGAAACTCACAGTGGCAGATCAAAAACTCTGTGTTAGGAGCCAAAGGGCTAGATTAATTCAAAATGGCCTTTGTGTTGCATGCTCGGTAAAACAAAACAAAGAGAGAGAAAATTCACCCATTTTATAACCGTGACAAATACTGCCTTATTGACTATGAAGTTGCAACTAAAGCTAAAGGAAGCTTATCTCAGCTTTTTTTAAATCTCAGGATGATGTTGCTGAGGGCCTGGCGGAGCAACCACAGCGTAACACCCTTAGTAGCACCTGTGCTTCTTGCCAGCAACATGTCCACTTGGTTCAGCGATATCTGGCTGATGGAAAACTCTACCACCGTCAGTGCTTCCGGTAAGCTTTTCTGACCCCAGTCTCCTTGGAAACTAAGTATTGTCACCTATTCTTCTGTAAGCCCATCCCACCTGACTAGGCACGGTCTCCTTATCATGGTCAATCATAAATATGCATTGCCTTCATATTTTGTTGCGCTAGTGTGAGGATGGATATCTTGCTTTCCAAATAGGAAATGGAATGCTGTCCATATTGACAATATTTTGTGGTTCATGGAAAGTTCATCTAGAAAGACTGAAATGCAGACTTGTTTTCTTGGAAATGGTACCCTCTCTAGACGGGTTTTCATCATTTTAGTTAAGGCATTTCCATTCTGAGAAATAATAGGTATTTTATGAACTTTCCCATCTTACACTAAGGTAATAAAAAGGTGGAAAATAAATTGCTGAAATCTCCATTGGGATATGTTTTTATTGAGAAGAGTCTGCTCCAGATATCTTGGCACAGGAATAATTAGGATAAAAACTACTTTGGGGCCATTCAACAATTATGTGATCCATTTTTTTTTGGAAAAATTGACCCCCTCCCCTCATGTAATCCGACCGTAATTTTCGCTCCGACCCCCTTCCCTTTAAAATTATGTAATCCAGAGCTTTTGTATCGAAACTCTAATTTTTAGAGCTTTTCACAATTGGTGCCTAATGCAGAATGTATCGGTGAGGATTCAGTAATCTCAAATCGGATCATAATTCCCAGAGATAATTTTTAAACCTAAAAAAGCGCCATGTTTCAAAACCACAACAGCTCCAAATGGATTACATAATCTTTGACCTGACCCGCCCCCACGTAATTTTCCATAATTCAGATGGCAGACCCCCTCCCCCCCTCGAGGATAATGTAATTGTTGAATGGCCCTTTTAACGACTTTCTGTGAGCACATGTGTGACCTTTGTGGAAGGGCAGTTGAGGTAAGCATAAGATGAAGTGGAAATGCAACATGGTTGTGTGACAGGGGTTCTGCTCATGGGGTGCTGTATCTGCTATTGAAGTCTCCAGTGCATACAGTACTTAGAAAGATCTGGGAGTGTGGAAATATGGTTTTTCCTGGCAGTAAGTTCACATATGGTTTATTTCAGGGAATGTGGCAGGGCTTTGATCTCCCAGATTCAAAGAAGATCAGGATCCCCAAACCTGCTCTAGCCTAGGGCTTCACAAGTGTCCTCCTTCCTATTTGATTCTGTGGGAGAGAAAATCATAACAAGGAAGATCTGCCATAGAGGAGAAACTGTCCCTCTTGTTTTTGTCAGAGTAGATTTGCAAGGACTTTAGACATGACTGATCTTCTGCCACTGATATCCTTTGCAGTCCTTTCTCCCACTGAGGATTCCTTGGTTACAAATGGGAGCAGGGGGACTGAGAAACAAAGAAGTTGAAGAGTTTCAAGATTTTGCCTGGCCTTTGCCATGAGCCATTCTTCTTCTTTCATGTCCTGATCAAACCCTGGACTGCCCAAATTAAGCCACTTCCTTGGCTTTGTCGTTGGCCACACTTAAGTCCTCATTGTTGCATGTTTCTGGCAGTAATCGGCAGACCAGTAAATGAGCCTGATTCTGTATCTCTCCACATTCACATGGCATGTTGTTGTCCGCCAGCAGCCCCCACTTGAGCATGTTGGTCTTGCATTTAGGCACTCCAACCCTCAGCCTATTCAGGCTCCACCATGAATCATTAGGTGAATTTTCTTATTCTAACCTTGGCACTCCAGCTGTTCAATTCCCAGAAACCCTGATCAGCAGGAGTGCTGATTGGGGCTTCTGGTAATTGAAGTCTAAGAACAGCTGGAGTGCCAAGGTTCACCATTACTGTTCTAAGGTTTCCTGTGATCACAAAATCACAGCCTGAGCTTAGAAATATTTTTTATTACAACTCCAGACTCTTCCAAACACCATGATGGCAGGGGGATTGTGGGAGCCATAGTCCAAAAAAGAAAAGGAAATGAAAAGGTAACATCTCTAAGCTTAGGCTGTGACTCCACCTTTGGGTAACATGTTGTCTTTTGCACCCTTGGCAGGTGTAAGGAATGTTCTAGCACCCTCCTTCCTGGATCCTACAAGCCTGGTCCTGATCTGGGCACTTTTATATGCACTCAACATCGTGGCAAATTGGGCCTAAGTGGGAGGACTGAGCGCAGGCCAAGTCCAGACGTTCAGCACGAAATGGAACGCAGAGACCCTGGGATCGCAAGTTCTGGTGTGGAGGAGGCGAATGGAGTCTCAGAAAGTCAGCTTTTGGCCACAGAGAAGCTGGGCAAAACTGAGGCGAGAATTCTTGATGGAATGGAGGCAAAGACAGATACTGAGGCTCCTCTTGTCCAGCCAAAGAATGAGACCCTCATCTCCCCTCCTGGCTCTGAGGTCATCTCCTCCGTGCCTCCCAGGCCTCCTCTTCCAGCCAAGCCCCCCTTGCTTAGCCAGGAGAAAGCTAGCTGGCAAGGTGGACAGCTCAGGGAGACACGCCCCACCCCCGCCCCACGAAAGAGCACAGACAACACAGCCATCTCGCCACTCGGCTCCCATCCTGTTCCAAAGCCCCGAGCCACTGTGCCCAACGAGAACTCCAGCGAGCCAGGATCCGGCCTGGTCAATGGTAAGGAAACGTGATTATGAGGAATTCAGGAAATGACTGTTTTTTTCTCCATGCCCTTGGCATGACAACAGCCTGAAATGGGATGTCAAACATGACCCTCTGTATCTAAGTAGAACTTACACTTTTGGGGGGACCCAAATAACCATCATGATTTTCTCCTGAAAAATGTACAGTAAAATCCTGAGTTATAGAATTAATCCATTCTTAGGGGTTTTTCTTATAGCGTTTTTTCTGTGAAGGGAAGCACGGTTTCCCATAGAAATGCATTGAAAACCAAAAAAAGTTCCTGAGGTTAGAAAAGAGTCAAACCCCCCCCCCCCAAATAATAATAATAATAATAATTTTTCTGTTGAAAGCTATTTCTAAAGTGGCAAAAACACAGCAAAAAATCCCAAAGTGCCCTTTAGAAAGAATTTGGAACAGGAAAAAAATTATGTTTTTTTTTTTACATTTTAGTGAGTTCCAGAGCTGATACTTTTTTTATTTTCAATGCATATTTGTCACATTTTCGACATCAATTTCTAGTGGCCAGCCCTGGTAATTGCAGGAAAAGTGTCGATGAACAGCTGTTGAGGGGTGGGGGCAATTTCCGGCACTTCCTGGTAGCATTGAGAGTTTCTGCCGGAGCCAAAATGCAATGAAAAATTCTAAAACTGAATCGGGACATGATTTCCTCGGAATTTCCTTCCATAAGATGAATTTTCCGTTATCCGAGGCGTCCTTAACCCGGGGTTTTACTGTACCTGCATCTTGGTGTTGGTATACATTCCATCATGCCTAGGACTGTCTGCTTTAGCTGGCAAAGGTTTCAGGCGGAAAAGGACCTCCTCCTCCTCTTCCCTCTCGCCCTCTTCCTCTGTGTCTAGGCCAGATGCGAAACTGCCAAAATGAAAGCACCTTTTGGTAAGTCTATTCTGCAGTTCCTTTCCCCTGACTTAGTGTGAGAATATCATTGTGAATACAGCAAGTTGGTTAAAAAGAGCAGTGAACTTCAGTGTTTGTGCAAAAGAGAACAACCTGAATCAGGGCAGGAGGTCCTGTGATCAGGGCAGATATGGTTGGGCTCTGGTAATAAATCAGCCGTAAGGAGCCTGGCTCATAATAAGGCATGAGGATAGCCATAGTTTCTTACGATCTGGAGTGCCATTGGTTTCCTTTGGATGGACTTGAACGGTAAAAGAAGAAAAGCTGCGGCCTGGAGCTCTTTTTTTCCTGTATTTTCCCTCAAAATGGGCCAGTTGTTGTCTAACCACTCACCAACTAACATCTACAGGTGAAACTTGGAAAATTAGAATATCGTGCAAATGTTCATTCATTTCACTTAAAAGGTGAAACAAATATATGAGATAGACTCACTACATGTAAAGCGAGAGATGTCGTGCCTTAATTCGTTATAATTGTGATGATCATGGCGTACAGCGTACATGAGATTATGTGATGATTATGGGGTACATGAGATTGGGGGGTTGGGGTTTTCATAAACTAATCCATAAGCATCAATATTATAACAAAATAAGGCTTGAACTATCTCGCTTTGCGTGTAATGAGTCTATCTCATATATTTGTTTCACCTTTTAAGTTGCATTACTGAGCTGAATGAACATTTGCACAATATTCTAATTTTTTGAGTTTTACCTATATAGCATTTGTTCTTTAGTTTGGACAGCCCCTTTTTACAAGCAGCCTATAAGTGATGGCAAACCTTTTAGAAACTGAGTGCCCAAACTCAACAGGCTGCTGTCTGCACCACAGAGGGTGGGGCAAACTCTGTGCTGTGGGGAGAGAGGAAGTGCTCTCATTAGGCTGCTGGGCAGAGGGGCGGGGCGAACTCTGTGCTGAGGCGGCAGTGCGCGTGCCCACAGATAGGGCTCTGAGTGCTCTCTCTGGCACGCATGCCATAAGTTCACCACCACTGCTCTAGTTAGTTTTTAAATCCTTTATCTGACTGGGAGAGAGTTGACTTAATTCACAGGCAGCTCGAACAGGGCCATAACCTAGCTTGGCTTATATGTATTCGTCTGTGATACTCTTAGACTCCTGTTCGGTATCAAGATATCGTCTCTGACCTTCCCTGCCGTGTTTCCATGTTGGCTGTGCAGGAAAGTTTTCTACCCTTTCATGGTCTGGCTAGTATAAAAAAGCTATGCAGCCAGCAGGGCGCATGATCGGCCTCGCTTCTGCCAGCCCAGCCTCTCGCTTGTGTGAAATGAGAGTTTATGTGCAGCTGTTGTAGGCATGGCAGAAGATTAGGAGAGTGGAACGAGCAGAAGGCAGTGGAAAGAGTTTGTCGATGGGCGTCCCATGGCCGGACCAAAGAATTATCATTAGGAAAGAGAAATGGGGTATTTTGTGGCCCTCCTAATTAGACATGTTGATAAACAAACAAAGCTAGCCGTGTGATCTGTACACAAAACAAACACAGGAGGAAGGCGATACTTTTATTAGATCACACAGGAAGCCAGGTATCATACAGCCTGCTGCTTTTTTCATTTCTAAGAAAGGGAGCCTGGCAAACCATCATGCCATGAACGTTTGGGACTTTCTTTCATTGATAATTTCCCTATCCTATCCACATATGCCTGCCTGAAGAAGTGATCTTGAATCACGAAAGCTCGCACAATGATTGATTTTTTTGAGTGATCCAATAAAGCATGGGTTCCCAGCCTTTTCAAGTTGGGGGCCAGGTCATGCTCTCTCCGCCAGCTTTCAGGGCCAGGTGGCCAGTTTGTCCTGCCTGCATGATGGGGGTGGCTTTTTTGTGCCAACAGCTTCAAAGGGGGCAGCCTCACCATTCTGATGGGTTTGGAAGTATGTTCTAGTTACCCTACCTCTGTTGTTTTGCTTCTTCAATGTCTGATCAGGTAGATCTCCTGAGCCTCACCCTCCAGTTCCAAAGCCCAGAGCGAGACCGACGTCCTCAGACCGGTATGTTCTTTTGCTTGCAAACGGCACTGAGACAGGAAATCAAATGTTTAAATCTCCTGTTCACCTCCTTTTTCTTTCTTCCCAAGAGAGTATTGATCCTCAGTCTGGGCTTTTTGGTGCCTTTTAAAAGCACAGGACAAGGGTTCTCTCAGCCCTTGCTCTTCTAAGGTTCCCAACCTTATCAAGCCGGGGGCCAGGTCACGCTCTCAGTCAGCTTTGAGGGCTGGACGTTCATTTTGTACTTCCTGCACAATGAGGATGGCCATTTTGTCCCAACAGCTTCAAAGGGGCAGTCATTTTGTTTCTCGAATGCCCTTGGAGGGGTGGGGGTGGGGACATGAAATGGTGCTGCAGCCCGGATGCGGCCTGTGGGCCTTAGGTTGGAAACCCCTGTTCTAAGGTCATGTCCCCCTGTCTGTCGAGACAGGAGTTGTGTTAGTATCTCAAAAGCATATAAGACACAGGGAGAGGATTGTCGGAATTTTTCTTTATTCAAGTCAGCGGCACCACCAGCATATAATAACATAAAAAGCTAAAATTAACACATCTAAAAATGAAAATACCAATTCATAGTGGATAAAATATTTTTTTTCACTCATGTTACTCCAGTGTTCGATAGATATATTAATTTCCACAGCGATAGCTTTGGTAATCTAATATAAAAGCACAAAACAAAAGTCTGTGCCATTTAAGGCCCAACAAATTTAATACATTTGTTAATATTTCCGGTGCACACTTTTCAGCCTGACTTTTCAGCCTCAGAAATAAATAAATAATGGGGGTGGGGGGAGAGATGATTTGTTTTTAAAAGCAAACAAATGTTGAAATTAGGAATGATGACTTTTGTAATCAGAAGCCATTTCTTGAGTTTGTGTGGCTTGGTTGGAGAAGACACAGAATGTTTGGCATAACAGGAGGAACATCTTTTGTTGAGAACAGGACATGGGAGCATCTTCTTGTTTGTGTGGGGAGACATTCCTGTTTATTGGGACATGAAAGGAGCCCCATTTGAGCGTACCCCGAGCGGAGTTTTTCCAGAAAAAAATCCTTTGAACCCAGAGTAATCTCCAACATTAAATTATTATTATTATTATTACAGTACTTGGGATCCCAGTTCTCAGCTTGATCCTGTGTCATGCCTTGTCACATTTTCCTTCCTTCCTTCTACTAGAACTGGTGAGTTACCCAAACCAAAAGACCCTCCGTGGATTGCTTTGGTCCAAGGGGAGCCCAAGAGAAAGCCTGCCCCTCCACCGCCAGGCGGTAGCAAGGAAAGTCCGCCAAAGGTTTTGGTAGATTATGATGGCGGAGAAGAAGAAGGAAAGGCAAATGGCAGAGAAAGAAGACCCTCTCCAAGGGAGCCAAAGCCTTATAATCCCTTTGAGGATGAAGAAGAAGAAGAGCAGGAGGTGAAAGAATCAGTCACGCCACAGAACATCTCAAAAACTGAGCTGGATGAGAACGAGGCCACCCCTAAGAGTGCTCATCCCTGGTATGGCATCACTCCCACAAGCAGCCCCAAGGCAAAGAAGCGCCCAGCCCCGAGGGCTCCTAATGCCTCCCCACTCAGTAAGTCTCTCCTTGTTTTCAACTAGCAAATAAATCACCAACATACAAGTTACTTCTTTTCCCCATAAGGGTCGTCCTTGCTCAAAAGCCAGTTGTATCCGACTCATCTCCATTTACAGCCAAAGAGCCATCGCTGCAGACGTTTCTGTGTTCATGTGGCACAGAATGCTGTTACCATTCCCACTGAAATGGTAACTATTAATCTACTTGCAAATTCTTGCTTTTAAACTGCTAGGTTGCTGTACTGGGACTCAGACAGGAGCTCACACCATCTTGCAGTGCCCAGGAGGTCTGCCAGTCATCAGGTTCAGCATCTTAACCACTAAGCCACTGTTAAGATGCTGAACTGCCAACCTAGCAGTTTGAAAGCAAGAAATTGCAAGTAGATAAATAGGTACTGCTTCAGTGGGAAGGTAACAGCATTCCATGCACTCAGGTATCAAGGCATGCCTGCCACATGTCCACGGAAACATCTGCAGACACAGACAACGCTGGCTCTTTGGCTATAAACTGAGATGAGCACTGAACCCTAGAGTTGGATATGACTGGTTTTTGAGCAAGGACAACCTTTACCTATACATTTTTCAATCTATTATCTTTTTCAAACTTGTTTAACTTGTAGTTGTCCCATTGGCCATTGATTTTGGATGGCTTACAGTAGTCTTCCCCAACCAGGTATTCTTCAGATGTTTGAACTGCAACTTCTGTCAGCTGTCAACTACTGCCCATATTAGATGGGGCTAATGGTATGGACCAAAACATCTGCAGGCTGTGAAATTGTGGAAGGTTGGCTTTGAGATTTATGGTGGGGAGATTGTGTTGAGGCAAAGTCTTATCTTGGGTCCAAACAGCTTCCATATTTCTTGGCCCTGGTAAAGACAGAAGCATTTGCCACATATGTCCTCTTAACTGAGTCATTCTTTTTGTAGCTCATCATTCGATCTCCAGGCTGTCCCGCTCTGAACCATCTTCCACCGCCCCGTCCCCTGCCCTCAGCTTGGAGAGCATAACGTCTGAGTGTTTGGCCAAGGCTGCTGACAACCTGGAGGAGGTGTCTGTGCCCAAGAGCTCCTCTGAGCCCATGGTCCATGCTCCAACCATGTCCAGCACCTCCTGCTCAGAACCCCCACTTCCCAGCATCTCTTCTAGCGAGGGACCCACCGTTCTGCCCAGTGGTGACTCTGCTGTCTCCTCTTCCACGTCATCCAGTGATTTGGCCAGTTCTGGCAATGAGGCTCAAGGGGAATGCTCACAGACTCCTAGTAGCTGCTCAACTGGGAGCTTGAAAAACAGTCCTGTGCAGATTTCCTTCAGACGTCTGCCTGGGTCTACTCCCACGCCCATCGTCTTGGTGTCAGATCTGAGAGGCGAGGTGGACAAGGATTCTTCTTCACCCAAAACACATCCAAAAGTAGGTTGGAGGGGTTTCCTCAGGTTCTAGTGACGGGATCTAACTGTCTATTATTCCTTACACAGGCACTCTGCAGAGCCTTTTTTCTCACATGCTGTCTCCAAAATGGCGGCATGTTTCCCATCCTTTAGTTTTTGGATTTCGATTCCCAAAAGCCTAATTCAGTTCCCCAAAGCACTGATCAGCCAATGTACTGGCTTAACGCTTCTGAGAATTGAAGCCCCCCTGTGATGCGTGGTGGGCCCTACGTAGGGAAACACTGGCCTAAAGCATTAAATGGAATTTGTGAATTTGGCTCCCATGTCCAGGAACACTGTTCTCCAGACTTTTTTGACTTCAGAAGTTCCAGTCTGCATAAACAGTTATAAGGGATTGTGGGAGTTGTTGTCTGAAACATCTGGAGTGCCACAAACTCCTTACCCCTGCTCCAGCTCTTTCAAATGATTTTTTTCTCTTCTGAAGAAGATCGTGAAGCCTTTCCTTAGTCAATTGATGTTGGTTGGAAAGCCTGTTTACAACAAAGCATTTTACTGCCTGAATAGTTCGGGAATCATTGTTCCTTTGGACCAAACTCTTCAGGCCGTGGGCCGGTCATGTGGTTGAGTGGGCTGGTCACGTGGTTCCTCCCACTGGAAGCTGAAGTAAAATGCGCCCACACATGCACAAAACGCTGCTGTAAATGTGCCTGTGGCTGTTGTAAATGCGCGCGCGCACGCACACACACACACACACACACACACACACACACACACACATGTATGAATATTCAGTGGTCACTTAGAGGAGGTGGTCTTATAAACCGTACCTTCTCTTCTGTGATCAAACCTGCAGTCCCTTTCCCTTTGCCATTTCTAGTGGTAGAAATACTATCATTTTGAAGGCCAGGAAGCAGCATTTCCGCCCAGCAGCCTGAATAGATTATGGGAGGAATTGGATGGGCTTCCACTGCCACTAGAAGGCCCAGCAGAGAGCAAGTTGTGCAGCTGTGATCTATAGTACTGTACTAACAATAGCAATTACACTTCTATTAATGCACTCTCTGGGCAGTTCACTAGTTAATTAGCATTTTGTCCCCAACATGCTGGGTACTTATTTTACTGACTTCAGAAGGATGGAAGGCTGAGTCAACCTTGATACCTGGTCAGGATCGGACTCACAAACTTTTGGCTGCAGTACAGCAGTTTACCCACTGCACCACCAGGGCTAGAATGATCACAGAAGAGAAGGTATGGTTTATAAGACCACCTCCTCTAAGTGACCACTGAATGTTCATATGTGTGTGTGTGTGTGTGTGTGTGTGTGTGTGTGTGTGTGTGTGTGTGTGTGTGTGTGTGTGTGTGTGTGTGTGTGTGTGCGCGCGCACACACATTTACAACAGCCACAGGCACATTTACAGCAGCGTTTTGTGCATGTGTGGGCGCATTTTACTTCAGCTTCCAGTGGGAGGAACCACGTGACCAGCCCACTCAACCACATGACCGGCCCACGGCCTGAAGAGTTTGGTCCAAAGGAACAATGATTCCCGAACTATTCAGGAGTTTACCCACTGCACCACCAGGGCTAGAATGGTCTCTCTCTCTCTCTCTCTCTCTCTCACACACACACACACACACACGTGTGGAGAGACTGAGAAGAGGGCAGCCACAGGCATAGAGGAGGAGGGCGAGTAGCCAAATTGGAGGAAGGTTTTTAACAGCCAGTTTGCCCCCCACGAAGTAATGCCTGACGGCGGTTCCATAGAGTGGCGGGGCGTAATGGGAGGTGGTTTTAGTGGGTAACAATCCCACACGCTGTGAAGCTTCTTAGGGCTCCACAATGTCTTTTGAAGATTTCCACCTGCCCTTAAAAAAAACCACACACACCTCTCTCTACCTCCATAGATTGGTATGTGTGTGGTTCCTGAGAGTGATTAAGGTGTATCATTCAGTGAATACCCGACCATTTTTGACTTCATATGCACTGCCTCATTTCCCTTCCTCGTTAATCCCATTTAAAACATTCCCTGATGTTCATCTGCTGAAACTGAGGTATGGATCCAGAGTGGAGGTTGGACATTTCTCATCAGAAACGAAGAAGCTGCTTTATGACATATCAAACCACCGTCCCATCTACACTGTCGCTGTCTACACTGACTGCAGCAGCTCTGCCATCCTTTCCTAACCCCATCTGAATGCACTATAACACTGATCTGTGTCCCCTCTTGTCGTAAATATTAAGATGAAGTGGGAATCAGGGCCATACCTGCATCTAGAAGCACATTTTGAGTGTTCTCTCATGTGTGTTTGTATCTAGTCCTCCTGTAAAGAGAATCCTTTCAACCGGAAACCATCACCAGTAACCTCACCCTCTATTAAGAAAAGCCCAAGGGGACCCAAGCCCGCAAGGCCTCCTGCTCCAGGACATGGTTTTCCATTGATAAAACGGAAGGTAACTACTACTACTTTTGTGTCCAGATCAAACTTTGGACTACCAAAATGAAGTCACTTTCTTGTCTTTGTTATTAACCAAACTTAAGTCCTTATCAGTACATGTTTTTGGCAATAATCGGCAGACCAGTAAATGAGCTGGGTTCTGTATCTCTCCATATTCACACAGTGTGTTGTTGTCGTCCACCATTAGCCTTCACTTAGCATGTTGGTCTTACATTTAGGCACTCCAACCCTCAGCCTATTCAGGGTCCTCCAAGTGACATAGGGGAGGTTGGCTTCCTCAACCATATCCTCCTTTAATGTTGCTCCTTGTCCAGTGAGCTTCCTTCATCTTCTAATTTGGTTTTACTCTTGCATACCCTCAAGACTGTTCTTGCCATAAAGCTCTTCCTGGATCTGAGCTGGTGGACTTGAGGCTCATATCCAGTCAGAGGATGTCGAGGTTCCTTCTCTTGCTTAGTTCTCTTGCCATCCTCTGCTGCTTCTTTCCTGATCTGAGCGATGCCAACAAGAGAAACGTAATTGAGGGACACTGTGTGATTAAATTGACAATTAATGTGAGAAATACTTTGGGATTGGGATGGTCTGATATGCAATATTTTCTGTTGACTAAATGATGTATGAGTCAATGCAAACCAACCTGTTTCCCTCCTTATCTGTAGTTTTTTCTGCTGCTGAGGCTTCTTCTTCTCTCCGGGTTGGAGAGATAGGCAGGATATCTCTCAATGCCATTTCCAGGGAATCCTAAGCAGGTGAAGGCATCTGCTTGGGAATAATACCCTGAAGCAAATGGTGAGCCGCTGTATGAGACAGAATGCTGGACTGGATGGGCTGTGGCCTGTTCCAACAAGGCTGTTCTTATGTTCTTCTTTTTTGGTATTGAATACCTTCACATCAGTTTAGACAGTGTGATCAGTTCAGCCAATGTGAAGGGGTTTGCAGCTATCATATTTAAAGCCATTACAGTTGATCCCAGTAGCCGTGAAAGATGCAAAGCAGCAGGAAAACTAGCTGCCATTTGAGTCTTCTTCTACCCACACCTGATGCTCTATACGGTAGAACCCCGTATAGGCTTGGGGGGGGGGGGGAGCCATTCCGCATAACAATCGTTCCTATGGGAAAATCCATACAACAATTTTCCAATGGGAAAAAACGTTTAGCACCAAACATGGTTGTATGGTTTTTTCCCATTGGGAAAATCTTTGTATGGATTTTCCCATAGGGAAGATCGTACAATGACGAAAACTGCATAGCAATCAGCTCTGTGTAATGGATTAAAATCGCTATATGGGGTTTTACTGTATATGCTTTGATAGGGAAATGGTGGTGTACTGGGTGCTGAGTTCAAATCTAGCAGAATGTAGTAGTTAACTATGAGTGTCAGCGGAGGTGCCCGTTTAATTTTCTCCTTTACACCCAGTCACTAACAGCAGAGACTCAGTTGAACGGTGCAAAACTTGAAGAGCTTTTACTCAGCAGAGGTGGTGATGAAGAGAACATAAACAGTAGAATTTTATCTGTGACCAACTATGCAAACAAACTTAGTCTTTCAGTTTCACAGTTAGTACTTGCACAGGCTAGCTCTTCCTTGGCTTGGCTTGCAGAGTATGGCAAACAAATGCAGTCCCGGTTTGCCCAAGTATTTACAGTCTTAAGCTGGCAACCTCTCTCCCCGGAGAGTAAACTCACAGCCAGCAATTCTTCCCTTCAGGCATGCATTTCATTACCCTAGAAAGAACAACAGTCCATGCTCATTAGCATAAGAGAACAAACCTCTGTGTTCCTCTGTGTCGAGTAAACATCCAGCAGAAGGCATCAAAGCTTCTTGTAGAACATCATTATAGCTTCAAGGTATAAAGTCCAAGAGCATTAGTCCATGTGTAGCAACATGGCATCTAGGTTAACTCCAGAGCATTCGGGCAGCGTGGCTACAAGATTAAATCAAGAGCATTCCGGCAGCGTGGCTACAAGATTAAATCATGAGCAAAGAAGCACACTACTTGGCTCTATTTTATGCAGTGACAAATGCTGATTCATTCCATCATTACCATCACCTGTCCAGAGTTCAGTAAGTAACTCTTAAAGCTGTAGCACCACATATCATGTATTATTCACAATACCAGGGTGTTCCCCATGACATCCCTAACATGCTTTCATCTTCCTTTCCTGCTGTCTTTTCTTTTTTGAAGGTTTGCTAAACTAGAATAGTTGGGTGACCAAAGAGGGAGGAAAGTGAGGATTTAAAAGGCAGCTTTGCTTAACTATGTCTTGCAAATCTGGATGGCCATAGCAAAGTTACCTTAAGTTGGAAACTTCATACTGTCTCTCTGTCAATTCTTTGCTTCCCCTCCCTCTGTCACCTAGCTCGTCCACAGTTAGGACAGCAAGCCTTTTCAAGAAAGAAAGAAAATGGAACAGGAATGGAAGGAGCAACAAGTAGATCCAGGCGGCAGATGGGAAGTGGAGAGGATTCAGACAGTTAACAAACTGCAAATAAGACTGATTTCCTCCCCTCTTTCCATGGTTTCCTATATGGTTCCCTGAAGTAGATTCACTCAGAAAAAACTGACTTCTCCGATATTACTTCACAGGGGGTCCATTCTCACTTATCCTTCTCTGTACCTGAAAAAAATGCAAAGAAAGAAAAGGGATGGACACTTTTTTCTTGTGCTGCTTGAACATCCAGGGTGGAGGAAGTTCGGCATGGCCTGTGGAAAGAAAGTTGAGCACTATACAATAAAACCTCAAGATACGAAATTAATCTATTCAATTAGGTTATTCGTATCTTGAAAAATTCGTATCTCAAAGTGCGGTTTCCCATAGGAATGCATTGAGGTCTGAAAATGTAAAAAAATATTTTTTATGTTCAAAAGTCTTCATAAAGTGCACTTTAAAGGCATAGATATGGTACCATGCAGTAGCTATGCCTTTAAAGTGCATTTCATACAGACTTTTGAACAGAAAAAATACTTTTTAAAAAACTTTTCCTGGTTTTCAATGCATATTCGGCACATTTCCAACATCTCCTGTGACAATTGCAGGATTAGTCTCTGACAATCAGCTGATCAGCTGTTGAGGGGACGGGGAATTTCTGGCACTTCCTGGTTGCGGAGAGAGCTTCTGGCGGTGCCAAAATGCGACAAAAAATTGCAAAAATGGAGGGGACATGCTCCAAACACCTTCCTGCTGCCATGGGAAACGTCGGAACCCCCCCCCCCCAAAAAAAAATTTTTTTTTCATATCTCAAAAAAATAATAATACATTAAAATTTGCATCTTGAACCTGAATTTTCCCGAGATTTCAATTCGTATCACGAGTTTTTTGTAAGTAGAACCATTCGTATGTCGAGGTTCCACCGTATAGTGCCATGTCAAAGGGATCACTCTTTTGTTCAGGAGTTCTCAACCTTCTTAAGTTGGGGGCCAGGTCACGCTCCCTCAGACAGCTTTGGGGGCCCGATGGCCATTTTGCCTTTCCTTCACCACATGGCATTTCTGGGTGTGGTGTAGGCAATGCGGGGTCACATGAAACGGTGCCGTGGGCTGCATCTGGCCCACGGGCCACAGGTTGAGAATCCCTGCTTTAGTTGTTGCCATAGGGCTTCCTCTGCAAGAGCCAATGGTTTAGCCACAGTTTGACATATTCATGTTTATGCTGTATGGATTTCAGACTTCTGACTATCAGACTCCTACCTCTCTCTTTCTCTCTAAAAAAAGTGAGTCTTCAGGTGGTCCTTTTAACAGATGTGTTTTCTCTCTCTCAGAGCTATATAGGCAAGTTCTGCATAACCTTTATGAGCAGTGCTTTCTTTCAGACATGAAGAGGGATCTGCAGTGCAGCATCTCTGTCATGTAATGTATGGTTGTGAGAGCTGAACCATTAGGAAAGCTGAGCGCAGAATAGATGCCTTTGAGATGTGGTGTTGGAGGAGAGTTTTGAGAGTCCCCTGGACAGCGAGGAGAACAAATAGGTCAATCTTAGAAGAAATAAACCTTGACTGCTCCTTAGAAGGTCAAATAGTAAAGATGAAGCTGAAGTACTTTGGACATCAAATGAGAAGAGAGGATTCACTTGAGAAAGCCTTGATGCTGGGAAAGGTGGAGGGCAAAAGAAGAAGGGGGCGGCCAAAGATGAGATGGCTAGATGGTATTGTAGACACAATGGGAACAGAGCTGGGCGGGTTGAGGAGGATGGTGGAGGACAGAAATGCCTGGAGGACAGTGGTCCATGGAGTCGCAAAGAGTCGGAATCGACTGTGTGACTGAACAACAAAAATCTTGCTTGTGGCTCTTTGAGACATTGTATTGTGTTTACAGTTTTCTTCCACCGCCTGTCCTGGAATCAGTTGGTATTTTCCAGAAAGTTATGATGGACATTTCTGTTTCTTTGCCTTTTTCCCAGGTACAGTCAGACCAGTATGTCCCAGTGGAGGATATCTATGGTGAGATGGATACTATTGAGCAGCAACTGGATGAAATGGAGCACCGGGGGGTTGAGTTGGAAAGAAGACTCCGCAGCATGGAGAATGGTAGGATGGGGGCACCAAACTTGGAAGGCTGTGCAGGGAAAAGGATTTGGATAGAACAAGCTTGAACATGATGAGTGTGTCTGTGTGCACAGCAAAGGGCAGAAGGGAAGAGAGTAGGGAAAGTCCTTCAGCTGAGCTTTGTCGAAAGCATTCTGGGAAGTGGTTTGTACGAGGCTCTGCAGGGGGAGATACTGACCCTTAAAGAAATGCTGCTATGTTCGCCTTGCATCTCTGCTTCCAAAATGGCACTTCTGTATTACTGCAGTGGCTCAAGTGGCTAAGACGCTGACTGGGAGGTGGAAGGTCAGCAGTTCTATTGCCGAGTACTGCAGGATGGAATGAGCTCCCGTCTGTGTCCCAGCTCCTGCCAACCTAGCAGTTCGAAAGCAAGAAATTGCAAGTAGATAAATAGGGATCACTTCGGTGGGAAGGTAACAGTGTTCCGTGCACTCCGGTGTCTAGTCATGCCTACCACATGACCACGGAAACGTCTGCTGAAGCAGACAGCGCTGGCTCTTCGGCTTTGAAACAGAGATGAGCATTGAATCCTAGAGTCGGATACGACTGGCTTTCGAGCAAGGGAAACCTTTACCTAAAACAAGTCCTGAGTAATGGTGCGAAATACCCCAGGTACATTGGCAATTCATCATGTGAAAGTGTGTGTGTACGTGTGCTTTCACTTCCTTTGTTTCTGAGCGTTCCATCTCTGTGTGCCCGGCAGATGCTCCTGAAGATGGTCTCCTAGTAGACTGGTTTAAGCTCATCCACGAGAAGCACATGTTGGTACGTCGGGAGTCTGAACTCATTTACATGTGAGTGTAAAGAACTGAATACAGATCTTATCAACATTGTTGAGACCTACTGTGGGCTGATTATGCTTAAGATGATTGCGTGGCCCTTGAAGTGAATACCCATTGCTAGGAAACGTGGGCCAGAAGGTCTGGCCACTGTCTTGCTTATGGGCTTCCAATAGACGGCTGGTTGGCCACTGTGGGAACAGAATGCCACACTAGAAAGGGGTCTAATACAGCAGAGCTCTTCTTAAGTGCTCTTAAATGAGTTGAATAAACACTTAATTAATAATGAAGAAAAATAATGCTTGGCCTCTCTCTCTTTAGTTTTAAGCAACAAAACTTGGAGCAGCGTCAGGCTGACGTAGAGTATGAACTGAGGTGCCTTCTCAATAAACCTGGTAAGACTTTCAGGGTACATTCCTATCAGGCTTTTATAGTAAACTGTGTGATAACATTTGGAAGTCACTTACATACCCATCAAGCGCGGCTCCCAAAAATAGCGGGAAACATTTGCGCACGCACAGAACACGTTTGCACACATGCAGAACAAATGGGGCATGCGCAGTAACCCCTTTCCCCACTGTTCAAAATACGGGACGGTGGCGGGAAAGGGGAGAAACGAGTGCCAAAATACGGGAAATCCCGCCCAATGTAGGATACTTGACAGGTATGGTCACTTAAGTGGTTTTATAAATTAGTCAGAGAGCTATAAATTAGTCAGTCAGGTCCATCCCCTATGCCAGTGGTTCCCAACCTTTTCAAGTTGGGGGCTGGGTCACGCTCCCTCAGACAGTTAAGGGGGGTGGACTGGTTGCCCCCCTCCCCGACATTTACCGCTGTCGTAAATGCATTTACAACGGCCATAAATGAATCTGTGGCCGATTCTGGCACCAGCGGCTGGAGTGAGGGCTGGATTATTTGGTGCCGCAGGCCAGATCCGGCCCATGGGTTGTAGGTTGAGAACCCCTGGTTTAGATGTTTGCTTATAAATTAATGTTTAGTTTTATAGTTTATGTATATATATATATTTCTTTTTGATATATGCTGACTCAATGTGTATAATTGCTATACACTAAATAAATAAATTGTTTTTATATATTGCCCAGAGTGGGGGACTTTAGTTCTCCAGAGGGGTGGCATATAAATTAATAAATAGTAATAATAAATAATACATGCTTACAATTGTGGATTAAAGCTTCATTTAGACTGAGCTGGGTCCCTTCTTTGAGATCATCCACTAGTCTTCCCAGACATTGCACTTTCCAGGTGTGTTGGACTTTTAACTGCAACCATCCCCAACCTGCTGCTGCTGCTTCTTCCATTTCTAGGCCAGACGTGAAACTGCCAAAATGAAGGCACCGTTTGGTGAGTTCCTTCTGCAGTTCCCTTCGCCTGACCTAGTGTGAGAAAGATTAGCTGGCAACACAAGATTGCAGTGACCAGGGTACACCCAATTGTGGTTAAAAAATACCACAGTCTTTGAGGCGGCTCTTTCGGTGTACTCTATGTATGAGCAGTCATGATGAGACTTTAAATCTTGAATATTTGGAGTGTGCTAATCAAGTTATGGCAAACCTAGGTAGCATAATAAAAAGTAGGCACATCACCCTGCCAACAAAAGTCCACATAGTTAAAGTAATGGTCTTCCCAGGAGTACTGTATGGCTGCGAGAGCTGGACCATAAGGAAGGCTGAGCACAGAAGAATAGACGCCTTTGAACTGTGGTCCTGGGGGAGACTCTTGAGAGTCCCCTGGACTGCAAGGAGATCAAATCAGTCCATCCTAAAGGAAACCAACCCTGACTGCTCCTTGGAAGGACAAATACTGAAGCTGAAGCTCAAGTACTTTGGCCACCAAAAGAGAAGACTCACTGGAGATGGCCCTAATGCTGGGAAAGATTGAAGGCAAAAGGAAAAGGGCAGCAGAGAATGAGATGGCGAGATGGCATTGTTGATGCAATGGGCATAGATCTGGGCAGACTACGGAGGACGGCAAATGACACAGGAGCCTGGTGTGCAGTGGTCCATGGGGTTACAAAGGGTCAGACTCGATTGTGACTGAACAACAACAAATTGCACAGAACTAGTCTGTAGTGAGTCTTATCTCTTGGTGGGGTGTGTATTGTTTTGGCACTTCAACACACTTTGACTGCCAGCAGGGAGCACTGCTCAATAAAAGAAGCGGCTCTTTCCCATTTCTAGACCCTATCCCTACACCTCCATTTCCTTCCCTAGTGAACCAGAAACCCAACAAGAGGGAAAATCCAAGAAAAGCCTCAAAGCGTGACTGATCAATAAAAAGAGGAGAATTTACCTTTTAGCTTGCAAAAATGAAATCTGTGATGAACACAGTTGGGAGAGCACTTTACAATAATTATTCTCAGAAACCAAGAGCTATAAAACAAGGACCTGGGAAGTTAATTTTACATATTCAGCTGAATGGCTAATTTGTCCAGCTCAATGTTCTCTTTTCTCATCAGCAGTGACCGTCCGTGATCCCAGGTAGTGCTCTTACATCTATCTTACTCAAGATCGTTTTAATCAGACTCAGCATGCTCTTGGCATAGGTGTTGTACAACTTAGGAAGAGGCCATATTTTGTATCTGCGGTTGGTAATACATATCAGGGTGGCAGAATGAGCTCAGCCTTCACAGTACAGCGGAACCTCGGGTTAACCAACGGCTTGGTTAACATAAAAATCACATAACAAAAGGAAATCCATGGAAAATAGTGGCTCAGTTTAAGCCCCCCCCCCGAACAGATTGATTGGTTTTCAATGCATTCCTATGGGAAACTGCATGCAATGCATTCCTATGGGAAATTCGGTTTAAGCAATTTTCGTTTTAAGAAAAGTCCTGGGGAATGCATTAATTATGTTAACTAAGGTTTTACTGTATTCCCATCTTATTTTTTTGCTTGTTTTTGTATTAATGAAGGCACATTTTGAGTCAGATGTTTCTCCCATGACATTTCACAGAGCAGAGGTTTAGCTATCTTGCCCCAGGAAGTTGTGGGTTGTTGTTTTTTTTGTCATTCTTCCCTCTTTCTTTTCTCTTAGAGAAAGACTGGACAGAGGATGACCGGGTGAGAGAAAAAGTGTTGATGCAAGAGCTTGTCACCATTATCGAACAACGGAATGCCATTGTCAACTGTCTAGATGAGGATCGGCAAAGGTAAGTCTGAGAGAAAGTGCTGTGGAACAGACTGGCTGCTGCTAAATAACAGAGAAGGGGATAACAGAGTTATCATCTGTTGCTTCTGAGCATAACAGCCTCTCTTAATAAACCATACAATGACTGATCTCACTAGGGCAGAATCTCACTTTTGCTTTCTCTTCTTGTGTCACAAGGGAGGAAGAGGAGGACAAGATGCTGGCAGCCATGATTAAAAAGAAAGGTGAGAAATGCATCAGAAGTTAAAAGAGCCGCAGAACCACAACACATTTGCTCTCTTTTGCAACAAAGAACCAAATCCAGATATCACACTGGATTGTCTGTGCATTCTGCCTGAAACACATTAAAAACTGACATCCATGCAACCTCATTTCAGCCCTGAGAGAGCTCAGTTGATGCACATTGAGTAAATGTATGTACAGTAATACCCCGTGTAATGCTAAAACTGGTTCCACAAGTCTTAGTGTCATCCGATTTTTAACGTTATGCGATACATTTATTGCATACCATTAAAAAAAAGCCGGCTTCCTTTGGGGGAAGCCGGGGGCGAGTGTGGCCGCCCGCTTTTCCCCAAACTAAGTCGGGGATCACAGTGTCTGATCCTCGGCTTGGTTTGGGGGAATGTGCGTGGGCGCACCTGCCCGCTTTCCCCCAAACCAAGCCGGGGATCACAGCATCTGATCCCCAGCTTGGTTTGGGGGAAAACGGGTGGGCACACTCGCAAGGCAGTTGCCTGAATCAGTATCGATCCAGGCGGCTTGCTTGTGGAACAGGTGGGGGTCTTCCTAGCCCCTTTGCAAGGCAGCCGCCTGGGTTGGTATCGATGCAGCTGCCTTGCAGGGGTCTGGGAAAGAGCTCTGTCTCCTCGCAAGGCAGCCACCTGGATCAGTAACGATCCAGGCGGCTAGCTTGCGAAACAGGCGGGGGTCTTCCTAGACCAAATTTTCCCCAGTTTCTCCCAAACCAAGCCGGGGATCACAGTGTCTGATCCCCGGCTTGGTACGGGGGGATGTGCGTGGGCCTGCCCGCCTGCTTTGCAAGCCGGGGATCAGATGCTGTGATCCCCAGCTTGGTTTGGGGGAAAGCGGGCGCCCACACCTGTGCGCATTCCCCAAACCAAGCCGGGGATAAGCCGACTTGGCTTGGGGCAAACTGCTCAGACTGCACATTTCCTTGGGGTGAGAGTGCGCGCATGGGTTCTCACCCAAGGAAACCGGTGGCCCGACACTCAGACCGCCCGTTTCCTTGGGTGGAGAGTGGCCACGCGTGCTCTCATCCCAAGGAAACTGGCAGCCCTACGCTTGGGTCTACGGAGGCTCTCCCCCCCCCCCCCCCCCGCAAGGGGGCCTCTGGAGATCTCTGCCTCAAAGCCACCAGGACTGGTCTCCAGCCCTGCAGTCTTTGGGGCAGAGATCAACGTCAGGGAATTTGAGGAAAACTTTTGCATCGCACAACTTTATCTTAACGTTGTGCGGTGCAAAAGTGTTCATCAAATTCCCTGATGTTATCTGATTTTAGCCTTGTCCGATGTATTCGTCATCCGAGGTTCGACTGTGCAGGAGTTAGTCTTTAAGGCACCGCCACGTTTTCCGCCCGTTCCCAAAACTGATGGGCCATGAATTAACCAATAGCCTGATACTTTGTAAGGCAGTTTCCTGTGATTCTCTCCTTCCCTCACTTGCCCCCAGCTTGAATTCCACAGAAGGAATTTATTGTGCGTCTCTCTTTCTTTCCAGAATTTCACCGAGAGGCTGAAGCCGATAGTAGGAAGAAAGGGAAATTCAAGCCCATGAAAATGTTGAAGCTGCTTGGGAACAAACATGAGTCAAAGAGCAAGTCGCCCAAAGAGAAAAGCTAAAGCTTCTGGTGGCCAAACGCAGGGCAGGACTGTGTTTTCTGGCTGCCTCGGCCCTGGTTTTTAAGATGTTGTGCCTCACCGTACACCAAAGGTAGCTTTTCCTTAGAGAAATGCAGCCACGTCCAGCAACAGACTCTCTTCTGCTTATTGAGAAGATGGAAAGCACAGCAGATCCACTCAGCGCTGAACATTAAGCAAGCTGTTTGTGTCCATTTTGGCTTGATGGTGTGTGGGGTGTGTGAGCTTTTAGGCTTCCTCAGTTGGTCGAGCGTACTCTAATCCAATATTCTGAGCAACCCCAGATTTGGTTGTCTGTGAAAAACTTGCACTAATTGTCTCCCCCCCCCTTTTTTTTTTTGAACTGTGATAGTCACATGTGCCTCATACCGCTGTCCTCTGAGGAAGAAGAACTTCCGTTCGATCTGTGGCAAAGGGCGGCTTTCCTCCCCTGCTTCAGAACTTGTTTTGCCCAGAACGGTATTTCAGTTTTCAGAGGAGGGTTATTTATTGTTGCTGGTTTAGAACAGTTAAACTGGAGAAACCTCAGAAAAATGCTTTGTTACAAGGGCCAACAGAAACAGCAAAAAACAAACTAACAAAAAAAACCTAACTCCGTAATGGCGAACCTTGGCACTCCAGATGTTCTTGGACTTCAATTCCCAGAAGTCCAAGCCCCCGCGGATATGCACGAATGGGTTTACTGCGATTCATCCGGCCCGCACCGCCCTCGTCGCTCCTGGAAGCGGAAGTAAAACGTGCCCATCCGGGTGCATTTTACTTCCGCTTCCAGGAGCGACGAGGGCGGCGCGGGCCGGATGAATCGCAGTAAACCCATTCATGCGGATTCACGGGGGCTTCTGGGAATTGAAGTCCAAGATCATCTGGAGTGCCAAGGTTCGCCATCACGGACCTAACTAGTGCTCTCTTTCTAGAAGCCTTCCCTATCACCAAAGATGCACTGTGAATACTTGGTTCTTGGGGTGGGACTTTGAATGAAACCAGGAGGAAACTTTAAGGTGGTGATAATTTGTTCAGGTCTGACGAGAACCCTTAACAGGCCTTTTAACCCTTAAGGCCGCCGCCGCTGCTGCTGCTAACTTCATCCATGGTGCTCCTTGGGACAAGTCGAGACCCCCCCCCCTCCTGTTATGCATTGGAGGGGGAGTGTTGGTGTTATGAAGCTGTACTACTCAACGGCAATGAGATTTCCTTTTTGGCCTTGCTCACCATTCGCCCGTTAGAGAGGGCGTCTCGGCTGCTTGTCCTCCAGCTTGGACTGTATATATATTTACACATTTTTCAAGACAGCTCTCTCTCTCTCTCTACCATTTTTCATAGTGGAATTTAGCCCATTCTCCATTTTTATGTGTTTGTACGTTAAGAGGGAAAGATCTCTTTCCTCCTTCCTTTCTGCCGTTTCTGCATGGTGGATCTATTTATTGAAATGTTTGCTTGGTCTGAGTTGAACACTGATAGTATTGTAGGTGTTGGTTAGTCAGCTGTTAGTCTTGAGTTCTTATTAGCAGAGCAGGCTACCAGCCCAGAGCAAATTGCAGCGCTGCCTTATCCAAATAAAATGAATGTTTGGCCCAGCCTGGGCTGTAACACCCAGCCTACACCATTCCAGAAGGGGATCTGAATTCTCGAGCGTTGCCAACTCTGACTGGGGCCATGTTCTCAAGCCCTGGAAATGAATGCCAACCGTCATCTGACTACTGCAAGGTCGCCCTTGGGTTTTGATCCTAAAGCACAACTTTCCCCTCTGCAAAACAAAACAAGCTTAAGATTTCAAAATGCTACCCTATATACCGGTACTCCCATCAGAAATCCCCATTACATTCCGGGGTACGTAACGACATTGTAATAACCACAGTCTTCACTGATATGCAGGGAACAAAGAAATAAAATTAAAGGATTGTGTTGAGCATCTGTTGCCATATTTATTTACTGTGTCTTGACTCTGCTCGTTCCAGTGGAAGGGGGACAAAATCAGTGCTGTGCAAATATATTTCCAAGGAATCGTCGTTGTCGTTGGCTGCTACTCATATCCGAGCATGCATTTTTCCTGGAAGTCATTTTCTCAGTTGATGGATGTGTCTCTGGTGACTCCATAAACTGATCCTGGTATGAAACATGTGACCACATACAGTACACTGAATAGATAATGGAGGGCATAGTTGAGTTTTACGAAGCTTTCGTGTTTGTCACTTAGCCTCATGTCTGCGGCATTCTCCTTCGAATTGATCGGTAGCAGCAGAGATGATTTGGCGCCAAAGCGGGCGATCTTCGGCCACTGTCTCCCAGGTTTGTGGGTTTATACCTGACACCTTCATGGTTTGTTTCAGCTGGTCCTTATAGTGCTTCAAAGGAGCTCTGTGGGGTCTGTGACAAGGAAGCCTGGAGCCATCCATATGGCGGACATGCCCTATCCATCTAAGACCGTGATGGCGAACTTTGGCACTCCAGATGTTCTTGGACTTCAATTCCCAGAAGCCCCCATGAACCCACACAAATAGGTTTACTGCAATTCATCCGGCCCTCGTCGCTCCTGGAAGCGGAAGTAAAACGCACCCATACGGGCGCGTTTTACTTCCGCTTCCAGGAGCGACGAGGGCGGTGCAGGCCGGATGGATCGCAGTAAACCCATTCGTGCAGATTCATGGGGACTTGGGCTTCTGAGAATTGAAGTCCAAGAACATCTGGAGTGCCAAGGTTCACCATCACGGATCTAAGACAAGGGCCTATGATGAAAGCTTCAGTGCTATTTACATTTATCTTCTTGAGAGCTGCAATGTTGGCGACATAGCCATCCCACTTGATGCTCAAGATGGAACTTAGCTTCTATTGGTGAAAGCACTCAAGCTTTTCGATGTCTTTTCCAAGGAATGGAAAACAAAGGACACAAAGATGTACTTGAATACTATTTCTTCTCCTCCCCACTTCCTTGAACAGGGGGTCTGATAGCTAAACTAGACTTGACCACATGTCCGATGACTTCAGTTGTATCCAATCTGAAGGAGGATCTCTACTTTTTCACTTGCAGATAAGAGGAGCTCGATGTCCTCTTCTACGTTACCTTTTGGCATTCAGTCACTTTTCTCCCTGCCTCAGATCTGATCCTATCAGATGGGGTGTTGGAAAAAAATGTGATTCAAGAAATGGAGTCCAGTGGGTTAAAGCACAAAGGGGTCAGCTCCCCACCTGAATCGCTTGCCACTGTAAAAAAAATAAACTTCTCTACTTTAGACATGATTGGTTCAGACAGAATTAAAACCAAACATGGCTTCCCCATCAGAGCTAGGTTGGCTTCAACTTCTCTCTATTCTCACTAAGATAGTCGCAGAATGAAAAACAAGGCTCAAGTTTTGCTCTAATTGTCCCTCTTACTAGTTTTGAAGTAGCAGCCATAACTATTTGCAATGTGC
Organism: Bradypodion ventrale; assembly: GCA_035047345.1. Classification (NCBI taxonomy): domain Eukaryota; kingdom Metazoa; phylum Chordata; class Lepidosauria; order Squamata; family Chamaeleonidae; genus Bradypodion; species Bradypodion ventrale. The sequence goes on along the minus strand of JAWDJE010000005.1, from coordinate 219,834,341 downwards.
AGCTGCACAAAATATAATAATTAAGAGCCATAATGGTTAAACTGCTCTACTGCAACCAAAAGGTTGTGAGTTCAGTCCTGACCAGGACTCAAGGTTGACTCAGCCTTCCATCCTTCCGAGGTGGTAAAATGAGTACTCAATACATTGGGGGCAAAATGCTAATTAACCTGTGAACTGCCCAGAAAGTGCACTAAGCTCTCTGGGGTGGTATATAAATATGACTGCTTTGCTTTAAAATGAAAAATAGCAATATAACTTCTGTTTTTCGTAGTTAAAAACTGTTTGACTCCTACAGGGGCTGATCCAGAAATGTGCATCTTATATCCTTACTAGAAGTGTTTCAGTTGTTTTTATTTTAATAAATAAAAGTAGAAAATGCCAGGATAAGCATGCAGAGACAGAATGGTGAGCGTCTTCCATTCCTTGCTGGTCTACTTTAAATGGAAAGCCTTACCTCCAAACAGCTGCTTCTGAACCACACCCTGAAAAGGCCTCCTGCTGCAAAATGCTATGAATAGAGTATTCTTAATGTTTTGGCAGAAAAATGAGCGTTGAAGAGACTCCACAGCTTTCTACCACTAGAACAGCAGTCTGCAGTGTCTTCGTTACCTCCTTTGAAAATCATCAAGATCCTAGCTAAAGCAAGAACTCTGTTCACTGGCTCTGAAATTACTGTTAACTTACATATGTGGGAGAAGGACACCGCACTTAGATAGAAGCAGCGATGCCACCATTTCAGCCAATGCTGAATAACCCTATAGAAAAAGGCTAAAATGACACCACTGCCATTCTAGCCACTGAAGTTCTAGAAGATCAAAGGCAGCAGAAGGAGGTGAGGCTGTGACAGTCTTGCAAAAAACTACTGGTTGTCTTCTGTGCTTGACGGTTCAGTTCTGTTGCCTATATCGAAGGATTTAGCCATTGCTTCTTCCAGTTCTGCAGTTCTCTGTTTATCGATTGTCTCCATCTCATGTAGTTTCTAGAAAAAAACGGAGGATGTGAGAAGTCTACAAGTCATTATTTCCCCCAGAAGATAAATCATTCTTCTGCAATCATTTTTTTACGATCTTCACCTCCTTGTTTCCTAGGCACGCAACACTAACTTGACAAAACATTCCCCAGCTTCTTAAAGTATATTGTGCCTAACTGTCAAAAGTGGGAACTGTAAACTTAGGGATATTAGAAATGCTAGACCACAAAAAGTCAGATACTGTACCTGTGATATTTCAGTAAGAATGATCCCTTGGTACAACTTGCCCTGTCCGAGGGCCTCCATCTCTGCTAGAAATTTCTTTCGATCTTGGATTTCACTCGCCACTAGATATTGAACAAAAAGAAGCAATGTTAGATAAAGAGCAGGAAGGCCAGAACTCACCATTATTTCCTGAGCCCTCACAGTGCAGCAATTAAACTGCAGTACTACAGTCAAACCTCTGCTCATGATTTGAATTTCATTCTGATGGGCTCAAGGTTGACTCAGCTCCCCATCCTTCCAAGGCTGACAAAAGGATGTTTGTTGGGGGCAAAATTTTAATTACCTTGTGAACCACCCAGAGAGTGCTCTAAGTGCTATGGAGATATACAAATGTAATTACTATTGCTAACTCTAAAACATCTCATTTCCCAATTGTTAGACATATTCTATTGTCTGTATTCTGTTTAAATTTAGAAATGACTAATATTCTCTCCGAAGGAAACCGAGTTAATTGACTGGGTAGGTCTGCTCACATGAATGAAATATCTCACAGATAATTTATGAAATTTTTAAAAAGCCTGCAATTTTGGCCTTAAATGGAAACTCTGGACTCTGAAGTCATCTTATCTTATTTTAAAATTTTAAATTTTTTAGATTTTTAATTTTTGGGATTTTAGAATTTTAAAATTTTGAAATTTTAAAGTTTTTAAATTTTTAAATTGTACTGTATGGTACTATCTTAATTGGTGTTTCTGTAGCTGTTTTTAAATTAAGGGATATGCCTTATTCGAGTTGATATATAGCAACCGAGAAATTTTGTTGTTCCCGCAAGGGGACAATGACAATAAAGATTTATCTATCTATTGTCTATCAGAAGCACACAAAGTTACTTTCTGGATTGAAAGAATTTTTGCTGGAGAAAATCCACTCAGGAGAACGCCCAAATGCGGCTCCTTTCATGTCCCCAAGATCTTTTCCCACCGAAGTGGTCCCTATTTATCTACTTGCAATTTTTTGCTTTCAAGCTCCTAGGTTGTGAGCTGACAACTTGCCAACCTTCCAACTAACAAGGTGAGCTTCCTAACCACTGAGCCACTGCAGTCCCAATTTATGGAATGAAACTTGCCATATTAAGGTCAATAATATCAATCACAGGAATAGACAAATTTATGGAGGATCTATCAATAAATGTCATATTGACAGAAGTTAGCCACACTATTTCTGCCAGGTTCAGAGGAGGTATTCTGCAGACAAAACTGCTAGAGACAGAAAGCAAAACAGAAGAGAGCTGGAGTAATGTTTTTTGCATGATGGAAGTTGCTTTATGCTGCCTGTTATTCATACAGCTACATGTTTGTTTGGCATTGACATTCAAAAACTCTGAAAATACAAGGCAGGACAAAATAATGTGGATTCTCTATCTCAGGGATCTCCCTGAATTCAACAGTATAAACCACCTGCTTTCCTCTGAACACTATTGCTTATCTCACTATTGCTTTAAACCCAGAGTGACTGTGGCCACTTTCTATTCCTGATAGATATAACACAGGCTCTACTGGGGCAGAGTGGGTTATGTAGTATAAATTACACTGCCTCACAAGCCTCTAGGGCAGTGGTTCCCAAAATGGAGCACACGCCCCACAGGGGGACTTCAATTCCCAGAAGCCTAAGTCAATACATTGGCTGATCAGTGCTTTGAGGAATTGACGTAGGCTTCTGGGAACTGAAGTCCAAAAACCAAAGGTTGGAAAACACTGCTCTAGCACATTATGAGCATTTTAGGCCATTTTTTTCCCAGCTTTGGTGGGAGGGAGTAGACAGATGTTTGCGCCTGCCAGAGAGAGGGATTGGTCTTCAGCCCTTTAGAAATTGCCCATCTCTGCTCTACATATAAAGTACATCGACACATTGACTTTTGCCAAATCAATTCATTTTACTTACATTCTTCAAACCGGTCTAGTTCTGGTGCCTCCTCTTCTATCTTAACTTGCTTCTTCTGGACATTTTTCACTGTCTTATCCTTTCCTTTTGCTAAGATGTTTTGGAGTCTTTCTTTCTCCTTCTCCAGGTCTCCTGCAAAACAACATATACACGTTATACAGTTTTCAAACAAAATCATGTATATGAGCTCATAGATTATAAAGCCCACACATATTCAAAGTGGTAAATTTTCTTGCTAAAGGTTTTAACATAGTCAGCTATGTATGTGTGAGCCAAGCTGAATAAAACAAGGTTTGATGAGCACAAAAAACCAGCAATAAAAGAGCAAGGGAACATTTACAACACAATTGTATGTTCATTTGAAAATAAATTCCATTGTGTCCAAAGAGCTCTCATGTTCAGGTTTCTGTAAGGAATGTATTTTATGGCTTTTCAGAGGAGAGAGGGGAAAATGCAACACATTTTTAGGCATAGTCTAAAACAGGGATTCTCAACCTGTGGCCCATGGGCTGGATGTGGCCCATGGCACCATTTCATGTGCCCCCCACCGCCTCCACCACACTGGGAAGTTCCATGTGGTGGAGGAAGAAGGGCAAAATGGCCATCCAGCCCCTGAAGCTGTTTGAGGGAGCATGACCCGGCCCCCGGCTTTAAAAGGTTGAGAACTCCTGGTCTAAAATTTCTGCTAACCTTTTAGCAACAGGAGCTTCATAAGTACAGATAAGTACTCAAAGAAAATTTCTGAGATCTAGTGCAGGGTCTAACAATTGAAAGCCAACACTAAGACAGTCCCATAATTTTTCTCTGTCATTAATGACTTAGGACAGTGATGGCCAAACCTGGCACTCCAGATGTTCTTGAACTTCAATTCCCAGAAGCCCTGATCAGCAAGTGTGTTGACTTTGGCTTCTGGGAATTGAAATCCAAGGACATCTGGAGTGCCAAGGTTGGCTATCATTGGCTTAGGGGAGATGCTTATTTATTCTTTCTTTGTTTCTTTCTTGTTTTTAATCCACCTTTCATCCTAACATAAGCAAAATGACAAAAAAATGTAAAAGCTAAAAATATTCATTGATAATGATAAAATAAGAATAATAATTTTGTGTCAGAGATTATTCTGGGATGAAAGGTTTTTTGCTGGAGAAAATCTGCTCAGGGGATGCCCAAATGAGGCTCCTTTACTATCCCCAAGTGCAGCTCTTGGGTATAAAAACCTGACCTTCCAGTCTTCAGCTCAACATCTTAAGCACTAAGCCACAGCGGGAGCTGATAAGATAAAACTATAAAGCAAGAGTATAATCAGAACAGTGCAAAAGCATAAAAAGCAAAGCAGAATAACCTCAAACCAATATCGCACCTTTAAAAATGCATGGGCAAATATGCCTTATCTTGAATCCAAATAACTCCACAAGCACCATTCTGCTGAGATGAAGACACCATTCCAAAGATAGGAGACTACCAGTGAGAAGGCCTTCTAGCTTATCTTACACACACACACACACACACACACACACACACACACACACACACACACACACACACACACACACACACACACACACACACACACACACGCGATACTACCCAATTGTAAAGATTACTGAAATGATTTCTCTCTTGATTCCAAAGTGCTATATGTTATGGATCATTACTAATGTTTAGCTCATCTTTTCAAATTAGTTTTATCATTTGCTAACATCTGTTGACTTACGGGTGGCTTGGGGCCTGAATTTCTCCCGGGTGTATGCATCACCTGCGCGACAGACCTCAGCAGGCCGACGGTGAGGTCTACCACATGGATGGATGGACAGAAAGATCTTGGGTAGTGAGATAGGCTTTGGAAGCTGTGGTTGTCTGCTGGACGTTGGATCGCAGTGAATAGGCAGGGAGTCGCCTCCTAAGGAAAGAAAGAGACAGGGAGATCAAGGCCATGTAACCTATTTGGAGAAATAACTGGACACAATCCTGAAAAGACTCTTATACTTGGTCCAAAAACCTAACACTTTTAAGAGCATGATTACAAACGTAGGCTTCTGGGAACTGAAGTCCAAAAACCAAAGGTTGGAAAACACTGTTCCAGCACATTATGTGCATTTAGGCCACATTTTCCCACACACACACACACCTTTGGTGGGAGGGAGCAGACAGATGTTTGTGCCTGCCAGGGAGAGGGATTGGTCTTCAGCCCTTTAGAAATTGCCCAACATGGGGAGCAAACACCAAAGATCTGATGAAGAGAGCACAGTAGAGGTTATACTTCTTGAGAATCCTCAGGAAGAACAATCTTTCAAAGAACCTGTTGTTGGCATTCTACCACTGTACCATAGAGAGTGTGTTAACCTATGGTCTGTGTGTATGGTTTGGGAGTTGTACAGCTAGGGAAAGAACAATGCTGTCCAGGGTCGTAAAGACTGCAGAGGGGATAATTGGGTGTACTCTTCCCACTCTAGATCAAATATATGCCACCAGGTGTTATAAGAAAGCTGTACAGATTGCGCAGGATAGTACGCACCCCGGAAATGATCTCTTTCAGCTTCTGCCTTCTAGAAGAAAGTATAGGGTCATAAAGACCAGGACCAGCCGCTTGAGAAATAGTTTCTACCCAAAAATGGTTCTGGCTTTGAATGCAGTGCAATGCAGTCTATGAGGGAGCTTCTGTATAGAGTTTTAGAGTTTTAGAGTCTTAGAGTTTTAGAGCTTTTTAAGGGTTAAATGTGTATATGTGGGGTGGGAGTATGTTGATAATTTTGTATAGTTGTATTTTGTTTAGGTTTTGTTGGGTTGATAAGTGGGTTTTTTTCAATCTCGTTGTTCTGTGCAGAACAATGACAATAAAGATTTATCATATCATATCAAAATGTTTAAATAATGTACCATATGAAAATTCTTATTTTACTAAGAAAACTTACAGCCTGCTTTTCTAGTACCCACAAACCACTCTAGGTGGCTAAAGAAATTACCGCCATTTTTAAAAAAAACAAAAGTCCCGACACGGTAATGCTATGATAAAAGCAGAGAGATTAATTATAGAAAAACTATTCAGTATTCTATTCACAATATCTTAAAGGAACTCAAAACCAACTTGGCTGTGATGAAAGGAGAGCACTGTGTATGACATCTGACATGAATCTTTTGATTCTCAGCTTTAGTTAAAAACTCCCCACAATTATATTTATACCATATGTTGGAGACTTCACTCTGCAACAACCAAAACCATAACAGATTTATAAAGATCCAGAGAGAGAGATGGGTAAAACTAGATTTGTCAAGTAACCATTGTCTATGGTTTATTTCCACTACTGTAGTTCACCCGGTGGCTTAGTGGTTAAGATGCTGAGCTTGGAAACTGGAAGGTCGGGTTTCGATACCCAAGGGCTGCACTTGGGGACATGAAAGGAGCCTCATTCAGTCATCCACTGAGCAGAGTTTCTCCAGCAAACATCCTTAACCCAGAGTAATCTCTGACACAGACTTATTATATTTCCACTACTGTTCTGCTTGCTCTCTTGAGCCTATGTAAATTTCCTTTCCCAGGCAATTATTTTTTTCCCTTTAGTCAGAGATGGTTCATGTGATTATGAATGCACAGCATTTAGAAATCATTTTTTTAAATAACCAGCAACTTTACTGCTAAGTGTAAAGGAAAGGTTGCATGCAGAGATAACTTACGGTTCATGCAGTTAACTAGATGACGTTGCTGGAAGCTGGTGAGTCTGGATTCTTGCATCATCACTGAAATATAGAAGAAAATCTAAAATAATGTTATATTTGCAGAAGGAAATTTCACATCAATAGCAGTTGTTGAAGAAGATGAAATACACTCCTGCCTCAGAATTGTTTCACAAGTCTCTGAAGATATTACTCAAGTTTTCAAACTGTTATAATCTATAGCAACCTTCTCAAAACTGCCTCTCTTCCAAATACAGTAATACCTTATACAAAGTCCGCTTCATACAACATCGAAATCATACAACATCGCCTAATTCCTTGAAAAAAGTTGCCTCATACAAAGTCGCAGTGACTTTGTATGAGGGATTGGGGTTTTTCCCAGGTTGCATTGTGTCTGGGCAGTATAAAAGGCAGGATGCATGCGTGCATTGCTCTTGTGGGTTTTGCATGAGGCGAAGAGTGTTTAGGAGTGGTTTTGAGCATGATTTTGGATTGTTTGGTGTTTGCTGCTGTGGTTTTTAAAAACAGATTGGATGCTCCATAATTTTTCTTATGTTGGTCTTTTTTGGGGGAGCACTGTTTGGTGGGGTGGGCAATTGTTTTGTGTTTGCTGCTGTTTGGATTAACACTATGCTGCATGATGGGACATGTTAACTTTTAAACCTGCACTTCATAAAGTTTTCAAAAGTTAAAAACTTGTTGTATGGTTTGTCCCCTAAAATCATATCATATCATAGCTTTAATTTGTATCCCGCTTCCCTCAGCCCGAAGGCGACTCGAAGCGGCAAACAACAATAGCAAAACAATACAATAGGTACACAATACAGTCATGCAAAAAGAAAATAAATAATACAATATCAACAAATACAAAATCAAGGTTGTTTGACAAGTTTTTGTAATGTATTTAGCCTTTAGACAATGATTTCTTAAAGTTCTGTCAGTTTCCTGTCTGTTTCCTTGACTTTGCCCTGAAGTCTGTACTGTTACAGTACAATGTATCTCTATGGAAACGACGTTGTACGAGGCATTGCGGCAAGGATTTGGACGTTGTATGAGGCATCGCGGCTAGGATTTTGCATGCCTCATACAAAGTCCACATTCGTATAAAGTCCAAACTTGTGGAACCAAGTTTGGACGTTGTATGAGGTATCACTGTATAACTAGTTCCGTGATGGCGAACCTTGACACTCCTGCTGTTCTTGGACTTCAATTCCCAGAAGCCCAAATCTCTGTGAATCCACATGAATGGGTTTACTGTGCAGTAAACCCATTCATGTGTATTCACAGAGACTCAGGCTTCTAGGAATTGAAGTCCAAGAACAGCTGGAGTGTCAAAGTTCGCCATCACAAAACTAGTGTCTGAGGAAGGTGAGGGTTGTGTAAAACATTTGGAGGGCTTAACAAGCAAAAGTATTGGCTACAGCATAGTTATGTTAAGCAGTTAGGGTCCTGAATAACAATTTTATTCTTCAGATGTATAACTGTACTGCACACTTCATTTTAAAAAGTATACTCAGAAAGGTCATTAAAAAGAAAATAATGTTGCAGTACAGTTTAAAATCCCTGTTTGCTCAACCTCTTCAGTGGGTGGCAGCTGTTGAACAAAAGTAGTCCATGAGGGAAAAGAGGAAAAAAAGCATGAAAAACCAATTGAAATAAATAGCACAAATTACATCTAGAACAGGCAATACACCAAATGCTGTTTTGGGCACATAAGAACATATAAGCAAGTCCTTTGTACAAGGCTGGGATTGGTTCAGGAGATGCACATGCAAATCAATAAGTTTATTTACAACCGGTAATAAAATGCAATGTCTGTCAGGCAAGTCTCTGATGGGAATCAGTTTGAGGAATAAATATTCTGACATATATATCCTAATGAGTTGATTGAGGAAGTTTTATGGTATAAGGCACATTGACAGGTCAGTTGTCCTAAGAAACAACCTCCTCCCTTCCCACATTTTTGAATCTGTTCCGACATATATATCACTAGCAGAGGTTGCCCGGCGTTGCCGGGCTGTTTTAAATTGTGTTGGAATGTTAAATTGTGTTAATGTTTTTTTAAAAATTGCTTAGTCTGTAATTTTGATTTTTACAATGTTTATTTATGTAGATTTTTTTGGCTTGGCTGTTATAAACTGTGATCTGCTTTTTTTTTTTTTAGGATTAATAAAAGAACAAAGTATGATATAATTTTTTCAAATTGTTTTATGTAACTGAATAATGTTTTAGTTTTTGGAATTTTTTTAAAATAGTTGTACCGTAGGTAATAATTTAAATAATGTGAAAGTAAATGTTTTTTTTACATTCAATGTTTTAAAAATGTGTTTAGATGTTTTGGGTTTTAATTTGAGTTACAGGATTCTTTCTCTTCGGGAGGCAAAGACACCTTTGCCTCCTGGGGAGAAGAAATCTCCAACAGGGAAGGGGTTTGCTTCTTTCTGGGTTTGCTTGGAAAGGAGTTTCCTTTCGAGGCAGCCCACAGAGAAGCGATTCTTTCTCTTCGGGAGGCAAAGACACCTTTGCCTCCTGGGGAGAAGAAATCTCCAGCAGGGACGGGGTTTGCTTCTTTCTGGGTTTGCTTTGGAAGGAGCTTCCTTTCCAGGCAGCCCACAGAGAAGCGATTCTTTCTCTTTGGGAGGCAAAGACATCTTTGGCTCCTGGGGAGAAGAAATCCCCAGCAGGGAAGGGGTTTGCTTCTTTCTGGGTTTGCTTGGAAAGGAACTTCCTTTCCAGGCAGCCCACAGAGAAGCGAGGGCGAGACGTAGAAGGCAACACCAGGAGGGAAACCTTTAAACACCCAGTCGGAGCCAGGAGGTAAGCGTGGTCGGTGGGGGTTAGGAAGGGTGGGCTAGGTGGTGGGGCGGGGTGTGTGTGGCAGCGTGGTTACCGGGGCCGTGCCTCGCCCCCCACTCCCTAATTGGCGCTACCGCGCTTACCTCCTGAGTCCCGCTGGGTCTTTAAAAGTCTTTCCCTCCTGGCGGTTTATTTTTTAACTTTGGCGTGCCATGCTTTGCCAGCCTCCTTTGCGCTCGCGTCCCTCAGCCTGAATGGCTGAGGGGTTGTGCAGCACAGAGGACTCTGGGATTCGTAGTTCGTGCTGCAGTTTTTTTTCTGAAGCTTATTTTTGATTGGCTGCGCCGCGTTTCTCCACGTTCTTTGTGATCGCGTCTCTCAGCCTGATTGGCTGTGGCGCGGCGTGGCGCAAAGAACGTTGGGAAATGAAGTTGTTTCCCTTTCTTCGTGTTTGTGGGGCTCTTGCCCCACTGCCGCTTTTTTCAATCCTTCGTTGACCTGCGGACCCAGTTCGTCCGTGTGCACGAAGGGTGGGTGTGGGTTATTAGGGCGGGGCTTAGGAACCTATACCAAGTTCCAACGGTTAACCCTTGGTTTTATAGGTTAAGATTAGCATCTTTGCATGTGCATCTCGTGAACCAATCCCAGCCACTCTGGGTCTCTATACTAGATATTTATAAAATGGATATCACGATATCCACTCTTATGTCTGATGAAGTGGACCTGATCCACAAAAGCTCACATTAAAATACAGGAGTTAGTCTTTAAGGTGCCACAGCATTTTTTACCCTTTTTTTTTGCTCTCTGAAATCCTATACAGTACTAGATCTAATCTCTGTTAACCTTTCAGTTACCTTTTATCAGCTCCTGTGTTTCTTTGCTGTATTCAGTCACAATGGGCACATGCCAAAATCCACTACCTTTTGCCACAGCAGGTGTGGTCCTCTCTCGGGAAGCCATTTTAACACTTTAAAGAGAAAAGCAGACAAAAACCTTATATACAGTACTGTATAAGCATTACAATTAAAAATGTAGTCAAAAAACTTATATATAATAAGCATTACAATTTTAAAAATTGAAATCCTGTTGGCATAGCTACATGGGCAAGGCTGATGATGTCACCAGCCATAGTCTTTTTTTGTTGTTGCTAATTAAAAGCTCCCTGAACTGGTGGCAATGGAGTCAAGGCTCCCACCATTTCCTAGGCCCTCAAAGGATCCTCAAAGTTGGAAAGGCTCCAAAGGGAGCACCGGAACCTCGGGAAGGAAATCAGAGATGTTTAAGTAGCAAAAGAAAAGAAAGAAAAGAAAAAGAAATGCTGCAGAGCCTTGTGTTTGTGAACTGCCTAAAGAGTGCACTAAGTGCTATGGGATGGTATACAAGTAGAATTATTATTGCTATTGTGCTTGGAGCTGTGACAACAGGATAAGAGCCAGTGTTTCCACCCTCTCCAGTAAGTGCATTACTAGATACTTGTACAGTAAAACCCCGTTTTACGGAAAAAGTCCGTTCCGTAGCTTTTTCCTTAACTCGATTTTTTCCCTTTAAAATGAGGCATTCCCATTAGAAGAAAAAACATTCCCGACCCCCATAAAAATAATAAAAATAAAAATAAAAAACACTCCTCTCCAGACCACTCTACTGCTACCCACAGGACTCAGAATGGCTGCGGGTGGTCTTTTATAGCCCACCAGGCACAATACGCTTTGGGAAATCACAATCTGTAAAAAATGTTTTTTTTGTAAAACAGGACACATTTTCAGCAAAAAAAAACCTTCTGTAAAACGAGGTTTGTGTAAAACGAGGTTTGTGTAAAATGGGGTTTTACTGTACAGTATATAAGTTTGCCAATGAAAACTGATCAACATAGAGTTCTCCTGTGATTTTTATATCACATACTTTTAAAAAAAGAGAGAAATTGCATCCCAACCAAATGTCCCTTTGGAAAATAGAAATAATGTTTTGTTCTCATTTAAAGTCTCTTTGCCATATAATTCAATCTACTGTACCGCATTAGCCACATTCCTGGGCTTATTTACAGTGCTGGTTTTAACTTTCTTTTTTCTACTTGGACATATACACCAGTACTGTATCTAAATTTCCCTATACTATTGGCTTCTTCGCTAACTGTCTTTCTCAGATTAGTCTCTGATTAATATTATATCAATGCTAGCTTCCATATTAGAGGCAGGATTTTTATAGCTTTTTCAGGAAGGCTGGCTTTTAAAAGTGCTATAATATTTACTACTTCTAGCAGATGTTTGATCGAGATGGGTATGAATGCATGAAATGAATTACCCAAGGCAGCATTTTTTTGTTTTGTAAACCTCTTAAAACTTTTTTTTAAAATGTTATTTTTAGATATTAGATTAGTTAGTTTGTTTCTGTTCTAAATACTTGCAATACATTCAAATAAGAATCCATTAGATGTGCTTAGTGTGAAGAACTGTTACATAGGATTGCAGAAACTAAGTGAATAGGCAAGTGATGAGGTCGGTGTGGGATTGCCTCATAATGTAGTCTGTGAATTGGCAAATTTGCTTGCCCAACTAGATCTACTGTGCTGTGGCCAATTTACAGAGGTAAACCTGTTTGCTGCTTCATCTATGACAATTTGGATAACATTAGGTAGGATAAAGCCCTAGCCTTCTGGTGAAGGACCAAATAAATTTTTAATTTTCAGCTGCATGATCCAAAAAATCCAAATTCTTACCAAACTTATTGCACTATTTAAGTTATTCATTGTATTGCTAAGAATACTATAAAATAAAACTCCTTCAGAAGAAGTGGGAAAAACTTTAAGAAAATCAGGAGCTTTTATGACATATAAACACCATACATTAGAAAACTAGTCATATAATACACTAACCATTAATCCATTTTGACGTTGATACATCATATGATCGCACTGTATATTTTACTACATTACAGATGGAATAAGAGCCTTGGTGGCACAGCGGTTAAGCTGTTGTAAAGGTTTCCCTTGCTCGAAATCCAGTCGTATCTGACTCTAGGGTTCAGTGCTCATCTCTGTTTCAAAGCCAAAGAGCCAGCGCTGTCTGCTTCTGCAGACATTTCCGTGGTCATGTGGCAGGCATGACTAGTCACCAGAGCACATGGAACGCTGTTACCTTCCCCCTGAAGTGGTCCCTATTTATCTACTTGCAATTTCTTGCTTTCGAAATTCTAGGTTGGCAGGCTGTTGTACTGCAGGCAAAACTGATGACATTGTGAGTTTGATCCTGACATGGCGCCAAGGTTGACTCAGCCTTCCATCCTTTCGAGGTCAGTAAAATGAAAACCCAGCAAGTTGGGGGGAAATGCTAATTAACTTGTGAGCCACTTGTGCACTAAGTGCTATTGGGCAGGATAGAAGTGTCATTGCTAATTGCTAAGTGTTTGTGGACTGCAGTGGCTTAGTGATCAAGATGCTGAACTTGATGACTGGAAGGTCAGCAAGTCAATAGTTCAAGACCAGAGTACTGCACAACTGAGTGAGCTCCCATCATCTGCCCCAGTTCCTGCCAACCTAGCAGTTCGACAGCAAGAAATTGCAAGTAGCTAAAATGGGGTGCCCAAACTTTTCAGGCTGTGGGCCAGTCATGTGGTTCAGCAGACCGGTCAGGTGGTTCCTCCCACCAGAAGCAGAAGTAAAACGTGCCTTGCAATCTGTTGAGATATATTTTAGGCTGCCATTTTCTCTCCTTAAACCAGGGGCGCCCAAACTACGGCCCGTGGGCCAGATCCAAGCCCCGACACCAATTCACCCGGCTCACACCGTCCTCATCACACCCGTGCATTTTACTTCCACTTCCGGAAGCGACAAGGGTGGCATGTGCTGGATGAATTGGCGTTGGGGACCAGGTCTGGCCCACAGGCTGTAGTTTGCGCACCCCTGAGATAAATAGATACCGATTCTGTGGAAAAGGCAATAGCATGCCTGCTACATGACCACGGAAACATCTGCAGATGCAGGCAGCGCAAGCTCAGCAGGTGTGCTGACTTGGTTTTCTGGTAATTGAAGCCCAAGAACACCTGGAGGCCCTGGGCTGAGAAACCCTGCAAACCACTTCAACCCCACTGCCTATTTATCTCAGAAATACGTGGTTCAGCATCCAGGAGCTGAGCCTAGAATACTTCCTATGTAGACCCTTTCCATGGGACTGCGTTGGCTTTGTGGCTAAGATGCTGAACTTGACGACTGGAAGGTGGGCAAGTCAGCAGTTTGAGACCCGAGTGCTGCTAAACAGAGTGAGCTCCCGTCTCTGTCCGAGCTCCTGCCAACTTAGCAGTTCGAAAGCAAGAAATTGCAAGTAGACAAAGAACTACCAAAAGGGACTGCGCTGGCTAAAGTGGTTAAGACGCTGAACTTGACAAATGAAAGGTTGGCAGGTCAGCAGTTTCGAGACCTGAGTGCTGCTTGATGATGGAGTGAGCTCCCGTCTCTATCCTAGCTCCTGTCAACCTAACAGTTCGAAAGCAAGGAATTGCAAGTAGATAAATAGGTATCGCTTCGGCGGGAAAGGTAAACAGCGTTCAATGCTCTCCGGTGTCTAGTCATGCCTCTGCCACATGCCCATGGAAAGGTCTGCAGACGCGCACAGCCAGCGCTGGCTCTTTGGCTGTAAAGAGAGAGATGAGCACCGCCCCCTAGAGTCGGACACGACTGGCTTCTTCCGAGCTAGGGCGACCTTTAAAATTCCCTTAAGTATACTGTAAACACAAGCAATAGGAATGAACTCCCATCACTTCCTCCTTTCCACACTTCTGCCCATCCTTCCTTACATAGTAGGGTGGCGACCCAAATATTTACTTTATGTTTTCAAGGCACCCGGTCGGTCCTGAGGTTTTAATCGCCTCACCCTTGAAACGAAGAAAGAAAGACGTTGGGGGTGTTTGTAGAAGAAGAGAAATCCTCATACGCTCCTTTGGCCCGAGCTGGCGGCTTCCGTCACCATGCCAACCAGCTTTTCGCGGCCACTTCCGCCCACGTCACCTCTGACCCGGAAAGACTTGCAGTTGCGCGTCACTGCCTAGTCCGAGCAGAACGTCCGTGGGGCTCGTCCTGGCGCCGCCGTCGACGTTCTAGCGTTGAGGCCCCTGCGGTGGTTGCCTGCCTGGGGGAGGTCTCGCGAGAGGAGGGCCCCGCGCTGCTGAGCACGAGAGTGGAGAGACCGACCGACGCATCATGTCGGACAACGAGGACAAGTAAGCGCTCACGCGGTGGTCAGTGGGGTGTCAAGGTCTCCCTTGCTCGACAGCCAGTCGTATCCGACTCTAGGGTTCGGTGCTCATCTCTCTCTTCACAGCTAAAGAGCCAGCGCTGTGCACGTCTGCAGACGTTGTCATGGACATCTGGCAGAGGCATGCGTAGACACCGGAGTGCACGGAACGCTGTTTACCTTTCCCGCCGAAGCGATAACTAATTTATCTACTTGCAATTCCTTGCTTTCGAACTGTTGGGTTGGGACCGAGACGGGAGCTCACTCCATCAAGCAGTACTCGGGTCTCGAAACTGCTGACCTGCCGACCTTCCAGTCGTCAAGTCCAGCGTCTTAACCACTTTAGCCAGCACAGTCCCTTTTGGTACTTCTTTGTCTACTTGCAATGTCTTGCTTTCGAACTGCTAAGTTGGCAGGAGCTGGGACAGAGACGGGAGCTCACTTCGTCCGCCAGCACTTGGGTCTCAAACTGCTGACCTGCCCACTTTCCAGTTGTCAAGTTCAGCGTCTTAGCCACTAAGTCAACACAGCCCCATTGAAAAGGTCTACATAGACAGTATTCTAGGCTCAGCTCCTGGATGCTGAACCACGTATTTCTGAGATGAATAGGCAGTGGGGTTGTAGTGGTTTGCAGGGTTTCTCAGCCCAGGGCCTCCAGATGTTCTTGGCCTTCAATTACTAGAAGCCTAAGTCAGCACACCTGCTGATCAGGGCTTCTGGGAATTGAAGTTCAAGAACATCTGGAGTGCCAAGGTTGAGAAACCTTAGAGGACTGGTTGAGGATGAACCTCACAGGGTTGTGGTGAGGGTAAAGTGGGAAGGAGGAGAGCGGGGTGTGCTGCCCTGAAATCTCTAGAGCAGGGTTCCTCAAACTTGCCTCTCCAGATGTTCTTGGACTTCAGTTCCCAGAAGCCCAAGTAAATACACCTTCTGATTAGGAAATCTGGGGATTGAAGTCCATGAACATCTCAAGAGCCAAGTTTGAGGAACCCTGCTCTAGAGGAAGGACAGAATGGATAAAGAATTCTTGTTTGATTATTGTTAAATCGTAATTATGGGTCAGTGAGTCTGGCCAGGTTATCCTGCTATGGGCATAGAGTAGAACTTACTGCCAAGACTCAATGCCGATGGTCAAGCGGTGGTCAGCTAACCTGACAACCCTGAGGACTTGGGTGGTGAAGTCCACAGAGAAGGGTAATAATGGTCCTCAAGTGGATTAAATCCCACTTGAATCCATCTTGATGGAGGGAAGCAGCTTCATCAATACTGGCCTGGAGCTGAGGAGGACTTTGCGTGCCAAAAGGGCTCAGGACCAGAAAGTGATTTGTGGAACTGGATCAGTGGTATGGGTGTCACACTGTGATGGGGAAGACAGATGAAAGACCATTGCATTATATTCTCAGGACAATCTTCATGGCTGACTGCATGATGCTCGTCAATATTCGGAATCTGATACGGCAGAAAAAGATCCATGAAATCAAAAATGGATCCTCATGATTTTATAAAATTATTATGCAGGATCCTTGCCAAAACACTCAAATCATAGATCCCATATCTGCCCACAGACTGCAATGGAGAAATCACAGGTCCTTTAGCACATGGATTCTCAGGATTCTTACATGGGATCAAACCCAACTCACCATCAGATTATACACTCAGTCTGTGTCCACAGACTACAGTGCAAAATGATTGATCTGTTTGCGCATGGCTTCACAATGTGCAAAACGTGTATCTATTGCATGGATACACTTGGATCAAAGCCAAACCACTTAAATTTTAGATCCAATCTGCACCCACTGATTACAATACAGAGATCATGGACACTTCTGTGCATGCTTCCCAATTATGCAAAACCTGGATGAAATGCACATATCCTCATGGATTCCATGATTTTTAGGTGGGACAGAAACAAAAACCTCTGTGAAATCAAAGATCCATTCTGTCTCCACAGACCACTGCACAGCTAAGTGCCGAAGGCCTATGATTTCTGACACAGAACATTTTGTTCTACATCTAGTAAAATGCTGACGTTCACAAAACTATTAAAAGTACAGGTACTATATAGCTGTTCTCCATTCATGTATCCACTCTATATAAATGATGGATGGATGGAGAAATAGATAGAATACTTATGAAAACAAGCAGGAGTGTGCCTGAATGTAGGCAAGATTTAAAACCTGGAACTATGCTTAAGGCTTTAATACATTTCTCTTACCAGTTTTGATGGAGATGATTTTGATGATGTAGAGGAAGATGAAGGACTGGATGATCTAGAAAATGCAGAGGAGGTAAGTGACTTTTGCCTGTAAAGTGCAAATCCCTGTAAAAAAAAATACAGTGCTTACCTTCAGTGTTCTGCAGAGTCATACAAGTGTGTTTTCAAGATACCCATCTTTGGTATCAGGGCAGAAACTGAAGGTGGAGAATAGAAAATACATCCCTACCTATAACACAAGCCTATATGGTTTTAGTGCCATGTATAGATAACTTCATGTGTTTATGTGTTAACTTTAAAAGGTAGTTAGGAAACAGACCCCAATCTGCTAAGAGCAAAAGAGTTCATCTTGGTTTATTACCTATTAGCATATAATAAAACTTGACAGCTTTATATATTCATCAGCCTTATATAGCTAGTTTTTTCATTTCATGCCTTTACTTAATATAGGTAATTTCAGTTCTCTGTAAACTTTAGTTCTTAAGTGCAGTAGTTCTAAAGGCCTATGTGTATGTTTAACCGTGCAAAAGTGTATCTTGTTATCTATATTAATCTGCAGGAGGGTCAGGAAAATGTGGAAATCTTGCCATCAGGAGAGCGGCAGCAGGCAAACCAGAAGCGGATCACTACTCCTTACATGACCAAATATGAGCGGGCCAGAGTTCTTGGTACTCGTGCTCTTCAGATAGCGTAAGGATGTTTTTAGTCTGTATATTAAGCAGTAACAGAGGATATGAGCTAGCGAAGTTCCTGTATTTAAATATGCTTTGACTTGAGGGTGACACTCACACCTGATCTTACCCCTTCCCATTATCTTGGAATAGTTGGAATTTCCAGTCAAAGGATGATTGTCCACCCACATCAACTGGATATGGGTTGTTTGGGTCTTTCCCTCTGACATCTTGGAGAAGGCAGAAATGGCTCACCAACCCAATACAGCACACTTTTGCTATAATATCCAGGGCTATAAAGCATATATTTGTCCTGTTGCTGAGATTCTGTTTGAGTGTCTCACTTAGGCATCTAATATTAGAGACAGATGCAGTACAGTGGTACCTCGGATAAAGCCCGATTCGGATAAAGTCGTGGTTTTCATGCACACGTAATGCATCATATAAAGTCCAAAACCGCTAAAAATGGACGTTATCCGAGGTATTTGTTATAGGAACCTCGGATAAAGTCCATTTTTGGACGTTATCCAATGCATTGTCCATTTGATTCGGATAAAGTCCAAAATCGGATAAAGTCCAAACTTGTGGAATGGAGTTTGGACTTTATCCGAGGGTCTACTGTATATGCATTTTAGTTGTAAGTACGGACTTTGGTGATAATAATATGCAGATAGTTTTATAAGACTAAATATTTAATTAGTCTATAGGGATATGCCTTTTGTATTTAAACAAAACATTAACAGCAAGAGACTCTCTTTTATATATTCATGTTGTTTCTGCTTAAGAGTTCCTCTAAAATACAAATGATTTGCATTTATGAAGAAGGCACAGAAACGTTTTCTATTACTTTTAACTTTTTGTCTGTCAAATTACCTAAGAATTTTTTCATCCAATAGCATCACAAGGACTGCTGGCAGCTAGTTGGAATGCCAGGGGGTAACAGAAAATTTTATTTATAAAAGGGCATAGTATTCTAACAGTAATACAATTTGTCTAATACCATGATTTTATTTATACAGTGGAACCTCATACAACAATTGCCCCGTATAGCAACAAAATCGCATAACAATTAGGGGTTTTTTGTTTTGTTTTTTTGGGAGGGGGATGGCATCCCGCATAACAATTTTTCCTATGGAAAAAATGGTACAACAATTTTCCAATGTGAAAAACCACTTAGTCAAAAAATCATTGTACGATGCATCCCATAGGAAAAATCGCTATACGATGCATGTATCGTATAGCAATTGTTTCGTACAACAACGAGCCCGTGGAATGGATTAAAATTGTTGTATGAAGTACCACTGTATTGGCACAGATAGGCTGAAATCCTGTTGCTTAGCCTAGTAAGTCACTCGAGTAGGTCCATTGAAATAGTGGGGATTTGTGAGTCCATTGATTTAAGTGGACCTATTATATGTGACTTTCTGTGCTAAAAGGAGTTGCAACTAGAGTATTCCCATTTGAATCAGTGAAAGTTATGGAGGAGTTGATTCACCAAATCCTCACTAATTCAGTGACCTTACTCGTTTAGTGCAACATAACTGTTCCTAAGTGACAGGATTTCAGCCAATATATTGGAAAGGAACTAATATTCATGCTAGAGAGTCTGTGGAGTATGGGGTCTTGCTTGTTTGGACACATGGCTTCTCTGCAATGGGCAAAAGGGAAACAAAATGTTTAGAACGAGGCACTGAAAGTACAGTTCCTCTTGTACAGTTTCATCTTTTTTTTTAGTAATTGATATCTCAGGAATGCTTTCTGTGGTTGCCTTTCTGCTAAAGCATTTTGAAGTGCTGGTCAATGCATGTGGAGAAATAGATTTAACATTTCAAGAAAGGACTCTAGTGCTGTATTTATGTATTGATTGTGAAATCATCTCTTTCCCCATTTAGCATGTGTGCTCCAGTGATGGTTGAGCTGGAAGGAGAGACAGACCCATTGCTGATTGCAATGAAAGAACTCAAGTAAGTTAGATTGGGTCGAACTGTGGCCTTGTGTGTTTGATTTGCTTTATTTCTATTCAGACATGGTTGTGTTTAGAAACCACATGCAAGGGGGAGGCATTGATGGGAAGATGGTACGCTTGCCTCAGTGTGCCTCAACAGTGAAAAAACAAACAAACTCAGTGTTAGGGATCATTAGGAAGGGTATAGAAAATAAGTCAGAAAGTGTCATTTTGCCTCTTTATAAATCTATGGTGAGGCCCCATCTGGAATACTGTGTGCAATTCTGGTCGCCATACCTCCAGAAGGATATTATAGAGCTGGAAAAAGTACAGAGGAGGGCAACCAGAATGATTAGGGGACTGGAACACCTTCCTTACCATCTGAGGCTGCAACGGTTGGGCCTCTTCACTCTTGAACGACAGCGTCTAAGAGGTGACCTGATTGAAGTTTATAAAATCATGCACGGTGTGGACAAAGTAGAAAAGGAAAAACTGTTTCCCCTATCGCACAACACTAGAACTAGGGGGCACTCCATGAAACTTTTGGGTACTAGTTCTCAAACAAATAAGAGAAAGTACTTTTTCACCCAGAGGATCACTGGTCTATGGAACTCCCTGCCAGAAGAAGTGGTGACAGCTGTCAGTCTTGACAGCTTTAAGAAAGGATTAGACAAATTCATGGAGGACAAGGGTATTGATGGCTATAATTACGGATACCTAAGGACAACCTCCGGGTTGGAGAGATAGGCAGGATATCTCTTAATGCCATTTCCAGGGAATCCTAAGCAGGTGAAGGCATCTGCTTGGGAATACCCTGAAGCAAATGGTGAGCCACTGTGTGAGACAGAATGCTGGACTGGATGGGCTGTGGCCTGTTCCAGCAAGGTTGTTCTTATGTTCTTATGCTCTGACCGTTCTATCAGTATCTGACTTCTACAACAGGCAAGCCATTTCATTTTGTGTAGGCTCCCATATGATTTAGAACCCATCGTAATAGAAAAGATTCTCGACTACATATTCTTCCAAATTGAGGGGTTCATAAAAGTCATACACTAATAAGCTAAATCTAAGTACCCTCACCACCACTATCCACAGGTTGACTTTGCATACACCTAGAACACCCAAATTACATTTCTCAGCCTTCCAAAAGAAGGATTGACATAAAATTGTTCTTGAAAAAAGCTTTGTTTAGGAAAAGATGGAAATGCATTCGAAAAGTGATCTTGAGTAAGCTATTGTCTTTTCTAAAAATCACATGTTGGGTTTTATGTAATTATTATGAAAGAGTCTTTGCAGTAGAAGTGCCGTTATGTGTAGAAAGCCATAGCATCAATTCTTAACATTATGGGGGGAAAAGTGAAACCAAGTTGTACTTCTCATGTAGCATGAATGAGGTTAATGAATTCCCTTTCACACATTAGAAGAGCAAAGTATTAATGAAAAGAAGCACAGAACATGTGCTAGTTGCCCTTGATTCCTACACTTATGCAATTTTTTAACATACAGTAGAACCTTGGATAAAGTCCAAACTCTGTTCCACATGTTTGGACTTTATCCGATTTTGGACTTTATCCAAATCAAATAGGCGATGCTTCGGATAATGTCCAAAAATGGACTTTATCTGAGGTTTCTATACCAAATACCTCGGATAACGTCCATTTTTAGCAGTTTTGGACTTTATGCAATGCATCACGTGTGCATGAAAACCGTGACTTTATCCGAATCAGACTTTATACAAGGTACCACTGTACTGTACTTACCTTGTAGCTAGGTTTTCTCCATAAAATGAACCTAAGATTTCACTGAGATTAATTGCTTTTCATTTAATGAACACATGTACATCCACATAATGAAACAGTTGACACATGTACATCCACATAATGAAACAGTTGACACATGTACATCCACATAATGAAACAGTTGCTTCTATTACTTTACGGAAGCATGTTTGTATAATTCAAATGTCAAATTATCTAACTCATTTTGATGTTCACTTGAGCATTATGGAAGCTGTCATTGTTCCACAGATGTCTTGTTGAGAGATCGCCACCAGAGATGCTTTTCTGGATATTTCTTCAGGTCACTGTAATAAGTTCTTGTGATTTTAAGAGATTTCTGTGTTTCTACTTTTCATGTGCTGCAAGATTATAAACCTGATGTCCTGGATAAATTCCAAGCTGGCTAATTACATTGTTGACCTAAAAAGCCTTATTTAGATTAAATGAGATTTGAGTTTCTTTCAGTTCTGAGTTGTTCACTTTTCAAAATATTTTAACAGCTATTGTATTCAGCTGAGAGGTATGGCATTTTCTTTAGTTTGTGAAGTGCAGGAATGTTTTAAACTCTGCTGGACAGATAACATAGGCTACTTGTAGAGAACATTGATGTCCTACCAGCAGTCTTTTTCAGTTGTTTCTTTATGTGTTCACTTAAAGACGCCTTGGTCTCAGTTCAGTATTGCTAAACGCAGAGCTGAAGTTTGGATGAGTGGGAAGCAGCCTTATGTGAATGTTTTTTCTAAGTGTTTAGGGCAGGGGTTCCCAACCTTTTCAAGCCGGGGGCAGGGTCACACTCTCAGTCAGCTCTGAGGGCCAGATGGCCATTTTGCTCTGCCTGCACGATGGGGTGACCATTTCGTCCCAGCAGCTTCAAAGGGGTGGCCATTTTGTTTCTCAAATGCCCTTGGAGGGGTGGGGGTCCACATGAAATGGCGCCAAGGGCTGAATCCGACCCACAGGCCTTAGGTTGGAACCCCTGGTTTAGGGGATTTGACTCTATTAACTTATAGGCTCTTTTCAACTCCATTATTCTATGATTATGATATTATCATATCAAAGTGCAACTGGAGGAGAGCCTCCATGGTGTGGCCAAAGTTCTAATTTCTGTACATTTCTTTTCTTTCCTGCTACAGAGCTCGGAAGATTCCCATAATTATCCGCCGGTACTTGCCAGATGGAAGCTATGAAGACTGGGGTGTTGATGAACTGATTATTACAGATTGATCTGCTTCCTTTCTGTGCTACAAATTGAGCTTTATTGTAGATTATTATTATTTTTGTGTAAATAAATATTAAATTTCCACTATAACTACTGTGTTGGTTGGTAAAAAAAAACACAGCAGTTTAATTTTGCGGCTAGACCATAAGCATCGCTGTCTTTTTTTTTTTTTTTTAAGAAAGTTCTGTGGCTGCTATTACAACTTGGCTTACATCTATCTTGAATAACCAGGCTCTTTAATCTACTGCTAGTTTTGCAACATTAATTGAGTCTTCTGCTGCCATGGAAACATTACTTATGAAAACCGGGGTTGGGGTGGTCGGAGACATTTCCTGTGAACTTGCCTCTGACCATCCTGTTATACCTAAGTGATTTTAAAGTGATCCTGCAGCTGTCAGCCTTCCAGATGCCCTCTATGGCAATTGAGAGACACCCCTCGACCTACACCCTTTTCCAGGGTAGAAGAGACATTTCTGTTGCCTGTCAGCAAACAGACATGCCTTTGTCCCTGGGAGCAGGTTTCCTTGGAAACCCCCAATTTCCCCTCTGATCAGAACTGGCTCCGTGGGCTTCTCAGGAGTATCACAAAGCAACCCTCATAAAATCTCCCATTGTTTCCTGCTCTCTTCCCTGGCTGCTTATCAATCAACAGGATCCTCTTACAGGGGCTGTTCTTCAGCAGGAAGCAGGGTTGCCTTGATGAGTCCTCTACCTAGTGAGGTTCTGTCTGACATGTTTAAATATAATTTATATTTTATGGTATGTATCGGTGCACTTCTTTCCCACCATCTCAGTATCATCCCGTTTGCAGCCTCGTGTTAGCTATATCTGGTTTTCTCACAGCGGTCACATGCATTCCCGAAATAACAGGAAAAGCTCATGTCTGATTGGGAGCATCCCAAGGATAACAAGCAAAAGCAAAAAGTATTTTCGTTTTGTTTAGTCAAGAGAGAAAAATTGATCCTTTAGGTCAAGAGAAAGCTACCTGGATGATTTCTGAGAGATGCTTACATGTTTTCAAGGGAACAGTAGAGTATACTGCTCCAGTATGGAACTCATCCACACATGCAAAAGAAGTTAACGTTGCTGTTAATGAAGCCGTGCGTGTAGTGACAGGATGCCTTAAACCTACACCAGTTGAAAAAATATACCCTCTTGTTGGTATTGCTCCACCTAAGATCAGGAGAGTTTTTTTATTTGTTGTTGATGTTTCTCTGTTGTATTTTTGTATTATGTGTTTATCTTTGTTGTAAAATAAAAAAATATTTTTTAAAAAAGATCAGGAGAGAAGTAGCAGCAGATGCTGAGAGAACTAAGCAAGAGAATGACCCTTGACATCCTCTGAATGGATATGAGCCTCAAGTCTGCCAGCACAGGTCCAGGAAGAGCTTTATGGCAAGAACAAACATTCTTGAGGGTACGCAAGAGCAAAACCAAATTAGTAGATGGAAGAAGGAGCTCACTGAGCAAGGAACATCATTAAAGGTGAATATAGCTAAAGATCTCAATCTCCCCTACATCACCTGGAGGACCCTGAATAGGCTGAGGGTTGGAGTCCCTAAATGCAAGACCAACATGCTCAAGTGGGGACTGCTGGTGGACAACACACGGTGTGAATGTGGAGAGACACAGAGCCCAGCCCATTTGGTGGTCTACTGATTGCTGCCAGAGACATGCACCAACGACTTGCGTTTGGGCAATGACAAAGCAAAGAAAGTGGCTTCATTTTGGCAGTCCAGGATTTGATCAGGACACCCGGGGGGGGGGGGGGAATGGACAGACAGACGGACAGCAATGTTACTTGGTTAGAGAAGAGAAACAAAAATCTCACAGTACTATATGGGTTACCAGATTTACCAGTCTTAGGTTTTTTTCTTTTTGAATATGAATCTTGGATTGTTTGAAACATTGTGTTCCAGATTTTAATTGGCTTTTAAAGTAGAGTACGTACATTTATTGATTGGTTATATGGGACCGGAGTAGTAAAAGTGATGTAACATGTTTTAACACTTAAATGATACACAGCGAGTTTTAAGTGGAAGACAATAATTTCCTACAAAAGCTTTGGAAATAAGTTCACCTTAAGCCAGGAGTGCCCAAACTATGGCCCACAGGCCGGATCCAGCCCCCAACGCCAATTCATCTGACCCACAAAGCCCTTGTTGCTCTTGGAAGCAGAAGTGGGTGGAGAAGTCCACAGGGAAGGGTGATGGTCCCCAAGTGGATGAGATATCACTTGAATCCATCTTGATGAAGGGCAACAGCTTCATCAATACTGAGCAGGACTTTGTGTGCCAAAAGGGATCAGTGGTACAGGTGTCATGCTGTGATGTGGAAGGCAGATGAAGGACCACTGCATTATATTCTCAAGGCAATATTCATAGTGTGGGTACACAGAAAGAGCTTCCTCAAAGATTGTTAGTTTTGAACCACAATTGGGCTGGTAACAGTAACCTCGTGTTGCCGGCTAATCTTTCTCAAACTAGGTCAGGAGAAAGGAACTGCAGAATGGACTCACCAAAAGGTGGTTTTGTTTTGGCAGTTTCACGTCTGGCCTAGACACGAAAGAAAAAGAAAACAGTACCACAGTCTTATTTCCCTTGCTCGAAAGCCAGTCGTATCTGATTCTAGGGTTCAGTGCTCATCTCTGTTTCACAGCTGAAGAGCAAGCGTTGTCTGCTTACACTGTATATATAAAATATATTGTATATATAAAATTTGGAGCACACAGGAAGCAAAGTGAAAGCCTATGGAACTGTTGCTGAAGAGCAGATGCTTTGCAATTCTGCCTTCTGATGCCAGCTGTTCAGTTAAAGAGTTGGGACCTTTATGAACTTATATATCCAGTGTTTTCCTCTTCTATTTTTCAAATATGGTCCGAGGGTTGTTATCTCTAATTTATTATCTCTAACCATAGTCGAAAACTAGTGACGTTGAGAACTATTAACAGGGTCACCTTTTTGCTGGACTCTAAATCCAGATTTCTTGTAGTACTTAGTTAGCTTTCACACTAAACTCTTAATTGGTATGAATGTCCAGAAAATAATCTTCAGCCAAAAATTGCTTCAGCTTGGAATCCATCACCATCTCCAGCAAACCTTGCTCTCAAAAGACAAATATAATTTTCTAGAAATCTCCACATGAGGATTTCTTTTTCAATAGTGTCTTATGAAGTGGACTTGGTCCACAAAAGCTCACGGTTAGTCTTTAAGGTGCCACAACATTTTTTGTCTTTTTTTACTATTCTATTTTATTTACTCTCAGATATGTTTGCACAGATTAACACGGCTACCACTTCAAACATTTCAATATTGCAGTTATCTTCCTCTGTTCTAATATAGGATTCACGACAGATGTCAAGAGCATCACTGCTTTTGAGTGGACTTTCCCTGTCCACTGTCCACTGAGGTCTGCAGTGGCTCAAGTGTCTAAGACGCTGACTGGAAGGCGGGAGGTCAGCAGTTCGATTCCCGAATACTGCAGGATGGAATGAGCTCCCGTCTTTGTCCCAGCTCCTGCCAACCTAGCAGTTCGAAAGCAAGAAATTGCAAGTAGATAAATAGGGACCACTTCGGTGGGAAGGTAACAGCATTCCGTGTGCTCCAGTGTCTAGTCATGCCTGCCATGTGACCGCAGAAACGTCTGCAGAAGCTTTGAAACAGATGAGCACTGAACCCAAGAGTCGGATACAACTGGCTTTCGAGTAAGAGAAATCTTTACCTTTACTTTCCCTGTCCACTAAAGTCAGGAAGGTAGTTTGCCTGAGATCTTGCCTACATCGTGTTTTCTTGCAAAAACTGTTGTCTTAACTTAAACATTTTATAACTTTAATGTTGATGATGAAGAAATCTAAATAGTTACAGATTTTTTGTTCTTTGGTTCAATTGTCAATAAAATGAAGTCTGAAGCCAGGAAATCAGAAGACTGAGACTCGGAGAGCATCTAGAAAAGATCATACAGTTATATTCTTAATTACTCTATACCAGGGGTGCCCAAAACTTTTGGGCCACGGGCCGGTCACTTAGTTCAGGGGGTTGGTAACTATGGCCTGGGCTGGGGGGCGGATTCAGCCCCCAACACTAATTCATCTGGCCCACAAAGCCCTTGCCACTCCCGGAAGCGGAAGTAAAACACGCCCATATGGACACATTTTACTTCTGCTTCCAAGAGCGACGAAGGCTTTGCGGGTCGGATGAATTGGCGTCAGGGGCCAGATCTGGCCCCCAGGCCGTAGTTTGGGCATCCCTGCTCTATACCAATGTGAAACCTGGACAATGAAGAAAGCTGTCAGGAGAAAAGACTGATTCATTTGAAGTGTAATGTTGGAGGAAAGCGTCACAGATAACATGGACTGTCAGGAAGACAAATTAATGGGAGGAAAATCAAATTAACCCTGAATTTTCTGAAAGCTAAAATGGCTAAACTTTAGACCAGTGGTTCCCAATGTGGGGCACATGCTCTACAGGGTGACTTCAATTCCCAGAAGCCTCAGTCAGCACATTGGCTGATCAGTGGTTTGGAAAATTGACTTAGGCTTCTGGAAATTGAAGTCCAAAAATCAAAGGTTGGGAAACACTGTTCTAGACTATGCTTTTGATTTTACTTCGGACATATAGCAAGAAAACAAGATTTATGAGAAAAGGCAATAATGCTATCAAAAGTGGGAGACAGTTAGAAAAAGGAATGAGTTTAGCTGGAACCTGAAGAAACCATAGATCTATTGAGAATGGATCTAGATTTTTTAAATACTAATGCTAGTATGAAAAGAGGGACTGTGGTGGCTTTGTAGTTAAGATGCTGAACTTGATGATTGGAAGGTCGGCAGGTCAGCAGTTCGAGGCCCAAGTGCTACCCGACAGAGTGAACTCCCATCTTTGTCTCAGCTCCTGCCAACTTAGCATTTTGAAAGCAAGAAATTGCAAGTAGATAAATAGGTACTGCTTTGGTAGGAAGGTAAATAGTGTTCCGTGTGTAGTCTTGCCTGCCACATGTCCACGGAAACATCTGCAGATGCAGACAGCGCTGGTTCTGTGGCTGTAAATTGAGATGAGGACTGAACCCTAGTCGGATACCACTGGCTTTCAGGCAAGGGTGACCTTTACCTAGTATGAAAAGGGGAAGACTTAATGTGAGATGGGTTGACTGAGTACACGAAGCTACAGTGTTTAGTCTGCAAGACCTGAGCAGTAATGGGACCGCTTGCAGGTCACTAATTCTTAATGTTACCACATGGATATTACAAGGTTGAAAATGACTTGATGGCTAATAAGAAATTGTCATGATCTGCACCTAGTGATGGGAGAAGTTGAAGCTGCCAATGGGCCACTCCTTCTAGACCAGGGGTGCCCAAACTATGGCCCATGGGCCAGATCCAGCCCACAAGCCATAGTGACCAGCCCCCTGAACCACATGATTCCCCCTTTCTCTCTTTCCTTCTGTCCACCAGGCATCCAAGGAAGCATAAATCACTCTTGCCTGAGGTCTCAGAGCTTATCATTAGTGGTATGTTTTCAAAATTAAGCAGAGGGTCACATGCAATTTCAGGCCCACAGGCTTCCCATTCCTTCTTTTATGGGAGCTGTGGGTTGTTTTTTTTCTTTTGAAGGACTGGCTTTAGAAATGGTTTTGAAAGGCATATGATCGCCAGCTGTCAGCAAGAGTGGGCACTAACATTGCAAGCAATGGGCTGCATGCTCACAGCACCCTTGCCAATAAAAGGTTAATCCCCCGAGTTATAGCTTGCAAGCCTCCATGCCCTCCCCTCCGCCCTGCATTTAATCATGTTGGCGTGATGAAATTTCAGTAATGAAATGTGCCTTTGTGTGATCATTTTGGCATAGGCATTGGAGCGCGGGAGTCATTTTCTTGGTCCACTAAAAAATAGCTTCTTTGTTTTCATGCCCCCCACTTTCCCTGCCCAATGATCAAGACTTGCATCTATATCAGAAACAATTAAAGGGATAGTAAAAGATTTCAGGGCAGTTCCCATCAGACTGCAAAGGGAAAGGAAAGATGTATCCCTTTTGTGCCTGACATGGAAGCTGCTGTGTGCTGGATCCTGCTTGTGTTATGAAGACAGAAACAAAGTTGTTGGCCCTGATCCCTACCAGTACCAGCAACGACTAAGAAAGCATGCCACTTTCCCTTAATCAGCCTAACTCGTGAGGAAGTGTGAGTTGCACAGGAAACTAGGCTGGAAGGATCTCCACCCAACTTTTATTTTGTGCCTTGGCCATCATTATTTGTGTATTAATCCACTGTGGCAATGTGTTGTGTGTTTTGCTAATCCAGATAACCAGCTGCACTTCTCTAAACCTTCTACGAAAGCAAAATGCATGACTGTATTTATGGCTACCACTCCCGACTTCTTAAAAATAGGTAACTTCATTGACTTTTTGTGTTCTCAAAAATCTCATATTCAGTTGCATTTAACTCTGTATATATGACTTCTCAGCCAGTGTTTCCCAATGTGGGGGCCCATGCCCCACAGGGGGACTTTGATTCCCAGAAGCTTAAGTCAGTACATTGGCTAATCAGTGCTTTGGGGAATTGACTTGGGCTTCTGGGAATTGAAGTCCAAAAACCAAAGGTTGGGGAACACTGTTCTAGACTTGTTGTTGTTCAGTCGCACAGTCGATTCTGACCCTTCACGACCCCATGGACCACCGCCCTCCAGGTACCTCTGTCCTCCACCATCCTCCTCAACCCGCCCAGCTCTGTGCCCATTGCATCTACAATACCATCTAGCCATCTCATTTTTGGCGACCCCCTTCTTCTTTTGCCTATACCTTTGATTTTGATTATGTATTCACAGAATGTCTTCTGGAGGGATAGTGACATTAGCCTGTTGAGCAAAAAGAGAGCCTTATTAATCTAAAAGATGAAGTGGGTTCTGCCAACCATCTCAACTCTTTTTATGGGCTCTTTTGTGCCAGAGAAAGTGTGTTGTATAGCCAGAAGGGAGACAGCCTTCTCAGTGGTAGCATCCTGACTTTAGATTGCCCTCCCATAAAGGTTTGACTAGCTCTGATGTCACTATAATGCCAATTCCAGGTTAAAACTTACTAGTCTAAGATTTTAGCATTCCAAAGTTGACGTATGTCTACAATGCTTTGATATTTTTATACCTCTCAGTTTTTCCCCACTATGATGCTGTTCTCCTGTTTCCTTGTGTTGTTCTTTTGCTATGTTTTCATCTTTTCCATCCTCCATCTTGTATTCTGCCCTTGTTGTGTTCTAAGGGTTTTACCTTCCACATGGATTACAATGTATCTGAACCAATGTAACCTTGCCTATAGCAACAATGTAACCTTCAGCTGTATCATATGAACCCTGCATGAGGACGCGAGCTGATGACCACCAGCTGGCAGCAGCGAGCGTCCAAGCTCTCTTGGTCAGAATCATCAAAGGCAACAGCGCGGGAAGCTTTCCCGCCACCACCTACACCTGGACAAGAAGGGCGTGACTAGCAATGACGTCACGCAGGCAGTAGCCAATGGGCTACTATGGCACCACGTTCAAATGTATTACTACTGTATATAAAGAGCTATCGATCCGCCATTACCTCATGTTCCCTCTGTCCACGATGCAATAAACCTGAGTTAACCCAGCCCGAGGCTGTGTCCTGTGTCTTGGTTTGCATACACTAAATTGGCGACGAGGATGGGATTAATGGATTCCCAAAGCGCCAGGACACAGAGCGGGTTCAATATTACCAAGCCGCAAGACTGGACCATCTTTAACATGGATTTCAAGGCGGCCTTGGTGGAACTCAAAGTCAAAGACGACGAGGAAAGGAAGAGGGCCATCCTCACCCGAATGCTGGGTGTAGAGACCAAGCGGACGCTGGTGGGCATGATCGAACCGAAGACGTTGGACGACTTCAAAACCGACGACATACTGAAGTTGCTGCGTGAGCGTTTCCAACCCTCGAAGGCAATGTTTCCCGCTAGGAGTGCGTTTTGGAGGCGAGTCCAAGCGCCGGATGAGTCGGTAGAGGTTTTCGTGGAGGCCCTGAGGGTAGCCGCCGTTCCCTGCAAGTGGGACAACCTGGAGATGATCATGAGGGACGTCGTGCTGTGTGGCCTGAAGGACAAGGAAGTGCAGCGCCGCCTGATGAACAGGGAGCCGCCACCCACGCTGGCCGAGGTCGTAGAGACCGCGGAATCCGCGGAGTCCACGAATGCGGGAGTGGACGAAATACACGAGTGGCGTGAGTGGCGTCCTAGGGCCAGCAAAGCGGAAAGCTCGGTGCGCGGCAAGTCAGGACAGCCGGTGCACGCGACCCGACGAACCTCGAGATCCTCTACAGATGGCAGCGACGGCGAAGAGGTACAGAAGGTCCGGAAAGGGGGGCGCCGCTGCGATGGTTGTGGGGCGGCCCACGAGCGTGCGAAGTGCCCTTTCAGGAAAGCCGAATGTTACAGCTGTGGCCGGCGCGGGCACATCGCCAGGGCATGCAGAAATCGGAGAGAGGGCCGGAGGCAGTCGAAAGACCGTTCGGCCAGACCGGACCGTCCAGCGAGACCCCAAGATGGCGCCCGAACCACGAGGAAGCAGGACGGCGTGGGTCGCGTCTCGGACGGCAGCGAGGACGACGCCCCCGTGTTCAGCGTGTCCGCGGGACAAAACCATTACTTCATTGAGGTAATAGTACAAGGGGCCCCTGTGAGGATGGAGATTGACTCGGGGTCCTATTATTCCATAATTCCCCAGAAAGAGTTCTTGAAGATCGACCCCCAAGCGCGGCCCAAACTTAAGACTCTGAGGTCCACGCTACGGGACGTACAAGGGAACAGCATTCCAGTGCTGGGGGTCGGAAAATTTCAGGTTCGTTATAAAAGACATTCCGCAGAACTCCCTTTAGTCGTTCTCAAAGGGGGGAATTGTAGCCTCCTAGGGACGCAGTGGTTTCAGCCCTTGGGTTTGTTCATAGGGGGGGTGCATGCCGTGGGCGCGGATCCGATACAAGCGGTGTGTGACGCGCACCCCGCCGTTTTTGAAAAAGGACTTGGAAAATTCAAGGGACCCCCTGTAGCCTTTGACCTAGACCCGGAGGTCCGCCCGATAAGACTCAAACCGCGCAGGGTGCCTTTCGCACTAAAGGACAAAATAGAGGCGGAACTGGACAAATTGGTGGGCCAGGGGATTCTTATTCCTGTTGATTCCGCGGAGTGGGAAACTCCAATCGTAACAGCCCTGAAGGCTAACGGGGAGGTGCGCATTTGCGCTGATTATAAGTGTACAATTAACAAGGCGATTCGCCCTAATGCATACCCGGTGCCAGTGGTCAGCCACCTTTTGGCCAGGCTAAATGGGGGAAAGTGTTTCGCTAAGCTCGACCTGGCACAAGCCTATCAACAACTCCCCGTAACTCCCGCCACGGCCGCGGCACAAACGATAGTCACACATAAGGGAGCGTTCCAGGTGTCGCGTTTACAGTTCGGCGTGAACTCGGCACCCGGCCTTTTTCAGTCGCTTGTGGAACGCCTCCTGAAGGGGCTGGAGGGGGTGTTACCTTATTTTGATGACGTATTGATAACAGGGGGGAGTGAGGCCGAACTGGCAAAGAGATTGGATAAAGTGCTAACTGTGTTCGAGAAAGCGGGGCTGAGACTGAGGAAGGACAAATGTGTTTTTTTCGAAACCGAGGTCGAGTTTTTAGGGTTTCGGATCACACCTGAGGGTATTAAGCCGTCCAGATCCAAAGTGGAAGCCATTAAGAAGGCCCCTCGCCCCACATCCAAAACCGAACTACAGTCATTCCTGGGGCTCCTCAATTTTTACCATACATTCCTTCCGCGGAAAGCCTCCGTGGCCGAACCGCTCCATCGGTTACTTAAAAAAGAGGAGACATGGATGTGGGGTGACGAGCACGAGAAGGCGTTCAACGAACTAAAGCAGCTTTTAACATCGGACGCAATCCTTACGCACTTCGACCCCAAACGGCCGGTGGTCTTAGTCTGTGATGCATCACCGGTGGGGGTGGGGGCAGTGCTTTGCCACGTGTTGGATGATGGTCGGGAGGCCCCAGTGGCGTTTTACTCAAGGTCCCTGTCCCAAGCAGAGCGAAATTACGCACAAACCGATAGGGAGGCATTGGCAATAGTAGCGGGGACCAAAAAGTTTCACGATTTTCTGTATGGCCGCCCATTCAAAATCGTGACGGATCACAAGCCCCTGTTAGGGATTTTCACGGCAGGCAAGCCCACGCCGCAGATACTATCCCCGAGAATGTTGCGATGGGCCATTTTTCTTAACGCATACCAACTCGAGTTGGAGTACCGGCCCGGAAAGGAGATCAGCCATGCTGATGCGCTTTCGAGATCTCCTTTGCCTTTGTCGGACGACCAAAAAGCCAGAATAGGAAGAGACCGCCAGGTGTTGCTAATCGAGGTTTTAGACGAACCCCCAATAGTACCGGCTGATATAGCTAGGGCGACAAGCAAGGACAGGACGCTGGAGAAAGTCAGCTCCTGGGTGCAGAAAGGGTGGCCAACATCGTCCCCAGGCAAGGAATTCGACCCATTCTTTCGGAAGAAGCTAGAGTTGTCCATAGAAAGGGGGTGCCTGTTGTGGGGCCAACGGGTGGTGGTCCCGACTCCCATGCGGCCGAGGGTTCTCAAACTGCTGCACGTCAGCCACCCGGGCATCGTTCGCTCAAAAGCGCTGGCCCGCAGTTACTTTTGGTGGCCACAGCTTGACGAGGACATTGAGCACATGGTCGGCACTTGTGAGGCGTGCCAGGGGTCCCGACCAGAGGCGGCCCGCCTCCCGCATAGGGAATGGGACACAGCGAGGGGGCCATGGTCCAGAGTGCACGTAGATTTCGCTGGCCCTTTCCGAGGAACCATGTTTCTCCTGGTGGTGGATGCATTCTCAAAGTGGCTGGAGGTCATTCCGGTAAAGAGCACATCCTCCACCACTACAATTAACCAACTACGGAGAGTCTTTTCAACGTTCGGTTTACCCGACACTTTAGTCAGCGATAACGCGAGTTGCTTCACCTCCTCAGAGTTCGGGGCATTCATGGAGGCGAATGCCATTCGGCATGTCACGTCCGCGCCGTTTCACCCGGCCACGAATGGCCAAGTGGAACGGTTGGTGCGTACAACAAAGGAGGCGCTGCGGCGCATGGGCCCCGGGGACCTGAACCATCAAGTATGTCAGTTCCTATTGGCGTATAGGGTGACCCCCTTAGCGTCAGGTTACTCGCCGGCAGAACTGTTGATGCGGCGGAAACTGACTACGCTCCTGTCCAGGCTGGACCCCACAAGAATTGAGGACAAGGGAAAAAACGTGGGGCTGGCAGTCTCGAAAGGTTTCGCCGCCGGCGACCCTGTTCATTGCAGGAACTATGCCAGCGCGGGGCCAGCCTGGGTGCCGGGGACGGTGGTGGAACAGACGGGGCCAGTGTCGTACCGGGTCGAAACCCACACCGGTCTCCTCTGGAGGAGGCACGCAGACCAACTGAGGCACCGAGTCAGTGGGCCAGTCAGTGAGGGTCTCCTACAAGATTCAGCGTTAGGGTTCTCCCCCACCCGCGTAACCCAAGGGGGAGACAGCAGCGGACAACAGTCCCAAGCAAGGGGGGAAGGAAGAAGCAGCGGCCCCGACTCATACCCTTTTGATAAGCCAGTTCCGTCAGAGGCCGGGGAAGGGGGAGAGGAGTTCGCGACCGCTGCCCCCGAATGGAATTTTGGTTTTGATTTAGCAAACCGGGGGGGTTTTCAGGAGTATTCCCCCACCCATCCAAGCGAGAAGAGGGGTTTTTCGTTAGTCCCCAGTGCCCCCGGTTCCTCCCTAAGTAAGAGCACACCTCCCAACAACGCCGCGGAGCCGCGGCAGATCACTAACGAGTCTCCCTCTCAAATTACAGGACAGGAAACCAGGGGACAAAGAGAAGGTAGCAAACCCGGGGAGAGGCAGCCCGCATCGAGACCCCAGCGTGTTCGAAACAAGCCATCTTGGCTGAAAGATTTTGTCTCCTAGGGGGGGAGTGTCTAGAAGCATGGGCTCGAGACATTGTCTCGTCCTAGGGGGGAGGGATGTTGTGTTCTAAGGGTTTTACCTTCCACATGGATTACAATGTATCTGAACCAATGTAACCTTGCCTATAGCAACAATGTAACCTTCAGCTGTATCATATGAACCCTGCATGAGGACGCGAGCTGATGACCACCAGCTGGCAGCAGCGAGCGTCCAAGCTCTCTTGGTCAGAATCATCAAAGGCAACAGCGCGGGAAGCTTTCCCGCCACCACCTACACCTGGACAAGAAGGGCGTGACTAGCAATGACGTCACGCAGGCAGTAGCCAATGGGCTACTATGGCACCACGTTCAAATGTATTACTACTGTATATAAAGAGCTATCGATCCGCCATTACCTCATGTTCCCTCTGTCCACGATGCAATAAACCTGAGTTAACCCAGCCCGAGGCTGTGTCCTGTTGTATGAGTAAAGATGAAGCATGGTTGACAAATGCTAACAAAAACATATATGCCACCTACAAAGATTATGCCATATTAAATCACTTAGGCTGTAAAGGTTAAATTACTAAACCACAAATAAGCTCCATTATATAGGATTGTGCTGTGAAACACATAAGAAGAGTCATGCTGGATAGAACAAAAGCTCATCTAGTCCAGTGTATTGTTTACAATGTTCAGGTACTTGGTTTGGGGAAATCCATTTTTGCGGTGCATAAGCAACACAATCTTCTTGCTTGTGCTCCACAGCAAACACAAAGGCATAACAGCTTGTTACTGTAGGGCACATAGAACAAGTCCATTTACAGTTCTCTTGTTCATGTATTTGTCCTGCTATAGTGAATTACCCAGTTTAACCATGTATGTTGTGAAAGTCACTTACTTTGTTCTGTCTTGGACCATTCAGTTTTAGGAATCTGGTCCCATAATTCTAGTATTGAGACTATTATTTGTTTGTAACTTCCACATGGAAAGAAGCAAAGGATTGAGCAGTGGCTGTCCCTCCCAATACAAATTAAACAGCAGAACATTAACCTCTATCTCATTTGCTTGCTGAAGGTGTAGATTATGCTACTCTATGGGGTTCTAAGGAATACGTCACTAGGTTGGGCAAAAGGAACTGCAGAATGAACTCACCAAAAGGTTCGTTTTGGCAATTTCACATTTGGGCTAGACGTGGAAGAAGACCTCAGCAACAATTCTTCGTGTAGTATGTACATCTGTTTGCACTTCCTGTCTGAAGAGCCTAACTGTCACCTGAAGAATTGCCCAAAGGCCACATCAGGCCCAGAAAGGACCAACAATTCAAACCAAAGCAAAATCAGAAGAATATTTGGATCGCCTCTTTCAGTTTTTATTGGGGAGGACTGGGTACTTTAGAGCGTAATGCTGATCCTGGAAGTAGAGAGAAAGGTCTTTTTTTAAAGGTAGCACAGGGGGCATTGGGGGGTTTCCTCAAGGACCTCAGAAAACACCCCCCACCCCTGGCTGCACTTGTGAACCCTATGGTCTAAGCCAACATCGGGCAACCTTGGCACTCCAGGTGCTCTTGGACTTCAATTCCCAGAAGCCCAAGTCAGCACACCAGCTGATCAGGGCTTCTGGGAACTGAAGTCCAAGAACACCTGGAGTGCCAAGGTTGGCCACCACTAGCTAGATACAGAAGAAGAAGCTTCCTATCATCTTATTGTTTCCTACAACCAATTGTCAACTACATCTGTGATTAGAGGGTGGAACTGTATCAGGTGACTTGCCCTGAGTTTAGTTAAATGGCGCCTGGTGTTATGACAACAGTATGATCCTGATCACTTCATTTGGCTCGGCATCATAAGCATTTGAATTGTTAATGACCCTCAGTCTGTAGTACCAGAACCAAACCCTTTAAAGCAGGGCTGCCCACTCGTGCATGCATGTTTTACTTCTGCTTCCAGGTGGGAGGAACCACATGACCAGCCTGCTCGACCACGCAACAGGCCTATGGCCTGAAAAGTTTGGGCACCCATGCTTCAAAGACAGCAAGGGCATTGCCAGGCCATGTGCATAACACGCTCACCCACTGCATTTTTTAATAGTGCCCACACAAAGAATGAGCAAATGGTGCACTCTGCTATACAAAACATGCCGTCTTCTAATTCTTATGTGACCTATGCCTGTTTATTCTTCTTCCATGCCTTGCTACCCTTGTGAAAAGATATTTCAGTGTGAAGAAAGAACATGTCATCTGCTCATCAGCTTGCAAGACTTGCTGCAGAACCATCTATCTGATGGAATGGAGAAGCCAGGGGGAAATGATGAAAGCAATGTTTCTATCTAGATCCTCCTGGCTGCTATTGAGCATGATAACAGTGAGATCAGAGGGGACAGGCTAGCTGTCTTCAAGGATAGTTCAGAGGTTCAAAGAAAAGGCATCAGAGTTTGGAATGGAAATGTGAATACTAAAGAAAAATGACATGATGTGGCTACCTTTGCAGATCTTGCAAAAAAAATATATGCTCCTTTGCTTAATATTTCAGCCTTAGGTCCCCCCTTTACAAGTCAAAACAAATTCCAAAGTACTCAGAAAACACAATAGTAAGAAATTATTTCCCCTCCAAAATTGTCGCTAGAATTTGAAGTTACTCTGCAGATCTAATATGCAGGGTATACTACCTACCTAAGGCAATGCAAGTTTAACTTAACAGCACTGCTGGGAGACATGGTGTTCCAGATGTGGTTGGTTGGCAACTTATGTCCTTCCTATCCTACAAGTATATGGGATATGGCTAATTGAAGTTGTAGGCCAAAATCTGGAAGGTCAAAGTAGCCTATAGATCTGACTTCCAACATTATTTTCCATAAATTGTGATGTTTCTTTACGAAAAGATTTCATGCAGTTCTGAGGCAAAGATTTATCCCCTGCTATTATCTCCAAGAGCTAAAAAATAATAATGATGTGTGTGTGTTTGTGTGCACGTGCATGCATGCATGTGCTAATCGTAGCATGCTAGATGGACCAAGTAAAATATAGGAGATGGCTGTCATCACCATGATGCCCTCTTTCTCAACATCTCAGAGACATCTAGTTGACCACGGCTGATATGGAAGATATAATCCAGTGTAAGATGATGCCCCACAGTGTTTCAACTAGGTAGATCTTGAGCCATGAGTTTTTAATGCTCATGGTATCTTTTAATAAATTACAACCAGAAATATGTGAACAAGGTGGTTTGTGTGTTGTGTAGACATAATTCTTATCAAAAGTGGGTGGATAGATAGGCCAAATAGTGTGTGAGAGGAAATGAGGAGACAGAAATTGACACACAAAAGTGATGAAACTTTTTAAAGTTTATTATTCCATACATTTGATGCAAAGTTAATGGTGCTAAGACAACGCAGGGCTCTAGCGCTGGGATCAGGGGAAGGATGTGCTACTCGTATAAATAAGGGTGAAGAGCAGTTAATAGATTACATGCATACAAGGAGTACAGACATACTACATGTCCTTTTCAGTCACCATGGAGAAAATAATCATCCACAGCTGAAAAGGAAGGCAAGCATACATAAAGTTCATAACTTTGGGCAGGTTAACCCCAGCTATTTCAGTCTAGAGGGGTTGGAAAGAACAGCATGTACTGTAACCAACAGTGGGCCCATCCTCATGAACAGTATTTGTGTAACATCAGTTCTGTCTCTGGTGCTTTCATGCCATCATTAGATATGCGATGGCAGTCTTCAAAGTGACAATCTTGGTAACACCAGAGGCAATGTCTGTTTGGAAGCTGTAAGGAGGACAAACACAGCATCAGACAGGGATAGAGGAAGAAGGAAAAAAGCAACTTGCTCAACTTGATTGACTGCCTCCCTATGAAAACTTGAAATGGGTTTCTTTTTATGTTGCATGCTCCAGTTTTGCTTTTTAAAACTGCTATTCAACATAAGATGCACCAACAGTGATCTCTTTTATTGTAGCACTGACAGAATGTAACCTCATGATTATGATTGTGAGCATATCTGGCTTTACTATTGGGTAGTAAGAGGCAAACTCTCTCACACAGCAAATTTTGGAGAACTTGAAGTAGCCATTTACAATGTTAATGACAGTATCTGTTTAACTTTGCTAGGAATACTATTTGGATCTCTCCCTCAAGCATTGAAGTATCTTGGGCTGTCTCTCACAAGAGAGAGAGCAGATATCAGCTAAGCCAGAGGTTTTCAACCTTTGGCTCACAGGTTGGCCCCGGCCAACAGGGCCAAATCATACTGTCTGAGGGAGTGTGACCCATCCCCTGACTTAAAAAGGTTGTGAACCCCTGAGCTAAGCTTTCATGACAGTCATAAAGAAGTTCTTGTGGCACATACAGTTTTGTAAGGAAAAGGGAAAGTGGTGGGGAACATAAAACCCACTAGTTAGGTGTTCAACTGCAGCTGCTATCTACTATATCTAATGGTAAAAGGAGATAAAATTTGGGAGGGGGGAAACTATATTGAGAAAACCTCATTGGCTGTTCTGGTTGTTAATCACTTTCTGCCTTCCCTCATCCCCTCTACACAGACATACCACACACATGTGCATACATATAAGCACAATAGGAAAAAAAAGCATTGGCTTTGGCAGGATATTTTCTGGCGCATTAGAAAGGATGCAGGGGGAGTTTAGAAGGGAACCACAGAGTATCGGAAACAAACTAGGAATACAAAATTGTTCATAACAACCAAGTGGGATACAGACCCCTTTGCCTTTTATGGTCCAAGAGACCAACATGTACACATATGCTTACATGCTATGATGCAAAGGCAGCCAGAGCATATAATGCAGTTCCTGAGTCCAATGTACTATGTAGTTAAGTCTTAAGAGAGCCAGGCAGCAGACAGGTGATGGCATAGATAAGGGAAAGTGGGGCGCAGATATATCAAATATCAACAAGAAAAGCAAGCATAGGTTGGTCTTCCAACGGGGAACAAAAATTCATGCATATGAGACTCTGAAGCAAGACTGTCCAAGAGCACTGCCCACATCAGCTGCACCACCGTCCTTCTCCTTCTCTAACATAGCCTTCAAAATGTCCAACTAGCCACACTTCACTCACAAATGGCAAAGTGATGGCCACTGGTTTCTTTCTAAAACTTCACACTGATGGCCTGGACAGCTCAAGGGAAGGGAAGAGAAGGGTGTGAATCATTACTTATTCATATTTATTACTGCTGTTGTTATTTTTTAAAACCCTCAATCTCCCGACAGGAACCCGTGAAGACTAGTTGCTCCATGCCTAGAATCATCCTCATCTAGAAGGCCTATGGGATCTTTGAAGCCAATTGGGGACAAGGAATATGGGTGTGGGTGAATGGGAACCTTCCTCCAGACCTGTAAGCCATCCATTACTGCGGTCATGATAGACATGCCCAGATATTCTGTGGGTTCTGGTGACTGGTTGACACCAAATGACCTCAGAACTTGGAGGCTCGTCTTCTGGGGCCGATTCTCCGGAGCCTTTCCGCTGCTGCTTTGGTCACTGTTCCCCATTCCCTAGGGTCTCGAAAGGGTTGTATACACAGGCTGTTCCCAGTGTGTGGGACTATGAGATTGTGGCACTGAGGGGTTTGGATCAGAAATGGCAGTGTATAAGGGACGTTGAGAGGGACCCATATAGGAGAAAGCTGAGTAGAGGCCAGAAGCCTGGCTGGAGTGGCTATAGTAGGGTCCTGAGGGCTGGTGGTCAGGGTAGTCAAATTGGGGCCTGGATATAGAGGGGAAGGCTGAGCCATAATGGGGCAGACTGAGGGATGTATATGCTATCTGTGAAGTGGAGGGTTGGTCAACATAATGGCCCCCTGGAGCAGAGCCCTCTGTTTTCACTTGAGCCTTGGAGTCTACCACTGGTGATGCAGCAGCAGACAAGGACACCCCATGCTGTTTGGAGATCCAGGCTGAGTGTCCACTGGCCACAGCCAGGGCACTCCCCAGGCCATAACCAGCTGCCGCAGCATAACTCCCAACATGGCCAGGGTGAGCAGCATGTCCATTTGGTGGCAGGTACTGATCAAACTCATTGACATCGAAGGGCTCCATGTTGGACATCACTTCGTGGCTGATCTCTCCAATATCCACGTTGCCAAAATCGATGTGAGGCTTTCCTCCTTCCCCAAGCGAGCGGCCCTCCCGCTTGGAGTCAGTCTTACCCGATTGCAATTCTGTCTTTGGCGTAGTGGGTGGTGTGGGGGGCCCATGACTCTGCCCTGTGAGAAGAAAAACCGCAGGAGAGGAAGGAGAGGAAATGGGTGAATGGCCACTCTCACTCTGAATCACCCAGAGACTCGTTATACCCGAATACATTAGCATGATCCATGTCCAGTAACCCACACAGAGTTGACCTTTCAGGTCACTGGTAGGCTGCAGCTTTCAGCATTCCCCACAATTGGTCCAACTGGGTTGGGCTGATAGAAGTTGCAGTTCAACCACAGCTAGATTTTGCCCACCTCTGCCTTAAATGATGAAATGTATCAAGGCCAATATCTTGGTTCACTATTCTTCTCACACAGGAACCAATAACAGTACAGAGGCAAGAAGAAAAATGATGGCCACTTGGGGTGGGGAGATACAAAGAAGGATGGCAGCTATAATATATTTAATGGCTTTGGCACTGAACACTGGGGAACAGCAATTTTGTTGTCTTAGATCTGTGCCCTGTTTTAGACTAACTTCTGGCCTCTGGATCCAAAAATAACCGCAGTTTTTGTCTATCACGTCAACTTTTTAAACTACAGGATACCCTCTCTTTGTCTCAAACGTCATACAAAATGTGCATATAAAGGAAAATAAAGGGAAAACTTACCAAATATACTGTTCACAAAGAATAGTTTTATTCATACAAAGGCTTATAGAGTTACTGCAAGTTAAATTGTGCTCACT
Organism: Bradypodion ventrale; assembly: GCA_035047345.1. Lineage (NCBI taxonomy): Eukaryota > Metazoa > Chordata > Lepidosauria > Squamata > Chamaeleonidae > Bradypodion > Bradypodion ventrale. Next base: position 219,792,817 of record JAWDJE010000005.1, on the reverse strand, counting down.
ATATCAGAGCAACGCAATGTTTTGCTCATACCTTTCGAGTTTTGCTTTTGAAAATAATGGAAATTTTGTGGGTGTGGCCAAATTGGTGGGTGTGGCCAAATTGGTGGGTGCGGCCACATTGGTGGGTGTGACAATTTTGAATACCAATCAGGGATCTTTCCCTTAGGTAAAGGTTGGCCTTGCTCGAAAGCCAGTTGTATCCAACTCTACGGTTCAATGCTCATCTCTGTTTATAGCCGAAGAGCCAGCACTTGTCTGCATTTGTAGGTGTCTTCGTGGACATGTGGCAGGCATGGCTAGACACCAGAGTGCACGGAACGCTGTCTACCTTCCCACCAAAGTGGTCCTTATTTATCTCCTTGCTTTCTAACTGCTAGGTTGTCAGGAGCTGTGACAGAGGCAGGAGTTCATTCTGTTGTGCAGTGGCCGGGTCTCAAACTGATGACTTTCCAGTTCAGTGAATTCAAGCCTCTTAACCACTGGAGCTACTGCAGCCCCCCACCCCCACCCACCCACCCCCCCCACACACATACAGAGGCAAGAAAAAAACGTTTGGGCCCCTTAAACACACACACAGGCAAGCAGCAAAAAGCCAAAAAACATTTTGACCCTTAAAGACTACAGAGAGGAGGGGAGATTAGGGGGTAACGTGCAGAGAAAAAACTTGACGTGGTAGAAGAAAATTGACTACAGTTCTGAAATCAGCATGCCTATTTAACTCTGAAACAGCTCAAAAAACGAACTCAACAGAAATTGTGTTACAAATTGTTCCCTAGATCAACTAATTTCTTTGGTTAAAAAGCCCAACTATGTCATATCTAAATGCTGTGGCTGTCATGATCCCACTTACCATAGGTAAGGTAAAAGTTACCCTTGCTTGAAAGCCAGTTATGTCCAACTTTAGGGTTCAGTGTTCATCTCCATTTACAGCCAAAGACGCTGTTTGCATCTGCAGAAGTTTCCATGGTCATGTGGCAGGCATGACTAGATGCTGGAGCACACAGAATGCTGTTATCTTTCCCACCGAAGTGGTACCTCTTTATCTACTTGCAATTTCTTGCTTTCGAACTGCTAGGTAGGCAGGAACTGGGACAGAGGTGGGAGCTCACTCTGTGCAGCAACTTTATCAAACAGTTACGGTGATTAACCAGCAGAACTGATGACCTGGCAGCTGAATTAATGGGTCTTATCAAATTTACCTGAGGAGTGTTCAGGGTGCCCATCAGAGAGTGGGGATCCTTCTCCAGGATGCCGATGGTCCAAGTGGGCATTCTTATAGTGAGCCTGAATTGCGGTTGCTCCACCAGATTCACCATCAGCCTGACCATCATTTTCACCCTGGGCAGCCTTGCCATTTTTCCGCCGACGTGGCTGATACTTGTAATCAGGGTGGTCCTTCTTGTGCTGCATCCGCAGCCGCTCTGCTTCTTCAATGAAGGGTCGCTTGTCACTTTCATTCAATAGTCTAAAAGTGAGTAGAAAGAGTTGGGAGTAGAGGGGGTGGAAGATGAGTTTGTTAGAAAGGAAATTCATATAGCATCAAGGCCACCCTAAATGATCATGCAAAGACATTAGAAACCATCTTATATCATGACAGCATTGTAGATAAAAGATGTTCGGAACCATGTCTGCCCCATTATCATGCTTCTGGCCATGTTCTATATTGGAAACTACTAACTAGATAACACTACCATGTCTTTGAGCCCAGAGACAGTGTGACATCTACTGTTAGCTTATCAGTCATCTGGTCCAGTCACTTCTGGATTCTTCTCGGATGAATATAGTAATAAATAATAAAAATAACTTTTATACCCTACCTGAATTGATGCAAACACCACTCTGGGTGGCTTACAGCAATAAAAAAAAAATAGCCCACAATAAAGTAAAGTGTGTGTGTGTGTGTGTGTGTGTGTGTGTGTGTGTATCCTGCACTGAGAATACAGTATATGTGATATATCTTACACTTTCTACAGTTTTGAGAGTCACAAAATTCAGAATCTCCCTTTAATCATTTCAAATGTTTCAGACATTTTAGGGCTTATATCAGTTGTTCCTCTATTGAACAGGACCTGTTTTATGAGATACTAGCATAGGTTGCTCGTCATTGCCGGGCTGTTATAAATTGTGTTTTGCTTTTTTTTTTTTTTTGAGTTAAAAATCAACAGAGGATGCTATAAATCTTTTTATTTTATTTATTTAACATATGTTTGTTATTTGTGTAACCTTTTGATTTATTGTTATTTTTTTACTTGTTTTTACTCTTATGGCCTCTAGGTGGGACTGTTTTGTTTTTGACTTGTTTTTAATCTTCCGGCCTGCAGGTGGGGCTGTTAGTAATAGTGTTGGATCCTTTTGTTGTTTCACTTGTATTTTCTCTCCTGGCCTCTAGGTGGGGCTTCTTCTGGTAAGTAGTCTTTGTTTCTTCATTTCTGTTCCGGTCTCGTGGAGGGAGGACGTGCTGCTGAGTTCTCTGGTTTTCTTTCTTCTGGGTTTTTTCTTTGTTTTGTTTTTGTGGTGGTGGGCTGGGAGGTGTTTCTGTTTGTTCTTTTGTGGTTTGGTTGGGTTTTAGATTTGTTTAATTGGTTTGTTTATTTCTGGTTTGTTTAATTTTTGTGATTTCGTTGGTGTTTATTTGTGTAATTTGTGGTAGTTGTGTTGTTAGAGTTAGGTATTCTCCTGTTGTAGTTAGGTGTTTTTTTCTGTGCTTTTCTGATATTGTGGATGTTTTTGTTTGTGGATTTTGTTGTTTGCTTTTTTTTATTAATGCGTCATTTATTTATTTGTGTTTTATTAATTTTTATTAATTTTGGCGTTTGTTGCTGGTGTGTACTTTTGCGTGAAGAATGGGCTGCCTGTCGGTTCCTCTTTTCCCCATTGCTGGTTCGAATTTTGGTTTCGATGCAGCAATGGGGAAAAGGAGGAGCCGGCAGTCAGCCTGTTCTTCCCCTGGTAAGGTTTGTTAGGTAGGTCGGGGGAGAAGGAGGCAAAGAAGAGGTATCTGCCTGAAAATGGTTCTCTCCTCTCTGTCTCTTTTTTCTCCTGGCTTACCTAACCAGAGATCGGCAGGCAGCGATCTGTAAGGGGTGGTGCTCTTCCTTGCAGATTGCTGGCTGCTGGTTTTGTATTACCTCCACCGCTGTTTCGTGTTAGTTCTCAAAACAGTCATGTCGGAAGTACAAAGGCAGTAGCCAGTCATTCGCCAGGGAGGATGCTTCCCCTGACAAACTGCTGCCTGCTGCTGTTTTTTTCCCACCCTGGCTCAACTTTCTTTGAGGCCGGCGGTGGTCTCGCCGAGTCTTTGGCAGGGTGGCGTGAAGAAAGGGAGTCCCTCTTCTCCTCATTGCTCCGGGAAAGAAGGCCAGCGGGTATCTTGCCATGGTTTTTCTTGGGTTTTGTTTTGCGAGGCCGTGAGGCGCTGTATCTGCCTGTGGCGGACTTGCGTTCCTGTTGCGGGATGGCGGCGTTTTTTAATTTTATTTTTCACATGCCGGCTTTCTCAGCGTTCTGCGTGCTCACGCCCTTCAGCCTGATTGGCTGAAGTGCTCATGGCATGTAAGACGCTGGGACATGGAGTTTTGTGTTTTTTGTTTGCGTTCATACAGCGGTGTTTTTTCCTGCGGCTCGATTTCAATTGAGTCTCCCAACGTTCTTTTTGCTCATGCCTGTCAGCCTGATTAACTGAGGCACGGTGCGGCACAGAGGACGTTGGGAATTGAAGTTTTTTCCCTTTGTTCGCATTCGTGGGGCTCTTGCCCCACTGGCGCCTTCGGCAACCCTGCAGTACTCTGCGGGATGGGTTCGGGCGAGTGCAGAAGGCTCGGTACGGGATAGGATGGACAGGTGCAGAAACATATAGCAAGTTCCAATGGTTAACCCTTGGATTTATAGGTTTAGATTGTTAGATTGTCTCTTGTTAGCCACTGCAGATCTAGAAAATTAAATACTTCCAGAGATTTTTCTGGGGACAGTCAGGGGAAGTGTGATTCCCCTCCCCCTTACATAGGAGATCCTGTTAGGGTGCATTCAAACAGCGATCATACACCGAATGTAAAAAACCAAACAAAACATGGCTGCAGCGGCCCAGTCAGTGATGCATGGCTTCCAGGATTACCGGCTGATTGCTGATCAGCTACCAATTGAGGAAGCTACATACAATTGGTCAGGCTGCCATACCTTTTTTAAAAAAAAATAATTGGTATGTGATGGCTGTTTCAATGTGTTACTTAGACACTCTGTCATCTAAATCAGAGGTCCCCAACCATTGGGACACGGACCGGGCCATGAGCTGTCCCAAACCAGGCCACAGGGGTAGGAGCCCTGATGTCAGTCTTCTACCCTCAACATGTTCTGCCGGGTCTGCCCAGCGAATGGAGCGAGCATGGGCTTCAGACACAGCAGATAGGCAGGTGGCTGGGCCCCTCCTTCACATTGCTTAACTATGGCGAGGCTCTGCCCCCCCCCACACACACACACCTGTGTGCAGTGTGATACCTCAGTGCCCGGTGTGGCTGGCAGGCGGCTGGGCCCCTCCTCCTTGTTTTTGAGTACAGCGAAGCTCTTCCCCCTGCCTGTGCGCAGTGAGGTATATATTATGCACTTTATTGTAATTTATTATGCACTTAATTTAATTTAATTTAATTTAATTTTCGTGCTTATATACCGCCCACTCAGGTACAACCCGACTCAGGGCAGTTTACATGGCGGACAATAAATGCATAATAATAATACAATACACACATCTCCAGAGATACAGTTACAAGATTTCAGACTACAAAATATACCATTCAGTTACAACAAAATATAAATAAAATATGCACTACAATACAATTTCAAAAGCAAAAATAGCAAAACACCCCTGTGAAAAAAATGTTTAGCATGAAACCAGTCCATGGTGCAAAAAAGGTTGGGCTGATCTAAATGATGCATCAACACAGTGATCATCTACCATATATAAAAAATAAATTTACTTCCCCATACCATCCTTCTTAGCCACTTCACAGTATGGATAATTTCTGTTTATATGGGAGAAGCAGGCTAAATATTCTTCCTGTTGTCCTCAAGCGATCCCAACACAGTCAGCACCAGGAGGACTAGTGTAGACAGGCCCTTAGTTTTTGTGCCATGTGTCAAGGATTGCCAACTAATGAAGGTGAAGTAAACTGCACCTCAACAATTTCCCACACATTTGAAGAAAGTGTGGTTAGAACAAAAGATATAGTGGATATATGGAAAAGAAAAAGGAACATAATATACAGTATAACTAAGAATTCCATCTTTGGGGTTTCCATTCCTATTTTATCATCACAACAACCATGTGAGGTAATTTAAGAGGAGGCATTAGGCTTGAGCAGTCCAAAATATTTTAGTAATTTGAAGATTTTTACTGCTTTTGGGGATTGAACCCTAGAACTCATCACTTTATATGCTAACTGCAACCAACCAATCAACCAGGGGAGGCAACCAACCAATCAACCAGGTCTGTTTCTTTCAAGCTTTCTTTTGCCACATGGAAACTAACCGGACAGTTAGATATCACTCCAACACTAGCTACAGACACATACCTGTCAAGTATCCCGGATTGGCCTGGGTTTCGCGTATTTCCGTGCCACTTCCTCCACTTTCCCGCCACCATCCCGTAATTTGACCGGTGGGGAGTAGTTACTGAGCATGCGCATATGCAGAAGGGTTCTGTGCAGGTTCCGTATTTTCCGGAGCCGTGGTTGACGGGTATGTACAGACATTGTCTTCTACTCTTCATGGGGAAAGCAGGCTAATGCAGAGATATAGGGCAGGCTACCTACCAGCGTACAAGCTTCCAATACAGTATCTCCCTGAAGAAATTATGAGAACCTTGAGTCAACTGTTCCATTTTGGGCCTGACAACTTTGGTCAGGCTACTATATTGTCTTTATTAGCTCATATTTTGTCTAGTGCCAATGCCCAACTTTTAATTACGTCCCCAGATCATTGTAAAATGAAAGTAACTCTCTTCTTCTGTTGTGCCAACTGAGGGGAAACTCCCTGGTCTGACAGAGGAAAGAAAATTGTGCTGCACTCTTATTTCTGCAACTGCTTATGAAATAGGACTTTTCCAGTTGTTCAGTGCACCTAAAAGTGAAATTTGCTTTTATATGTTAAACTTTAAAGTCCAGTTCACACATAAATAGCTGTGTTATTAGCATCCAAAGTATGGAGTTGTGTTTGTGTAGGATGAGGAGGGAGTGTGTGTGCAAATAAGTAATAAACGGCCATCTACATACCAGTGTTTCCCATTCTTTGGTTTTTTGGACCTCAATTCCCAGAAGCCTAAGTCAATTCCCCAAAGCACTGATCAGCCAATGTACTGACTTAAGCTTCTGGAAATTGAAGTCCCCCTGTGGGGCGTAGGCCCCATGTTAGGAACCACTGCTCTATACCAGGGGTTTGCAGCCTATGTCCCATGGGACATATCTGGCCTGTGGTGCCAAATAATCCAGCCCCCAACCTTACTCCAGCCGCGCCGCCGCCATGGATTTATTTACAGCCACATAAACACATTTATGCATCCATAAATGAATCTACAGATGTCATAAATTAGTATGCGGCCATCATAAACGCTTGTACTATTTATTTATTTATTTATTTATTTATTTATTTTTCACGCTTATATACCGCCCACTCAGGTACAACCCAACTCAGGGTGGTTTACATAGCGGACAGTAAATACATAAAAGACACATGATAAAAAAGTTAAAAGTTAAAAAAGTTTTCAAAAAAACCCACCCCTAAAAGGTGCGCAAGAACCGAAGGGACCTTGGGGGAAGGCACACTTCTCTATACTAACCACCCAACGGTACCCCCATCCCCACCCGCACCCCAAACTTGGCCCGCCAGCCAGGTCTTTAGTTCCTTCCTAAAGGGCAACAACTCCGTCTGGAGACGCAGTTCCACAGGCAGGAGGTTCCAAAGGGCTGGTGCGGACATGGAGAAGGCCCTCCTCCTTGTGCCAGAGAGGCGAGCCCCCCTGGCTGATGGCACAATTAGAGAGCTCCTCTGGTCTGCTCTGGTTGGACGGACAGACGTCCTTAGTGCGATGCGGTCTCTAAGATACCCTGGCCCACTACCATGTAGAGCTTTAAAGGTCAAAACCAGCACCTTGAATTGCACCCGGAGACAAACTGGTAACCAGTGCAGCCCCCGAAGCAGTGGTGAGGGCATAACGTCCACACCCCATCACCACCCGGGCCGCCGCATTCTGGACCAGCTGCAGCCTCCGAATGGTCATCAAGGGCAGCCCCATGTAGAGCGCATTACAGTAGTCTAGTCTGGAGGTCACCAGAGCGTGAGTGACCATGAGCAAAGAGTCATTTATAGCCATAAATGAGTCCACAGCTGTCCTAAATGTGTTTACGACAGCCATGAACACATTTTACAGCACCAGACTAGCCCACTCAGCTGTCTGAGGGGGCGTGGTCCAACCTGCAGCTGGAAAGGTTGAGAACCCCTGCTCTACACAGTTTCAGTAGCTGCTGACACCTTGCCAAAGAAACCTTGAGCAACAGAACACAACATGAAAACTGCTCAACACCTTCAAGAACCCCACAATCACTTATCACATGAGGGATGCCTCTATACTTTTGTGTCTCAAGAAGTCCCATCCAATTCACACATGAGTTAGTTAGTCTTAGTCTTGCTCCCAAATCCCAGTTTCCTATCTGGTAATAGACTCATGCACTGGAATCTGTTGGAGAGGACTTTTCAAAACAGACCCAAAGAGAGGGCATACCTGTCAAGTTTCGGGAAATTTCTGTCAAATCCCCATATTTTACATTCTTTCCCGCCATCATCCCATATTAGTTAGACTGCAATTAGACTGGAGTTAGATGGAGGCCAGCACAGGATAAGCATAGCTGTCCAGTTTCCTGTTTTGGCCGGGAAATTTCCCTTATTTGACAGAAATTTCCCGACACTTGACAGGTATGAGAGAGGGCTTCATTGGGAGCAAACGTTTCAAGAGCCCCTGTGGCTTAGTGGTTAAACTCTGCTCACAGTCTGAGTTTGATCCCGATGGGCTAAAGGTTGACTCAGCCTTCCATCCTTTCCAAAGTCAGTTAAATGAATACCCAGCATGTTGGGAGCAAAATGCTAATTACATAAGAACATAAGAACATAAGAACAGCCTTGCTGGAACAGGCCACAGCCCATCCAGTCCAGCATTCTGTCTCACACAGTGGCTCACCATTTCCTTCAGGGTATTCCCAAGCAGATGCCTGCTTAGGATTCCCTGGAAATGATATTGAGAGATATCCTGCCTATCTCTCCAACCCGGAGGTTGTCCTTAAGTATCCATAATTATAGCCATTGATCCCCTTGTCCTCCATGAACTTGTCTAATCCTTTCTTAAAGCTGTCAAGACTAACAGCTGTCACCACTTCTTCTGGCAGGGAGTTCCATAGACCAGTAATCCTCTGGGTGAAAAAGTACTTTCTCTTATTTGTTTGAGAACTAGTACCCAAAAGTTTCATGGAGTGTCCCCTAGTTCTAGTGTTATGCGATAGGGAAAACAGTTTTTCCTTATCTACTTTGTCCACACCGTGCATGATTTTATAAACTTCAATCAGGTCACCTCTTAGACGTCGTCGTTCAAGAGTGAAGAGGCCCAACCGTTGCAGCCTCAGATGGGAAGGAAGGTGTTCCAGTCCCCTAATCATTCTGGTTGCCCTCCTCTGCACTTTTTCCAGCTCCATAATATCCTTCTGGAGGTATGGCGACCAGAACTGTACACAGTATTCCAGATGGGGCCTCACCATAGATTTATAAAGAGGCAAAATGACACTTGCTGACTTATTTTCTATACCCTTCCTAATGATCCCTAGCATTGAGTTGGCTTTTTTCACTGCTGAGGCACACTGGGTTGACACCTTCATTGAGTTGTCCACCAGGACACCAAGGTCCCTTTCCTGGTTTGTCGCAGAGAGTTCAGACCCCATCAGTTTATAAATGTAATTGGGGTTCTTTGCCCCAACATGCAACACTCTGCACTTACTAATGTTGAAACTCATTTGCCACTGTTTTGCCCACTCCCCCAGTGTCGAGAGATCCCTCTGGAGCTCCTCACAATCTCTCACAGTTTTCACTACCCTGTATAATTTAGTGTCGTCAGCAAATTTGGCTACCTTGCTTTTTACTCCTACCTCTAAATCATTTATGAAGAGGTTGAAAAGCAGGGGTCCCAGTACTGAACCTTGGGGGACCCCACTCTTTACTTCCCTCCACTTGGAGAAGTGTCCATTTAGTGCTACCCTCTGTTTCCTGTCCCTTAGCCAGTTGCTGATCCAGGACAAGACCTGTCCCTTTATTCCATGACTGGTAAGTTTATTCAAGAGCCTTTGTTGTGGGACCTTGTCAAAAGCCTTCTGAAACTCCAGATAAACAATGTCAACTGGATCCCCCTTATCCACATGCTTGTTGACACTCTCAAAAAATTCCAACAGATTAGTGAGGCATGATTTGCCCTTGCAAAAGCCATGTTGGCTCTCCTTTAGCAGCGCCTTCTCTTCTGCGTGCCTATTAATTCTATCTTTTAGGATGGTTTCCATCACTTTACCTGGGACACATGTCAAACTGATAGGTCGGTAATTTCCTGGATCACCCCTGGATCCTTTTTTGAAAATTGGTGTTACATTCGCTACCTTCCAGTCATCAGGCACAAAGCCTGATTAGAGGGAAAGATTATATATTTTGGCTAGGAGATCAGCAATTTCATCTTTAAGTTCCCTGAGAACTCGTGGATGGATGCCATCTGGTCCTGGTGATTTGTTAGTGTTTAGTTTAACAAGACATGCAAGGACCTCCTCCCTGGTTATTTCTATCTGGCTTAATTCTTCGCTATCCCTCCCTACGAAGATAGGCTCTGTTTTGGGCATGTGGTCTCTGTCTTCTTCAGTGAATACTGAAGCAAAGAATTCATTGAGTCTCTCTGCAATCTCTGTTTCCTCTTTAATAACCCCTTGCCTTCCATTGTCATCTAATGGTCCAATGGCTTTCCTAGTTGGGTTCTTACTTCTAATGTACTTAAAGAAGTCTTTGTTATTTCTCTGAGTATTTTTAGCTATACGCTCCTCAAAGTCTTGCTTTGCTTTCCTGATTGTTGCCTTGCATTTGTTCTGCCAGAATTTATGTTTCTGCCTGCTGTCCTCGTTCGGACAAGCCTTCCATCTTCTAAATGAGCTTCTCTTGCTCTTGATCACTTCCCGAACAGCTCCTGTAAGCCACATTGGAGTCCTCTTGGACCTGGCAGTGCCCTTTTTCCTTTTGGGTATGCATTCCAATTGAGCCTCTGTTATTGTTTTTGTAAACAGCCTCCATGCCTCTTGGAGTGTTTGGACTCTCTCAATTTTCCCTTTCAGCTTCTTTTTTACTAGTTTCCTCAACTTTGGGAAATTTCCTTTTTGAAAATTTAAGGTCTCTGTGTTAGATTTTATCAGTGACTTGCGGTCTATGATCAAGTTAAACATAATTGAGTTGTGGTCACTGTTCCCTATTGGATCAGTCACATTAACATCTTGCACCAGATCCTGAGTATTACTCAGGATCAAGTCAAGGATTCTTGTACCTCTAGTTGGGTCTTCAACCATCTGTCCCAGGGAACAATCATTTAGCATATCTAGGAACATATCTAGGAATTACCTTATGAACTACCCAGAAAGTTCTTTAAAATAAGTTTTGACTGCAGAAAAAACATGTTAAAATTTGCCAGAAAGGTGAAAGAATTCCATATAAGGTTACTTCTTCCAGGCATTTCTGGTCTTGCCATTTGCAAAAGCCTGCAATAAGGACCCTCAGAAAAAAACAGGAGGGTGTTTCAGATACATCATCCTCCATTTGAACTATATAAGGCAGGCAAAGCTGTGACTGGCTTTTGGGCCAACCATGCACTCCAGATAGAGTGAATTAAAATGCTCCTCATCTCCAAGCACTATAGTCAAGATTTAATCTGGTAATCAGAGGGGTCCAACTTTAATCTGTGTGTAGTTTATAGTTATCATGGATACATGGTAATAGATATTTGATGATTCTAGAATGTTATACAAATTGGAAATGGAACAAAAAATATTAGAGATAAGCATGTACTCGTAAATCACATTATGAATCCTTCAAATATCTTTACTTATTATTTACCTACATTTGCTCATTATACCCTACTTGTCAAACAAGTTTGGCTATGAATTTACAATTAAAATGCACAATATAATATGAGATACTTGAAGATACCTATGAAGATGCCCCGTATTTCAGCTCTAAAAAAGTAGAATTTCCTGATGAGGGCTCTAAAATAGGCCAGGGGTTCTCAACCCTTTCAAGTCAAGAGCCGGGTCACACTCCCTTAAACAGTTGAGGGGGCTGGACTGGTTGTCCCTCCATCATTTAAGGCTGTTGTAAATGCATTTACGATGGCCGCGAACTCATTTACGGCTGTCGTAAATGTATTTACGACGGCTGTAAATGAGTCCATGGCTGATTCTGGTGGCGGCTCGAGCAAGGGGCAGATTATTTGGTGTCACAGACCACATCTGGCCCACAGGCCTTAGGTTAAGAACCCCTGAAATAAGCACTTGAGGGGAGGTTGCAACACTCCAGTGTCTGTCAAACCTGGACTCACAGAGCCTGGGCCAATCCCTGACACCTCAAAAAAGTGGGCTAAGCACCTGTCTGGATTTGCTCTTTGTCACATGAACTGTCATATAAATGTACTCATGGACCTTAAATAAATTTTTAAAAAGGAGAGGAAAAGTACTATGGAAGTATAGGTAGATAGGTAAAACCAACAACTTCTTCAGCATTCAAAGTGCAGAGTAGTAGACTATGGGACACAGACGGGAAGAAGCTAGAGTTGTAACTGTCCCATAGGGGAAAGGGTCTTTGTACTCTGCATTTGTCATCTTGTTTGTATTCCTTGGATGCCTTGGAGTCATTATTCAGCAAGGAGTACGCGCTTTGGTCGATGTCTCTGTGATGACATTCCGCACATTATTATTATTATTATTATTATTATTATTATTATTATTATTATTATTATTATTATTATTATTATTATTATTATTATTATTATTATTATTATTATTATTATTATTATTTATTTGATTTATATGCCGCCCTTCTCAGCACATGCCGACTCAGGGCGGCTCACAACACATCAAACAAAATACAATATAGCAAAAATACAATAGCAAATACAATGTTGCAAAAAACAAAATACAATATAGCATAGGGCAAGGACAGAAATACAGAGATACAGTAACAAGAACTCAATAATACAATACAAAAAGAATGGCAACAGAGTCTCACTGCCTCAACCGCCTTTAAATCCTGGCCAGAGGCAATCAAAGGCAGCTGGAGGCGGGTCCCAGGAACGCCGGCGGTGGTCTCTGCGTTCGGCGTTGCAGGGGTCCCTTCACCCTGCCAGGAGGGCCGGGGGCGGCGGCAAAATCTCGCTGCCTCAACAGCCTTTTAAGTCCTGGCCGGAGGCAGCTGCAGGCGGGTCCCAGGAACGCTGGCGGTGGGGAGCCGGCGGTGTTGTGGCGGCTCGGCAGCGGCGGCGGCTCTTCTAGCCCCGCGGCGGGAACTCGGGGCAGCTGTGACATGCTCCCACCCACCCCTGACCAAGGCAGGTCAGGGTGGGGAGCCGGCGGTGTTGTGGCGGCTCGGCGGCGGCGGCGGCGGCTCTTCTAGCCCCGCGGCGGGAACTCGGGGCAGCTGTGGCAAGCTCCCACCCACCCCTGACCAAGGCAAGTCAGGGTGGGGAGCCGGCGGTGTTGTGGCGGCTCGGCGGCGGCGGCGGCGGCGGCTCTTCTAGCCCCACGGCTGGAACTCGGGGCAGCTGTGGCAAGCTCCCACCCACCCCTGACCAAGGCAAGTCAGGGTGGGGAGCCGGCGGTGTTGTGGCGGCTCGGCGGCGGCGGCGGCGGCTCTTCTAGCCCCGCGGCGGGAACTCGGGGCAGCTGTGACATGCTCCCACCCACCCCTGACCAAGGCAGGTCAGGGTGGGGAGCCGGCGGTGTTGTGGCGGCTCGGCGGCGGCGGCTCTTCTAGCCCCGCGGCGGGAACTCGGGGCAGCTGTGGCAAGCTCCCACCCACCCCTGACCAAGGCAAGTCAGGGTGGGGAGCCGGCGGTGAGAAATCAAGTCCATTTGCATGCGTTTTTTAGCCACTTGGATATCACATCATCCAATGGCTAGGCGGACCATGGCATGTGTCCTCCGCTTTCACCTGACCCAAAGGATTCGATGGAGGATGCTTTGTTGAGTTTTAGTCTCAGCCTAACATCATTGTCCCAGCTCTTGGGGACATGAAAGGAGACCCATTTGGGCATTCCCTAAGTGGAGTTTCTTCCGCGAAAATCCTTTCAACCCAGAATAATTTCTGACATGAAAATTATTATTATCATTGACAAGAGATAGGCAACACTGCCTTGTTAGATTGCTCAAGCCACCATGCCTGACAAGGCTCTCACCTTTGTATTCCATATCACTTTAATTGTGAGGTAAACTCAGATTTCTAATTATGACTTGAATAGACAATGTTGGAGGAAAGGAGAGTACAAATGAAAGCAAGATCTAGTGAGGCATTACAGATAATGTAACCATTAGACTGTGATGCAGTGCAAGGGGCCTGAGAAGCTTCTGTAGCAAGTGCAAAGGATATAGAAATATCTTTACAATTTAAGTGTCACAGGTAGAACGGTATTGGAAATGCTGTCCCTTTCCCATAATTCAGTAATAAATTCCAGTTTAAGTTCTTGACATTTACAGGAAGGGCTAGGAAAGACTTCAGCCTGAACCTCCAGAGAGCTGTTGAATATCAGTCCTGATATTGAGCAGATGGGACGATGTCCTGTCTCAGAATATGGCAACTTCCTGGTTGTTTGAAAGGAGGATATAGTTAGCAGGGAGCTATATAAATGCTTAGAGGGATACCTAGGAATAACTCTCCCTTTTAGTTTATTTTATTTTTTTTATTTATAGTCGCATTTGTATATGCCGCCCACTCAGGCAGAACCCGACTCAAATAAAGTAAAGTCACTGAATCCATACAAAGTGGAACTTCATACAACAATCGCCCCGTATAGCAACAAAATCGCATAACAATTAGGCTTTGTGGGGGAAAGGTGTCCCGCATAACAATTTTCCCTATGGAAAAAATTGTACAACAATTTTTCAATGGGAAAAACCACTTAGCAAAAAAAAAATCGTTGTATGATGCATCACACAGGGAAAATCGCTATATGATGCATGCATCGTATAGCAATTTTTTCGTACAACAACGAGCCCTCTGGACCCTTATTGTTATTATGGCTATCAATTTATTTAATAGTCTATATTTTATATGACTTGTCAATCAATTAGAATAGAATTAACAGAGATACCCTTTTGAAATATTTTGAAGGTGCTAGAAATTAAAGGTGACCCCCCCAGCCCCCATATTTGTGAGTTCAGTATCTGCAGTTTCAGTTATCCGCAGGCCTAAAATATTCAATTAAGAAAAATGTCTGAAATACATGTGTATTTCTATGATGAATTACCACAGCTGGCCACTGGAGGCCACTGTCTGCAATGTAATGTTTACAATGAATGGAGGCAGACATTTTTGGTAGTTCACATGTAGAAAGACGGAGGCATTTGAAACCTCTCTTCTGCTTCTGTGACTCAGGTACAGTATGTGTATTAAATATAGGGTTTGCTGTTATCTACAATTTCAGGGATACATGGAAGACCTCGGAATATATCTTCTGTGGATACTGGAGGGGAAGAGAGACCTGTCTATACCAGGCATTCACAACCTACGACCTATGGGCCAGACTCAGCCCTGATGCCATTCCATCTGGCCCTCCATGTGATTTGCTGTGTTTTCAGCAGCTTAACAGCATTTCTGGGCGGAGGAGGAAAAATTGCCTATCATTACCAGAGATGGCCACTAGAGGGTGCAAAGTGCAATTTCCCGTAGGAATGCACTGAAAATCAATTTCAAGCTAAGGCAGTCAGATAGAAAGGATCCTTTTTTTTACCTCTGTGTATGGGGATGGGAAGAGTATTTTTTAAATAAGGGTTTTCCCATCAGTCCCCTATGTCTTATTCTCCATACTAGCATACTACTGGCCTTTAAGGGGAGCTATTACAAAATCTGGAATGTGTACTTCTTGGGGCTTCTGGGAAGTATTGCTTTCTGCATAGTCCTGAGGGATTTCTGCAGGTCTGGAACTTTGCAAAACTGCTTTCTTAAAAGCCTCCCTTTTTTTCCCCAGAGGGATGTATTTGTTTGGTTGTTCGATTTTTTATTTGTTGTGTGTGTGTGTATTATCTGATATTGTGTGTACATCACCCAGAGTGGGAAATTGTGTGTGTGTGTGTGTGTGTGTGTGTGTGTGTGTACACATCTATACCTATAAATTCAAGGGTTAACCATTGGAACTTGCTATACGTTTCTGCACCCATCCATCCTATCCCGTACCAAGCCTCCTGCACTCACGAGAACCCAGTACGGAGTTTAATGAATGGATGAGAAATGTGCCAGTGGGGCAAGAGCCCCACGAATGCAAACAAAGAAAAAGAACTTCAATTCCCAACATTCTTTGCACCGTGACGCGCCACAGCCAATCAGGCTGAGAGGCCAATCAGGCAAGCAAAAAAAAACCTTGTGAGATGCGCCACGGCCAATCAAAATCGGACCGCAGAAAAAAAAAACACCGCAAATGCAAAACTACAAGCCCCAGCGTCCTGCGCGCCGTGAGTGTGCAGAACGCTGAGAAAGCCAGCGCACGAAAAATAAAATTACAAAAAGCAACAGGAGCGCAAGTCCCCAGCAGGTGGACGCAGCACCTCACAGCCTCGCAAAACAAACAAGCCATAAAACTCCACCGCGAGACACCCGCCGGCCTTCTTTCCCGGAGCAACGGGGGGAAGAGGGACTCCCTCTCCTCCACGCTACTCCACCGAAGACATGACAAGACCACCGCCGGCCTCAAGGAAAGTTGAGACGGGGTGGGAACCCCCCCAAAAAAACAGGCAGCAGTTCATCAGGAGAAGCACCCTCCCTGGCGGATGACTGGCTGATGCCTTTGTACTTCTGAATACAAAAGCAGCAGCCAGCAATCCGCAAGGAAGAGCACCACCCTCACGGATCGCTGCCTGCCCATCTCCGGTTAGGTAAGCCAGGAGAAAAAGGAGACAGAGAGGAGAGAACCATGGTTAGGCAGATAGCTCTTCTCTTCCTCCTTCTTCCCTGCACCTGGTTGCAGAATTAATGGCAGATGTAAGACTTGGCTTTGCCTCTTCTTGTAGATAGTAATTATATAGGACAGTGATGGCCAACCTTGGTATTCCAGATATTCTTGGACTTCAATTCCCAGAAGCCCTGATCAGCAGGAGTGCTTGATTTGGACTTCTGGTAATTGAAGTCTAAAAACACTTGGAGTGCCAAGATTGGCCATCACTGATATAGGATGACCTGCAGTGGAGCCTCTTATGGTGCTGACCTAACTTGACACCAGGCTATGCGAGTGGGTTGCTGCCACATAACCACATAACCACTGTCTTAATCCAAGTGATTAAAACTATTGAGCCTCCAAGAGTTCAATGTCAGTTTTTTCTGTCTATCTTCCTGATTACATACCATATATACTTGAGTACAAGCTGACCCTAATATAAGCTGAGGTACCTAATTTTGACCTGAAAACCCAGGAAAATAGATTGACCTGACTATAAGCCGAGGATGGGAAATGCAGCATCTGCTGGTGAGTTTCAATAATCAAAATACATGAAAATATGGTATAATTAATTAAATTGTTGGTGTGTCTCAATCTGGAACAGTCTTGGAACCCTCGTGACCCAAGTATAAGCCGTGTACCCTTTTTGGGTTCATTTTTGGGACTAACAATCTTGGTTTATACTCGTGTATATACAGTATTTCACACACAAATGCCCAAAAGAACCTTAACTTCTCCATCCTGAACTGTTCTAAACACAGGTCTAAAATTTTATATATATATCCCCATTCTAACTGTACCCAGCTCCCAAGAAGTGAGAGACAGAGGTTGGCAACCAAATCTGTTTTGGAAGATCCTGCTTTGCTTGGCTGAAACATGAAAGAAAACTGAATTACTAGGAATGAATATAGATTTTTTGTAACCTGATTAGAGTTGCCATATGTAATGCAAAACTGTGAATTTCATGTTTTTTAACTGACCCGCACAGTTCCATAAAAAACATTGAAAATTCACGGTTTTCAAACCACTTGATTTGGAAGAAAAAAACACGCATTTTTCTTGCACTTCTATTGGAACGACCAGTAGATGGCAGCAGCAGCAGCTTGGTGAACAAGGAGGGGGAGGGGAAATGCATCTTTTTCTTATGGCATCTGTAGTAGCAGTTCGATACCCGAATACTTCAGGCTGGAATGAGCTCCCATCTTTGTCGCAGCTCCTGCAAACCTAGCAGTTTGAAAGCAAGAAATGGCAAGTAGACAAATAGGGACCACTGGGGGTGGGGGGGAGAGAACAGCATTCCCTGTGCTCTAGTGTCTAGTCATGTCTGCCACATGACTACGGAAACATCTGCTCCCGTCTCTGTCCAAGCTCCTGCAAACCTAGCAGTTTGAAAGCAAGAAATGGCAAGTAGATAAATAGGGGCCATTTTGGTGGGAAGGTAAACAGCATTCCATGCACTCCGGTGTCTAGTCATGCCTGACACACAACCACGGAAACGTTTGCAGAAACAGAAAGTGCTGGCTCTTCGGCTTTGAAACAGAGATGAGCACTGAACCCTAGAGTCGAATATGACTGGCTTTTGAGCAAGGGCAACCTTTACTTCTGTCTTGTTTTTGTGAGAGGGAATTATGCTAACCCTAAATCTGATAGATACCAAGCAAATAGGAAAAGAAGAAGACCTAACGTGAGATGGATTTGCTCAATAAAAGAAGCCACAACCATGTGTTTGCAAAATCCAAGCAGGGCAGTTATTTACATGATTTTTTTTGGGAAGTCATTCATTTTTATGGTTGCCATTAGAAGTCATTTAACAGCAAATAACAGCTATTGTTCAAAAGTAGGCAACTATTGTTCAAAAGTAGGCAACTCCAGACATTCTGGAGAGTGAAGTCAGAAAGGCCCTAAAAAGCACTGCAAACAATAAAGCTAGTGGAAATGATGGCATCCCAGTTGAATTTTTCAAAGCCCTAAAAGATGATGGAATCAAACGACTGCATTCAATATGCCAGCAAATTTGGAAAACAAAACAGTGGCCACAGGATTGGAAAAGATCAGTGTACGTGCCAATCCCCAAAAAAGGCAATGCCAAAGAATGCTCAAATTACCGAACAATTACGCTCATCCCACATGCTAGCAAGGTGATGCTCAAGATAATACAGGAAAGACTTCAACAACATGTGGAGAGAGAACTACCAGAGGTGCAGGCCGGTTTCAGAAGAGGCAGGGGGACTAGAGACCACATTGCCAACATACGTTGGATCATGGAGAAAACAAAAGAATACCAGAAACAAGTCTACTTTTGTTTTATTGACTACACCAAGGCTTTTGACTGTGTGGACCACAACAAGATGTGGCAAGTAATTAAAGAGATGGGAATACCAGAGCATCTCATATGCCTCATGAGAAATCTGTACAAGAACCAAGAAGCAACAGTTAGGACAGAACACGGAATGACAGAGTGGTTTGGAATAGAAAAAGGAGTAAGACAAAGCTGCATTTTATCACCCTGCTTATTCAATCTATACACAGAGCACATAATGCGCAATGCAGGGATGGAGGAATCACAATATGGGATCAAAATTGCTGGGAGAAACATCAACAATTTGAGATATGCAGACGATCCCACCCTAATGGCAGAAAGTGAGGAAGACCTAAAGAGGCTCTTGATTGGGTTGAAGGAGGAAAGTGCAAAAGACTTGAGACTCAATATCAAGAAAAGTGCTTGAGACTCAATATCAAGAAAACCAAGATAATGGCAACAGGTCCAATCAGTCTCTGGAAAATAGATGGGGAAGAAGTAGAAGCAGTGACAGATTTTACTTTCCTGGGATCTAAGATCATTGCAGATGGTGACTGTAGCCATGAAATAAAAAGACGACTGATTATGGGGAGACAAGCAATGAGAAACCTGGGGAATATAGTGAAAAGCAGAGACATCACCTTGAAAACAACAATTCGCATTGTCAAAGCAATGGTATTCCCAGTGGTAATGTATGGGTGTGAGAGCTAGACCATTAGGAAGGCTGAGCGCAGAAGAATAGATGCCTTTGAGATGTGGTGTTGGAGGAGAGTCCTGACAGTCCCTTGGACAGCAAAGAGAACAAATAGGTCAATACTGGAGGAAATCAATCCTGACTGTTCATTGGAGGGACAAATAGTGAAGATGAAGCTAAAGTACTTTGGACATCAAATGAGAAGGGAGACTCACTTGAGAAGGCCTTAATGCTGGGAAAGGTGGAGGGAAAGAGAAGAAGGGGGCATCCAAAGATGAGATGTCTAGATGGTATTGTGGACACAATGGGCACAGAGGTGGGCTGAGGAGAATGGTGGAGGGTAGAGGTGCCTGGAGGAAAATGGTCCATGGGGTCGCAAAGGGTCGAAATCGACTGTGCGACTGAACAACAACAACAGGCAACTTGCTCATCTTCAGATGTCAACGTAGAATTGGGACCCAGAAACTGTCTAACACTTCCAATTTTTGCTTTCTTGGATTCTATAGCTGTGCCCATTAAAACTATAGTATATCGCTGGCACATCTTTTTATCTCAGAAGAAAGTTTCCTATGTTTTTCATGTTGAAACTGTGTTATTTTTTTATGATTGGTAAATAGCATTCCATGAGGTATAGACTTCATCTGCAAGTATGGTTGTGGAGGCCAGCAGCTAGCATCATCTTTAAATCTCATAGCTAGGATAATATATTTTTGCCCCAGGTATACTGCTTTGTCTTTTTCCAAGACACAACAGGGCTCCATCAACTTTAACTGATGGATAGTACCTTATGTAGTCTGGCCAGGTTATCCTGCTATAGTAATAGAGTAGACTATACTGCCAGCAACTCAACGCCAAATGTCAGGCATCAGTTAACTAACTTGACCACCTTGAGGACTAACGGACTTGGGTGCCAAAGTCCTCAGGGAAGGGTATCTATCTTGAATCTATCTTGTTGGAGGGCAGCAGTTTCATCAATACTGGCCTGGGGCTGATGAGGACTTGGCATACCAAAAGGGCTCAGGACCAGAAAGTGACACACAGAACTGGATCAGTGGTATAGGTGTCATGCTGTGACGTGGAAGGCACATAAAAGGCTACTGCATTATATTCTCAGGACAGTCTTCATGGCCATAATGATCACTAATATTTGGAATCAGACATGGAAGGAGGAGGAGGAGGAGAACCTTATGTGCAGTGTTATGGAAATATCATATATTTGACAGGAGAACCTATGCCACAGGCATACTTGATTTTTCTTACCAATGTCCTCACCATACCAACTCAACAGTTGAGTCACAGTCATCTGCATGCCTGATGTCTCAACTGTTCTCCAAGCCCAGCCCCTCTCTACCCTTGTCTTCCTCTTCTGTGTCTCCTTGCTTCATTTTGTTTCTCCCAGGGATCAAGACTTCAAATCAGCTTTAGCAAAATGAAACTGGTATGAGCAGGCAGAGACCAGGAGCTTTGAGGGATTTGGATTCCACTTATTTCCTGCTTGGGCACACCCCCCCCCCCACACACACACATTTGATAGACTCAGAAACAAAATGTAGAGATTGGTACACAAAGTCATTAACAGTTCTTAAAACTGAATGTTCTGTTCCTCCTGCCACATATATGGAATGTTTAATGCAGTCACACTACCATTGACAAGCAAGTTTTATGCAGTGGTGTGCTCCATTTTTTTTACTACCTACTCTGTAGGTGTGGTATGACGGGCGTAGCCAGGGGGGAAGCCCTGAGTTGCACCTGAATTAGGACTACTCTACTGTATTTCAAAACTTGGATGGGTGGGGCCA